>CM076571.1:960553238-961192782 GCA_034641835.2 Pinus albicaulis
GTAAAATCATACAAGTTTACGTGATGCTCAACTGAGCCGATGAAGCTTACAAATGTATCAAACTTACCAAAGCTTTTTCTTATGGAAATAAAAACATTCAACCAAATCATAACTCAAGATGTTGACTAGGGAGGAAATATGTATTTAATGGTCAAAACATTAAAAGAAAGTATAGAAGAAATAAAAAAATCTATGAATTGTACCTGAATAGATCAAGAGAGTATGAGGTTTTGGAGTTCCTAGCAGGGGACGAGAAAAAGGATAATAGATATCCGACAACCCACTAACAAAACCCACCTGGTAGTCGAAGAAAGTCATTGGGTGTTGCAAAGATTCCCAAGAAGCTCAAGTTACAATATCATCCTGAAAATACAGTTGTGAAAAGCATGATGGTTGTGAATACTCACAAGTCCTGAAGGTTATAAAACTCTATAGGTGACATGGGATAGATGGCGCTAAGGCTAAAATAAGTCTTGAATAGAGCAAGAGAGTATGAGGTTTTGGAGTTCCTAGCAGGGGACGAGAAAAAGGATAATACATATCCGACAACCCACTAACAAAACCCACCTGGTAGTCCAAGAAAGTCATTGGGTGTTGCAAATATTCCCAAGAAGCTCAAGTTACAAGATCATCCTGAAAATACAGTTGTGAAAAGCATGATGGTTGTGAATACTCACAAGTCCTGAAGGTTAGAAAACTCTATAGGTGACTTGGGATAGATGGCGCTAAGGCTAAAATAAGAGATCCATTTTTTTTTTCCAATGAAATTTTAACAAATTATTTCTTTAATTAAGATATAAAATATTTTAATTATTTCTAAATTTAAACATTATAAATTGTATTAGTCAACACTAAACTAACAACATGCAACAAGTAAATCGATTTCTAAAGTCCTTCATGGGTGGGGACTAAAAATAATTTGATTAGTAAGTTACAAACTCATGTGATATTTATCTATAATATTTAATTTAATAGATATTTAAAAATTATGTATACATACATACATACATACATACATACATACATACATACATACATATACATATACATATACATATACATATACATATACATATACATATACATATACATATACATATACATATACATATACATATATATAGATATTAACTCAGTTAATATTAATAAAAAATAACTAATATTAATGTAGGGCGGATAAATTTTACCATCAAAAATCAAAATTTAACATAGTAATAAATTTATTATTCAAATTATGTGTTGGTCCATTAAAATAATTAATATAAAATATAACTATATAGATTAATGATTTAAAAAATGCAAATACAAATTTGTTGTATATAAGAGACTCATTAAACACTTTAACAATAGTTATAGTAAATAATATATATGAAAATGTCCATCTTAATTTATAAGTGAAATTCAAAAATTATAAATAACTAAATTAAGAATTAAACACTATAATATATTAAATGGATTATTAATTAGGAAGGGTGAATGCATGAAGATGGGTTATAGTTTTGGACCAAATGTGGCTATGAAATTTCAAAATTTTACTCTTTTATTGAATTGAAGCCCTCAAAATTCATATAAGTACTATGAATTTTGATTGAGAGTAAAAACACAATCCATGGAGAATTTTGTTGTGGTCCTAATGATATTTTTGAAAAACAATTTAGTGTTACATAATATGTCAGTTTTCTATTAAATGAAATGATATTCCTTATATATCTTAAGAGGCATGTGTGTGTTCATGTAGCATAACTTAGTCTAAATGTGTAATTTTTAATACACGTGAGCATGAACTTCACATAGAGAACTAAGTTTTTCATATTAAAAAATTATTTTTTATGCAAAATTATGTTTTTTATTATTTTTTGAAGTTCGCTAAGTAATATTTCAATTGCATTTTGCATACACAAGGTAAGCGTAATATCTTTTCTACTATTTAAATCAATTCAAAATCCAAGAGTGCCCTTTTGAAGAGGACCAGTGAACAAATATAGATGTAATTTTTGAAATTTTTTCCTTTTGTATATTTATTTTATTGATTTTTTATTCAGCCTTTTTGAAATAGTCCAAATTCGAAAATGTCAAAATCATATTCCATTATATAGAGGATTCCTTCCAAAATCCAACATGATCAACTCTGCCACTTAAGGAAAAATTCTGCCTAGATTCTGCTAGTGTACAAGATGATGTTGCACAGAAATATGCATAAAAGGAGATAAAAATCTATTTTTTAGGCCCTCAACAACTTGATCGAGTGTTTGAAATAAAATTTTAAATAGCTCAATCAGGGGTTCAATAAACCCTTATCGAGCTCTTAACATGGTTACATAAAGGCTCGATCGAGCTATTATAATTATCTAAAATAAAAATAAAAATAAATCATATTATATTAAAAAAAAACAAAAAACTAAACTAAACTAAACTGTTTCTCATTAACATTTATGAATTTGTCACAATCTAGTCAACTTGAAATATATTAAAAGTATAATATAAAACTAAACACTAATTGTAAAGATTCTATAAAAGATTACTTATTAATCACTAAGAAAAGTAATAGATTATATTTTTTCAAATCATTACTTTAAATTTTATAATATTGTTAATCTATATTACTTAAATTCAAATTAGTGAAATAAAGTTTTAAAATTTATGATTTCTTTATGTTTTGAATTATTTTAAAAATATATATTGCAAACCTAATTCAAGAGTAAAATTTTCTATATATGTTTTGCACTTGAGCACACTAAGCAAAAAATTGTTGAGAGAGATTTATAACCACAAATACCATTGCATCCATTACAACTATATTAAATATAACTTACAACTATTTTCATTATTACTACACTCATTTCTTTCCTTGAACAAGAGGATATTACTGCATTATATATATATATATATATATATATATATATATATATATATGTATGTATGTATGTTGGGTTTTAATATATATGATTATGACTCATGGCTCATTGTTTATTAACTCTTCAATGAATTTTATAAAATATACATTTCAAGCAACGTCAAATTCACATTTTTGAGTTAGACTTATTCATATAAAAAATTATAATATTTATTAAAATCAAATTGATAAATTTTCGTATGTTTAATCAATTTATTATTTAAATTATAACATTGAAAAATTAAATCATATTAAAAAATAATTTTTAAGTTACCAAATTATAAATATAAGAATATTACAATTTCGCAAGTGGTTTAGAATTTGTTTTCAAATCTATGCACCAAAGCACTAGAATCATAATGAGAAATTAATCCACACATTTTTTAATTACTTATTCAAATCTAATTAATAATTTTTTTTTAACTATCAAATAATTACAATTTTAAAATCTCCATATCAAATTTGATATTTACATCAATTTTAAAATTTCCATTTTAAGGCTCGATCCAACACTTAAAATTCTCAGTCCGTCCACTTTTTTTTCACCTAAACATGTCCTCCCTTGCCAAAAAGTGTAACCCAACACCATTCTTTGACCCAGGGTTATGACATATTTTATGAAGATTATGGATTAAGTTTGGGTATTCTAATTAATAGACAAAATGGGTCCTTGTTAATTTTATTCAAAATACAAGACAAATGTTTAAAAATTATATGTTTAAGTTGTTTAGTTTTCAAAGACCAAGTACCTTGGGGGTTCACTATGTATAATCCATTTATGCATTCAAATATGTATTTTAAACAACAATAAATGACAATATTGTTAGAAATTGAATTTTCCATTTCTATTTAATCTTTTAGTTAGACTATGTCAAATTAAGGTTAAAATAATAATTAATATTTGTTAATTTACAAATTAAAATTTAATAATTAAAAAATTATATATATATATATATATATATATATATATATATATATATATATATATATATATATATATATATATATATATCTATATCTATATCTATATCTATATCTATATCTATATCTATATCTATATCTATATCTATATCTATATCTATATCTATATCTATATCTATATATATATATATATATAAACTACTATTATTATATTATAATTGATATTAATTTATAAAAATAACATTTTGCAAACAAAACCCTAATACTTTAGTATATTTGAGATATGAAACAAAAGCTATAAATTATATTACTTTTAAAATTAATTAAAATTATACCCTAATTTAATTGGTGATCACCATGTGATAAAGTATTTTCTGTCTAAAGGTGCTCTCGACCCCATTGTAGAGGTGTCCTATTGTAATGCCCTGTAAACATTTTGACTAGATCAAAAATAAAAATAAAAGAAGAAAATGAAATAAAATAAAATAATTAATACTTATCAATAAAACATTTTAACTTGGTAAAATTACATAAAAATAAAAATAAAATAAACTAAAACAAAATATAAAACATAAAATAAATAATTATTATAATTAATAACTAAGCCAACCTAAATATATGTTTTAATTTCTGACTACCAAAAGTTGAGATAGATCAAATCTTTCAAGTTGCAAGCCAATTTTTCAATGAGAATATATTTGATCCCTCTAAATTCTTCATATTTCTGAAATTAAGATGAATCTTTGCTAGTATGTAGTAACTTTCAAAAGATCAAATTATTGGAAAATACATTTTAAATAATTAGAATCATTTAAAATTTTCATATAACTTTATATAACAAGAATCAACCTAAATTTATCTAAACCCCAAAATGATAAAAATAAATTAAATATATTAAAATGATAACATAACTTCAATGTTTATTAAAGTGAGAGTGTTACAACAAGAAGTTTTTCTTCTTTTTCATTTTTGCATTCTATTATTAGTTTCTCTAACCTAGATAAGACAATTTGTTTTCCGTAAAGCCCGCAATTTTATAGAACAAGAAAATAAAAAATCTACGTAGATTAGCCAATTTAAGTGGAGATACATACGTTTGAAGTCGATCCTTGGGTTGACATTGATCAGAGTCTGATCCCACTATTAAACCGAGTAAATCCTCCGTGCATATCTCGGATGAACATATTCAGTTCCCAGGAAGATTTCAGAATTGAAGTGTTCTAGCCCAATTCCCGAAACTCCAAGAATAGTCGCTCAATTTTTCATGATTTTTTTCAATCTCGAGTCCTAGGCTTGTCCCTCAATTTATACCCAAAACTCCAAAAATAATCGCTCAGTTTTCCATGCTTGTAGTTCAATCTCGAGTCCTAGGCTTGCCCCTCAATTTTTATTCCTCCCTTCACCATGGTTCTATCTATGTTTTTCTCTTTTCCTTCACTTTTCATCCCCCTCCAGAAATATCTCCGTTGATCTCCTTATATTCATGAGGTTACTTCCCCCTCAAGCAATCCCTCCACTTCCCTCCATTACTTCTATCATGCTATTATTAAAATATTCCAAAATTCTCAGACGGTGACCACCGGTGACCACCAATTGATATGGTAGATTCATTGGTTGGAGGCTGCTTCCTTCATTTTACAATAAGGTCTTTATTTATTGTTCCTTGTGTCATGCTTTATATTTCTCGTTTAAATTATTTATATTATATTCCCTTAATTGTATCACACATATATTATAGTTCCTTTTAGTTAATATAATATACATACATTATAATTTCCTTTTAGTTTACCATTATATTTTTACTTTCTATAATATATGATATATACACAATTCTCCTTTTATTTTGTATACATATTATATATTATTTTTTATTTATGTTATTAATAAGAACAATTAAGTAGCAGAAGTATAAGTATTAATTTTATTTAATAACAATAATAATAAAGAGATATTTACTATTTTTCATAGTGTTATGTTTACGACAAGATTTATCTTCTTAATGGTTTAGCTTTTTAATCTAGTATTTTTAATAGCTAATTTTTTTGTTCTTTATTTAGAAATCATTCATAATCAATTAGTAAGTATAATAGTGCAATGCATGTGACACATGTATATGTAGATATCATATGCATGTCTCATATATATGCTAATAATCACAATCTATTTGTAGTTGCATATGGGTCATTACATCTGCAATCTCCAAATTACTTGTGTAGCCCCAAAAAAAAAATTATCTACCATTAGGGTTCTAGTTTTCACCAACTACATGTGAATTCATCGAGATAACACAATTTTTCTGCAATCACCAATCTCCAAGTTACTTGAGTAACCGAGATAACACAATTTGTCTCCAATTAGGGTTTTGTATTTTGTAGCAACGACAAGTTAAAATAATCGAGATAATACATTTTTTTCTGCAATTAGGGTAGAATTTTGTAACAACTACAAGTTAGGAGTTGAAACCACATCTGCCGATCAAATTTGAATTAACTAACCATGTCACTTCATCACAAACTAGATATTAATACTTATACCTGAAATCATTGATAAAATATGACCTATGTGATCAATTTCATGATTTGATTTTGCATCGAGTTAAAATTGTCAATCAAAGTCCACCTAGTTTATCACTTTCATGATTCGACTTTGTACCAAGTACGAGTTCAATTTCATGATTTGAATTTGCACCAAATACAAGTTAAAGTAATCTGAGATAACACATTCTTTCTACAATTAGGGCTAGATTTCACACCAAATACGAGTTTAATTTGATCGTGGTAGAGGTCACATTTTCCAATCAAAGTTGAATTAACCAACCACGTCACCTCATGCCACTTACACTTGAAACCATAGATCAAATTCAACCTAGCTGATCAACTTCATGATTTATATCTGACAAATCAGTATCTTAAATAGAGAATTATGTTCATTTCTATGCAGGACCTATGATGTACTTGCCAATTTGTTATTGTACTTCCATAAACTATGATGAACTTGAGAGATTTTCTCATGTGTTGCCATTAGTTGGTTTATTCTTATTGCCTATGATGAACCTGATAGCCTTGTTCCTGTAGTGCCATTAGTTAGTTGATTCCTTTAATCTATGATAAACCTGAGAACATTTTTCCTGCACCGCCATTAGTTGGTTGATTCTTACAACTTATGATAACTTTGCTCTTGCACTGACATTAGTTGCTTAATTCTTCTCTTAATTTTTCCTCTCTCATCTTTCTATTTGTATTACCATAATTTTGTTGTTGATGGAGATCAAAATGACATATGAATATGTATATAATCACCTTGTAAATATTGAAAGAGTGTTTTTCCCTTTTCCATAATGGAACTTGCCTCATTCATTTATAGGATTTGATATATACAACTTGTACCTTACTATCCATGGTCAATATTATATTCATCTTTAGATTGGAAAACATCTTCTTTACACATGAATGTTGCTTGGGCGATTTACACATTTATTTTTTATTTCACATGGTGAGCTTACATATTTATTCCTTAAATTGATTAATGTATATGGGAAGTATATTTCTGCTCTTTCTATATTTTACCATTTAGTGAAATTATTTTATTGTTTATATTGTTGTTAAAAAGTCATTATATTTCGCCATTTTTTCTTCACAAAAATAGTGGGACACTATATCATGTTGATATTTCATAACTTATTCATATGTTCCTTGTTTATTCACTTCATACCTTCTGCTACCTATTGTGGTTATCCCTAGAAATGTAGCTTACCAAGCACCCAATCCTGTTAGTAGCCATGTCAATCAATATACGTAGCCATTCCTAAGATCGTGTGCTTTTGTTAGTTTGAACTTTGACCGTGTTTGTATTAAATTGCAATAGATTGATAACCTGACTATTTATTTCTGGATTAAGGTTCTGAATTTCATGAAATTATTCTGGGTAGGGGAAAAAATTTAATGCAATTCTTTTGGGTAGGGAAAAACATCTCATGGTATCCTTCAAATTTTAAGTGAATATATTTACTAGTTCTAAATTATTCCATAAATAAGAAAAGAATATATCAAAATTACACAAAATAAGATATGTATGAGTATATGACTAGTGATCAAATTGCAATGGTTGGTCTTAATTTCATTTAGAAGGGCACATATTCATGTCACCCTTCCATAATGAAAATCTTACAAAAAAGAAATACATTTCAATTGACAATAATATACAATTATTACTTTTCATTTTCAATCAAATTTGTTTCTATAAAATAAATTAAATTCGTAGATGGAAAGTATGTTCTAGCTCAAACTGACCCAATCAATTTGAGAAAAAAAAAATACATTTCAATGGACAACAATATACAATTTTTACTTTTCATTTTCAATCAAATTTATTTCTATAAAATAAATTAAATTCGTAGACGGAAAGTATGTTGTAGCTCAAATTGATCCAATCAATTTGAACTTTGTCAACTTATTTATTTGGTTTAAACATTCTTTCACTCTAGACACCATTCCATCTCTCAATTATTTCATTGAAAACTTTCTCAGGTTTTGTGGCCCTAAAATGGAGAAATATGAAATTTGATCCCAAAAACACCACTCTCCTACTGTGAAGTATGAGGATTTTGAATTTTGAAAAATAAACTTAAGAAAGTTATATATATATATATATATATATATATATATATATATATATATATGTAAACTATTATCATATTTTAAAAAGATAAAATGTATCCTATCACAAAATAAATTACAAAGGAATCCAAATCTTTAGTAAATTAATAACAAATAAAAGTATCATTATAAAATCATAAAATCAAAATCTCATTTATTTACTTATCATAAAATTCCATCCCAACAAAATGTAAAAAGAGGAGAGATTAACTCAATTCCTTATATTTCCATATATTTCTTTAATATTGAATTCTATATGGATTTTCAAAGTTTAAATCTCCCATCCACTAGGATGTAGGGTTTTATTTATTCATTTTCTAAACTCGCAATTGACCTGTACAGAGTTCCCAAATGTGATGTGTAATGAAACAAACTATTTAAATCTAAAAATTGGTTTGGCTGAACTATACTTTGAAACCAATGTTGTAAAATTCTTCCCAAATGTTGAAAAGCATTAGTCAGAGGACTATATGATAAGTACATGTAACTACTTGAAATAATAGTCTTTTGTTATGTCTTCATATACATAGTCATCTGATGGGAAAGGTGACGGAATGGAGTTATTTTGATCGAATCAAGAAAAAAAATGCAACCACCTAGAAAAAGGAAAGTTTGGATTATCATTGACTTGTGTTTTTTATCCTATTGATTCGAGAATAATAAAATTATATAACCGTGAAGATATATTTGGTCGTGAAGGAGGTCAAAAAAATTGTTTCTTAATTAGTATGTGAGAGGAGGTTGTAACACTTCCAATTACATCTAGTCAATTCAATTAGTGAAAATTTGAATTTCTCATCCTCAAATTAAAAGTACATAAAATTAACAAAGTAGGTAAGCTCAAAAGCTTATCTAAAACCATTTCTTAGCTAAGCGATTTTATTTTTAGAAGGTAAGGAGTACATAAATAGGTTAATGGTACAATACCAAGAGACATCTTGTGGGAGCGAAAGCATATCTCCTCATGGACTACTAGTGAGTAATTCCAAGTGGTATGTTTTTCCTTGAATAAGGGTGATGATAACCCATGTGTGGTCCATTCCAATTATTCCACATGGTATGATCATAATTTTCCCATGGCTATTCTTAGGTTTACCAATGAAAATGAAAACCTAATTTCCCCACATGTGATCATAATTTTATTGCAAATACCTATCCTCTTAGATATAAGACTTTTGTGATCTATAATGTAGATAAAAGTCTTTCATATTCATCACATCATTAGGATTTGGTCGACGTTTCGAACCATCTAATGTGATTCATCCTTAGGACAAGGTGAAGAAGGGAACCAATCTCATTGAATAAATAGTAAGGATGCATCATTGCTCCGAAAACTAGGCGTTAAAAACTAGCTGTTAAAAACTAGCCATTAAAAACTAGCACTTATTTGCCTAGGTTAGTTAGTAAGTTATAATATTAAAAGTTTTTAAGTTTTTAAGAAATATTATTCAAGAATAATTTAATTTTTTTATAATTTAATAAAAAGATCGAATTATAGTTAATATAATCAGAAAGAGGGATAAGAAAAAAAATAAAAATAAATAATAATAATAATAATAATAATAATAATAAAATAATTTTTTCTTTCTTATCTTAGTTTATTAATGTTTTTATTTAATTCCCTTTAATTATATTCTTAGCTCTTTATAATATATATACCCTTTCTCCCCTTATTATATTATCTAATTTTTAATAATAAAAAATATTCTAGATTATATTTTTTAGCCATTTTATTAATATTTCTTAAAATCGTAAAATTTATTTATTTATTTATTTTATTTTAGTTATTCATTCATTTATTATTATTATTATTCGTTTATGTATTTATCCTTCTTCTTGATTATATTAACTATAGTTGAATTTTTGTGTTAAATAATAAAAAATTTAAATTATTCTTTAATAACATTTCTTAAAAGTTTAAAAATCTTTAATTTTAACGACTAGTTTTTAATAGGTAATTTTTATGAACCACATTAGATGGTTCAAAATGTCGACCAATGAATCTAAACAAAACATTAAATGTATTGAACACTTATATTATAATATAAATATTTAACATAATTTCAATTTACATCCAAATATTTAAAAATAAAATATTTATTTCAAATTTATAAATTCAAAATCATATCTTAGGTTAGCGAGTGACAATGAAAACCTAATTTTCCCATATCTGATTAGGATTCTATTGCCAAGACCTATACAGTCTCAATACCCTATTTAACACTGAATGACTTGTTTATTCTTTAAGCATTGTAATAATGGATTGAATCTAAACAATGCATTAAATGTATTGAAAACTTATATTGATAATCTAAATCTTTAACACAGTTTCAATTTACATCTAAATATTAAAAATAAAATATTTATTTCAAATTTCATAAATTTTATAACCATATAGTTTTTATTTATATCTAAATATTTAAAAGAATAAAATATTTTTTTCAAATTTCATAAATTTTAAAATTATTAAATTTATATATATAAACATTTTTTTTAAAATAAATATTGTTAATTTATTCTTACATAATAATAATAAAAAATTACATAAAAGAAAATACTTAAAACACACACATATATATTTTCCATATAATTAACTAAAATTTAAAATCTATATCATTAACTCATTGTTACAGAAATACTTGCATAATAATACTTCGAAACATCATATTATACTTATATATAAATATTCAACAAGGCAAACAATACCTATATAGAAATATTCAAGAAAACAGACAATAAAGAAACCCCTGAATCAATCTTGAGGGCTTCTCAACTAAACCCACTGCACACTAGAATCAATAGTCAGAATAAAGCACTGGACCTACTAAACCCACTTTGGAACAACTAAAACCTTGAGGCCTAATGTTCACTTTTAATGAAATGTTTTTATTAAGAAGCATAAATAATATTAAAAATCAAAAAATCATATCGGGTAACTCTACAGTTTTTATATTCATATATAAATCTCATACGCATTGCATCTCACCTGAACCCCAACCATAGAGATGCAAAAAACTTAACATGTTGTTGCATTATTTCGAAAGAGGAGTCACAATCCATCAAAGTTGTAAGCTCAATAACCTTTGAAGACACTTCGATGAAGTCCACTACAACATCATTGTAATGTACCACCAAGATATCATCGTCGTCCAAACAGGGTCTCCTTGTAAGAGGGTAGAAGTGAACCAAAGCCTCTCACAAGTTTTTCTTCAAGGACTCCATTGCGGAGTTGGATCCCTGATCTAGGATGGGTACAAGATAATATTTTGATTGTAGTAAAAAGTGGCAAAAGGAAGATCAAAAATTATCAAGTCATAGTACTTGTGCCCATATGTCGGAGCAGGATATACACAATATTTCAGCTGCATAATTATGTTTTTATCACTGGATTTCTCATAATTCTCATCATGTTTGTTGCACAAGATTTCTCTGGACCATAAAAGCCATTCGACATAGCTTGTGGAATCTGTTCCCGAAATTTGTTCTTGAGTCATGGTGATTAGGGGGAATTCCCATGAATAGGATTGAAGTTCAACAACTTCCGGAGGAAAGCACCCATATCATCGATATTTGAAAAGGAAGGAAGGTAGCCATCTCTCTCTCGACTTTAATGTTTGGCCACACGAAAGCCATTTAAGCGTTGTTTTTAAGGTTTAACCACACCAGTACAACATCATTAACCACTAAAAATATTAAAACCCAAACTGACGAGCGTTGTCCAGGAAATGAAAATGGTATTATGCTATATTCTTAGAAAACACGTAAAACTATATATTTACGTCTTTAATAACATTTTTATGCTTACACAAAATTTAATGAATTTGATAAAAGCTGCAAAAACCAACTTCTCATGGTTTTAATTTGACCTACCACCTTATGGTACATATAATTTTATTTTTATTCATATCGGAATCAATACACTTGATGTGTAATATCTATGGAATTACATTAATATTTCTTCAAATTTATTCCTGGAAGATCCACGACTGAAGTGTTATCTGTGTACATTGTACGTAGAACGAACAAGGAAACCAAGGGTCCAGCGAATTTATCTAAGGACTAGCAACCTTTCATAGAGAATTATATATATATATATATATATATATATATATATATATATATATATATATATATATATCTATATATATATTAAACCAACAGAAATAAAAATTTGGTTTTTTAGACGTGTAAATTTTTCATTGCACTTCTGAGACGTGTAAGAGCCCTCTTGATGGGTTGTGATGGGTTCAATTTAGAACACCACATATGACCAATATTAGCCCGTAACAAATATAAATGTGAATCCTATTCTTCTCATATAATTATTCCATATTATTGAACTGAAATATGATTTTTGGATATTAAAGCTTGAACAAACAAATCTAAATTCTTATTAGATGTCTCGTTGTCTAGCAACGCCATCTTCATAACCTATGTGGTAGGCTTTACCTTTAATCTCAATTTTCTCCCTTCCTCTTCACCCATGAATTTCTTGATGGTATTTTCCACTTATTCCCTTCAGATTAGTGCTTTTTAGTTTAGGAATCTCCTCCTACTCCCACCCAAGTCAATGGCCATTCCCCACTCTTCTATAATCTAAGATCTATTTGTGAATTGATCTATGAATGGTCATCTCAACTAGAAGGATGAGACATAAATTCTAGTTGAGATGACCATTCAATAACCAAACCTTGATATTTGATTTCCTCCACAAATCCTTCCGGCAGAATGTCATCAATTCCAGGATCAACAATATCGGGACGAAGCACCCAATTGAACAATTTCTTGCTTTCTAGTAATACCATTGCCACTTCTTATATATGGGCTATAGAAACATGAGCTATAGAAACATGAGAAAGGCTTCTGAAATAAATATAGATGACTGAAAGTTTTTCCCGAGAGTCGAGCCATATTGTATAGTTAGATTTAGGCCATATGTTGGTTCATGATGTTTTGTTATCGAGATATTTTTGGAAGGCTAAAGAACACAAAGGACCAAAGGACCAACCTGGTCTTATTGACTGTAATTTTGCAATAGTTTGGCTTTCTAAATCTTTAACAGTATTAGAGATAACCCATTCATCCCCTTACATCGATTGAAATCCTTCACGTACGTTGCTTGATACATCCAACTCCTGAAAATAAGATGGAAGATTTGTTATCTTTAAAGTCGAAACTCCAGGTATGTAGCTTATTAAGCTTTCATGTTCCTCTTATACACAACCAAAAAAAAGTTTAAAAACTTAAATGATCTTCTCAACATGATAGCCCTCATTGCAACATCAACAACCAACATTCACAATATATCATCCCTCTCAAGCTATACATGGAAACAACAATAACCATCATATCGAGCATGAGTCTCTATAAGAAAATGAACTGGAAACAACAAAAAACACATAATGATGCAGTGATAGTAGCAATAAATATCACATCAATAAACATCCTCATCAATATAAGCATCGTACACCAAATGGCTCAACATCATGAAGCCATACTCCTGCAAAAGTGCAAGCTACAACACTAGATAGAAGATAAAGAACTAGTGAGGATCTCGAGCATCACAATATTCTTCATGAAAAAACTCCAACAATAACATCATCGTGGAAACGCTAAGTAGATCTCAAGCATGAACAACACGGGTAAGTGGCCTACCATATAACATGACAAATGAGCAATAAACAACCACTATGTTTAAAAACAACAACAATATGAAATATATCCATCATGATAAGCTCCTATATCTTCTACATATAACTAGAAATATCTAACACAGGAATGAAAACAACTATAGCCTAGCACCACCATTATATTAATCTCCATGGCACCAAATCATACATGAAATCATCAGTACAAAAACTCATATTTCCTCAAGCCAAAATAAGGAAAATACATGTTAAATCATGTAATACTATAAGGAAACATGTAATCCATGCACAACCAAAACACATACTCCCGCAATGGATCAATCTCAGATAAGCACAAAACATGGAATACATAACAAGCTCCTCCAATAAGGCATAATGCCATCAATATCACTGAAATATTGGAAGCGTATGAGGTGCTCTCCTTGAACATGAGCCATCACACTTTTTCAACCTTCTTCTTGGAGATAATTTTTGTCACGTTCACATCACAAATCCTCTATTGGAACCTAATCATAATGTCCTATGCAGATTTAACATTAGTAGAATAAACCTATCATCATAAAATTATCATAAAAAAGGATAGGCATCATCAAACCCTAGTTGCATGCATCAAAACAACTTCAACAAGTAGATATATTCACATGCACTTCACTTGCTATGGAAACACCTTCAATAATTATACATACAAAAGCAAGATGTGCCATATGCTCCCCCTGATGCCATGCAAACCTCAATTTATCATTGTAGACTCTTGCTTCTCCTTCTTCCTCCAAAATTTTAGGGGTTGATCTCTTACATGCAATTCTCTTTGTCCTCTTCTCTCTTCTACTTTGCATGTTCTTCATTATTTGATTGCATGGCCTTAACAACCTTGAAATCTCCCAATATTTGGCGATATGAACAAAATTTTCATAGATGTAACACCTAATATGACTAAGGAATGGAGGAAAGGACTCAAATCTGTTGATATTAATTTTATTCCTCTTCGCATGAAACCTTCATTCAATAGCCTTATGGCCAAAACCATCGCGCGAGTAGAAATAACTCTAAAAATGACCATTGTACTGGATTTTGGCTGAAATTTGTGAAGGAAGAAATCGGCTGTGTTGTTTGCTTGATAATTCCTTCTATACAACCACATCCTTTGCTGCAAGCTTCTACAATTTACTGCAGCACGTCCAAAATTGTGACAACTGTAACACTCTACCTTGTCCATCAAAGGAATGAAGGGGATTTGATTCCTTTGAAATTTTATAGTTTTTCCACTATACTCTCTTGGAGCGAAGGATGTTTTGAGTGTAGGTGCTCCTTGATGTATTTATTTCTGCTATTGTTGGATATGCTAGTTATTTGCTTGATTAATTCAACTCTTGTTGTTGTTATCATTTTCTACAACCATTTTTGGCTCTTAATTATTATTCTTTCCTGCATGTGAACTGGATTCTCCCTTTTGAAAACCAAGACCAGATCTATCCAATGGCGATCTTTGGTTTCCAAACATATTTCCCAAGGCTACAATGCTCTCCTCCATATTTATATGCTTTATCACAGAGATCACTTCAACTTCTAAACTTTTGCAATGAAGCTCCTTCTCTTCATAATTCTTCCTCAGTCTTTCTTCAATTTAGTTTTCCCACTCTAGCTAATTTTTTAAACCAATAATATCTTCTCTTAGTTCATTCTCCTTCTCGTTGGAAATCTACAGAAGTATTTTCCGATCCTTACATGTAATGGTAAGTCTGTTCACTTCATTAAATCATTTTTTCATTACTATCATCATTGATTCATATTCAGCCTTAACGAGGGGAAACACATTTTCATCTTCATTATGTAACTCAATAGAACCATCCTAATCATAATTAAAAAATTTCTTCAAATATTACATTCATATTTTCTCTCTTATGACACAATCATTTTGGCTAAGATTTCATAATTTTCTAGTCCATTTGCAATGGAATGATTTTCATTCCTCTTTAGGTTATTTGTATTTTAAGACATATTCTTCTTTTTCTTGCCCATGACCCATGATATAACCTCAAGAAATTAATATTTACTGACAGAACTGACTTTGATACTACTTGTTGGAAATTATATCACTACTGGTTGGGGAGGGGGGCGGGGAGGGGCGGTGGTTGGTGAATTAGTAGTGGTAAAGTTTATATAATCTATTAAAACATTTTATGGGTTACTGAATCACAATATACATTAACTGATCAGTAGATCAAATCATATAATGTATTAAAAAAAATAGTAAATAGAAAATATGAATCTGCAACTACACCATGATCATCACATGAGAATGATAAAACAACAAGAGAAACATGCGCAAGGAGACACAAAATTGTTTTGGAGAAAACCCCCTCCTGGTCAAAACCCACCCTTTCTATTGTTGCATTGCTCAAAATATTTCATTATTTTTCAAGAAATTACATTACATAGAGTATTCAACTCGGTAGTATCAGTAAGGAAGTATTTTCCTCAACTCACGACTCTGCGAAAAACAATCTACTGTAAGGCTCCACAACCAACAAGCCTCACCCAACTACTCTGATACTATGGAGAAAATTTCTTCCTATACTAATTTTTTTAGAGTCCACCAACTCAATGCCTCTATGTGACTCTCGATTTCATTCATTTTCAAACTAGAACCATTGAAATACTCAATTATAACATCAAAACAATAATCTCTTCAAAGCACATAGAGAAAACTCCCAATAGGATACAACATTGTCTGTAGCACAAAACCTAATAATACATCAATCACTAAATCAGTCCCTCGAAAATAATCTCATTGCAACAACCAATATGATCACAAACATATCAACAACATATATAAACTCAAATAAAATTCTTCCTTTGCAATAACAGATGCATTAGTCATGCAAACAAGTAGCTACACAATCCCATTTTTCTCTACCATACTGAATGTCCCTCTAATCAGCCTCTCCAACAACCTCTTCCTATTCTGCATAAAATATGATCTTTGGTTTGTGTATACAACACTTTTATGTATCTCTAAAATTTTGTGTGAGAAATTACAACTATATCATTTTTGTGTCAATTCCATCTCAATGGCTTGCTCTCACACTCACAAAATAACCAACCAAATAACCTCATAACATTCTACTATTTGTAATTTTCTAAGATGACGAAATCAGTAAATGTTAGGGGTGATGGAGCACTCAACAACATTGTTCATACACCTTATTTGATTTGAATTCAGCTCTTTGACTTGATATTTCCACTAAATTCATTTAATAAGAGAGATTCTCCACTTTAACCATCTTCTAGAAGTTAATTAAAAATTTTCCAACCTTTTAATGAATATTCTTTAACAAGGGAACCAAAAAAACTCGTAAAATACCCTAGATGCATGAGGAATGCAAATAATTTCCAATTTAGACCATAGTCATAGGGACAACACTAGAAATTATCAGCTACAATTGCATGGACAACACTAGAGAACTCTGTTGAAGGTTTGTAGTCGCACCCATGACACTCTCTCCAAATAGTTGTGGCAGAGGATTGAAAAATCAATTTCTTTAGGCTAGAACTCTGCCAAACTATTTGAATAACGTCTCCAACATTTGTAGCAGTATTTTCCAAGACATGAAAAGTCTCATAAAAACCTCTGCAACCTCCTATTGAGCTCATACAAGACATTAAATTCATGAGTACACGAACAAAGTCATCAGTGTAGGAACTGCATCAAGTGGCATCAACCATGTAGTTGAGTTTTAGAAGTGATCTTGATAAATCATGTCTGCCTCTACAACACCTCTGCAACATCAAGAAATTGATAAACATGACAAGACCTCCAAAAATGTTCACTATCCCTATACAAGTACCAGGTGACCTCCATCTAGCAGGTCATCTTTAGGAGTGAACATGAGGCAACATGACAAATATCTTCAGATCCTTTAACACCATGATAATATTTTGCAACAACATGGCATACACCAAGAATGCATTAATACAAACATATGAATCATGATATCCATCAGGTGATATCAATGACAACACCAACATTCCAACATTGTTCATTCTTATTGTTACAGTGTTGTGTATCATACCCTATATTATAGTTTTGAATGTGAGATTGGTGCTTCATAAGGAATGAATTAGGGTGAAAGTTTTCAATTTATCAAACTCTCTTTGTGTAGTGGGGAGATTAAGTGCTAGTGGAGTTCAGGAATATTGTTCACTATATAATATGGTGATCATTTATTGTTTATTTTGAAGCTCTGAATGTGTATTTTACGTTTTGAGTGAATTAGAGAAAATTAATACTCCATCCGACATCGGAAAAAATACATATTTTATTATTTCATTCATGGAACGAAGGTGTTAAAGTACGTGTTTTCATTAGATAAAGTTAAATCTATCTACGTGTTTTCTTTAAAAAAATTATCCATAATGTTCTAATGGTTATGTGGGCTTCTCGAATTGGGGTTGAATTTATATGGTGACAAGAGGTTATGAAATATATTTTCACCAATCACATTATATTTTTCATAGTACCTTTAGGTGGCCGTAAGATCACTTAGAGATAAAGGTTAAATTTAACGCCATGGAAGGTTTTAATATGTGTTTATGTTACAAATCCCGACACACTTTTAAGTTTTGATATGTGTTTATTTTACAAATCCACGAATACTCTCAAGTTTCTTTTTAGGTAAATGTTGTTAACTAGGTTCTGTTTACATGGATATTCATCCATCATTTAGAAGTTTCCATGGAAAATTAAAGTGACTAACATAAACCATTGATTCATATTATTGTAGTACTTGTTAGGTAATCATATTTTTGTTCCTAGATTAAATTAGTCATTCACGTTAGTCGTTTCTAATTTTTTTACTGATTAAATAGGCATATATATTTTAACCCAAGACTAAATTAGTCATTTATGTTAGTCATTTTAAGTTGGGTCACTTAATATTGCTCTTTTTTGTAGTATTTTACTTGTAATTTCAACAATGACTAAATTTCTTAGTCACCTAGTCACTAATTTTTCATTTTCCACTAGTGTAAAAGAAACCCTGTAGCCTTGAGCCTTGTTAGGTTAACCTTACCACAAGATGATGTGATTGGTACATGTGTGATTTATCAGTTTATAGGCTTTCGTTAGCTCCCTTTATTTCCAATATTTTAATTAGCATATTCAACTGCTCACTAGATTGTTTCCTATAGAAAAATAAGGACTCTTACAACAATTTTCAACTTACCTATGAAAATCACTTAGATTTGCATCCAAATCATGATATTTATTTATTAATGTATTACAACACCCTTGGAATGCTAAGAATGGAAATTGGAAGAAAATAAACCATGTAGATGCCTTTATTTGAATTGTTGTAGTGTTATAAAATTAAATATTACAGAGCAATGAAACACATAAAATATGCGGAAAACAAAAGCACACAAAACACATAAAACCAGAGGGACACAGATATACGTGGTTCACCCAGTTTGGGCTACGTCCACCCAGAACAACCAATCCTCCCTTTCTATTATCCAACAAAATGAAGAGACACAACCTACGTCAGATCCGCTGTAATATCCTCTGTTCTCTCTCACAGTCTCCCTATCTATTTCTCGCTCCGAGAATACACATACAATACACAGACGCAATAAAATACCCTCATACAAGCGAGGGGTTGCCTTTTAGGGCAAAAAACCCTAAATTTAACATAACTTCTACCGTCAGATCATCCACTTAATGAACGGCCCAGATTGACTAGAAATTACAATACTTTTACAAGGCAGTTTTACATCTTTTTTTAGCTTCGGGGCACTACCCCCGAAACCCCCCACCAGGGGGGGGGGGGGGGGCTCCATAAAGTCACAGCCACCCCCCCTGGTCCCCCCAGGCAGCGTTTAATTACGGGCGGCGTCACTGCCCCCATTAAGGTACAGGGGTCCAATGCTGTGATACAAAATAAACAAGATAATTAAGCTCCACACCCAACAATCTCCCACTTGGAGACTGATTGTAGCAACTCCACCACTGCTTCATTTGCTGGAAAATGACTCCTCTTTGGACCTGGTTGTTTCTCATTTTCATTGTCATCCTTGAAGACCAATTGAAACTGAGCATGTTCTTAGTTTCTCCCTGGTTACAACTTTTGTTATCATATATGTAGGATTCTGGCTAGTGTGTATCTTTTCCAGCTTCAACTGTCCATCTTCCAATACTGGCCATATGAAATGGTACTTGATCTATATGTGTTTAGTCCTGGAATGAAATGCTGATTTCTTTGCAAGGTGAATGACACTTTGGCTATCACTATATAACGTGCCCATATCATGCTTCTTACCCAATTCATCCATAAACCTTTGTAACCAAATCATTTCCTTACTATCCTCTGTAGCATCAACATATTCTACTTCTGTTGTTGAAAGTGCAACAACACTTTGGATTTTTGAAACCCAACTGACAGTTGTTCCACCTACAGTGAATAAATATCGTGTAGTGCTCCTCCTGTTATCTTTGTCACCTACCATAGCTGCATCAACATATCCCTGTAGATCAATGTTTGAACCACCAAAGCATGATGCTTGATTTGTGGTACCTCTCAAATATCTGAGAATCCATTTTACTGCCATCCAATGTTCTTTTCCTGGATTGTTCATGTACCTGCTTACAACTCCCACCGCATGAGAAATATCAGGCCTTGTGCAGACCATTGCATACATTAAGCTTCCAACTGTTCATGCATATGGAACTTTAGACATATAGTCCATTTCTTCTTGAGTCTTGGGGTACATCTCCTTACTAAGTTTGAAATGGCTAGGAAAAGGTGTACTAACTGGTTTTTCATTCTGCATATTAAATCTTTTCAACACCTTTTGTATGTACTCATTCTGAGACAGTGTTAATTTGCAATTTTTCATGTCACTAGTTATTCTCATACCAAGGATTTGTTTTGCATCTCCCAAATCCTTCATTGAAAATGAATTTTCCAATTTTCTTTTGAGCACATTTATTTCCTGCATGTTAGACCCTACAACAAGCATGTCATTCACATAAAATAACAATATAATATAGCTTCCATCATTTTTCTTTTTCAGATAAACACAATGATCAGAGTGACATCTAGTATAACCTTGTTCAGACATAAACCTATCAAATTTTATATACCACTGCCTTGGAGCCTGTTTTAAGCCATACAAGCTCTTCTTTAACTTGCACACTAATTTTTCCTTCCGTTTGACCTCATATCCTTCTGGTTACTCCATATAGATCTCTTCCTCCAAATCTCCATGGAGAAATGTTGTCTTTACATCTAACTGTTCAAGATGTAAATCTTCTGCTACTACAAGACTTAAAATAGTTCTGATTGAAGTCATCTTAACAACGGGAGAAAATATTTCATCAAATTCAATACCTTTATTCTGTGCAAACCCCTTCACCACAAGTCTAGCTTTGTACCTCTGTTTTCCTCCATCTTCTTCCTTCAGCCTGTAAACCCATTTATTCTGCAATGTAGTTTTACCTGCACACAACCTGACTAAGTCCCAAGTCTGGTTATGCATTAAGGAGTACATCTCTTCTTCCATGCTAGCTCCCACTTCTTCCTTATTTCAACCTGCATTTATTCTTCATAACATTCAGGTTCACCAGAATCAGTCAACAATAAATAATATAATGAAGGAGAGTATCGTTCAGGGGGTCTACTTATCCTGGTAGATCTTCTAACACCAATTTCAGGTGTTTGAGGTGCCTGTTGCTGTTGTGGTGGTTGTTGTTGTTGTGGCTCTTGATTATTATTATTTTCAGACACCTTTACCTTTTCTATGATCTCATCAAGGACTGTGCCTTCTTTGTTTTCTTTTTCCTGTTTCTTTTCCTACAACTGATTCTTATACAAGACCGTTTCATTGAATATTACATCTCTGCTCCTAATGATTTTGTGATTTTCATAATCATATAAGCGACAACCAAAATCATTAACACCATATCCAATAAAGGTACATTTCTTTGATTTTGCCTCAATCTTTGTTCTATTTTTTATGAATATGGAAAAAGGCCTCACAACCAAAAGGCTTTAAAAAAGAGTAGTTTACCTTTTTACCTGTCCATGCTTCCTCTAGAATACGACCATCCAAGGAACTTGAAGGCCCTCTGTTTATTAAATAAACAACAATATCTACAGCATCTGCAAAAAATTGTAAAGGCAATCCTGCATGCAAACTCATGCACCTTGCACGCTCCATGATTGTTCTGTTCATCCTTTTTGACACACCATTTTCTTGTGGTGTTCTTGGAACTCTCTTCTCTCTGCGAATTCCATGCTTTGAAAAATACCTATCAAAATATTTGCTGCAATATTCACCTCCATTGTCTGATTTGAGACACTTCAACTTCTTTCCTGTCTCAATATCAACCAAATCTTTCCATTTCTTGAAAGTATCAAATACATCAGATTTATTTTGAATACAATAAATCCAAGTTTTTCTAGTTGCATCATCAGTAAAAGTAACATAATAACAAGAGCCACCAGGAGATGATACCTAAGAAGGTCCCCATACATCTGTATGCACAAGCTCTAATTTTTCACTCTTCTTTTCTTTCCCAACTCTGAGAAATTTGACTCTCTTCTATTTTCCATAAATGCAATTCTCTCAGAAATGGAAATCAACATTCTTCAAATACGACAACAAATTTCTTGAGTGAAGAATCTTCACCCCCTTCTCACTCATGTGTCCTAGCCTATAATGCCATGATGTTGCATCTGCTCCTTTAGAAGTTAAAGCATTAACAGAGCTAGAAATACCATTGCATAAATACAATGTACCAACCTTTTCGCCTTTTTCCATTACCAAGGCTCCTTTGGTGACCTTCCAGGTTTTATCTGTGAAAGTTGTCACACAACCTTCACTGCCTAACTGCCCTGTTGAAATCAGATTTTTCTTTAGATATAGAACATGCCTTAACTCCTTTAATAGCCATTGGTTTCCATTCTGATTTTTTACAAGAACCTTACCCATTCCAACAATTTTACAGGGTTTATCATCACCCAAATGGACTTGTCCAAAATCTCCTTGAACATAGTCATGCAAATATTTCTTATCAGGTGTGGCATGGAATGAGGCCCCTGAATCTACAACCCAAGGATCAATAACATTTTCGAAAGAAAGAATCAAAGCATCTTGTAACACATCACCTATCACATTTTCTTCATGATTGTTTTCTTGCTGTGTGTCTCCTTCTTTTCCCTTCCAAGATCTATAGTCTTTCTTTAGGTGTCCTTTCTTTCCGCATTTCCAGCACACTATCCCCAATCTAGACTTGGATCTGCCTTTCCTTGATTTACTGCGATATCCTGAGCTCTTTCCTCTTTCCATTCTTCTTACCCTAGAGTCTACACTCAAATCATTACTCGATGTCTCACCAGAACTTTTCCGTCACATTTCCTCACTAAGGATAGCACCGACAAAATCATCAAACTTTAAAGTACTAGATCCAGAGACAAAGTTACTAATGGCCATAACTAAACCATTCGAGCTTTCTAGCAATGAGCACAGAAATAAAAGGGCCCTAACTTCATCATCAAATTTTACCCCTACAAAGCTTAACTGACTGGTAACTGTATTAAAATCATTTAAATGGTCTGCAACAGATCCACCTTCTAACATCTTCATATTAAATAAACATTTCATAAGAAATACCTTGTTTGAGGCCGAGGTTTTTTCATATAATTTCGCCAATGCCTTAATCAAACCCTCTGTTGTTGTTTCCTTCGAAATATTAAAGGCTACCGATGTTGCGAGGCACAACCGTACTGTTCCGAGTGCCTTTCTATCAAGAATATCCAATTTTGCATCTGTCATTGTCGTCAGCATCTTTGTTTTTCCACTCAATGTTAGGTACAGGTATTTCTGATACATATAATCTTCCATCTGCATCTTCCACAGCGGTAAGTTTTGACCGTTAAATTTCTCGACCCTAAATTTACCATCTTTCGCCATTGCTCTTAGTCGAACTAGGAACCCTTCTTTCCTGCGAGTTTATCAGCCAAATAGACCTTTGGATCTGATACAAGTTGTTAGAAAATTAAATATTACAGAGCAATGAAACACATAAAATATGCAGAAAACACAAGCACACAAAACACATAAATCCAGAGAGACACATATATACGTGGTTCACCTAGTTTGAGCTACGTCCACCCCGAACAGCCAGTCCTTCCTTTCTATTATCCAACAAAATAAAGAGACACAACCTACAACAGATCCACTATAATATCCTATGTTCTCTCTCACAATCTCCCTATCTGTTTATCGCTCCGAGAATACACTTAAAATACATAGCCGCAATACAATACCCTCAGACAAGCGAGGGGTTGCCTTCTAGGGAAAAGAACCCTAAACTAAACATAATTTCTACCTTCAGATCATTTTCCTAATGAACAGCCTAAATTGACTAGAAATTACTATACTTTTAAAAGGCAATTTTACATATGTTTTTAGCTTCAGGGGCGCTGCCCCTGAAACCCCCCGCTAGGGGGGGCTCCATAAAGATACAGCTGCCCCACCTTGGACCCCCTAGGCAGTGTTTAATTACGGGCGGCATTGTTTCCCCCATTAAGGTACAGGGGTCCAACGTTGTGATACAAAATAAATAAGATAATCAGGCTCCACACTCAACATGTAGAAATTACTTCTTTTCTGCATAATTTGGGTTTACTATTTGCAAGATTTTATTTCAACTATCTATTTTATTTTCTTGCAAGATAGAATAGGTTTTATTTCATTTCATTGTAAACAAAATAGTTTTCCTTATTTTATTACAATCATCCTAGGTTTTCTTGTTGTCATTCATTTCTTGCGATTTCAATTTTTCCTATAACATAGAATCATTAGATTGGTCTTTGTACCGCCATATTTCATCTCAATACTTCCACCTACATAAAAGTCAGCAAATGGAAGAGATATTTATTGTTTCCCATATAGTTCCAACCCCTATTAATTTTTTACAAAGACCCTTGGGAGTTGCAACATTGTTGTTGAAATAATGAGGGCCACCACTTTTTTGCGTCAATGCCAGGGAGGTGTCAAAGTATGTACTATATTTTTCTTAATTTGATTTTCTCTCTATTTTTCCTTCAAAAAGAAAAAAAAATATTAACATCTTATTTTCAAAAAATATACAAAAAATAAAAATTGCATTTATTTCTTGTATTCCTCGAATAATTAAGGAAAAAACAGGAGAAGTGTTAATAAAAATGCCGACTTCCACTAGAATCCAACCTCTCTTAGCTAACAGTCAGCCTCTTGCCTTGTTCAAGGGGAATTCTAAGGAAATTTTTGTTGAGAAATCAAGGATCCTTGAGGACTTTATGGAAGGAGGAATACCTTCACACCCCACCAACATTGTGTTTGAAAATAGATACTAAAAATTATTCACATTACCCATTAGAGAGACTATGGAGAGGATAAAACGGAAAAAAATAATCCATCTATCCTCCCAAACTTATAGGTTTTTATTACAAAAGATATGGGTACTTTCATGTTTGAGTCTTTTGTAGTATGCAAGACTTATGGCTATACAACTGATAAGGGCAAACTCAAAATTTTCCCCTCCACTCTGAAGGATGTAGTCATTCGATGGTTCATGAGCCTAGAAGGGGACAACATCACCACATGGGGAAAAATGTAGCAAGCCTTCAACAACAAGTACCAGGATTATTGTAGAGAAAAATATACCAAAGATGAGTTATTAAAAATGGTCCAAGGATAAAATGAGTCTGTAGAATATTTTGAGGAAATATTTGAGCTGATTTATAGAAGGGCGCACAATTACACCTTAGATCTAGAATCCTTGAAGCTATTCCTACTCTTAGGAATAAGAGAATAATTGATGTAACACTCAACCTACTAGCAATTGGAGACATATGTCAACCCAATTATGATGATATCAAAATGGTATTAAGAAATAATTTAAGGGCTACTATGAAAAGAGGTAAAGAAAACAAAAGAAAAATTAGAAACCATTTGATTAATAAATATGATTGATGTTTTTTTGCAGAATCAATATCATGCTGCCATGAATATTGATGGCTCAAAATAATCCTTTATACGGAAACGTAGTTGTTCTCAAGAAATTTCATGGGAATATTATTTAACTACTAGTTTTGGGAAAGATAATGTGAAAACCATAGAATTTGGCACCTCTGAAACCTTGAAAATTAGACCCTTTCTCTTAGTTGATAAACAAAATCAAATACTATCTTAAAATAACACATTAATGTGTTTTCATGGGACTACAACGGGCTAAAATGAGTACATCCTTCTGTGATCACTCACCATCTATATATCAAGTATGATCATAAACTCGTTCACCAACCACAAAGGTGAATGAACCTTCCACTAAAAGACATTGTAAAATATAAATTGCAGAAATTGTTGGATGCAATATTATTTATCCAATATTGGATAGTGAATTGGTGTCTCCCCTAGTCATTGTCTCTAATAAAAATGGAAAATGGAGAATCTGAGTTGACTACATAAAACTTATCAAAACCACCACGAAATATCATTTCCCCTTTCCTTTTATTGAGCAAGTTATTCAAGTCCTACCTGGGAAAAAATTCTTCTCCTTTTTGGATGGATTTAGTGGGTACAACCAAATCTCGATCATTCCTAATGATTAGGAAAAAACTATCTTCACATGTCCATTGAGGACTTTTGCTTATAGAGTTCTTCTAGTTGGATTGTGTGGTGCCCTTGACACCTTCCAAAGGGATGTGCTGAGAATATTCTCTAATATTGTGCATGTTTTAGTGGAAATATAAATGGAATTCATCAATCCCATTGACCCCCCATCTGAGGATAAAAATTCATCATTTTTTGGTACAAACTACCTAACCAAGTGGGTTGAAGTGAAGCAAGTGAAAGTAGCAACTGAAAAGAAAGTGGCATATTTTTTAAGGGAGAAAATGTTTCATAAGTTTAGTTTTCCGAGTGAATTGGTGATATAAAAAGGCTCTCAATTCACCTATAATATGACCGAGGGCATAATGAAGCAACACCACATTCAACATAAAAATTCTACTCCATATTACCCTGAATAAATTGGATAAGTGGAGGTCACCAATAGAGAATTGGAGAGCACTTTGACCAATATGATCAACAACAACATAAAGTGGGCAGAAAGATTTCTTGAGGCCACTTGGGCCTACAACACCACCTGGAATACCACTACTAGATTTATCACCTATGAGTTAGTAATATGGTAAGAAACATTTTTTGTAAATTGAATTTAAATATAACACCTTGAGGATGGAAACACAAATTCATATTTATTTAACTAAAGCACATGCTAAAATATTGTAGCAATTAAATGCACTAGATGAATACAAATGTATGAATCTAGGTTTAAATACTTCAAGGGTAAGATCATGACTAGATTGTTGGGGGCCTTATGTAGTTGAGAAGTGTTATGATAATGGGTTGGTAAAAAATAGGACTATCGATGAGGAACAATTTCCACTCTTGGAAAATGGATACTAGTTGAATGTCTATAGGAATCCCCTCTCTAGAGATGAGTTTACCAATTAAATTTGCGAGGAAAATAATATAATTTAGAGCATTAGGGATCCAAATATACTAAATACCTGAACAACAAAAGAAGAAAACAAAGAAAAAAAGAAGAAAAATAACCTCAAGAAAAAGCCTCCCTTGAGGCACTTGAGGTAAGACTCATTGGCTAGAAACCGATATAAGGAACCTTGTAAGTCTGGAAAAAAAGAAAAAAAGAGAGAGAAAAAGAAAGAGAAAACATAAATAACTCTAGGTGAAAACCTCCTCCACAGAACCTTGATGCGGATCTTGGGGAGAGACCCCCAAGATCTAAAAATTTGAAATGGATCTAACAAGATCTGCAAAATTAGAATGCCAAAAAAAAGAGAGAACACAAAGAAAATAAGACCACAAAGAAACTTGTTTTATTAAAACAGAGAATAACTGTAGAAGCTACATTGTGGTAGACAATCTGTCCTTTTACAAACTGAGGCTTGTTATTTATAGCCTTTTTTGAGTTACAATACCATGTGTAGATATCATAGTTGGATACCATGGGTCAAAACCATGGGTAGATACCACTTACAATACCATGGGTCAATACCATGGGTATATACCACTTACAATACCGTGGGTAAATTCCATGTGTGGATGAATAACATGTGTGGATACATACCATGGGTGGATGAATATCATAGATAGATGTCACTTACAATACCATGGGCAAATAAATACAATGGGTGGATGAATACCATGGATCGATGACATTTACAATACCATGGGTGGATGGTAACATGGGTAGATGAATACCATGGGTTGATGCCATTTTCCATTCAGATCATTCCTCCCTCCTTAAGAAGCAATGGTCCCCATTGCGTGAAGTTCCTTCCTGAAAAGCCTTTGCTGAATATGAAGAGCCATAGAAGAGAAGGGTTTTTTGTAGTTAACCCATAACCGTGATGAACGAAGATTCGAGGATAGAGATACCCTGTAATGCTTATGACCAACTGTGATATTGACAGTGTGCGGCCTAGCAAATGGACTTCGATGAAGTGTGGGTTTGTGGATGAACCAAAACCATGACAAACGAAGATCCGAGGATAGAGATACCCTGTAATGCTTGTGACCAACTGTGTGACTAATAGTGTGCGACCTAGCAAATGGACTTTGATGAAAATTATTTTGTGCAGTTGACCCATAACTGTGATGCTGATTGTTGATGAAGTAGCAGGTGCCTACATAGCTTGGGGTGGGAGGGAACGTCTCCAAATAACCCAAGCCGAACGCTGCTATGATGAAACTGATGAATGTGAAGCAGGTGCCTACTAAAGCGAGGTGGGTGATCCGGATAGTGGGAGGGCACGTCTCCAAAGGGAACCAACTCCGAATGCTGCTCCAAATTTAAAATGAGCATAACTCGGTCAATATAACTCAGAATATTTATTATAACCTGTTTTTGGAAATGGAATGATCATTCTGCATCTTCTTACATGTTTGAAACCACTATCTGGACACTCTAGACTCTCAGATTCACGCTGGAATTGTCTCGCCGTCACAAATTTTTTGAAAAAATAGTTGATTTTAAATCAACGATAACTCCCACATCCGGACTCTGATTCGACCGGTTTCTTTTTTTTTAACTTGAGTAATTTTTCAAGAGGAGCTCATATATATATCCATTCTTCTGAAATTTTGCACTAAAAATTGCAAAAAATGACAGGAGAGCTGCCGTCCATGAATTGTCGTCAGAACATTTTCTGCAATATTGCTAATTTAGAATCAGCGATATCTCCCTCATCCGAACTCCAATTCGGCCGATATTTTTTTTTGAATTTGGGTGTTTTTTTGCAAGGAATTCAGATCTAGGCTTCAATTTTGTAAAATTTTCACCAAAATTTTCAAATCTGAGCTTCAAACTTGCCGCCCAAGAAATTCATGGAGTTTGCTGAAGATTGCTACCAAAAATTGAAACTAAAATATGCTTCAAACCCTCATTCCCATGGATTCATAACCTGAATCTGATACCACGAATCCGGATCTTGGGGAGAGACCCCCAAGATCTAAAAATTTGAAATGGATCTGACAAGATCTGCAAAATTAGAATGCCAGAAAAAAGAGAGAACACAAAGAAAATAAAACCACAAAGAAACTTGTTTTATTAAAATAGAGAATAACTGTAGAAGCTACATTGTGGCGGACAATCTGTCCTTTTACAAACTGGGGCTTGTTATTTATAGCCTTTTTTGAGTTACAATACCATGTGTAGATACCATAGTTGGATACCATGGGTCAAAACCATGGGTAGATACCACTTACAATACCATGGGTCAATACCATGGGTAGATACCACTTACAATACCATGGGTAAATTCCATGTGTGGATGAATAACATGTGTGGATACATACCATGGGTGGATGAATATCATAGATAGATGTCACTTACAATACCACGGGCGAATAAATACAATGGGTGGATGAATACCATGGATCGATGACATTTACAATACCATGGGTAAATTCCATGGGTGGATGGATAACATGGGTAGATAAATACCATGGGTTGATGCCATTTTCCATTCGGATCAAACCTAGAACAAACCAATTGGTGGAAAAAATCAATGAGGAAACTTGTAGGCCTAAAAGAAATTGATTAAAAAGAAGGAAAGAAAATAAAAGAGAGAGAGAATATATATATATATATATATATATATATATATATATATATATATGATTTTTTTTTCATCTTAACTTATGTGTAGGTGCCATGGGAAAAGAACAACATGAAAAGGTTAGTATCCATATTCATCCTAAGACATCGACTTCAAAACTCCAAGTAGGCCCCTATAATGCTCCTACACTATTCTCCACCAAATTTCATTTAACACCATGTCAAACCTACATCATCAGCTCTTTCCCATACTTTGTTTTAGTTTTCCTAAACTTCTATATGAATGTCCTATAGTTCTACATAATGAACTAGTTTTAAAAAGAAACTACAAGTTGAGGATTTTCTTTTCACCCGAGCTAGGGAAAAGCACTTGAAGCATCCTAACATCTATCTCTTCCACTATCGTGCATCATGTACTAAATCCTCCAATGTTATCATTTATAACCCTACAATAAATTAGTCTCTTGGTTTTATTTTTCCACCAAAATCGTAACCAAATCCCTATCCATAAGAATAATTTACTCCTCCATGAATTATCAGGTCTCCTTTCCATTTCAGAATGGTGTTTTAGTGAGCATGAGGGACCTATGTGATTGCTACACGAGACTACATAGTCGTGTAGCATCCTGTATAAATCATATAGGCCCAAGCTCTACGGTAAGAAAAACATTCCCAAAGAATACCACAACCTCCAAAAAAGGGTCAAAAACTCCATATCAGTACCATCAATACAATCACTCATTTCAACTTTGACAAATGGGCCTGAGCAACTGTAAGACTATCTTTTCAAATGTAGCACCTTGTAAACATCTAGAAGAATAAAAGAAGAAACCTACAAAATTATGAAAAGGTAAGCTCAAGTATGAAAATATCTTACACACCTTACAAATTCATTTGAAGAATAAGGAAACATTATTTGTGCAAAAAGAGAACAATTTTACAGCTAGATAAACTAGAAGAACTGTCTAACAGTTTGGAAAATAAAGTCCACTTTATATAAAAGCTATTCCAGCGTGTGGGAGGATGAATGAGACAAAATCTGTGTTTTTTTGAAAAGGTTGCCATTTTCTCCTGTTGATGATGTGATATAATTGGAGTATGATATACATGAAGGTTGATAAGAGTAGGGGGGCATCATGAATGTTGCGCACTAAGATTTCCTCATTCACCACTGGAAATAATCTCCACTTAAGAAAAGAATCAACTCAAGTTCACCACCTATTCCCATTGAAAGTTATTCATGAAAACAAGTGTTTTTAATCCCATTAAAAATTTACCATCTTTACCGGAGGACACTACAAGGTATTAGGTCCAAAATTTCAGAGTTAGAGGAAAAACTAGTAAGAAGCTACAAGTTACAAAGCATTTTACTATAGGAGTATAGATCATTGTCAAGACCACTCACAAATATCTTCAAATATGGTGAAAGAGGGTTATTTTATCAATAAACCACAAGTCTAAATTATTTCCATATTACTCACATTTGGCACCGTGTATCTTGCTTAATTTTTGGAATTTGTCAACTATCATATTTTCTATCTCAATGGTGCGACGTAACGGAAGAACAATAAGTTAGTTTCTTTTCCTCTATACATACTGAGTGATTTGACCATGGAAACATAAGTTTTTTTTTCAAATTTTTTTGAAGACTATGTATCTTTTCTTTTTACAAATTACATAGAACGTAATCCCCTACTGCCAAAGGAAACCTTGATTCCTATAGCAACACAGGGACAATATTTCCCTTGGCTAGAAACTTGTCCAAATTTGTGGGAACGAATATCAAACTCATAGAGATATTTTAATACACAATGGGGGTTGGATTCAATAAAAGAGAGCCAACTGATACCATTAGGATTAATTATAATCCTAAAGTTATGGTCATCCTAGAAAACTGCCAGTAGTTGGGCTTCTTTGAAAAGCTTAGAGTATATGATGATGAAGTTTCCTTAGAATTTTCCATGGACTTACAATGCACCAAAGGCTAATAAGTAATCATTTTATTCAAAAGGTTGGTGATATATGTTAATGCAAACTCTAATATCAAGGTCACCACTCTCCTGGAGGGGCTACATTGGAGTAAAGAAGAAAGACAAGAAGTTATCAATGTTAAGAGATGATTCTTCCTCCCTAATGAACAAAAAAATGAGGATAATAAAGGCATTAGAAGTAAAATCCTACCTTACCCTTAGGATGAGATTGCCTATCATATTTTCAAATAAAATTCGTGTGAGGGAGGGCTAAGCATAGTGTATGCTTCTCAATTCATACTCCTATACTAGTTGAGATTTCATCATGACCTACCAACTCATGAGCGATTAATTATCCAATTATTCCTCTTCCAATCCCTTAAGGAGATGATAACCAAGGTCAAGGAGGTTAAGAAAAATTAACTAGCCCATCACAACCTAATTATATTGGTATTAATATATGCATTAGAAAATCTTCAACATCCCATCCCCTAGATGAACTTTGTGGATATGGATAGATAAGGCTCCTTAGAGGCCTAGTTAGAGTTTTAAAAACACTAGAACAATTCCACTAACAATAGGAAAGGGAAGGTAGTCAACAACCCTGTAAAATAGAAAGAAGAATAAGAACTACTAGAGGAAGAAGGGAGGGAAATTGTGCCACATTAGTAGGACTCGACACTCCCACAAAACAAAAAATAATTAGATCTACTCAAAATGTTGTTTGCATTAGGAGGAAAAGGAGTAGGATAAGGTATAGTGGCAAGACACAGCCTCCTTCTCCTACCCTTATTGCTATTGAGGAGACCCAAAGTCTAAAAAAATAAGGGCCACAAGATGTAAACAATTTCTTTTTTATATGAACCAGAGGTACAAGTAAATGAAATATAAACACCTCCTGAAGAAATAAGGAAACACATACAATCAAAGGGGAAAATTTCCCATCTACAGGAATAACTTTCCCACCTATAGGAACAACATTCCCGCCTATAGGAACAAGATACCCTGCTATAAGAGCAACCTACATAATTGAAAAAAGTTGAAAAGTCATCCAAGAAACAAAGAAAGCCAAATTCATATTTTCCTTGGTGATTAATAGTTGATACTCCTCCTACATTAACAATAGGAAAAATGATTCCTGAGCACCTAGTGGCCCAACTACACTCAAGCTGGATAAATAGAAAGTTGAAACTCATCGGTGGACGAGAATATCCCAATCCAAAGGACTATTTGATATTGTTGGAATGGAGGATGAGATGAATAAAATGAGAGAAGAAATGTCCTTCCTATGGCTGGATGAAGAAAATAGGAGGGAACAACTTGATAAAGAGAAAATAAGTTGAAAAGCCAATTACAATAGACACAAGTACTACTACAAGAAAGGGACACTCAGGTTGTCACTTTGGAAACAACTGTAGGCACTATGACACACCTCTCTTTAAAAGCAATCAATTGCAGATAGTCTTCAAAGTCTTACTCATTATTCTTGAAATAACAATCATGTAGATTTTAGATAAACATGATTGAACATAATGGAACCATATATATACAATAAATCATAAAATTCATTGACTTATACCTATAATGTAGTATGAAAGACGATGCCAAGATCGTTGAATTGTACCTTCACAAACTTATGCTCACAAATTTGACCATATTGGACCCAAACCCATATATGGGAGATGTATAGTCATTGTCCCTAACATATTGGCCTAGGAATGAGGAGATAAGATCAAAAGAGCTAAATAACCTTGGATGGGGAGTTGAAAGAGCTAATGTGGATTAGGCCTGAGCACCCAAACACATCCATCCTCACCTCGACTCATGGAATTCTAGTAGAAGATCCAGAAGTGGTGGAAGTTTAAAAGCAGAGGCAAGTGAAGGCCATCCTGTGCTTTCAAGATACCTTTAAATTTTTATAAGAGGAAATATCCCAAGAGTTCCAAAGGATATGGAAAGAATTGCCCCACAACATGAAAATTATAGAATACCACTCTCCTAACATATTTTAGGTTTCAATTGACAAGACTCCTTTATATAAGATAATTATTCAAAGGCTTGGATTCTAATGGATTGGGCTTACATACAATCCAAAACTGTTGTTGGGACTCTGGGAACATCATAGTAAATAAGAGGATTCCAGTGAATGACAACGCATTAAAGAGAATGCAGGTTTCCACCCAGCAAACAAAACCACATCTAGCCCAACATGGAATGTCAAACAAGTTGTCAAAAAAATAAATGAGGAAGAGGAGAGCTGGTAAGAGGAGTAAAGTTTCTCAAAGGCTCACAAACCATTCAAGTAAGTCGGTATGATATGCCTCCCAAATAGTTAAAACATAAGGCCCATATAACCACTCTTAGGGAAATAAAACCTACATTAAACCTTCCTCTTTTCACTTAATAACACTTTCCTAGCTTAATAAGTTCTTAAGAAAGTGAGGAGAGTCTTCTTGCTTTACATGCCTAACATGACTATTGTGTAGGAGATAAAGGGAATTTTGCATATATTTTCAGGAGATGAAACCATATATATTCATGGGGCATGCTCCCTACTACAAAATATTTCCATCTTAGTTGGTTGAGGACAATAAATACTCCTTCCTAATATTGCATGGTGAACCATGAATACTGATCCATTTTTTTAGGTATTTTGGAGGGGAAGTACTCCTCTTGTAAAAGAGACTCCCCCCTAACCATATTGTATAAAGAGAGGTCTTTATTAACCTTTTATAATAAGTTGAAGTAGAAAAATAATGGCGTAGATCATTAGGAGAAGTTTAGAGTTCAACTTCTACGACTTTTTCCATGTACATGCAATTTTTCGGTTGATGGAAGTGATATTTGATTTCAAATATTAGTCTTTATTTTTATTAAGGGTTCTGAGATTCCTTGGGTTAGGGCCCACCCTAGGTACCTAAGATCCCTCTTGTTTATCTCCACATCTTATTTCTAAACATTATGTTTATGCATAGTTATTTAGCTAGTTTATGAAAAATATTTTCTTGCACGTTGTCTTAATAGTAGTTGATGATATCTGTCATGGATACATTGTTAAAATAAATTTTTTATTCCTATATTTGGTTCATTTTATTTGATGCTATTTATCTGTTTTCCATCATTCATTATTACTATTTATGCATAATCCCCTATTTTGTAACTACATGAAACCCTACAACCTTTCATCTTGTTGGATTAACCTTGACAAAAGCTAACATGATGACTTGGACATGTATTCTTTATCATTTTAAAACCTTTAATTTGTTTTTTTTATATTTCAAACCTTTCAAAGAGTATTCCACTAGTCATTGGGTTGTCTCATGCAGAAAAACATGGAGTCTTATAGCATTTTGCAAATCGCCTCTAAAACTCATCAAATTTGCACCGAGACCTTTATTTTCCTTATTTTATGTATTAAAACATCCTTCGAGTCTTGAAAACAAATTTTGGAAGAAGAGAGACCATGTATATTCGTCTATTTGAATTATTGTAGAAATTACTTCTTTCATGTAGAATTAGGGTTCACTGTTTGCAATCTTTTATTTCAATAGTTTTTTTTATTTCCTTGCAAGATAGAATAGAAATTCTTCCATTTCATTGCAAATAAAATAATTTTCCTTCCTTTATTGCATTTAGCTTATATATTCATGTTTTCCTTCTTTTCATGTAATTTCATTTACAATTGGATTTTATCTCAGTACTTCCACCTACATAAAATTCAACAAGGGAAAAGGTACTGTCTGTCGCACATATAGTGCAAGTCCTTCTTAAGTTTCTATGAACCCCAAGTTGACGATAAAAGCTAGGACCCTTAAGAGTTGAAACATTGTTGCTGCAATATTGAGGACCACCACCTCTTGTGACCTCTAAAGAATGAGAACTCAATAATGTTCTCATTAAATTTGTAACTTTCTTCATAACCCTAGGATATCATTTCCAAGCCAATAAATATTGAAAATATATGATTTTGTTGTAATAAAACCTTGATTTACCACACCACCACTCCAACCAAGATGTTAAACCCACGTTGCAAACACCATGAAGTTGTAATACATGTGAGAGTAATACATGATCATATGATGAATGCTAGAAAATTTATGAGACGTGATGGATGTATACTTTACCAAATTCCAATGAGCTTGTCGAGGTTCAAAATGGAAGGAAACTGTCGATCCCATTGATCTCTCACTGTGATCCTGTACTCCTGTAAAGAAACTAATATTTTCAACTCACTAGAATAGTAGGTTTACTCTAGAAAATGCTCATAGGAACCACCAAAAATGAAACAAGGAAAAATAAAGCTTAAGGTCACAAGTATGACAAGAAGTCAATATATTCTCTCTCATTAGTCACTTTTATTATGAATATTGGGATTTTCTGGTCCGTTGGACGTGGTGTAAAAGTTAATCCTTCTCAGACACTCCCTTTTTCATCATTCCTTATGATTTTTACTACCATTCATGCATAACATATAATGATTTTATGTTAGTTTTTTCATGGTGTAAAATATTTGCTCACTCCTAGTCGCTCTATTTTGTTTTTATAATCCCATATGGTTCAAAATTTTTTTTAATCACCTAGGTTCTATTAAAATTATTTCAGAAGGGTTATATGTAGTGGGTTTGGACGTGGCATGAATCACAACCGCAATTTATCGATGGATCTCTTGGCCTTGTGAAGTCTCAGACAAAACCTCCCACTTAGAACGCAAATGTCCCATGTCATACATAATATGACTTTTCTGTGGGAAACACCATTTATGTCTAGCCATCTTGGTACCTTTGCAAGGGAATTTTAAAGGGCTCTATCTTCTCATGATTCTTTATTTTGTCTCACATGTTGGATATAGGCCCTCAAGTATGAACAACACAGGGTGCTTATTTCAAGAGGAAGGTCGAGCCTACTACCCAACACACCATGTTTACTATGCATATTTATATGTTTTAATATATTTCCCTTCGCTTTCAGTATACACCCTTATCTCATTAATTTCCATGAAATGCATCTACATAAGAATTTTTCTAGATCACAACCATATCTAGCATAATCCAAATTTATGAAGTGAATCTAGCCCAAAATGTTGCACATATGATCTCTGAATATCTATCAAGCACAAAAATCTCAACTTATTTTCCATGCCCAGTTCGTGTTTGACATAGTAGTTATCTTATCATAACTTTGTGCAAACCCAGAAAGATCATGTTTCCCCATGGGTTTCCCTCTAATTTTCTGTTTGTCTCAAAATCAACAACCCAAGTAGGGACAACCTTATAAGAAATATGGCCCTCGACCCATATCATGGCTTCACAATAATGGGTTTAAGAATATTTCATTCACTCAACTTTTTCAAGCCACAATATAGTGTGTCATTGAAAATACATTGAGCCTAGAGTATCCCACCTTGCATTGGCTCACATGCTAAACCTAACTGTTGAAATAGAAATCAAGTGTATGCTTGTCTCCAACCCATATGTCATTTTATTTTGATGAGCCATGAATTTAAAATCTAGATTGGCATTTCCATGATAAAATTTTGATTGTACACATTGTATATGGCTAACATGCTCTACCCAGACCACATTTTTAGGAAAAATTATATAATAAAAATTACTAATAGATCTACCCCAGTATAATTTCGTCATACAAAGATACGTAAATAAATTTCATTTTCACACACAACTTAAAATTTGTTTGGAATATTCCTTATTATTATAATCATGTCATGCTACACAACCTTCAACTCCCATTTCGAGTGACTAATCATAAGCACACTTTTATCATTACATATTCTATTGAATTTTATTTGTTTCATGCCTCTATTGGAATTTCATTATTGACTTGCATTGTGCCTCTTTTTGGCAACACATCATACAAATTTATAGAGGATTTTTGTGATTGTATGTTTATTTAAATCAGGTTCTATATAAGGTTATAATATACTACCTAGAAAATTCAAGAGACCAACATTGGGCCTATCATGCAAGCACACAAACATTCCATACTTATAACTTGTCACTTCTAGCATTGAGATAATGTTCCCTACCTTGGTTATTTTCATAATAATTCTTAATATAAAATATTGGGAAATCTATGAAGTTTCTTTTTTTAGCTGGGAAGTCAATTTGGAGCAAGAAGAAATGAAGCAAAAGGAAAAAACTTCGCCGTATTTTTGTCTCGCTTACTTAATTGCATCATGTTCATACATCTCTTTCCATAATTTATTATACATATCTATTATATGTGATGCATTGATTTGAGACATATCTCAAAACTAATTTCCTTTATTGGCATATTGCAACATATTACACATTGCTCTAGTGTGTTGTTCTATAATATTTCAATAATAATCCATATGGGCATAAAAATGTTTCATTCTTCCTATCATATTCATTATATCAACATACATGTACTCATTTCACTTGTCTAGTTGCATGCATGGATAGTTCCCTTTCCCATGCAACATATTTTCCCTTATCTATATCCCAAATAATCCAACACTTATGGGAAGCGTGATTTTAAACAATCCTTTACTTGTTTATTATGTATATATGCTCAGAAAATTGATGTTTGCATGAAAAATTGTCTTGATTATTGTACAATATGAGTTTCTTTACCAAAGGTTCATGAGGAAACATAAGAGATCGAAACAAAATAATCAATATGTCATGGGGGGAAGAAAAGAATAAAAGGATCATATTATCTATTCATTTTGATGCATAATCTGAGGAGTTCAATGAGTTGACCCAATCTAGTCACTTATACCTCAAACATCCTCCTCCTACCCCAGATGCTTCTCAGAACATTCCTATGCCTCATCTGAGTATAACAAAAATTCCTAAACCACATGTATTCTAGCAACAACCTATTCAGAATGATGGTTTGGAAATCAACCCTATGAGACCTACATCTAGATTTGCACATTGGCCTACTATTTATCATCATTCAATCCACCTTTTTAGTATTCCTCCTTAGATACCTTCTACTTGATATCAGGTCACTTATTTTCATGCTCAACAACCCCCTGATTCCCTTGTACGCTTGGCATTGGAAAAAAATCATGTGCCTACTATGCCTATATAATCTCCCTTTGAGGCCACTTCATCACATACACATTTCGACATTCCTACAACTAAAGGAGGGGGGGAGGAGAGAAATATACTTCCAAGACATGCATCGAGAGGTACAAGGAGAGAGGAAGGAGGAGGAGAAAATTTCATCTTACATGGATGGCCCTAACATACCTCTTGAGTTGACTTGAGTTATGTCTTTGATATCATGTATTTTTACATTAGTTTATTTGCATTTATTTCAAATTATGACATTCTCATATTTTTGGGATAGCATATGATTTTTTACCATGGTACATATTTTGATGACATTGTGGTTCATGGGAGACACAAGAACATCTTTACATGATTGATTATGTATGTTTGTGGATATTGTCTTGTTTCTTACATATAATTTCTTTTTATGATGATTGTATTCTTGATGATGTCATATTTATATTTTGTTACATGGGAGTTATAAGGTCAATGGAAACATTTTATGGACTTTGTGAGGGGACCCCACATACTAATATACAATTAATTAATTAAAAACACCTATTCTAAATGTCTTTTCCTGAATTAAATCTATATGGGTGAACTTCATATATATATATATGTATATATATAACTTGGTGTATTTTTGTGTTGATTTAGGTGCATAGATATGTATAGAGAAATAGAATTAGCTAAGATCAACCATTTGTTTACCACAGTCAACCTGAATTTATTCTAATAGAAGTGAAAATCCATTCACTATAATATTTCTTCTTATTTTTCAACAAATACCCAAATGAATTTGTTATCAAGTGTCATGAATTTCATCAATTAGTTATCATAATATGCCATAAATTTGAGTTATTTTTTTCAAAATGCATAATTTTTTATACTTTATGGAATTGTGATATTAGTTTCTATTCATTTAGACATGTGGTTATCTAGGATGGTAATGGACTTCTTTGTTGCACAATGAAAACAACCTATTTAAGACATTTTCCTAATGAATTTGTGAGATCATGCTCATGTTCTTGATTAAAGTACTCCAAGTGACCATGGAAACTTTTAGCTTATTAAATCACATTCATCTTAATATTTTTTTTTCTTTTCTTGGTACTTAACTTGATGATAATTGTGAAATTATGCTATGTTTGATTGAAACATTCCCAGTGATCATTAACACTTTTAGCCTATTAAATCACATTTATCTTCATATCTGGCTATCATTCATATCTATTTTAAAAATATTGCTCTTTAATACATTATAAACCTGTAGTGATAATTCACTCCTTTACTCCTAACAGTCGTTTTATGATTATCACTGCTTACTAAATTATATGAAGAGTTTTTAAATATATTAATACTGGACATTACTACTTTATTTTTTAATATTTTATAAACTTAAATTAATAAAAAATAATAAAAAAAACTTCATAAGTAATAAGTAAATAATGCCCAGTTATCATCGGCATTCATTATACAAATGACCTGTTACCTTTAAAACCCGTCAGGTTAAGAGAGTTGGAAACTAAAAACTCACATCAGTCATATGCTTATGAATCATCCAGGCTTTTTTTTCTTTTCTTTTTATGTGTAAATTTTCATATTGTAATGGTTACAAGACTCGTCCAATATATATATATATATATATATATATATATATATATATATATATATATATTATTTTGGTGCAGTATGATGTCGCTGAGTGCCTGTCACACCACTTACCATTTATGAATATTTTATGATCAGATGACACAGCTTCCAAAAAGTAGTGAGAACTCACTGACTTTCACAAAGACAAAGACAAGTAGAAATAGTAAGAATAATCAAAGTATTACTAAAAATCATCGAGGCTTTTTTTCGTTTTCATATTGTAATGGTTACAAGAGTTGATATATATTATTTTGGCGCAGTATGATGTCGCTAAGCTCCTGTCACAACCAGTTATCATTTATGAATATTTTAAGAGTTGATATATATTATTTTGGCGCAGTATGATGTCTCTGAGCTCCTGTCACACCACTTATCATTTATGAATATTTTATGATTAGCATGACACAGTTTCCAAAAAGTAGTGAGCAAACTCACTGATTTTCACAAAAACAAATAGAAAGAGTAAGACTAATCAAATTACTAAAACAGAATGATGATATTTTTTCAACAGAAGAAATTGTGCTTAAACAGTCTCCAGCATATATAATCTTAAGCTCTCCGGCATATATATAATCTTGGTTAAGAATAAACCACAAAATTTGTGGAGACCAAATCTCTCGTAATTATTAAATATTAGACCACATCCTTTAAGACTAAAAATAACCTAATATTACCTTACCTTTTATGAATATTTTATTATCAGCATCACAAAGCTTCAAAGCAGTCAGAATAACAAACTGACCCACTTTGACAAAAGCAAATATTGAAACATATCAAACCATTAATAAATTTCAATATGCTGGTAATTCCAAGCGCACTAATAGATCCAGGTAACTCACAAAAATCAGGGAAGGAAACATGGGTACATACGCCCTCATTTAATTAATAATGAGACTACAAAATTTGTAGTAACCAACGCCAGACACGTAGAACTCCAAGAAAAAATTGGGAGTTTATTGTTATAAAACACTGATACTGCAAGAGAAAAGCCTAACCAGAAAATTTGTATAAAATGTTACATGATAAACGTTGTCACGTAACAACATTGCCACATGTCTACTAATAAATTTGAAGCATATTAAATTATTCAGTGTTAATAATTGTATTTGAATAGTTTAGTATATAAAGAATTTGAATTATTCAGCGTGAGAAAAATTAGATTCATCAATAAAAGATGCAAGTAATTATCAACGACATGATACAAAATCCATATATTTTGATAGGTGATATTTGTTGGAATTTTTGAATAATTTGGAATAACAGAGAGGAAAATATAATTGCTCTTCTAAGATACAGAGATTAAAAAAAAATTATATATATAGAGGTGAATGGAGTAAAAAACTCTGTTTCTATTAGACTTAAAAAACTATTACAAAATGATTGTATTCAGAACTTCTATTGTTTTGGGTTGCAAAAAAATTCTTCTGCTACAAAACATAGCTCTTCAAATTTTGGCTCTCTGTCTTCTTTTTCTCTCTCTGTTTTCTGCCTTCAAGCTTTTTTCTCTTAATACACAGTCAACTCTATGCACTTTTCTTTTCAGGGCATAATCTTTATACAATGCCCACGACATATGTATATCTTTTACTTTTCATTATAATGATTATATATATTGTAAATATAATATATTTACAATATATATATATATATATATATATATATATATTACATAACGTTTATAACCAAAGTTTAAAACATGTAAAATATTCCGTGGTAAAAAGAAATTTAACCAACGTAAAAACTTTAGCACATACATTGCCATAAATAAAAACAAATAAAAAATATCAAATAAAAACATTAAAGAATTTATGCTTTCCGGAGGTTGGTTGGTAAACATTCACTCCAGCTCTCTTATCCACCGGAAATGACTTTTACTTGATTTGGAGAAGTGATGACATCACCATCTCCGGTGGGTCATCTTCCCCTTTGGCTCCTCATACCTTCTGCCCCTCGGAATATGTTGTTGGCTGTGCATTTAATGAGTTAGGTGGAGAATTCATTTCTGGCGGGTGTTGCAAATAAATATGCGGTTGCGTGAAGATCAGAACTAGGGATTTTCTGCTCCCGTGGTCCTTCAGATTTCCATCAGCATTTAATTTTTTCGTCTTTGGTCTACGTGCAGTTGGAATTAAATTCCAACACTCCCCCTTAATTTCAACTGCTGGAATTTTTTCCATACCCAGACATTTTCTCAAGTAATTAAAACTTTTCTGCCCCAATGGTTTCGTCAATATATCAAAAAACTACTCTTCTGTTCTACAATGTTGTAAAAAAAATTCTCCATTGTTCACTAATTCTCAGATGTAGTGATACTTGGCATCTATGTGTTTCGTTCTCTTATGAAACATTAAATTCTTTGACAATGCTATTGCTGAGCTATTATCACAATAAATTGTTGTTCCTTTTACCTGTTCATGACACAAACTCCTCAACATTCTTCTCATCTAAACTGCTTGAGACACTACTGTTGTAGCTTCCACATACTCTGCCTCTGCTGTAGATAAAGCCACAATTGGTTGATTCTTAGAAGCCCATGAAATGGCTCCTGAACCCATATGAAAAACATAACCGGAGGTGATTTTTCGGTCATCTATACTTCTAGCCCAATCACTGTCAGTGTATCCAATTAATTCAAAATTTTCTGAAGTGGTATATAAAATTCCATATATTTTTGTTCCTTTCACATACCTTAGAATTCTTTCTGCTGCTTTCCAATGTGCCTCCTTTGGCCTTTCCATAAATCTGGAAATTAAACTCACAGAATGCATAATATCCGGCCTAGTTGCAGTCAAATACATGAGGCTGCCAACTATGCTCTTGTACAAACTAGGATCAAAATCCTTGTTGTTGTCTTCTTTGCTGAGTTTCAACCCCATCACTGTAGGATTAATTGTTGCTTTGCAATCCTGCATATTAAATCTTTCCAAAACTCCATTCATATACTTTGCTTGATAAATAAAAGTTTTATTTTCATTTTTCTCTACTTCTATTCCTAAGAAGTATCTCAGCAATCCCATGTCAATCATCTCAAATTCATCCTTCATGACTGTTTTAAAATTCTCAATGAGGTAATCATCATTACCTATGAATATAACATCATCAACATACAAAAAAACAATGATCATCTTACCATCTTTCTCCTTGATGTATAATGTGGGTTCTCCTTCACATTTTTCAAACCCATTTTCCAGTAGATAGGCATCTATCCTACTATACCATGTTGTTGGTGCTTGTTTCAGCCCATAAAGAGCTTTCTTCAATATGCAAAATTTGTGCTCTTGGCCTTCTTTCTCATAGCCCAAAGGTTGTTCAACATAAACCTCTTCCATCAATACTCCATTTAGGAATGTTGATTTCACATCCATTTGGTAAGCTTTCCACTTGTGTTGTGCTTCTATGGACAACAATGCTCTTACGGTTTCCATTCTTGCAACTGGTGTGAAAGTTTCCTCATAATCTCTTCCTTGTTGCTGTTTGTAGCTTTTGACAACAAGTCTGACCTTGTGCCTTTCAATCTTACCTTCAGCGTTGCTTTTGGCTTTATAAACCCATTTCACTCCAATTACTTTTTTACCTTTTGGGAGATCAACCAATTCCCATGTCTTATTTTTCTCTATGGCATTCATTTATTCATCCATAGCATCTATCCATTTCTTATCTTTTATAACATCTTCAAAATGAATAGGATCCTCTACATGACAATATAATGCAAATAAAGAGTTCATACCTTCATTTCTTGCCTCTTGCTCATAAATATCATTCAAATTTCTGAATCTTTTTCCTCTTTCACTTGCTGAACTTGTGCTTGTAGAAGCACTCAAATCTGCTCCTTGTGATGTGCTTCGAGAAGCACTGTTATCATTTCTCAAGGGTGTTCTCATTCCTGCTTGCGGTGTCCCTTGTTGTCCTTGTGTTGGTGGAGGTGGTGCTGCTAATGAGGTGTTTCTTTCAACCATTTCTTCCTCATCATCATCATGAGACAAACAAATTTTAACATTCACTGTTTTCTCAATGCTTCCATCCCAAGCTTTTTCTTCAATGAATTGTACATCTCTGCTTATAACAAACTTCTTGGTGGATGGGTTATACAGTCAGTATGCCTTTGATTCTTCACTGTAACCAATAAATATGTACTTCTCCCCCTTACTGTCCGACTTCTTCCTTAGTTGATCCGGAATGTGTGCATAAGCCACAGAACCGAAAACTTTCATGTGGGTGATATGCTGCTTTATGCTGCTCCACGCTTCTTCTGGAACTCTGTTAATGACAGCTTTGGTTGAGCATCTATTTAAAATATATGCTGAAAAATGTACAGCTTCAGCCCAATTTTCATTTGGCAAATGTTTTGCCTTCAACATACTTCTTACCATGTCCATGATGGTTCGGTTTTTCCTTTCAGTAACTCCATTTTGCTGCGGTGTATACCTTGCTGTAAATCGTTTATTTATCCCATTTTCTCTGCAAAAACGCAGAAATTATTTTGAGATATATTCTCCTCCTCTGTCTGTCCTTAAGAATTTAATACGCTGCCCACCTTGATTCTCTACAAGAGCTTTAAAGTGGCAAAATTTCAAAAAATAAACCCATGTTTTTCTTGTGAAATCATCAATAAAAGTTAGCATATAGTGTCTACTTTCTAGTGATGGTGTTTGCATTGGTCCACACAAATCTGAATGCACAATTTCTAAGAGTACCTTTGCTCTTATGCTCTTTCCTGATGAAAAAATTTCTCTGTTTTGTTTGCCCAAGATGCAGCCTTCACATAGGTTGTCATGTTTTCTCAATCAATGGTAATCCCTTTACCATTCCTTTCCTATGCAACAAATTCAGACCTCCAAAGTTGAGATGTCTAAATCTCAAATGCAATAACCAATTTTCATCTTTAGCTTCTCTTTGGAATGTCTCTTGTGTCACTGTTGCCATTTTAGCTCCTTTCTTCAAATCTGCTCTCGTTTTGAGAGGGAACATTGTGTTCCTTGTCATCTTCACTTGTGCAATGAATTGCTTGCTTGGTAGTTTATCTATGATGGTGCATACATCATCTTCAAAGAAAACATTGTACCCCTTTTGAATGAGCTATCAAATTCTCAAGAGGTTACACTTCATACCAGGCACATAGTATACATCTGATATGGATCTTCCTTCTTCTTTTTTTGTAAAAAAAATTACTCTACCTTTTCCCATGACAGAGACCTTACTGTCTGTCCCCAAAATAAATTGAGACTTTAGATTTTCATCTAACATGAAAAACATGGAAATGTTTCCAAGCATATGGTTGCTACATCCTGAATCTAGAAACCATATATCTTCACTCTTTTCTTCAGCCAAATTACATGCTAAAAATAAATTTCTTGACTGATATTTTCTTTTGTAAAATTAGCACTGGGTCTATTACCCATGTCACTATGTTTCTTCCTACATTCATTGTCATAATGGCCATACTTCTTACAGTAATGACATTGGACTTGGGATTTATCATACCTTTGTCCATGTGCTTGATTTTGTCCACTTTGTTGGCTGCTGCTTTGGCCTTGGTTCTGATTTTGGTTGTTGTTCTTTCCATTTGTATTTTCTGGGTTGTTTCTTCCTCCTCAGTTCTGACTTCTGCCTCTACCTTTTCCTTTGTATTTTCCTCTGCCTTGACCTCTTCCTCTTCCAAAGGTAATTTGGGTCTTGAAGGCATTCTCCAAATATGAGTCTGTTGTTTAGCTCAATCTTTGCTCATGTGTTATCAGTGATGCATGATGCTCATCTACTGAAACATTTGAGAGATCCTGGTATCTTCTATTGCCACTACCATGGCATGAAATCTTGAGGTTAAACTTCTCAAGATTTTCTCCACTATCCTTCTTTCTTCAAGTGTCTCTCAATGAGACCTTAAATAGGTAACCAACCCAATAACATGTGTGAAGAATGAGTCTATTTTATCATACTCTTTCATACAAAGAGTTTCAAAGTCTCTCCTTAGCAATTGTAGCTTTGTTATCTTCACCTTCTCCATACCTTGATAAGTTTTCTAGAGGGTATCCCATGCTATCCTTGGGAACACACTTTCATGCACTGCTTGATAGAGATATAAGAGGGCTTTTGGGTCCTTCTTCCTATTACTCTTCAGCAAATCCTTCTGTGTCTGTGTTAAGCATTATATGCTTGCTCATCTGCTTGTTCTTCTGGAGCATCTTCAACAAGCTCCCATAAGTCTTGAGAGGAAAACAAGGCTCTCATGGTGATTGTCCAATAGTCATAGTTCTTCCCATTGAACTATGGGAGTTGAGTATTTCTTATACTCGTGCTTGTGCTGGCTCCTGCCATAGCTAGCTTTCTGAACTATGCTTAAAAAAAAACTTGACTTTGTTTTTAAACAAACTGTCTATCAGCTGAGAAATAAAATCTATCTTCAAAAGACTTCCTTCTTACAGTTCTCTGGACTGTATTCTAATGTAAACACAAAACTCTGTTTGTAAATACCTGGACTTTTGCTGAGCCTTCACACTGCTGGAGAACTTCTTCAACAACTCCTTCCTTTAGCTTCTTTGACAAACTTCAAAGAGCCTGGACTAGCTCCAATACCATGTTGGAATTTTTGAATAATTCCGAAAAACAGAGAGGAAAATATAATTCCTCTTCTACAACACAGAGATTAAAAAAAATTCATACACAGAGAGGTGAATGGAGTAAAAAAATCTGTTTTTATTAGACTTAAAAAACTATTACAAAATGAATGTCTTTAGAACTTCTGTTGTTTTGGGTTAGAAAAAAAATCTGCTGCTACAAAACACAACTCTTCAACTTCTGGCATATGCTGCTACACACATAGCATTCAACTCTCTGTATTCTTTCTCTCTGTCTCTCTATTTTTTGCCTTCGGGCTTTTTTAGCTTAATACACAGTCAACTCTATGCACTTTTATTTTCACGACATACTCTTTATACAATGCCCACAACATATGTATATCTTTTACTTTTCATTATAATAATTATATATATTGTAAATATAATATATTTACAATATATATTACATAACGTTTATAACCAAAGTTTAAAACAACCAACGTAAAACATTTAGCACATACATTGCTGTAAATAAAAACAAATAAAAAAATTATCAAATAAAAACATTAAAGACTTTATGCTTTCCAGGGGCTGGTTGGTAAAGATTCACTCTAACTCTCTTATCCTCTAGGAATGAATTTTAGTTGATTCGGAGAAGTGATGACATCACCATCCTCAGTGGGTCATCTTCCCCTTTGGCTCCTCATACCTTCTGCCTCCCGGAATATGTTACTGGCTGTGTGTTTAATGAGTTAGGTGTAGAATTCATTTCTGGTGGATGTTGCAAATAAGTATGCGGTTGCGTGAAGATCAGAATTGGGGATTTGCTGCTCCCGTGGTCCTTCAGATTTCCATCAGCGTTTAATTTTTCCGTCTCTGCTCTACGTGCAGTTGCAATTAAATTCCAACAATATTTCAGATGAAAATTTTTCTAGAAGCGATTGAATACGTTGCAGGATTTCTCAGAATGTGCATTTCCAAGATCTAATTTTCACGGAGCGAGGATCCTACTGAACACCTTGATTTTCCTTGTAGGATGGGGCATTTGGCTTACTTTTTGAGGAGCTTTGGAGAACGGAATTTGTAGTAAAACATGTCAATACCATGCTGGTGTCTGGGAAGGTTTTAATTACTCTATGTGGATATGTATTATTCACAGCTTCAATTACTATTTGCAAATATTTTTCATAGAATTAATCTTTCATGTGTTAAACCTTAAAGACGCATTGATTATTCTATCGATTAGCATATTTCTTAAAAGGGTTGATGGCGATGCTGAAGTAATTTAAGGAAGTTATACATTAATATTATTAATTACAGTTTCTTTATTATTCAATACTAGTAAATACCAAAGATATTGTCATTGTATTTAAAAATAATAAAATAATAATTTAAATTAAAAAATTTAAAATATAAACTAATATTGGTCATAATTAAAACATTTTAATTTATACTTCAATTTTACATAAAGTAGAAAAAATCATGAAAAAGAAATCTAGTTGCTTAGCTTTTTTAATATGGAGACTATGAGTAAAAAATTTACTTTTTACGTGATTTATTCACTAGTTACATGAAATAGTATTATTGATTTTATGTTCAGCTTACATGTGATATTTAAAACAAAATTATATTGATAACAAAAATATTTTAATGTCAACCATAAGTAAACTAGCACAACTGCATTAGTAAATTTGGATAATATACATTAATAGACATATATATGGACAACATTAATAATTATCAAATGTATGATAGTAATTTTAATTTAATATTATAAAATATATTATAAACTATATATATTAAAACTTAATATAATAAACCTTTATATTAAAGGTCCTAGAGCATATTATTATAATTTAACATCAATCCATGTATATAATATCGGCCATGACTATTTATATTTATGGAAATCCACATCAATAAGGTCTAGAGTGATTTAAATTTGGTTATGATTAATCTTTAATTTTGAAATGGGTCGTTCTTTTCATTAATGCAAAAAAAACCAACCACATAGGATGGAGGAATACATGTCAAGGGCAACCATATATTTCTTTCATTTCTGAATAAAGCTTTTCTCATCATATTGTAGAAGAAAATGTCGATGTTTCATTTTGAAATCGACAATTCTTTCATTAATGTTCCAAATTTAAATCTTTGATTTTGAAATGAGTCATTCTTTTATTAATGCCCCATAATATATGTCATGCAAAACAAAACCAATAAAACTAATAATATGTGCAATACGTCTTTTGTTTTCAGTATAGGATTTGAATACCCATTGGATACATTAGGTTGTATGTGAACAAAGAGGAGTGGATTAGGCAGTATGCTAATATTGGTCAGAGTGAAAATCCCAATCCTTTCATATCCCTTTTTTCTCTGTAATTTCTAAATCACAGATTAAAAAACAACATGCTTAGTTTTATATTTACCTTGCTTAGTTTTATATTAACCTTTTTAGCATCTCCAATCTTAAAACTAATAGTAAAAACATACCCAAAAGAAAGCTACATAAATATGTTGGCTACAATAAAAGAAATCAAAGAATACAAAAAGATCCATCTTCATCTTTGAAGAAATTTAAGGAAATATTAATTGCAACACAAATTCCAGCTCTAATTCTAAATGGCATTGAATTTATAAATAAATAGAGAAAATAAATTATGTTAAAAAGATCATAAGAAAGTTAAATTCTAATTGTAAATTTTTTATGATATTTAATAAATAGATAGACATATTTATCAAGGAGTTAGAGAAAATTTCCATTAGAGAAAAGTTACAAAAATATTATATGTCATAATTATAGATATATCTAATCCTTTGCCCTTGGATTTGGCTATTCTTTTGACTTTTGACTTTTGTGTTAGATATCTTTATGGGAACTTTTGGATGGATCTAGGGAAATCAACAAAAATATACACCATTTATGATTAGGGTTTACACAATGAATTGATTAACATTTTCACATAGATTTAAAATAAAAATTAATTCTTATGAAAATAATGAATTTTAGGTTTACATATGTACTCTTCTCACTTTTGTGTTAGAAATATACATGATTTATGATAAGGGTTTATCCAAGTGAATTGATTAGTATTTTTACATGGATAAATAAAAACTAATTCTTATGGAAAGAATGAATGTTAGGTTTACATATATGGAAGCACAAGAAAGATAACACCCAATTATTTAAACTTTAATGGTGGGAATAAAAATTGGAGCATCAATGATTTTAACAACATGCTTTCTTTTGCCTCATTTCTTCTACACTTCTTAAGTGCAACTCCAACCCTAATGACTAAAAAAAATCATAGTTCAGTTGATGGTAGAAAATGGTTTGCCACTTTTTCCAAATTCTTGAAATAGTTTCCTCTCTCAAACCACTTTTTCCATTGTTGGATGCAAATAAATGAGCTCTTGAATGGCATTGAAAAACATTGATGGTTCAAAATCCAGTGAATTTTCTATGGACTTCTGGTTTCTTGCAAGTAAATGAAAATGAGAAACCCATGGAAACAAAGAGAGAACACCAATGTTCTTTTGATTTCAAATAAAATAATGTATTATTAAAATCCAGTATGTAACACCATCCTCCCACATTTACCTAAGTTAACCGGTCCAATGGGGAAAACATATGATGATGAGGCTACTATGATGTGATTCAAATACCCATTTACAATTAAGGAAGTGGAGTTGAAATAATGAAACCAAACTCACCTTCCACACATGCTACAGAACATTTAAGAGCCAACCAACCCTTCCAGGTGACCAACCCTTGAGACAAATTTACATTTCAGTGTTATAGACCCTCAACCACTCCCATGACAAGCCATGCATGTGACTGAGGCCTTCTAGTCACTCCCAAAAAAATGCATGCCAACAATTTTGCAATTTTTCAGGAAGTTTTGCGCCAGTGACCCCAAATTTTGAGCCATTTTTCAGGGCTAGGTCTCAGGCAACTGCCCAGAACTCCATGAAGCCTTCAAAAATGAATAATAATAACGGAACATAGCTACTAATGCAATCACTGGTACAAATACTTGATCTCGCCCCTACTATCCATGACAGGCATTTCGTAAAAAATTCCACAAGTATGTAAATTTTTACAGGTCATAACAATAGATCTGAGCAATGCGGTCTCATACTTATATGTGATTCATAAAGAAGAATTTTTTCCATATCACAATAGATGCTTTATCGTCTATTAGGACATATATTCATTTTAAATTCATTTTCTAATAAAAACATGATGAAAAACCTACATCATGTTTGTCATAAAACATACTCATAACCAACATATAAATAACAAAAATAAAAATGATATAATAGCCATAAAAACCACATATGAACCGGTACATTTCCACATGAAATACCAAGGAGAAGAATCTCTTATTAATGAATGCAAAATCCAACTAGGTTTGGGACTTACATGTACCACCCGACCATAGATTCGGTTGAACCAAACCTTTATTTCATCCAATCACTCTTGTGAAATACTCTAGGCATGAATGTGGGGCTCAAAACCAAACCAATCCAGATTTCCTTAGGCTTTATCGTAATCCACACTGGATCACTAGGCCTTAAAAAAACACGGATGCCTTCGAATTTATCCACCTATATGGTGAGGAATTTTCCTGCCTCCTAGTCTCTAGGATTTACCATATATCCTGCCATACTCCGAACAAGGATTCCTAGGCCTAATAGAGACTCACCCTACAGGATTTACCGTATATCCCACCATTCATGGGGCGAGGATTCCTAGGTCTGATTTAGGGAACACACCTCTAGGCTTTACCATATATCCCACCATCCACCTGTCATGAATTCCTAGGCCTATTGAGGTACAAAAAATCTGGGTTTACTGCAATCCCACCGTCTCCGGTCCACAGATTCCTAGGCCATGTGTTATTTATTTCAGAGACCACCTTATTCAGTTTCGAAACCATTCGACAATCCATCTCAACAAAATATAAGAGAACCCATCACACCTGGAAGATCCCATGCTAATGACAAAAAGAGAACTAAATTGTTCCTGGTGGATATTTTTAACCACCCACCTATTCGACTTGGACCCCCACCATCATTTCTCCCAGTTTTACAGTTTCAACACAATTTACTATTTTTACTAGTTTTTTGGGTCCTGAAGTTTGGGAGCTGTTTTGAGGCCCCGAAATGACGTTTTTGGGGAAAATCGGGAGCAACTTGGAAGTTCCTTCAATGTTTCTCACATCAAATGTTGTATTCCTCGAATAGATATTTTGAATAAGGTATTGAGTGTGCCAAACAAATGTCATATGCCAAAGTTGCGTCCCAAGGAAGTTGATGTACCAATTTACCCAAACGGGGCCCATAGTTTTGGCGCTTCATATCCTAGGGTTATATTTTTGGATGTTTATGGTTTTCCATTGTTTCTCAACAATAAATAGGCCTTAGAGCCTTATTATAACATAGTTCGGAGGCCTATATCTGCCACCTCTCTTCTCAGAGATAAGCTACCAACGCCCTAGCTATTTTATTTCCATTACGTCTGTAAGTATATTTCATTCATTTGTTATTAATTAAATGAAGTTTTATTTCTACTGCATATCTGTGTTTATGTTTATTTATGTATATTATTGTGTTCCTGCATAAATCCGGATTAGTGGTATCACAGTGGTTTTCTATTTCTTTTTTTTCTTTGCATGTCCCCAACGAGGTTAGGGTATAAGGAGTTAGGGCTCGATATGGTTGAACCCTTGCAAGATCAGCCTTGCAAACCCCAACGACCTCCCATGCTGGAAGAAAAAAAAGATGAGGGAGAAGGAGATCCTATCAAATTATTGCTCGAGGAGGCCCTAAAGAAACAAAGGAAAACAATGATGGATAAGTTTTCTTAGATCCTTCAACGAATGCCCACCGGTGGTGCATCTACATCTAGTAGCCACTCTAGAGGCACCACTCTTTCAAGGTACAAGTCAACTTCGACATTCTTGTATTTGAAGACCAGATAGATGCAGACATTGTACATATATGGTTGAATCTATTAGAAGGATATTTCTCAGTTCATGACCTTTTTGACCGAGACAATATTATTTTTTCGCTCCTCAAAGCTTCCCCCCCATGTCAAGGACTAGTGGGAAACCTACTGTGAGAAAAAGGACGAGAGGGAACCCTCTTTGTTCTTGGCCGCACCCACTTGTAATTCATTCCAAGATGGCATCAAGGAAACATATTACCCCGTGGTGAGCTATGAGGACAAGTACATCCAATGGACCACGTTGCAGTGCCAAAGGGATTAAGATGTGCACGAACTGATGAATTTGTTCCATACCCTACACACAAAGTTGGGTATTAAAGATTCAGAGAGACATTTGGTGCTCAAGTACCGTAGTTTTTTGCACAGATACATTCAGGAGGGACTGGAGTTCCTCAAAATTACCTCTCTTTGTATGGCATAGCACTATGCCGACAAGATCGAGAATTTTTTTTTCAGAAGTAGTGATAATTTGGATCCACGAATCCAAAGCTAGGAAAAGGTACCCTCAAACTGCAGAACAAGGGGAAAATCCAAAGCAGGGCGACTCAGAACAACACCAAAAATCCAAATAAGGACACGGGGAAGTGGTGTGAACTTCATAACAGCCCCACTCACAACGAAAATGAGTGTCGGGCCAAACAGTCCCTGGTGGCCGAACTAAAGGCACTCGAATCACATGCATGTTCTGATCCTGAGTCAGAACTAGACAAGGGCGATGAAAAAAGGAAGCAGATCATTGATGCAAATCCCAGTGCCATTGTTGCCACCACCAAGCTCTAGAGGGAGGATCTCAAGGATCGAGAGGAGGGGGATCGCCTCTTCCATTCATAGATGTGGGTGAAGGGTTCCCCACTACAATTCCTTGTCGATAGAGGAAGCCAAAAGAACCTCATTTAAGAAGAGGTCGTGAAGCGGATCGAACTACCGACCATAGCACACCCACAACCATATACCATCAGATGGCTTCACCAAGGAAGAGATCTAAGCATTCGCCAGCAGTGTCGCCTTCCATACAACATCAAGATATTCACAGATGAGGTATTGTGTGATGTTGCTCCTCTTGATGTGTTTGATGTATTATTTGGCCAACCATAATTGTGCGAGAAAAATGTTGTGTATGATTCTAGGAATCATTCTGTTGTTATTACTTTGGGAAATAAATTCTACAGGATACCTGAGGTAGTACCACCTCTTGCTATCGCTTTGACTACTGCAAAACAACATAGTAATATTGTTTCCCAAACCAAGAAATTTATTTCATTACTATTTGCCCACACGACAAGGAGAATATTGTGGCCACAACCTGAAAACAAGGCTCACTTGCATGGATGCAGCAGATGGAAAAATTCATGGAGGAATACGAGGAAATTTTATCCTACCCACAAACGTTCCTCTACATTGTCAGGTCAATCACTCCATTGAACTAACCCTAGGTGCGTCGTCGCCTGATATTGCCATACCTCATGCAACCACACATAAATAATCCACACATATACTATCTAAGGCTGATAAAGCAACCAAATTTATTGAACGCATCCAACACGTCCACCAATAGGTCCACGACATCTTGGATAAATCCAATGCTGAGTATAAGCAGCTTCTATATCAACATCGGGTGCCACACAACTTCCAAGTGGACGAAAAAGTGTGGCTACATTATCAGAAACAGCACCTCGCTATAACCCACCGCAAGCTTCGCCCACTCCGATATGGGCCATACGCCATCACTAAGGCAAGTGCCTCACAAGGGACCAAGTTCAACATATTTTTCCTCATCTCATGGAGGAACTCAACACAATGGGGAAAATTGCTTCCTAAGGGGGAGGAATGATCCAGGTGGATATTGGTGACTACCCACCTATTCCGCTTGGACCCCCACCATCGTTTCTTTTAGTTTTTCAGTTTCAACAAAATTTACTAGTTTTAGCAGTTTTTCAGGTCCTGAACATCCGGAGCCATTTTGAGGCCCTAAACGACATTTTATGGGAAAACTGGGAGAATAATGTAAGTTTCTTCGATGTTTCTCACATCAAAAGTTTTACTCCTTGGATAGATATTTATAACGAGGTATTGAGCACATCAAATGGAGATCATATGCCAAAGTTGCGTCCCCGAGAAGTTGATGTACCAATTTACCCAAACGGGGCCCATAGTTTTGGCACTTCATCTCCTAGGGTTAGGTTTTTGTATGTTTAGGGTTTTCCATTATTTCTCAACAATAAATATGCCTTCGAGCCTCATTGTAACATAGTTCAGAGGCTTTTAGCCACCACATCTCTTATTAGAGATAAGCTACCAGCGCCCTAGCTAGTTTATTTCCATTATGTATGTAAGCATATTTCACTCATTTGTTATTAATGAAATGAAGTTTTATTTCTGTTGCATCTCTCTGTTTATTTTTATTTCTGTATATTATTGTGTTCCTACATAAATTCATATTAGTGGTATCAGAGTGGTCTTCTCTTTCTATGTTTTTATTTGCATGTCCCCAACAAGGTTAGGGTATAAGGAGTTAGGGCTCAATATGGTTGAACCCTTGCGAGATCAGCCTCGTAAACCCCAACGACATCCCATGGTGGAAGAAAAGAAAGACGAGCGAGTAGGATATGTTGTCAAATTATTACTAGAGGAGGCCCTCAAGAAACAAAGGAACACGATGATGGATAACTTTGCCTAGATCCTTCAACGACTGCCCACTGGCATTGCATCTACATCTAGCAGCCACTCTAGATGTGCCACTCCTTTCAAGGTACAAGAAAAATTTGACAGTCCTGTATTTGATGGCTGGATAGATGTAGATATTGTGGATAAATGGTTGAATATATTAGAAGGATATTTCTTGGTTCATGACTTTTCCAACTTGTAGATGATTATTTTCACGCTGCTCAAATCTACCGCCCATGTCAAGGATTGGTGGGAAACCTACTGTGTGAAAAAGGACAAGAGGGAACCCTCTTTGTTCTCAGCCGCACCCACTTGGAATTCATTCTGATATGGCATCAAGGAACACTATTATCCTGTTTGGAGTTATAAGGACAAGTACATCCAATGGACCACATTGCGGCAACAAAGGTATCAAGATGTGCATGAACTGACGAATTTGTTCCATACCCTGCGCACAAAGTTGGGTGTTAAAGATTCAGAGAGACATTTGGTGCTCAAGTATCGTAGTTGTTTTAAAATATGCATTAAGGAGGAAATGGAGTTCCTTGATATTACCTCACTTGGCACGTCATACCACTATGCCGCCAAGATCGAGCAGAAATTTAAGCAAAAGAAGTGAGAATTTGGATCTGTGAATCTGAAGTCAATGAAAGTCTCCCCCGAACTACAGAAAAAAGGGAAAATATAAAGCAGGGCAACTCAGAACAACACTATAAATACAAATAAGGACATGAGGAAGTGATTTGAATTTCATAACAACCCCACTCACATCACAAAACAGTGTTGCAACAAACACTCGCTAGTGGCCGAACTGAAGGCACCTGAATTAGATGCATGTTCTCATCCTGAGTTAGAACCAGACAAGGTAGATGAAAAATGGAAACACATCATTGATGCGGATCTTAGTGCCATTTTTTCCACCACCAAGCTCCAGAGGGATGATCCTGAGGATCTAGAGGAGGGGGAGCGCCTCTTCCATTCACAAATGTGGGTGAAGGGTTCTCCACTGCAATTCCTCGTCGATAGCGGAAGCCAAAAGAACCTCGTATTAGCAGAGTTCGTGAAGAGGCTAGGCCTACCAACCATAGCACACCCACAATCGTATACCATCAGGTGGATTTACCAAGGAAAATATCTCTGAGTCCGCCAGCAGCGCCACCTTCCCTACAACATCAAGTCACATACGGATGAGGTACTGTGTGATGTTGCTCCTCTTGATGTGTCTGATGTATTATTGGGCCAGAAATACTTGTGGAAGTGACATGTTGTGTATGATTCTAGGCCCTGTTCTATTGTTACTACTTTGGGAAATAAATTGTACAGGATACCGGAGGTAGTACCGCCTCCTGCCATCTCTTTGACTACTACAAAACAACGTAGTAAGATTGTTTCCCAAACCAAGAAATTTATTTTCATTACTATTCTTCCATAAGACAAGGAGAAGATTGTGGCCACAGCTTCGAAACAAGGCTCCCATGCATGGCAGTAGCAGATGGAAATTTTCCTCTCATCCACAGAGGTTCCTCTACACTGTCAGGTCAAGCACTCCATTGATCTGACCCAAGGCACACTGCCGCCTGATATAGCCATACCTCATGCGACCACACAGACAAAATCCACATATGTATTGTTTGAGGCTGTAAAGAAACCAAATTTATTGAACATATCCAGCACGTATGCCAGCAGGTCCACGAAATCTTGGAAAAATCCAACACCAAGTACAAGCAGTGCCATGATCAGCATCGGGTGCCACAAAAATTCCAGGTAGGCGATAGAGTGTGGCTACATTTTCAGAAGGAGCACCTCGCTAGACCCCACCACATGCTTCGCCCGCTCTGATATAGGCCATACACCATCACCAAGGCAGGTGGCTCATAGGGGACCAATTTCAACAGAATTTTCCTCATCTCATGGAGGAACTCAACACAATGGGGACCATTGCTTCCTAATAGGGAGGAACCATCCAGGTGGATATTGGTGACCACCCACTTATTCCAATTGGACCCCCACCATCATACCTTTTAGTTTTTCAGTTTCAGTACAATTTACTATTTTAAGCAGTTTTTCGGGTCCTGAACTTCTAGAGCCGTTTTGAAAACCTAAAATTTTTTTTTTGGGAAAACCGAGAGAAATATGGAAGTTCCTTTGGTTTTACTCACATCGAAATTTTTACTCCTCGTATATTTATAACGAGGTATTGAGTGCGTTAAACGAAGATCATATGCCAAAGTTGCATCCGAGGGAAGTTGATGTACCAATTTACCCAAACGGGGCCCATAGTTTTGGCGCTTCATCTCTGAGGGTTAGGTTTTTGGATGTTTAGGGTTTTCAATCATTTCTCAACAAGAAATAGGCCTTATAGCCTCATTGCAATACAATTCAGAGGCTTGTAGCCACCAGATCTCTTCTCAGAGATAAGCTACCAACGCCTTAGATAGTTTATTTCCATTATTTTTGTAAGCATATTTCAGTCATTTGTTATTAATGAAATGAATTTTTATTTCCGTTGCATCTCTATGTTTATGTTTATTTCTATATATTAATGTGTTCCTGCATAAATCTCAATCGGTGGTATCAAAGTGGTATACTCTTTCTCGATTTTTCTTTGCATGTCCCCAATGAGGTCAGGGTATAAGGAGTTAGGGCTCGATCTGGTTGAACCCTTGCAAGATCAGCGTCGAAAACCCCGATGACCTCCCATGGTAGAAGAAGAGAAAGATGAGGGAGCAGGAGATCCTATCAAATTATTACTCGAGGAGGCACTCAAGAAATTTATTTATGCATATATTCCATATTTTTCTTTGCTTTCTATCCAACAATGGTGCAGTATAATTTACTAATTAAATCTTCCAAAGAGTCGTCGCTCCCCTAAGTGCCCAACATACCAGTTTTGTAGGTAATAATTTCCATCAGTATTTCAATACCCAAGTTAGTCATAGATATTTATATTGATTATTATTGTCCTCAATTATTTTCTACTTTAAAATTGGTAATGAATATAGACTGAAGTACCCATATTTCAAGATTTGTCGCGTAGGAAAAGTTGACATATTTGTAGCTTCCTTCTCTATGATAGTTTGTTATTTTTTTCCCTTAAATAAGCTACACTGTTGAAACCTTTCCTCTAATACACTTGTAACATACTCTACCAAAACAAAAGATCACTTTTACCCATAAGCATACTAATGATACATATCAACTTGTAATTTGTTTTTACCTAGCACCTAACGGTCCAAAGTTTTCCTCCCGCATTTAATCAAAACAGTATCAAGGCAATATTAAAGGTTGTTACATAACTATTTAACCTGAGCAATACAACATAGGATATACATCATGTTGGCCTAGTTTACAAGTTATTTTTTTTTTTAATTCAACAACCTTGAAATTACATGTAATGTTATTCATGATTGTTCGATGTGCCAAAGTGGTTTTATGCTTATGCACAAGCTGGTCTTGAGTTTAATTATCCAACTAATACGAAACCTTGGTGTTGGGCGGATTAATAAATCTTGTGGACAAGATCAATCTCCCTAGTACCAAAAGGTAATCTAGCAACAAGCAGTCAAATAAACCTATCTTTCTCTAAACCTGTAAAAACATTGAATGCAAAAAATATATATGTGTACATATCATTGATGAGGTAGGCATTCCCATACTCAGATCAAAACTAACTAGAAAATAATTCAAACTATTATGATACAGGAATGGTTTTGAATACATCAACAGTATAGACATCTGTAGACACAGTATGGACACAGCCATATGTTTATAAATAGTCCACTGTATAAATGATAACTTAATTCCTCGTAGTCTGGATGGTAAAAACTAGATCTAGGGTCTTGATTTCTGCATCCCGAACTAGTACGATTCTATCCATGTGAATGAATGTGTCAAAGTCGAACATGGTAGAAACCACTTGATTACCAGTCAATAATGTAAACTGTTAACAAGTGTCAGAGTAACCACCAGTAATGTCAATGGCTCTCAAAGTACTCAGTACAATCCATGAAATTTGAATGAATGAGCTAAAGTCGAACATGTCACGGAATCATTCGATCGAAGGTAAATGATGCAACCTGTCGTCGAAGGCGAGAAACCTGCCATTGAAGCATGCAGATTTCAAGGTACTGATGATTTCTGGATCAACTTCCTAGATAAAGAGCTGTTGTCGATAGAAAGTGATCTGTCGTAGGCAAGCCCACAACACGAAATCATAGATCAAGTTTTGAAGAAATATATTGGCAAGAACTGACTCAGGGATGGTCAAAATGGATGAAAAATATTTTGTAGATGAATGGTTTATTTGAACTGTCCTCTTGAACACACAACGACACTGCAGATGGCTTGGTGACAATTGACCCAAAGCTAATACCTAGAAACTAGATGAAGACTTTCAATGTGGTTTGATTAACTGTTAGGAAAAGGATTTCCCAACCCAGGTGAACAAAAAGTGTTGTGTTCAAGAGTGGTTAACTGGTTTTTCGAAAAATCAAAGTACAACAAACAAGTCCATTTTTCTCTCTTTTCCCCCACCATTTCTGGCAAGTACCTCTTTATTTTTTATAAGCTTGAGGAGGATAAATTTTTCTTGTTTATAAGCTCATCCTTCAGATGAGTCCAACTTAGTTTAAGATTCGAACCCTCAGAAGGAGTGGTTCGTTCCTGTTTAAAATTGAATAGGTCTTTTACTGTTACATTTTAACGAGTCCAATATAGGAGAAACTCGGTGTTTTTTAATTTTAGGGAGCCAGAAGAAAAACTTAAGAAAACTCCGTGGGTGTACTTTTTCATAAATTTAGTCTCTTGAGCCCGAAAAAGGATAAAATAATGCGGGAGAGAACTCTATTGACCATAATTAGTCAACGTATACCTTTTTCATCAATAGTCCATTTCAGTCCATAAAAGGGGTAAACTTATATTGAAAGGACGATCATTCATTTACTTTAACGAGTTCAAATAATCAAGTACTTGACAATATTTTCATGTTTAGAGAGTCTGAAAAGGGCTTAAAAGAGGACTCCAAGTTTTTTCTTTTTCGTAAATTTTTGAAAGAGTCCGAAAAAAGTGATAAAAGTATGCTCTTTGTTGAAAAACGATCAATTCTCCTAAAAAATCCAATTTCTGCACAAAAACTTGAAACATTACACATACATGTTTGAGATAAAATAAAAATGCTTTCAAAAATAACCTTTTTAAAGTGAAAAATAAAAAAATTAAAAATTCATTTATCTGAAAAAACTTATAAAAAGGGGCTTTTCTAATTTCATTTTTACCATTTCAGTTCAGAGTGAAAAGTAAAAGCTTTTGGGTAAAAAAGTTCCTGTGAATATTCTGGAAAATCCGTCCAACGAAATCGAGAACCGTCTGCTCTAGCTAATCCACGACCTCCTAATCTTGCATTTCATCCTTTTGCATTTCATTTTTAGGCTTTAAATTCCGTTTTTAAGAGAAAAATGTGTTTAAAAAATCGCCCGCGGGGGTCTGCAGGTGCAACACGTGGGCCCTGCGGACCTCGACTTTTTCCTAGATAGAAAAAAGTCGCATGTCCGCACTTTTCTCATAGCGCCCGTGCGTTCCTACGCATTGTGTATGAAAACAAAGTGCAGACCCCGCGCAATTAAATTTCAATTTAAAATTTCTCAATTGCCGCCCAAAAGTTTTCAAATTAGATTGTTCTAATATATATTTTTATGCATTGTAGGATATACAAGATGCTAATTTGGAGAGAACGTGAGCATGAAGACGTAGATGATGCCACAATGCTCCATTTACCTATAATGCAGGCATTAAGAGCATGCAACTTGTATAAATTATGGGCCATTCAAGGCATGAGGGCACAGGTAGACCTCCTAACATGGCTGGTGAACAGGTGGAACGTACAGGACCAGTGTTTCATTATTGGCGACCACCGGCTCGAAATTGAGGCTGTTGAGGCTGATGGTATGATTGGTACAGTCAATACTAAAAGTAAGAAGAAATCTTCAAAGAATTCTTCTCCTATTATAACTCTACCTTATTCCCCAAAAGGAGAGTCTTCCCCCAAAATTTTTGCCTACATTCATGTTGTAGAGACATCCACGGCCAAATCTAAATCTGGTGGTAAAAAGAAAGGGAAGAATAAAAACAAAAAGATTCAAAAGAGAAAACTGATAAAAACGAATCCAATGACGAAAAACGCAAACCTTGCTATCCTTGTTACATTTGTGATGAGGATCATTTTACTAAAGAATGTCCACATCGAGTAGAGGTTGCGAAATTCGTTAAAGATTCACAACAACCTGCTATCTTGAAGGATCCTTTTCCTACTCAAGATAGTAAGATGATTGGTTCTACCTCGAATGCCTCAGAAGAACCTATTTTGATGATTTCTCATGTCAGGATTGCGACGCGATCGCAAGATTATGGTACTAAGAATACTGTTGATGGTAAAGAAGTAGAATCTTCTAATGCAAACACATCAATTACACCTCCTCCTGTTTATGGTCCGCTACAAATCGAGAAACCTAATCCAGACTTAATAATAAACCGCGTGCTAAAGGTGTTCTTCGTAAATCAACTTTCAATCAACATGCGAGAGCTGCTCAGAATTACAACATTGTTGAGGACTTAGCTATTTCCCCTTCAGCAATGTCGGCTTTGGAAGTGCTGCAATCATGCCCAACATAGCGTAAATTACTTTTGTCTGCTATAGGAGCTGTCAATATTCAGGACTTGAACCTAATAATCTTCGATTTAGAGAATAGTACACCTCGTCTACCTCACCAAAGGGCTTTCCAAATTCCAGTGTTAGTAAAAAATAGACCGATTTTTCGGACTGTAATTGATGAGGGAGCTTCAACGTGTATTATGTCGATCCAGTGTTGGAAATCACTTGGTTCTCCTACACTCAATCAGTCTTCGATGATTCTAAAGGCTTTTGATGGCAGAGGTTTCCACCCTTTTGGTATTTTGCAGGATTTACCCATAGGGGTCGAAGGTAAAACCATAAATCTAGATGTGGAAGTGGTTGATGCCCCTCTAGATTACAACCTTCTCCTGGTTTGTAGTTGGTGTTATGCTATGACTGCTATTGTTTCTTTGGTCATTCGGCTCATCAAATTTCCACATCAAGGAAGGATCGTTACAATAGATCAGTTAGCTTATTTTTCTTCCGATCCAGCCTCTACAGAAACAATCCAGCACGTCGATAAAGCCGCTATCCCTTATAAGGATGTTGGAGTAGGTTTGATTAAAGATTATGATTTACTAGGAAAATTTTCCTTTCCTCCTCCTAACGTATCACCTTCTACTGCAACGATTCATATTATTACATCAGATACTGTTATGTTTGATGATCCTTGGATCGTACCTTCCGACTCCAAGTTAGATTCATTTGATGGCATGATGCCTTTGAGTTCATTTGAAATTGCATATCAGGCTGTACAGTCACTTTCTGACCCTTCTTCAACCAAAACTGATCCAATGAATGGGATCCATGAGGAATCACTTTCTATATCTAGTTAAGCCACAACGACATTTCCTGATCTTGTTCATACTGATGAGAAGATTCGTGAGCTTTTGTCTGTTGACGATTTTCCATGGGAAGATCTACATCACCGATCTTCATTTTTACCTGAGATGGATCATTTTGAAGATGATTTCGCTTCAATCTTTACTGCTGAATATATCAAAGAATCACAGAATCCATTGTGTAATCCTGATTCTGAGTTAAATTTGGAAAATATTTCTCGAACGATTTTGATTGACATTTCAGTAAAGATAGGAATAATTGAAAACATTCATATAGGTGCTTGTTGTACGGAAGATGAAATTCAAACTTATAAATCCCTATTTCAAGAATTCCGTGATGTGTTTTCCTGTTCATATGAAGAAATGCCAGGAATCGATCCGTCAATTGTCGTACATGAAATCAAGACTTACCCGGATGCCAAACCTATCCGTCAAAATTTACGTCAAATACATCCTAGAAAAGCTGCTGCTATCAAAGCCGAAGTTGAGAAATTACTTCGTGCAAGTTTCATTTATCCAATTCCTTTAACCGATTGGGTATCAAATATTGTTCCTGTTACCAAAAAACAAGGAACAATACGAGTATGTATCGATTATAGGGATATTAATTGAGCTTGTCCTAAAGACAATTATCCAACCCCTTATATCGATCAAATAATAGATGATTGTGCCGGCAGTGAAATGTTTTCCTTTATGCATGGTTTTTCCGGTTATAATCAAATAAACATACTCCCTGCTGATCAGCCAAAAACAACTTTCATTTGTCCGTGGGGGACATTTGCTTATTGCAAACTACCTTTTGGATTGAAGAACGCTGGCGCAACTTTTCAAAGGGCTATGTATTATGCATTTCATGACATTAAGCACATTGTGCAGCCTTATCTCGATGATTTACCTGCTTATTCATTGCGTAGGGCCGACCATCTCATTTATTTACGAGAAATCTTTATGAGATGTAGGCATTATCGAATTAAGCTGAATCCACACAAATGTGTTTTCTATGTAGAATCGTGTCGCTTACTGGGATTTGTTGTTTCGAAAGTAGGCATTCACATTGATCCGTCGAAGGTCGAAGCTATTGTCAATCTACCTCCTCCTTCAAATCTACGCCAACTCCAAATTTTGCAGGGGAAAGCAATTTTTTTACATCGGTTCATTCCTAACTACGTCGAGCTAACAAAGGGTTTTACCCGATTGTTAAAACAAGATGTTCCATTCTTTTGGGATGAAATCAATAATCGATATTTTGATGCACTTAAACACGCGTTGACCCATGCACCGTTATTGCATCCTCCCAACTACAACCAGGACTACGTTTTGTACCTCGCCGCCTCTCATTCCACAATTGGGATGGTTTTAGTTCAGGAAGATGAATTCAAAAATGAACATGTGATTTACTATATTAGTCAAAATCTGCATCCGACTGAGATCAAATATACACATGTGGAGAAATTGGCCTTGGCAGCTGTTCAAGCTATCTAAAGATTTAGACACTACATTTTACTACGCAAAACCACGGTAATTTCTGACTGTAACCCTATGATGTACATTTTAACCAAACAATTGCTAGGGGGAAAGTATTCCAAATGGATAGTTATCCTGCAGGAATTTGACTTGGAATTTGAAAAATCCAAGGCAAATAAATCTTTGGTTTTTGCTGAACTGATGTGTGATTTCCCCTCTACTGATACTGAAACTGCGGCGAAGCAGCCCATTGCGGACGAATCCTTGTTTCTTATCAGTACTCTTGAACCATGGTATGGGGATATTATTGTTTATCTCCAAACCCAATATTTTCGACCTGAAATCTCATGATCTTAGCAACGGAAAATACATTTCCAATCCCAACAATACAATATTATTGGTGATACACTATATCGTCTTGAGCAGATTCTGTTTTCCGATGCTGTCTTACTCATGAAGAAGCTGAGAAGGTTTTAAATGACTTCCATTCTCGAGCATGTGGCAGTCATATGTCTAGGTATGCCACAACCCAATAGATATTGCGCGCTAGTTATTTCTGGCCGTCGTTATTCAAAGATTGTATCTATGCAGTCCGAAAATGCCACAATTATCAACTCTTTGATCGTAAAATGCATGTGCCACCCGCTCCTCTTCACCCTATAACTGCTGTCAGCCCTTTCACAAAATGGGGTATTGACTTTATTACATGTAGCCCTCACTCGACCGGGGGGCATGCGTATATTATCTTAGCAGTAGATTATTTTACTAAGTGGGCCGAGACGATGCCTACATTTTTGGCAGACGGCAAGACTGCTGCAAATTTCGTATTCAATCACATAATTGCTAGATTCAGTGTTCCTCAAGCCATTATTACAGATCATGGAAGTCATTTTCGAAATATCATGATGACTGAACTGACAGATCAACTTGGCATGCGCCATGATAGTTCTACTCCTTATTACCCGCACGCTAATGTTCTGGTTGAAGCTATCAATAAAGTTTTAGTCACTATGATCAGACGAATTATTGATACTCATAAGTTGAATTGGCATTCCATGTTATTTTCAGCACTTTAGGAATATTGGACCTCGGTAAAAACATCAACTAGTTTCACTCTCTTTCAACTGGTCTATGGTTTGGAAGTTGTGTTGCCGATTGAATGCGAAATTCCATCATTGAAATTAGCCATAGAGTTACTCCCAGCTACGTCTGAAGAGGAGAAACGTTTTTTATACTTGGATCAGTTAGATGAGAATCGATGAAACGCTGCAATAGCAAACGAGGCTCATGTCAAACGGATAAAAGCTCAGTATGATAGAAGTGTTACCCCTAGTAATTTTTCAGAAGGAGACATAGTCTTAGTTTATGATCAAGCCAATGATAAGCTAGGAGCTGGAAAATTCGTGCCTATGTGGCATGGTCCTTTCATTGTTAAGCGAAAGCTAGCAAAAGGGGCCTATGAGCTGATAGATTTTGACGATCTCCCTTTAGATAAACCTAGAAATGGGCTTTATCTGAAGAGATATTATTCTTAAAATTGGTGTGGAGACTTATTAGATTAGATTTATTTACTGCTGGTGTGTCTTAGATTAGAAAAGCGTGCCTAGTTTAGAAGTGTGTTTTTTATCACTATTCCTGCTTATCTGAGTTTTACTCTTGATATTGCAGATGTCGACGTCTCTTCAAACCTACATTGGTTTTGCTGATGGTGCTTGTCGTAGTACATGGAACATTTCTTCCGCAGCTTGGGTTATCTATTCACCCTCTGACGAGTTAGTATCCATGCATGGGGTAAGCCTCGGTCAAACAACAAACAACATTGCAGAGTATAGTGCAGTGATTGAGTTATTATCTGAATCCATATCATTTGGAATTCAGAGTTTGATTGTTAGGTTGGATTCTAAACTTGTTGTATTATAGCTTAACAGGGTTTATGCCATTAGAAATCCAGTGTTATTATGGTTATTTTTAAGAGTTCGTCTCTTGGAACATGAATTTTATTATATTGAATATCAGCATATTCCAAGACATTTAAATACATTAGCAGATGCAGTTGCTTCTAGTATGATAAATCGACATTTGCAATAATCAAAACAGTAAATCAAACAACATTCATAACATGTACACAAATAGCTGGTAAATAGTGATATATCATAGTATAGAAGTGTTTCAAAAAATATACATCATCTTCGATCATAGGTTGGAAACACCTTATGATCGGCAAAAATAATAATACAAAAAGGTCAAAAATATGAGTCTACGACATGATCATCCTATCACTAATGGTGATCATGATAAGAGACCACGGCCTAGGCCACCCTGCATAGGAAATTCCTAAAAGGTCCTGGGAAACCAATCACATATCTCTGTAATCTGAGCGGGATATCATCTATGTCAGTCTCCAGAATGTCTAGAGTCATGCGCTCTAGGTGATGCTCTAAATCAGATAGGATATCGGCTTATTGGCCCTCTGGGGCTGGTGCTGCGGCAGCTGGATGCCTCCTCTCATAAGGTTGGCGATGGGCTGGTTGCTGTAGGCCCACATCTACATTTAAAACTTTTTGGTTATTAATTTCAAGACGATTAAAATAAAAAAAATTAGAACTTAGAAATTGTTGAAAATGATTTTACCTGATTCGTCCCACTGTTCCCCTGCTGGGAGAGCCATCTCTTGGTCACCGTGGAAATCTATCCCAACGTATGGAAAGTCCTCTATGACAAAAAATTGGCATTCTAGCCAACGAAAATATGAAGGAGGAAATCGAACATTCTTGACGCCCTCAGCAGCGTGACGAGCCATCAATGCAACCCAACGAACCATCCTAGGTTCTCGAGGTCGATCGACATCAACAGGAATGTTCTGCGGAGCTAACATGGGGATCCTCTCTAGACCAAAAGTGACTACAATGGATCCATATCCAAAGTTATTTAGCTTTCCGTTCTTTTCTCTGGTTATTTTGCCTTTTACATTGGCCAACACAGCTTTGCACTAGTTGAAAATGGTGCCTCGAAAACAGTCTATAGCAATGCGCATTTGGGAACCGGTAACGACATGCAACACTGCACTCCCGCACAGTCTGGTGACAGTAAATGAAATAAATTTAAGCTCGATACGGATGATAGTTTTTATGTCAATCCGTTTATCCCTGGGGTCTGCCTGATCATTACAAAACTCTTGTTGAAGACTAGCGACAGTTTGGCCACATGGCCGAGTCCCAAATAGGGAAATTTGTTCGCCCCTTTTGGACAAACCAGTAAAAAAATAGATATCCTACGGTTGATACTGGTAAGCTAGGTTTTGTGAAACGGGACCGAATCGAGGTTGTCCCTGGTACGGTTGATACGTGAATTCTGGTTGACTTGTGACCACCGTACTTGTACCAGCTTGTCCCGCAGGCATCTGAACCGAAGTCTGAACTGAAGGTCCTGACTGGGGTACAGAGACTTGAGGGATTTTCACGGATGCAGGGATAGAAGAACTCGGAGTTACAGATACTCCAGAAACAGGTGTTATAGGTTGAACAGACGTTGCAGCAGTTGCAGAAGTTTGAGGTGGAGTTTGAGGTGTATTAGGCCCAGACTGTTGAACATAACTAGGTGCAGGAGTTTGAATAGTAGGCTGGACAGGTTGCTGGGTTGGACCAGAAACCAAAGGCTATCCAGGTTGAGAAGACAACTGCACATTAGGCTGCATAGCCTGTTGATATTGGGACGGATCCCACACCATATTCATTCCGGGGTATTGTCCCGTAAAAGGTTGAACGTAAGGACCATAGCCTGGTTGAACGTAGGGTTGATAAGTAAGTGGTAAATTTCTTGCTTCTTGTACATATGATTGAATAGAAGGCGGTTGGAAACCTTGAATTAGGTACTGACCTTGAGGTTGATAACCCTGAGGCACGTACTGAAGCTGGGGTTGATAAGGACCTTGAGGAGCATATTGAGTTTGGGGTTGACCTTGGGGTATGTACTGTCCTAAAGGTTGATAACCTTGAGGTATGTACTGTCCTTGAGGTTGTCCTCCAAAATAATATGATTCCACAGTTTGTCCTGGGAAAAAGTTACCTTGAGGTTGCCCCCCAGATGGTAACTGACTGCTTGAAGGTTTCCCCCCAGGCAGTAATTGACTACCTTGAGGTTGCCCCTCAGGCGGTAACTGACTTCCCTGAAAATGTCCTCCAGGAGGTAACTGACTGCCTTGAGGTTGAGGATTCGAAATATTACCAGACATCATAAATATTTGCTCTGTGTTCGACGTTTCAGTTTTAATTCCATTAAGACCAGATGATACTACTTGTTAAATCGGTCGAGGGGCTGCTCCAGAGAAAGTGCCAGACAGAGCCTGATATCCCGAAGGAACAGACGGACCACCATGTAAAAATGCTTCTGGTGTCTGGGAAAACATGGATGACTCTCCTGCCATAATGGATGACGGATAGTAACCTCTGGGTGTAGGATGAAATGGAATTCGAGGTGGAGAAAAAGCAAGACCCAGATTCTCTAAAAAGTTTGTCAAAGATAGATACCAAGCGTTAGTTCGAATAGGGCTGTAGAAAATAGATTCACGCTCCCTAAGATTTAAAGACTGAGGAGATTCGGGAAGAGATAACTCTTCGTTTGGACTAGTAATTTCTTCAATAGAAATGAGGCCAGATGGAAGATTCAGTGACAATATTTCTTACCCTAGGTGAACCAATATCGCTAGAAGTTGGTGTAATAAATCCTGAGGATGTTTCCAAAATAGAAGGTTCATTTTCAGGCTCAGAAATTTCAGGTTTGTCAGCAAATTCACTGGCAGGAGAAATACTACCAGTAACTTCAGAAACTGGAATCGGTTCTTGAATGTGTTCTGTTGTGGGTATTTGATGATCAGGATGAATAACTATAGATGAAGTTCCAATTTCTGTTGATCTAATTCTACCGCTACTAGATTACATTAGAGCACGCAACCCTTCAAGCTGACTCGATGTATATTCAGGGGGCTTCCCCTGAAGTCTCCGGGATTGTCTCGGTAATTATGTCACGATTAAATATTAACTAATCACATGCAAACAAAGAAAATTTCAATGAAAACACCTAAAGTCTCTAAAGAAACAAACAGCTGAATCACACGCTTAAAAATCTAAGAGTTCAAACGACACACAAATAGTAACTTCCCATACTAAAAAACACTAGTTGGTGATGAAATCCAACTTAGTAGAAATTTAATACAGAAAGGGCGGTTGGAACAGTTACCCCGACAACCTGCTTAATGAAACAGACTGGCACAAGTTTCTTCACAAAACCATCTCACATGAAGAGAACCCCCCAGAGAGTCCAAGTGAGTCTAGTCGACTTCTACTCCAGGTACAGTGAGATCTTTCCTTCACCGTCACCTTAGGAAATTATTCTAAGTTTTTGGACACTAAGGTTACCAACAGTAACAAATACAACTGGGGGAATAGTCTACGATCTGATCCCACGCGCAAGGGAAGAGTAACAAATCTCAATCCCCTTGAAGGCTCCTCGACATGGTTAATCCGAGGTTTACCGACAAGTGACCCCAGGCTCCTCGACAATGGTTAATCCAATGTTTACCGTTTGTAATGCGCGCAAAATCTTCTATCTTTCCCAATGAAACAGAATTGATTGTCTCAAAGGTTCGGACATGATCTCGTGATTGACTTCTTTAAGAGAAGCTTCCTAGATTGTACCAATTACAATTGGATTTATTTCCTACCACAAGATTTATCTACTCGTTTGTTTTTACTATCTTGGAGATTTAATTACTCCCTACTCCAAGATACTAGCCTAAGCTATGTTGGTGATAAGAGCCCTAGAAATAAAAAGATTACTAGATGAATTTTAATTAAGCGTTACTTTTGTAAGTTGTTTATTAAGTTAATCGGTACGAAAATGAAAATTTGATGGTGTGAAGACTTGACTTCCAAAAAACACTAAAAATGCACCTAAAAATGACAATCAATTCATTTTCTTTCAATGAAATCCTAGCTAAAGAAAGAGTTCGAGAATGCAATTCTTTAAAGAAACAATTCTTTCTTTAAACATAAAGAATAATTGGAAGAAAATATTTTTTTCTTTTCAACAATAACTCAAAATGAGACAAATTATCAAGGCTCACAACAAAATCCTTTCACTTCCAAAAACTTGAAACTACAAAAAACAATTTTCCTTCAAAAGAAATCTATAAAATTTAAAAGCACTCAAAACTACAAAACTAATTTTGATATCTACAAACTTTAAAAATCTAATTGAATAAAAGCTTTAATATTTTTGAGCAATGTTTTACTTGGTTATTCCGTAAACTAAGGATCTATTTGTCCAGAATAACAAATAAATAAATAAACACTCATATATGTTTTCTTTATAAAAATGAATTTCAAAACCTATAACAAAGTTTTTTCGAAGATTTTGCAAAGAAACAAATAGATCTATTTCTCAATAAAGGATGGATTTCACAATCAGGTCAGACTCAGCAAAAAGGAAAAAAAGACCAATGTAATCTGAGGTATTTCAAACTACCAATGCTTCGAATCACTACAAAGACCAAGTGAAAAGCAATCCAAAATGCAAAACTTCTAGAAAATCATCAAAACACAAATACTGTTGGAACTCATTCACAAAAGGATTTTGACAGAAACAACATCAATCTAGGAAGATACTAAAAACTCTAAATCAAAATAAAGACAAAATGAAGAAAGAAATCTGGAGTTTTTCCAAAATTTTAACAGGGTCCGCAGGCTTCCAGAAGTAATAGGTGCGGTCCCGCACTGTTTACACAAGGAAAGTGCAAAACTTCCTGCACTATGCAAAAGAACAAAGTGTGGTCCCCAGAAAAGTTAAAGGAAAACAAAAAAGATTTCAAAATTTTCAAAAACAAAGAAAACCTAAGCTACCCAGGCATATATCTATCAATCAAAAACCAGGAAAATTTTTTCCTCAAATCAAAATAAAAGAGAACCAAAAACAACAAGTTCTTTCCCTAGTATGGTCTCCAATTTGTTGGCCGGATTAATCAATCTTGCGGACAAGATCGATCTCCCTAGTACCAAAAGGTAATCTAGAAATAAACAGCCAAATAAACCTATCTTTCTCTAAACATATACGATTTACAAAAAGCACTATAGAGGTGTCAAAAACTTACTGTAAGTCCAATGCTTGTTCGAAGTAGTTGTTGTCCCTCGTGCACTTGAAGGAGTTATCCTCGTAAACCTGCAGTCACAAATAAGTAAACATTAAATAGCACCTGTATAGTAAAAATCATAAATCATGCTCATCATGGTGATCAAGGAATCCATGAAATAAACAGTTAACTAACAGCTTATTGAGAAAAATGAATTCATTTGTATTAACTTTAAAAGAAGGAAAAACTTACAACCTTAGCCTTGATGTTGAACAGGCCTTCCCGGGGTCCGAAGTAGGAATATCCTCTACTCTAACAAGCTATGCACTCCTCCAACCGAGATAGATAGAGGTATGTGACCTCTCCTCACAAAAATCTCAGTTAAATGAGTCTGAATCCCAACAGCACTTAACCTCAAATAATTCTAAAGCTTGAACTTCCCTTGAGGCTACCCAATGCCTCTTTTTATAGTGGAAAAGAGGAGGTTTCAGTTCCAGCTATGAAGGGATAGAATCCTCCTTCAAAGGGATAAGCTCCTCACATCAAGGGGTTAGCTCCATAAGGTAAGGGATACATGAACCTCAAAAGAGCGGTTCTGCCACCGCAAGATTCTTTCTAGAGGCTTCTAGAATTTATTGAAAGTGAGATTTTTTGAGTTTACTTGCACCTTTTTTATCTTTATAGGGGTCCGCACCCATAACATAGATAAAGTGCGTTCAGATACGCAGGAGGCATGAACATTAGGTGCGGGACCGCAGGCAAGATACAGAGAAAGTGCGATACCAGAGTTAAGGAGATTTTTAGGAACTTTTCTCTGATTTCCAAGGCTTGACGTGAGGAACTGATGTGTTAGACTTGCAAGGAAGGAAGTATGAGAGATAATGAGCTCATACATATAGTAGAATGTTAGGATGACAATTTTCAGTGCAACACTTAGGATTCCTCCCAACTTTAGGTGCATACAAATGGAGTTCCCCCCTCCGTAGATCTCATAAGCTTACGATCCGACGGTCTTGCACGTTTTTGGATGCTTTGGGTAACCACAACCTTTTCTTGGTCAGGAAGTATGCCATTTGTTGTTTTGTAAATTGTGGGAAAGAACTCTGATGCCAAACCCTTACAACTTTGATTCCCTTTCTAGGTAACTGTTGAACCTTGTTATTATTTTCCTCTTGTTTCTGGGAGTCAAGGGTTAGGGAATTTTCTTGTTCTTCTTGCAGTTGAGACTTAATTCGAATAGACTGTTAACACCATTTTTTCTCCTCGGGTTCTCAGATGAGTGGAATTTAGGGTCCGATATGGAGGCTTGTAACTTATGGTCGACCTGACTTTTCTTTAAAGCAGGAGAAACTATAATTATTTCTTTCTTTAAGGGTTATTTTATTTTACACCTACAGGGAGTACTATAATTAGTTAAAGTAATTATAATACTCGATTTCTTGAATAACAGGTCGGCCCAGGTATCAGTTTGCAGTCCATGGGAGGTAAATGATGTAGCCTTTTGAGTTGTTCTTCCCACTATAATACAACTTGTCTAGGGACAACAATATGATTTTAATAGTTATTCAATTACAAAATTTATATACACTAGTATATTTCGATTGAGAATAAACGACAATGTCTGTGTATTCCATTCGACATAATTTCTCGAACCATTTTTTTTACTGTTGTATGAACATAGATTTACTATAATGGTATTTTATACAAGGGCTTACCTAATCTTGCTTGTGTTTTCATTGTGGATATGATCTATGTTTTTTTTTTGCAACCAACCCGAGGCTTTTACAATATTATTATTGGTTTGCTTTTATTCTTAATTAAACATTCCAGATTGTGAACTTGTGTTGTGGTCTTAGTTTTCTCTTGTCTCGCAATAATTTGTTATAATTTTTACGGTTTTCCAGAACGGTTCCTAGTTGCTGGTACGACCGAATTCCTAAGGGAATAAATAGTATTCCCAGTTAGTCTTTAACGTTGTTAACATCTATGGTTACCGTATGTTCAATAGCATAAACTCATTTCATTTGAAGCACTGTAGAGCAAGCATTTAGGAATTTTACAAAAAAAAACTTAGAAAAATTAGTGTTTTTTTTTCCGTAGACGATGGCGTATCCGAGCCAGTCTTGAGTCCTTTGAAATTTTTAATGTTGCACCTAAGATGGTCATCACTGCAAACTATGTCACAAGGTCCGTTGAACTTTTACCTTATGTTTTTTTTGGCATAGAGGATGGCGTATCCGAGTCTATCTTGAGTCCTCTGAAATTTTTAATGTCGCACCTAAGATGGTCATCGCTGCAAACTATGTCACAAGGTCCGTCGAACTTTTACCTTGTGGTTCGAATTTTAGCGAAACTTAAAATAATTTTAAGGTTCCACTAACCTCATTGAATCTCTTAGCCATTGACCCGGTCCATAGATCAAAACTCATAACTTCATGTCACAACTCAAGCTTGTATCTTCCATGTCCGTGATAGCATTTTTGTTGTTTACTAATGTTGATTTTTTACTATTTTATCCTCTCTCTCTCTCTCTCTCTCTCTATATATATATATATATATATATATATATATATATATATATATATATATATACACACACACACACACACACACATACACAGACCCAATGGGGTTTCACTGGCTGTTGGGCTAAACTGGTCCAAATTAACTATTATACCCTTGTGATGAATGACTCAATTTGACATTTAACTATTATGATTCCACAAAACAATTCCATATACATTTTATTCAATTACATGTTCCATTGATTCTCTGGTTCCTTTCCAGAGAGATATTGTTCTTTATTTTAATCAAAATGGTAACTAAACTAGCACAATTATTTACAAAGCAAACATTTCCAAAAATAACTTATCAAGAAATAATGCCTTTAACTAGTATCAATTTAAGATACTTATCTCTTCCAGATTGATTAGGTTGCCTTAGGAAATCACCAAGGAAGGGAAAATGGTCGTCCTAACCAACGGGAAAAGTAACACAGCCTATGTTCCCCCCCTAGCCACTTCACTTTCAAGTTAGTGTTTCTTTTGGACAAAGAGCCAACTAGGTCTATTTAGGGCTTGTTTGCCTAGGATTCACGCATAGTATTTTGTTAGGAAATTCCACCGGTCTTCCACCAACTCAATAATATCCTGCAAGAAAGCATTCTTCCTACTCTCCACAAATTCTTGTCTGAGAGAGTATTTCCACTCCTCTTGATTTTCTTAGGTGTTTTTTATTCTCCTCACTCTCTTGGCTTTATTTTACCAAACTAAGATATTTATCTCTCCTCTTGGCTTCCTTTTCCCAAACTGAGATATTTATCTGAGGAGGAATAAGTATCCAGTAAATGTTTGCTGAATGAAATTCTCATCTAGCATTATTACCTTCCCATAATTTTCCATGGCTAACTGTAACGATATTTGTTAATGTTATTAACATAAATAAAGTAGAATAAAACTGATAACCAAATTCACTTCATGCTTATTTATCCAGCCCACTCTTTAACTAGTTTTCCAACCAAAGTAATTAAATAATTACAATTTCCACTAAAAAGTGTTACAATTACATCCCGCATTCCCCCACTTCTCCTATATGTGTCCCTTTCCACCTCTACATACAATTACTGCTCTACATACTCCCTAGGCTAGCCATGGCCAATTCGAAAAGGAAAAATACACATACTCCCTCACTCATTCCCAGCCAAAATTGGGTTAAAAAAAATTTCCATGACTTTTTTCTTAAACATGTTTTAAATCAACTCCGTTATGCATGGTGAAATCACAATCACGTGAGATACCATCCCATTCTTGTGTACTGTGTAAAGTCTAAAGAATCTGACTTATCCTACTGTCAATACATTATTTACTCTCTTACTCCTTTCTTTCTACCCACTTGAAAGTTGAATTCATCAAAACCTTTCTCGTTCTTCGTCGAATATTTCCTGGGTGTTCACACATTAATACTCACTCTTTACTTAAGCACCGCAAACCTGTGGTAGTGTATGACGTTGTTAAAACTGCAATACAGTATAAGTATTTCTGCTAGTTGTAGTTTAGTTTTGATTTTTTTTGAATTATATTTCTCCATTTGAATTTGTTTATAATTTTTTTGGCGTTTTTCTGCAATCAGAAGTTTTTGTTAATTATCAACTCTCAAATAGAAGTTATATATATATATATATGGATAACAGATTCTACCAAAAATTTTTGGCCACTAATATGATCTTTTTATAGCGATGCCTTCGCCCTCACCTCCATGTAACTGGTTACTGTTGGAATTACTCCCAACCACCGCCATGAATAAATGTGACAACAACCTATGTTTCTTTAAATTTTCTGTGTAGAGAAGGACGAAGCCTGGATTTCAAAACTGAAGGCGTTTTCATGAAATCCACCCAAAATCCAACCAACAGAGTACCTAACCTTACCTCTTCAGTTATTTCTTACCTCTCGCATCAACTTACCATTTGCCTGCAACTTCGCACCCGCAACATTTTATGTTTTCCGATAATTTCTGCAAGTTATGTTGTTTGAATTGTGATGCGATATCGCCGCCATGTATCGCAATCGCTGAAGTTTTTGTTTACCATTCAATGCCTCCAAAGTATTTCCGTTATGGCAATGAGTTACATTTTGCGGCATGCAATGGAGGGCCGGACGCGAGGTGATTTCAAAGCCAGAACTGGTAATATTTCAGGTCCGGGCTTTTATGTTATGTACGTTGTTTCATGTGAAAACATCAACGTGGCTCTGTGCGTCACTTAATGACGAAATGTGCACTGATAACAAAGGGACAATTGGTTGTTACCCATCCATCCAGCATTGAAATGAATTAAGTTAATAGGCTACAGCCATTTTTGTAATAGATATATATGTAATTTCATATGTTTGTAGATTTCAACCCTGAACAGAAATTATCTACACATGAATATTATAACAGAAAATAAACAATAGCGAGAGCATAAAACATAAAACAGATAAACACAAAGATTTTCCCCTGGATCCCAAAACGGGATGACCAGCTTGATTTTTCATTATATTCCTTTTAGTGTTACAACACATATATATACATGCCGAAGCATACATAAACCCCAATCCATTAACCCTGGATTAGAACATAACCGTAGTTCCCTTGACCAGATCTACAAAATACCAAGGGACGAAAACCATCATACCCCAAAACCATGTGCAAACTCATGCACAAAACATGGGTGGGTCCGCCTATGAGTGGGTCCGCACACCAAAAATTTTTTCGATTGGATCCGCCTATGAGTGGGTCCGCACACCAAAAAAAATTTCGATGGGATCCGCCTATGAGTGGGCCCCCCCTGCTACGCCCGACACAACGTACAACGCATGGGGCTAGTCGTGGAAAGATTCGTTGTTGTTTTCTTTCCACAGGGGGCCATAGGAGAGTTTAGTTATTGGGAAAATTCTTCAACACCCATTGTTTCTCTACACCAAGAGAACTTCTGAGTGCTCACAGCCTTTGTCAATGCATCTGCAACATTCTTCAAAGTGTCCACCTTTACCAGCAACACCCTTTTAGCCTCAACCATATCTCTAACAAAGTGATATTGAACATCAATGTGCTTTGTCTTCGAATGATAAGCAGGGTTCTTAGCCAAGAAAATTTTACTTTGGCTATCACAGTCTATCCTTATAGCTTGTTGTACCAACCCCATACTTGAACAAAATCTCTGCAACCAAACTGCTTCCTTGCTTGCATGAGTGGCTGATATGTATTCTGCCTCTGTAGTTGAAAGTGCCACTACAGACTGTCTTTTACTCATCCAACTGACTGCACCTCCAAATAGGCTAAACACATACCCACTTGTAGATCTTCTTCGGTCCAGATCTCCAGCCCAGTCTGCATCAACAAAACCATGAATGTCCAACATTATTTCCAATCCTGGTCTTCCCTGGTAGCACAAGCCATAATCACTAGTGCCACGTAAATATCTGAAAACCCGCTTCACTGCTGTCCAATGCTCCTTCCCCGGGTTTGACATAAACCTGCTCAATACTCCCACTGCATGTGCAATGTCTGGTCTAGTACAGACCATTGCATACATCAGGCTACCCACTGCACTTGCATATGGAACACAGGACATATCCTTCTCTTCTTCTTGTGTCTTGGGACACTATTCATCAGACAGCTTTGCACCTACAGGAACAGGAACACTTACTGGTTTACTATCCTGCATATTGAACCTCTGCAATATAGTCTCGACATACTTCCTCCGGTTTAACCAGAGCTTCCTCTTTGCCCGATCTCTCTTAATTTCCATGCCCAAAATATAGTTTGCAGCACCAAGATCCTTCATGTCGAATTTGGAGAACAGTTGGGTCTTCAAATCTTGGATAATTTCTTTGTCATTTCCAATCAACAACATATCATCCACATACAAGACCAAATAAATAACACGGTCACCAATTAATTAAAAATAAACACATTGATCCTCCTTGCTTTTGGTGAATCCAAGTCCCCATATATAGGTATCAAATTTATGATACCAGATCCTTGGTGACTGTTTTAACCCATATAGAGACTTCTTCAACTTGCATACCAGTTCTTTCTTACCCTTCACCATAAAGCCTTCAGGTTTCTTCATGTAGATCTCCTCTTCTAGATCCCCGTGAAGAAATGTTGTCTTCACATCCATCTCTTCTATCTCAAAATAAAATGCATCAGCAACAGATAAAAGTAATCTAATAGAAGTAACTTTGGCAACAGGAGAAAAAATATCACCAAAATCAATTCCCGGCACCTGGGAATAACCTTTTTCTACCAACCGAGCTTTTTATTTCTCTACCTTGCCTTCTACATTCATCTTCTTCTTAAACACCCATTTTCTCCCGATGGGCTTCCTTCCAGCCGGCAACTCCACCAGATCCCATGCATCGTTTTTGTGCAAGGATGCCATTTCATCAACCATGGCCTCCTTCCAGAGTTTTCCATCCTCTAAATCTACTGCCTCCCTGACAGTTCTGGGATCATCATCAGTTATAGTTAAGGAAAAACCTGAACAGAAAGCAGATGGACTATACCTTTCTGGTTGCCTTCTTTCCCGAACTGATCTTCTCAAAGCCGGGGTTTGTGGCTCTTCCTCTTTTGAATCTTCTTCTGTTGTAGAGTCTGATTCATACTCCTTTAGCTCAAACTCTATCTTCTCAGGTTCCTTTGGTAGGACTTCATGTGTAACAACATCTTTCACTTCTCTAAACACCACATCTCGGTTGTACACAACCTTCCTTGTTTCTGGGTTCCAAATCTTGTAACCCTTTAAACCATCCTTATACCCAATAAAGATGCACCTTTCAGATTTATTATCCAACTTGGTCCTTTTCTCCTTTGGAATATGTACATATGCATCACATCCAAATACCCTTAGATGTGAAAGAGAGGGTTTCTTACCAGTCCATACCTCATGTGGAGTCTTATCCTCCAACTCTGATGAAGGAGATTTGTTAACTAAGTAACATGCAGTCTCTACTGCCTCTGCCCAGAATTCTTGTCCTAACCCAGTACCACTAAGCATGCTTCTTGCCTTTTCCATCAGTGTTCTGTTCATTCTTTCTGCAACTCTATTTTGCTGAGGGGTGTATGGAGTAGTATTCTATCGTGCTATACCACACTTCTTACAGAACTCTTCAAATTCCTTCTTGCAGATCTCTCTACCATTATCTGTCCTAAGTGCCTTTATCTTCTTCTCTGTCTGGTTTTCAACCAGAGCCTTAAATTATTTAAATCTATCAAAGACTTTGTATTTCTTCCTCAAGAAATATATCCATGTATTCCTTGAGAAGTCCTCTATGAAAGAAACATAGTACACAGACTTTCCCAGTGAAGGAACTAACATAGGTCCAAACACATCACTGTGCACAAGTTATAATATCTTGTTCTCCCTCTTAGCACCAGAAGGAAAACTCACCTGATTCTGCTTCCCATATACAAAATGTTAACATAAATTGAAATCCAGAGAGCAATTAGACATACCTTATACCATACCATTTCTATGCAGTATCCGAAGTCCCTTCTCTCCAATATGTCCAAGCCTTTGATGCCATAGCATGGTCTTTTCTCCAGAGACAACTAGGCTTTCCGCTCCACTTTCAGGAACCACGGAACTGTTACACCCATCAATAACAGTGCTACCTTGTAGCTTGTATAGAGTTCCATTCTGAACTCCCCGCATTAATACCAGTGCTCCTCGAACCATCTTGCAGGCATCTTTCTCGAACACTGTTTTTACACCTGCATCATCCATCTTGCTTACAGAAATCAGATTTCTGGCCAATGCAGTAATATGCAGAACACCAGGAAGTGTTATAATCCTTCGACCTTGTAGCTTCAGCTTGAATTTTCCACGTCCGACGATTCTGGCATTCCTATCATCCCCTAGGAATACATCGCCGTCATCATATTTCTCATACTCGCAGAACCACTCCCTATGGGGAGTGAAGTGAAAGGATGCACCCGAGTCAATCAACCATGACTCATGATCTACATGTGTATTTGAAGAAGCCAAATACACATCCCCACCTTCATCCGAGGTGGTCTTTTCCTCTACAGAAGGAGCATCATCAGATCCCTTTCCTTTCTCAGGAGCTTTAGATCTGCATTCCTTTTTGTAGTGTCCTTCCTTTCCGCATTTCCAGCACACCTTTACAAAATTTCCAGGAGATTTAGATCTCCCTCTAGATTTAGATCTTCCACTCGAAACCTTATTCTTGTTTCTGTTTTGGGACCTTCCTCGTACAGATAAGGCATCTCCATTTTGACCCTCCATATTTCTCCGTCTCATTTCCTCCGATAGCAAGACTGAGACAATGTCATCAAAATTCAAGGTAGTTGTATTGCTACCTATTGCTATAACCAGACTGTCCCACAAATCTGGTAGAGAACAAAACAAACTAATGCACTTATCTTCATCTAATATTTTAATATCAACAGATGACAACTGACTTACCACAGTATTGAAGGCGTTCAGATGCTCTGTCACCGATTCTCCATCCTTCATCCTTAGGTTATACATATTTTTCCGTAGGAAAAAATTATTCACTAGAGACTTATATTGGTACAAAGTCCCATGTTTTTCCCACAAATTCTTCATTGTAGCTTCCCCAGATACATTCAACAATACTGAATCTGAGACACACAACCGTATTGTGCTCTTAGCCTTCTGATCCAGTTTCTTCCAGTCCTCATTTAACATTGTCGTTGGTTTAGTACTTGGATCTACCATGATCCACTGATCTTTATCCACCAGCAGATCCTCCATATTGAGCTTCCACAACTCAAAACTCTGACCATTAAATTTCTCGATCTCTATCTTTCTGCCGCTTGCCATATTCTTTCACCGCAAGAATCGATCCCGCAGATCTCCCACTAAACAGGGTCTTCCTCAGGCCCGAGAAAAAAACCCTCAGTAGCAAAGGCGTCCCCTTGAAGCCGAAAAAACTCTGATACCAAATGTAGGTTTTAACCCTAAACATAAATTATCTACACACGAATCTTATGACAGAAAATAAATAATAGTGAGAGCATAAAACATAAAATATATAAACAGAGAGATTTTCCCCTGGATCCCAAAACGGGACGACCAACTTGATTTTTCATTATATTCCTTTTAGTGTTACAACATATATATATACATGCCGAAGCATACATAAACCCCAATCCATTAACCCTAGATTAGAACATAACCGTAGTTCCCTTGACCAGATCTACAAAATACCAGGGGCCGAAAACCATCGTACCCCAAAACCATGTGCAAACTCATGCACAAAACATAGGTGGGTCCGCCTATGAGTGGGTCCGCACACCAAAAAAAATTTCGCTGGGGCGCTGCGCCCAGCGCAACATACAGTGCATGGGGCTAATCGTTGAAAGAATATAATACAAACCCAACATTCTCCCACTTGTTGTTTTCTTTCCATAGGGGGCCACAGGAGAGTTTAGTTATTGGGAAAATTCTTCAAAACCCATTTTTTCTCTACACCAAGATAACTTCTGAGTGCTCACAGACTTCCACCTTACAGCTTCAGCTTTACTTTTCCACGTCCGACGATTCTGGCCTTCCTATCATCCCCCAGGAATACATCGCCGCCATAATATTTCTCATACTCGCAGAACCACTCCCTATGGGGAGTGAAGTGGAAGGATGCACTCGAGTCAATCAACCATGACTCATGATCTACATGTGTATTTGAAGAAGCCAAATACACATCCCCACCTTCATCCGAGGTGGTTTTTGCCTCTACATAAGGAGCATCATCAGATCTCTTTCCTTTCTCAGGAGCTTTAGATCTGCATTCCTTTTTTTAGTGTCCTTCCTTTCCGCATTTCCAGCACACCTTTACAAACTTTCCAGGAGATTTAGATTTCCCTCTAGATTTAGATCTCCCACTCGAAACCTTATTCTTGTTTCTGTTTTGGGACCTTCCTCGTACAAATAAGGCATCTCCATTTTGACCCTCCATATTTCTCCATCTCATTTCCTCTGACAGCAAGGCTGAGACAGTGTCATCAAAATTCAAGGTAGTTGTATTGCTACCTATTGCAATAACCAGACTGTCCCACGAGTCTAGTAGAGAACACAACAAACTGATGCACTTATCTTCATTTGATATTTTAATATCAACAGATGATAGCTAACTTACCACAGTATTGAAGGTGTTTAGATGCTCTGTCACCGAGTCTCCATCCTTCATCCTCAGGTTATACAGCTTTTTCCGCAGGAACAACTTATTCACCAGAGACTTAGGTTGGTACAAAGTCCCAAGATTTTCCCACAAATTCTTCGTCGTAGCTTCCCAGATACATTCAACAATACTAAATCTGAGACACACAACCGTATTGTTCCCTTAGCCTTCTGATCCAGTTTCTTCCAGTCCTCATCTGAAATTGCCGTTGGTTTAGTACCTGGATCTACCGCGATCCACTGATCTTTATCCACGAGCAGATCCTCCATCTTGAGCTTCCACAACTCAAAACTCTAACCATTAAATTTCTCGATCTCTATCTTTCCGCCGCTCGCCATCTTCTTTCACCGCAAGAATTGACCCTGCAGATCTCCCACTAAACAGGGTCTTCCTCAGGCCCGAGCAAAAAACCATCAGCAGCAAAGGCGTCCCCTTGAAGCTGAAACAACTCTGATACCAAATGTAGGTTTTAACCCTGAACATAAATTATCTACACACGAATCTTATAATAGAAAATAAACAATAGCGAGAGCATAAAACATAAAACAGATAAACACAGAGATTTTCCCCTGGATCCCAAAACGGTACGACCAGCTTGATTTTTCATTATATTCCTTTTATTGTTGCAACACATATATATACATGTTGAAGCATACATAAACCCCAATCCATTAACCCTGGATTAGAACATAACCGTAGTTCCCTTGACCGGATCTACAAAATACCAGGGGTCAAAAACCATCGTACCCCAAAACCATGTGCAAACTCATGCACAAAACATGGGTGGGTCTGCCTATGAGTGGGTTCGCACACCAAAAAAATTTTCACCTGGGTGCTGCCTCGAACCCCGACAGGGGGGGCTGCCACCCCCCTGCTGCGCCCGGCGCAACGTACAACACGTGGGGCTAATCGTAGAAATAATATAACACATACCCAACAATGTTTTCAGAGAAGAGTTGAATAATTAAAAAATTTCCTCTCCCGTGCGTTTTTACTCTCGTATGTGTGTGATTTTTTTATTTCTGTGCATATTCTACATTCTCTTTGTTGTGGGGGAAACACATCCCTCTGTGTATTGTTTATTCAAAATTTTCAACATGGTATTGGAGCAGGTCCAAGCTCTTAGTAAAATAACAAGCTCTCTTTACTAAAGAAGTTGAAAGGTTGATTGTTTGAGAAGCGAATTCTCTAGTAGTGAGAAGGTTTCTATTTTATACAGCCAAGAAAGTTGTTTGTTTACACAGACAGAATGGCAGCAGCAGGAACGAGCCTAACAAATCCACAACTACCACACTTCAATGGTAAAAATTATGATTATTGGGCCATTACAATGAAGGCCCTGTTTGCTTCACAAGATATTTGGGAGCTGGTGGAAAATGGTTTTCCAGAACCAACAGATGCAACAACACTTAATGCTTTGACAAAAGCAAAAATAAACTTGTTGAAAGATAATAGGAAGAAGGACTCCAAAACCCTCTTCTATATCTTCCAAGTAGTAAATGAGAGTATTTTCCCAAGATTTGTAGTAGCGACGAAGTCCAAGGAGGCATGGGATATCCTCAAGATAGCTTATCAAGGCATGGAGAAGGTGAAGACATCAAAACTTAAAATGCTGAGGAGAGATTTTGTAACTCTCTGTATGAAAGAGTCTGATAAGATATACTTATTATTCACACATGTGATTTGGTTGATTACACAAATCAAGTCTCATGGAGAGACACTTGAAGAAAGGAGAATAGTGGAGAAAGTGTTAAGAAGTCTACCATCAAGATTTGATGCCATAGTAGTGGCCATAAAAGAGACAAGGATCTCTCACAATTTTCTGTGGATGAACTTCATGCATCACTGATGTCTCATGAGAATAGAATGAATAGAGAAACTAACTCCTCATTGGAGCATGAATTCAAGACACAAATGTCTTTTGGTCGAGGTAGAAGTAGAGGAAGTTCAAACTATTGAGGAACAGGAAGAAGCCCACACAGAGGTGGAAGAAGCAACCCTGCAAGCACAAGTGGAAGGGGCATCAACCAAAATCAAAGCAAAGGATCAAGCTAGAATCAAGCAGAAGGACAGAGGTATGATAAATCTAAAGTCCAATGTCATTATTGCAAAAAATATGGGCATTATGCCAATGAATGTAGAAAGAAACAAAATGACATGGATAGTAAACCTAGTGTAAATTTTATAAGAGAAAATCAGAACCAAGGAAATGAGCTTTTAATTTTTAATGTAGCACAAGAAAAACAAGAATATGTATGGTTTTTAGATTCAGGGTGTAGTAACCATATGACTGGAAACATTTCAATGTTTTCCAATCTATATGAGAGTGTAAAATATGAAGTGACGACGGGGACTGATAGCAAGGTCTTTGTCATGGGGAAGGGAAGAGTAAAGATACTGACAAAGAAGAGAGAAAATAAGTTTGTGCCAGATGTGTATTAACTTCTAAGGATTGGATAGCTCATGAATAAGGGCTACAATGTGTTTTTTAAGAATGATGTGTGTACAATCATGGATATACCTCTAAGGAGACAGGTCATTGCAAAAGTTCATATGACAGGAAATAAGATGTTTCCTCTCAAGATCAGAACAAACTTGAAGGAAGGAGGTGTTGTAGCAGTAGTCACACAAGAGGTCTTTCAAGAAGAAATGAAGGATGAAAATTGGTTATGGCATTTGAGATTTGGACATCTCAATTTTGGAAGTTTGAACCTGTTGCATAGAAAAGGGATGGTAAAGGGATTACCACTCATAGCGAAACCAGACAACCTATGTGAAGGCTGCATCTTGGGAAAAAAACACAAAGAATCATTTCCAGTAGGAAAGAGTATAAGGGAAAAGGCAACCTTAGAGATTGTCCACTCTGATTTATGTGGACCAATGAAAATGCCATCATTAGTTGACAAACATTATGTTTTGACATTTATAGATGATTACACAAGGAAGACATGGGTGTATTTTCTAAAATAGAAAAGTAAAATGTTTGAACAATTGTACCACTTCAAAGCTCTTTTTGAGAAGCACAGTGGACACTACATAAAAGTGTTGAGAAATGACAGAGGCAGAGAATACATTTAAAAAAAATTCTTGCATTTCTACAGGGAGCATGGAATACACAAGCAATTTACCACAAGGTATACACCGCAACAAAATGGTGTAGCAGAAAGAAAGAATAGAATCATCATGGACATAGTAAGAAGTATGTTGAAGGAAAAGCATTTTCCAATTGAGTATTGGGTAGAAACTGTCAATTGTGCGGCATATATTTTAAATAGATGTCCAACCAAAGATGTTATGAACAAAGTTCTAGAAGAAGAATGGAGTGGAAAAAGCAATTTGTCACTCACATGAGGTTATTTGGATGTGTGGCATATGCACATGTTCTGGATCAGTTAAGGAAGAAGTTGGACAATAAGGGGGAGAAGTGTATATTTGTTGGATACAGTGATGAATCCAAGGCTACAAGCTCTATAATCCATAAACCAAGAAGGTAATAATTAGAAAAAATGTTCAATTCATTGAAAAAGAAGCTCGGATGGAAGTTTAGAGAAGGCTATAAATATGAAGACATGTATTTCACATGAAGATAAAGACGAATTGATTGCAGAAAATAATTCCTCAATGGTGGCTCCTCCTCCACCTGCACAAGCTCAATAGAGCACACCGCAAGCAAGCAATAGAGCAGCAGTGCAAAATTTAGAAAGTGCTTCTCCAAGCACACCACAGGGATCAACAACTCCCTCGATTTCAAGTGGAACTCCAAGCACATCTTCAGCAAATACAAGAAGACCAAGATTCAAAAATTTAAGTGAAATTTATGAGCAAGAAGAAGTAAATAATAATGCTGGTCTAAATTATTTATTTGCTTTGTTTTGTCATGTTGATGACCCAATCCATTTCGAAGATGCAGTGAAAGAATAAAAATGGATTGAAGCAATGAATGAAGAGATTGGAGCAATAGAAACGAATGATACATGGGAGTTAGTGGACCTCCCACAAGGTAAAGAAGTCATTGGAGTGAAATGGGTCTATAAGACCAAGAGCAATATTGAAGGCAAGATAGAAAGGCACAAAGAAAGACTTGTTTTCAAAAGTTACAAATAGTAGCAAGGAAGAGACTATGAAGAAAAATTTGCATAAGTTGCAAGGAGGGAGACTGATCTAGGAGGATCTTGTTCATTACAGTTCAGCAGAAAAGTTCCGTCAACTCCAACAGTTCGAAGTCTAGTTCAGTCTCAAATCCTCCAGTTATGTCAGTATCATCCATGGTTCAGTGTTAGGTTCATGGCACGTATTGATGTGTTATGGTCATCATGTGATTCAAATTTGGGATGTAAAAGATGTACAAGTTGTAAACCTAGTGCTAAAGTCTAATCCTAGAACTATGCATCTAAATCCTATGTAAAACCTAAAACCTAAACATAAACCTTAAGCACAAAATAAAATAATATATTAAACCTACTTTCGGACCCAAAACTATGTTATAAACCTTATTATAAGGTTCGGGTCATAGTATGGTTTAAACCATATTAAAAATATTATGATATAAACCTTATTCTAAGGTTTGAGCTTTAAAGCAAATCTTGGGTTAATATACATTATGAAACTATATAAATAAACCCACAGTGCTACGTCTAAATAGTAGGCATTAACTGCCAATTTGACCACGTCGGAAGTTATGTGACAGGTCTAGACTGCGGCGGAGTCAAAGATGACAGTTGTAAAATGCGCAGAAACTGTCAGGTTTAAAAAAACATGTGAACGTGGTGGCAGATAAGTCAAGACATGACTGCTAGGAAACCGTAACTGCCGGTGCTAATCCTGTCCGCCACGCTGATCACATTCTACATATATCTTCTTCCGCCTGGTTAGCTAGCCGCATGGCTAATTTTATAACATAAAGTTCAAATATGGGTTTTCACATTTAATTCAGCACTAAGGTCAACACATTTATCCTAGGTATTGAATATGGAGATAGGGTTTGAGACCCTTATCAAAAAAAATTCTCAACCATATTCTAAATTTTTTATTCAGAGGTTTGAAGGCCACCTTATTTAAACCATCACAAATTCAATCAAGGGGACATGGTGTATTTTGGAGTTTAGTTTCAGTAGGACATAGGTAGTTTTGTTTGCAGCATTTCTCAGCCGTTGGGTTTCGTAATTAAGCGCATAGACATGCGTCGAAAAGGTGAGAGAAAGTAATTTCTGTTTACAGAATCTAGAAGTGCCTGTGAGCACAGTCATTCTGATTCATTTCTGTGTAAAGATATTCCTCAAAGATCAATCCTAATAAAGCGGACGCCCACTTGAAAGCGAACCCGGAGATGTAGTCCACTAGGGATGAACTCCATAATCAACTGTTTGCTTCTTCTTCTCTCTATTTTATGTTGTGATTTACTCATTTATTTGCTGCTGGTTTATGTCGTCTTTCACTTAAAAGCTTCTTTTAGTTAACAATCAATTTAAAGGAGAAACTAATAGAACTACCTCAGCACTTTAATCGATCACATTCAGATCATATTTGGTACCAGAGCAGGTTGTGCTTTTTAGTTTGTTTGTCAATGGATGTTAACCAGGCTGGGAGTGCAACGTGAAAAAGGCGAGCTGGAGGAATTCGATCCAGAGATCAGAAAGCGGAAAGTTATTCATCAATCAATGATGATAGGGACTGAGAACGTTGAGACTCCTGAACCTACTGAAAAGAAACCCGTGGATGAGAATCAAATCCAGCAGATGTTTCTAAACATGCAACAGATGTTGGCAGAATTATATGAAGACAAGAATACAAGAGATGCAGCCTCATCGTCAAAGGCATCAAACAAGGACAAGGGTAAAGGCAAGGCAGATAAACCTCCTTCTCCTCCATCATCTCCATCATCATCTTCTTCTATTTCTACTTCTAGTTCTGAATCAGAAAAAGAAAAGGAACCTAAGAGTCCACATTTGAAACTTGATGTTAAGTTCGAATTACCTTTGTATGATGGTGAAATAAACCCTGAGAAACTACATAATTGGGTAAAATAGTTAGAAGTCTATTGTCGTATTCAAAATATTATTGATGATAAGACAAAGATCCAATTAACTACTCTTAGATGGGGGGTATTGCTTTGATCTGGTGGGAAACTAAGACACATATAGATTTAAATCATAAGGGAAAAGTTATTACCTCATGGACTAAGTTTATTAAAGCTCTAAAGAAACAATTCTATCTATTGGGTCACACACAACAAGCTGTAATTGATTGGCAGCGCTTGCGACAAGGTAAGGGACAGAATGTTCAAAAGTTCACATAGGAATTCAAAAAGAAAGTGTTAGCACTTGGTATTTCTTTGGACACAAAAGAAACTTTGTTGAAGTATATTGGAAATTTGCATTCATATTTGCAGCATACATTATTAATGTTCAATCCTAATGATTTTGATGAAGTTTGTGTTTAAGTTATACATGTCAAATCAGGTGGTAGACCTTTCAAGTTTACACCAAATACATCCAAACAGTTGGGAACCGAAGACAACAAAAATAAGGAAAATTCAAAGAGAAAGAAGACTGCCACAACTCAGAAGGAAGATGAAAGACCTACCTGTACTCACTACTGGAGGATCGGTCATGATGAAGCTAGGTGTTGGAAATTTCATCCGGAACTGATGCCAAATAAGTTCCAAACGAAGAAGGGTGAAAAGAAGGCTGAAACATCAATCCAACAAGGCTTGGACTTGGGATCTGATTCAGGTGATGAAGGCAAAATCACTGCTATGGTTACAATAGGTAAAACTTCTGATACTAGTACTTCTGCTTCTTCAAACATCACACAGTTGAATGAAGGAAAAAGAATCGAGTTATTTCATATAAGGGTAACTTCAAAGCATACTAAGATAGATACATTGTTCGATACGGGATCACAAGAAAATTTGATTTCTGAGTCATTGGTTAAACAATTGGGTTTGAAAAAACGTAATCATCCAAAACCATATCCTCTAGGTTGGTTAAAGGAACAAAGTCAAATTCATGTTACCAAACAGTGTTGGTTAAAATTTGCAATCACAACTAACTATATCGATGAAGTGGAGCTAGATGTGATACTATTAGACATATGTGGAATTTTTTTAGGAAGCCCTTATCTCTATGACCGTGATGCAGTATTTTATAGGAAAGATCATATGTATCATCTCAAGAAAGATGGGATTAAATACATCGTTTGGGCACATAAAATCAAAGATCACTTGAATTTAACTAATTCTAATCAGATGAAGCGCTTAATAAGTTCAAGTAAGAGATACATACTCATGTCGATAAAAGAGCAACATAAGGATCTTAATGATACTTGTTCAAGTTGTGAAATTAAGTATGAAGGTAATTTGGTTAAAAAGGTAGATTCATTTCAAGATCTAGTTAAAGAACCAAAACAAATACTGCATAAAAAGGAAATATCACATGAGATGCAGTTGATGTTTGATGCCCCTAATCAAGGAATGTATCACAAGTTAGTTATAGAGCATAAATAAATAAAGAAACAAATTCCAGAGAAGATTGGAAAATAATTAATGCGACCCAGTTCATCTCCATACAATTCACCCATAATTTTGGCTCATAAGAAAAACGGGACATGGGGAATAAGTGCCGATTTTAAAGTTTTTAATTCATTTAAGCAGAAAATTTTCACAGCATTATTAGATCATCAACACCCATTTGAAGTTAAAACAGTTGCTAATGGTTATGCAATGGAAACAATGATTCACATAGATTATCAGCAGCTTCAATACCTTCAATCATATACTAAGTTGAAATAATCTTGACACTACAGTTGGATGGGATTTCTTCAGCAAATTCACTTAGTAATTAAGGGTAAGGAAGGTGTAACATGTAAAGTAGTTGATACAATGTCTAGACTGTCTTTGAATGCTTCAGTAGTACTGCATAATAGTTCATTGGTTCATGAAAGCTACATGGAACAGTATAGTACTGATGATGAATTCGAAGATAATTATGAATCACTAACTCATGATACTCAAATATAAGAAATCAATTATCATATTCAGGGCACATTGTTATGTCATCTAGGTAAGTTGTGTATACCGCAGACAGAAAAAGTGCAGGTTATTCAGGAAGTTAATCTTTCTCGGATTGCAGGACAGTTTGGCATAAGCAAGACTATGGCACAAAGTCAAAGGTATTGTTACTGGCCTCACATGTATGAAACAATTGTGAAGTACATAAAGGGATGTGTAATGTGTTCGACAAGCAATCGAAAGATTGGTTTGCACATGCCACTTCCAATTCCTTTGCAACCATGGGGCATCATGGATTTGGTTCAAGGATAGACAGAAATGCTGAACAGGACCGTGATACATATTATTCGAGGTAACTGCAGTAAACATCCTAAGTTGTGGGATGAATTTTTAAATTATGTGCATCAAGCTTACAATTAAGCTTTACATTCTTTTGCACCACGACAGGCATTGAGTCAAGTCAGGTACAAATTGCGCCATGATAAGCATCAAGTTGATCATCAGTTTCAGGTTGGTGATCAGGTATGGTTGTGTTTCAGCAAAGTCAAGATGAAAGTGAGGGAGTTGTATTCTCACTTATTGTCTACTTAAAATCAAGCTTTTGTGGTGCAAAAGCTTTCAAGTGGAGAGGATTGATCCAGGAGGATCTTGTTCATTACAGTTTGACGGAAAATTTTTGTCAGCTCCAACAGTTCGAAGTCCAGTTTAGTCTCAAATCCGCTAGTTCCGTTAGTATCATCCATGGTTCAGTGTTAGGTTCATGAAATGTATTGATGTGTTATGGTCGTCATGTGATTCAAATTTTGGATGTAAAAGGTGTACAATTTGTGAACCTAGTACTAAATTCTAATCCTAGCACTATGCATCTAAATCATATGTAAAACCTAAAACATAAACATAAACCTTAAGTGCAAAATAAAATAATATATTAAACCTAATTTCGGGCCCAAAACTATGTTATAAACCTTATTATAAGGTTAGGGTCTTAGTATGGTTTAAACGATATTAAAAAAAACTATGATATAAACCTTATTCTAAGGTTCGGGCTTTAAAGAAAATGTTGGGTTAATATACATTATAAAACTATATAAATAAACCCACAGTGCTAAGTCTAAACCGCAGGCATTAACCGCCAAGTCGATCGCTTCAGAAGTTATGTGACAGGTCTAGACTGTGGCAGAGTCAAAGATGATAGTTGTAAAACGCGCAGAAATCGTCGGGCTTTAAAAAAGCATGTGAACACGGTGGCGGATAAGTCAAGCCATCTCCGCCGAGAAACCGTAACTGTCGATGCTAATCCTGTCCGCCACGCTGATCACATGCCGCATATATCTTCTTTTGCCTAGTTAGCTAGCCGCCCAGCTAAGTTTATAACATAAATTTTAAATGTGGGTTTTCACATTTAATTCAACACTAAGGTCAACACCTTTATCTTAGGTATTGAATATGGAGATAGGGTTCGAGACCCTTATCATAAATTTTGCTCAACCATCTTCTAAATTTGGTATTTAGAGGTTCGAAGGCCACCTTGTTTAAGCCATGACAAATTCAATCAAGGGGACATAGTGTATTTTGGAGTTCAGTTTCAGCAGGACATAGGCAGTTTTGTTTGCAGCCTTGCTCAGTCGTCGAGTGTCAGAATTGAGTGCAGAGATAAGCGTCGGAAAGGAGAGAGAGAGAGTAATTTCTATTTACAGTGTCCAGATTTGCCTGTGAGCACAGTAATTCTGATTCAATTTTGTGTAAAGATATTCCTCAAAGATCAATCCTAATAAAGTGGACGCCCACTTGAAAGCGGACCCAGAGATGTAGTCCATCAGGGACGAACTCCGTAATCAACTGTTTGCTTCTTCTTCTTTCGGTTTTATGCTATGATTTAATCATTTATTTTCTGCTGGTTTATGTCGTCTTTCACTTAAAAGCTTTCTTTAGTTAAGAATCAATCTAAAGGACAAACTAATCAAACTACCTCAACACTTTAATCGATCACATTCAGATCAGAGACAATGAGGACAATGTTGTCCATAGCAGCACAACAGAAGTGGAAAGTTTATCAAATGGATGTGAAGTGAGCATTCTTGAATGGCATGTTGAAAGATGAGGTATATGTTGAAAAAACTCCTTGCTATGGGATAGAAGGCCAAGAACACAAAGTATGTAAGTTGACAGAATCTCTTTATGGGCTTAAGCAAGCACCAAGAGCATGGTACAGTAGGATTGATGCTTACCTCATGGATAATGGGTTTGACAAGTGTGATGGTGAACCCACACTCTACATTAAATAAAATGACGATAAAATACTTATTGTTGTTTTATATGTAGATGATTTAATTTTTACATGCAATGATGTTTCTCTCATTGCTCATTTTAAAGAAGTCATGAGAAGTGAATTTGAAATGACTCACTTGGGTTTATTGAGATAATTTTTGGGGATAGAAGTAAAGAAAAATGAAAAGAGAAATTTTATTTCCCAAGTAAAATATGTTGCAGAAGTTTTAAGGAGGTTTAACATGCAGAACAACAAAGCATCAACAACTCCAACTGTCATGGGGTTCAAGTTAAGCAAAGAATATTGTAGCAAGAATGTCGATCCGACATTGTACAAGAGCATAGTTGGCAATCTAATGTATTTAACTGCAAATAGGCCTGATATTATGTATGCAGTGAGTTTAATATCCAGATTCATGGAGACACCCAAGGAGACACATTAGCAAGGAACCAAGAGAATTTTTAGGTATGTGAATGGAACCAAGGAGTATGGTGTTCTATACTCCTCAACTGATAATTTTAAGCTGATTGGTTACACTGATAGTGATTGGGCTGGAAGTGTAGATGACAGAAACAACACATCTAGGTATGTATTTCATTTGGGATTGCGGGCCATTTCATGGGCTTCCAAGAATCACCCCATAGTCTCATTATCAACAACAAAAGTTGAATATGTAGCAGCAGCAATAGCAAAATGCTAAGTTGTTTGGATGAAAAGGATGCTGAGAGATTTATGTCATGAGCAAGACAAAGGAACCATAATTTATTATGATAACAACTCAGCAATTGCATTGTCAAAGAATTCTGTTTTCCACAAGAGAACAAAGCATATTGATGCAAAGTATCATTTTATAACTGAATTGGTTAACAATGGTGAAATTGTTTTGCAGCATTGCAGGTCAGAGGAACAGTTTGCTGATATCCTCATAAAGCCATTGAGACAAATAAGTTTTGTTTATCTCAGAAAGTGTTTGGAAATGATCGATGGCGGTAGTTGGGATTAAGGGGGAGCGTTGGAATTACTCCCAACCACCGCCATGAATAAATGTGGCAGCAACCCACGCTTCTTTAAATTTTATGTTCAGAGAAGAACGAAGCCCGGATTTCAAACCCAAAGGCATTTTCATGAAATCCATGCAAAATCCAAACAACAGAGTACCCAACCTTACCTCTGTGTTTATTTCTTTATTTCCGCATCAACTTACCATTTGCCCGCAACTTCGCGCCCACAACATTTTATGTTTTGCGATAAGTTCCGCAAGTTATGTTGTTTGAGTTGCAATGCGATATTGCCACTGCGTATCGCAATCGCTGAAGTTTGTGTTTACCGTTAAATGCCCTCAGGGTATTTTGTTTTTGATGCGATGCGACGTGCGCAATTGCATATGTTTTAGTTTGCAATTAAGCGCCTGTAAAGTTAAATTTTTTGCAATGCGATGCGATCGTGCCACCGCGCATTGCAATCGAAAAGTCTTAAGGATTTGCGTTATGGAAACAAGTTAAGTTTTTCACAATGCGATGGAGGGCCGAACGCGGCGTGATTTCAACGTTGGAACCAATAATATTTCAACTCCAGGCTTTTATGTTTTGTACGCTCTTTTGTGTGAAAACAACAACACGGCTCTGTGCATTGTTTAATGAAGAAATGGGCTTTGACAACAAAGGGACGATTGGTTTTTACCCATCCATCCAGCATTGAAATGCATTAAGTTAACAAGATACAGCCATTTTTGTAATAGATATATATGTAATTTCATATGTTTTCAGAGAAGAGTTGAATAAATTAAAAAAGTTCCTCTCCTATGCATTGTTGCTTTCTATCTGTGTATGATTTATTTTATTTCCGTGCATATTCTGCATTCTCTTTGTTGTGGGGGAAACATATCCCTCTGTGTGTTTATTCAGAATTGCAAACAATTCCTTTATCTACTATTGCTCTATAGATTACAAATTTGAATCTGCAGTTTGTTGGAAAATTAATCACAACCATCGTCTTTAAATTTTTTGACAACAATCGTACCTCAATGAATGTTTTGTAGGCTGAAGATTAAGTTTGCAGAGAAGAACACGTTTTGAGCGGAGTACATAACCCATTCCCCAACATAGTTAAATAATCAAAGTCAAATAGAATTTAATGCATGATTAGTAAATGAGTATGAGCAAACAATTAATCCGCAAATGAAATGTCTTAGTATATATGTTTAGATTTTACATGTAAGTTTTAAAAGAGAAAAAAGTGTTGTGTAATGTGGCAGATGTAAGTGTGGAAAGACAAGGAGAGAAAATCCTAGAGCAAATTTTGGTGGGAGCGTAAGAAGTCTTGTTTTACAGCAACAACCTCCATATGTGAATGTATTTCATGTTTTTGAATGATAATATAAAGTTTGGTTAGTTGCGATATTGTTTTGGAAATTTTCACTTATAAGTTTTATTATTGATTATATTTTATCCTCCCTATAATTGCGATTTTAATCTCCACGACTTTGTATTGAAAAGAAAATTCATATGTTAAATGAATTCCGTCTGAACTCCTTGTGTAAACTCCTTGTATTGACGGAATTTCCTCTCCCTTTAAATTTTTAACAAGTTAACTAATCTGAATCGTCAAGCAGAACATCTATACACCTTATGCTATTTATTAATAAGATTATGTTATTAACAAGTTAACCAATCCGAATCATCAAGAAGAACATATATACAACTTATGCTATTTATTAATGGAGTTGTCTAACCAGCGAGAGGAGCTAAAATTGGCCGGAATTTGGGCCAAAAAAATTTAATAAGTCTTGCAGTAACAGGGTTTGAATCATGATTTTGGTGATGAAAATGGATTCTTAAAAACTTACTGGAATTTCCATTATTTTTAAGGCGAAAAAGCAATCTAGTTAAACTAAGACTTTATTAATAAGATTCTATTACACTGTACCAGAAATATTTCTCCTTAACTTAAGTTACACAATTTCATGAAAATCTTCTCCGGACGAAAAGTGCCTTGGATATTCCCTACAAACAAAATATTTTATATACATGTGGTGGAAGATACTTAAAACATAAAAACAGAAGAATATTGATCAAATACAAGACGGATTTAATCTAGCACTAATGGAACTATGGAGCGACAGTTAATCGAGTTGCTGCAAATACTTATAGTGGAAACTTAGGTCTGATTTTTGGCCCTTAAAGCTTCGACAAATAAATCTAAATTCTTGTTAGAGGACCCTCCCTCGAGCATCACAACCTCCTTCACAACCTTTCTGATAGGCTCGATCTTCAATCTCAACTTATCTCGTTCTTCTATATCCATGAATCTCTTGAGTGTTCTTGCGATTTCATCTCTACCCAACAGCACTCTATTGTTTTGGAACATCCTGCAACTTCCACCCAAATCCATGGCCACTCCCCATTCTTCAACAATCAGCCTTCTGTTTACGCATTGGTCGGTCAATAATGGAAACGCCAACATGGGTTTTCCTAACCATAAGCTCTCAAGAATGGAGTTCCATCCACAGTGTGTAAGAAATCCACCCACAGAAGGATGAGATAAAACTTTTAGTTGAGATGACCATTGAACCACCAAACCCTGATCTCTGGTTCCCTCCACAAATCCTTGGGGAAGAATGTCTTCGGCTCCAGACTCAACGATATCGGGACGAAGTACCCAAATGAACAATTGCTTGCTTTCTAATAATCCCATGGCCATTTCTTCAATTTGGGCTCTAGAAACATGAGCATAGCTGCCGAATGAGATATAGATGACTGAGCTTTTGGGCATGGAGTCAAGCCATCTGGTACAGTCCGACTCAGGCCACATGCTGGTCCCTTTTGTCTCGTCCCTTTTGTCATCCATGAAGCCCGATGGAAGCAAAGGACCAACGGACCAAAATGGCTTTTTCAACTGCAATTCTGCAATCGTTCGGCTCTCAAATTCTTCCACTGTATTAGAGACTACCCAATCGGCTCCATGAGCAGATTGGAATGCTGCGTATATTATTTTGTGCCCGACAGTTGACACATCCAACTCCTGAAGATAAGAGGGAAGATCTGTTATCTTCAAAGCTGAAACTCCAGGGATGTAATTTATTAACCTCTCATCATCTGCAAAACAACAAAACCATTTTCAAATTGTAACAATAAATTGTTGGATTGCATATTTAATACACAGTGTAAATTTGTCTTATTGACGTTCAAATCTATAACAAGATTCATTATCATCAACCATGTTTCTCATCAAGATTCATCAACCAGATTCATTATCATCACCCATGTTTCTAATCAAGATTCATCATCAGCCTCAAAGATTCGGATTCAGATTCATCATCAATATCAAAGATTCATATTGTAGTTGTCTGATCGACTTTTAAAATCTATAACAAAACTCATTATCATTACCCACTTTTCAAATCAAGATTCATCGTCAAGATCAAAGATTCACCATTATCCAAAGTAATGTATTGGGAATATTGACATGACTCACTTTTCTAATCTCTAACGAGATTCATCATTTCCACCAAATTGGTGAGAAATAAGATATACTTCCGAATTTATAACAAGATTCATCATCAAAACCAATTTGTAGAAAATAACATGGACTTTTCGAATTTATAACCAGATTCATCATCAATACCAATTTGTGGACTAAAGAATCAGTAAAAGAAAATACCATTGTTCAGAAATGGATGATGGCCATTTTCCACCAGCAGATCCCAATAATAATAAATGGAGAAAACAACCGCTGCCTCTGTCCAGAATGAAGCATGAGGAATCTGAAATTTCTTGGCCACACGATCACACCAAACAAAAAAGGTGTCAGCAATGAAACAGGATACAGGGGGCTCCTTTGTACTGAGATGGGCGAGGAACTCCTCAACGTGCAGAATCATATTAGTCCGCAAGGATTCCATAAACTCGTCATGATTCAACGATCTGTCAAATTCCAGGGGCATTCCATCGCCAACCTGAGCAGAGCGAATATCGAGGCCCGAGCTCCTCGCAAAGGAGATCACAGGGTCCTCACCGTTGTTGGCTTTAATGATGTTGGCATGGCAGGATTCTGTATTAACAAACGTGACAATAACGCCCTTGGCTGCAAGCTTCTTTGCGAAATTAAACATGGGAATAATGTGGCCCTGCAAGGGATATGCAAACGCAACCGCATGCAGAGGCGCCCTGCAACACACTTCATCGCCATTGCGATTGCCGACTCCATTTGGATTGCTGAGAAGCATTCGAGTCATTGCGCCGTACGAGGACTTGGCGTTATATGATTCAGTCTCCTCCTCCCCTTTGTAGACTTCAGACCTACGTTGTGTTATTAATAATGGCCAGTAGGGCGGGCGTCCTTATCAAATTAGGTCAGTGTGCAGTCTGATTCATCATTTTGTATTCCTTTCATTTTCATCTAGTCATCAAATTAGGTCAGTGTGCAGGCTGATTCATCATTTTGTATTCCTTTCATTTTCATCTAGTCAAGACTCATAGCAGAAGACCCCACATCCAAAGAAATATGAAGATGAGTTAAGGTTGTTATTCTCTTGGTCCGTTAGACTGCTCACCCTATTAGAGGTCATTAAAATCATTTTTTCATTTTTTCTATTATGCTTGAAGATTTAATGAAGAAAAAAATATTATTTTAATTTTCTCAAAGTTTAAGATAGTTTCACAAGGTTTAAGATAGATTATGGGACTGACAGTTTTACCATTTGATCTCTGCATTCAGCTCTTTTCATATGTAACATGACAATCACGGCTTCTAACTTCTCAATATTCTTTTGATTGAATAAATTATTCTAAGAGTTATTTGCTAGGATATGTACTTAAAGGAGTTGTCTTTAGTGGGATTTTTTGGAATTTTAGGTGTCCGTAAGAATATTTCACGTGAAACCTTGATTTCTGTTATTTAAACTGGTTTTTTGACTATATATATGGATTCAGCACCTTAACAAATCCCTATGGCACTTGAATTGTGCAAGGGCTACCCATCAAACATGTGATTTCAATAATTTTCTGCAGGATTTTGAAGAAAATGTCTCCAAAAAATCACTAAAGACAACTAGTTTACATAATTGTCCTGGCTCTGAGGATGTGATACTTAAAAATGTGATGTGGGAGTGGTTCTTTCTGGTCCTTTCTGGAAATGCTGTGAAATAATTTAATAGATTAAGGCGAAGAAATTATGACAGGTCTAGCAAGGTGCTGATCATGGGTTCCCAGTGGAATCCCTATCGCGGTAAAGTTGCTTGTCTGTATTCATCATGCATTCTTCGAATTATATTATTGGGGGAGAGAAAGCAGCATGTGACAAGCACAGATTTTAAGTGACAATGGGACCTTAGGAAAGTGGGACCTCTATGTTGATAAACACAGGCTGCTTTTCTCTCAGACTGACAGGAGGGAAGGTAACGTAGAGTCCAGTAGACATTGTTGATGGGCACAGAAAGGTTTTCTTTCAGACTGACACGCATGCTTCCCCTCGGACGGACAGTTATTCATCTTTGAAAAGTCAGGATAGAAACTGGTGATGAGTAGAGGCAGGTTTTCTTTCAGAGTGACAAGAAGGTCAGTGGAGTCATACATCTTTGAAAAGTCTGGGTAGAAATTGGTGATGAGCACACGCATGCTTCCCCTCGGACGGACAGGAAAGTCAATTGGAGTGATACATGTTAGGAAATTCTGGGTAAAATATCAAGGCAAGTTGCTCACTTTGGTACGATAACTAGTAAATGTGTAAGAATTCACACTCTCAGGATATTTCCACAGGACAGTTCTAGGGAATGCGTCTTTGGATGCCAAAATTTATTTGGATAATAAATTATGATATTTTCGAAATTCTGGAGATGACAAGATGTCCTGAAAACGAAGTGTCAGGATGGGATAAAAAGCCAATGCAAAATCTCTCTTTTTATATATATGTAAATAAATTACAATTTAAATTTTAGGAAAATTCATAAAATATCTAGAATACTCAAAATTACTATTTAAATTTTTATTTATTTTATTTATTAAAAATAAATAAAAGTTTTAAAATGGAGAAATTATTTCATATATTAATTTGATTAAAAAATATCTAAAATATGGGAAATTATTTTATATATTAATTTGATAATTTAAATGTGATTTTAAATTTTTGGTGGCCATTATTTTAATGGAATATTTATACTAATGTAATTTTTTTTTTTAATAAATTACAATTTAAATTTTAAATTATTCTATAAAATATATAGAATATCTAAAGTTACCTTTTTCTAAATATTTAAAATATCAAAATTAGGAGAAATGATTTCATATATTAATTTAATTAAAAAATATTTAAAATATATAAAATATGAAAAATTATTTATATATTAATTTAATAATTTAAATGTAATTTTAATATTTTCTATGTTGTTTATAGATAACTACAATTTCTATGAAATATTTGTATCAACCAGATTCACTCAAATATATCACTTCTTACTTATTCAATCATTGAACCTAACTAAAACATAGATAAAGACTTGCCCAATTAAAATAATTCTCAAAACTTATTATTATTATAACAAAATATTAAATTATAATTATTTTATAATAATTTTCTATTTTTAATAAATATATTTATGTTACCATTATAAAATTATATAATAATAGATATATCTTAATCATTAACTCATATTATATAATCTTGCAATAAAGAAATGCCGTATTCATTAACCTATTTCATATATATCATATTTGTTTTTTTGAAAAATTATTTATATTAGATCTAAGATTTTTGTGATCTATAATTTAGGTAAATGTCTTTTTGATTAATCACATCATTAAGATTAGATCAATATTTATCCTAATAATATGATTAATTCGAAAAACATTTATCTAAATGATTTATAATCACTCTTTCAATTTCAAAATCAAATATTCTAAAATTATTAATTAACATTTACAACATTATGAGAAATTTTTTTAAAGTTACAATGGATACATTCATTTTTAAATATTTTGTTATTTTTAAAAAATCTCTCACTCTTTAATTTATAAAATTATTTTTTCTATCAACATTAATTATTATTTATTTAATATAAAAATTAATTTTTTAAATTAATTTTTTCCCAATATATTAATCATTATAAATAACATTTACAACCTGTTATTTATACGCCATTATGTATAAGAGAAACTCTTTTGAACACCAAAGCTTTTGGTGGATTTGATTTATATCTTTGTGTTAACACAATTTCAAATTTTTTTACCATAGAATAACTTAATCTTGCTATAAGTGTTATAATCTTGTCCTCATATTCTATGTGCATTTGATTCATATGTTACGTGGATTGGATTTCAGTGAGTATCAATAATTTATTGGACTTTATTGTTTGATTTTATATTCTTTTTATCTTATTATTTCGTTCTATATGATTCACAATTATTTTTATTATTTTTTATTATTTGGTTTTATTATTATTTAATTTTATATGATTTACAATTATTTGAATTGTTACGGTCAATAATGACTTAATTATCCCATGTTCTTAATAAAGATAAATATTAAGTAATATTTTAATTTAATAAATATATATATTTTTGAAAAATATATATTTTAATATATATTAATTTTAGATATTTTATATTATATAATGTATTTTTTATAAAATCATATATTTTAATAAACATTTTAAATTACATGATATATATTTTAGTACATTTTAATTATTGCAAATAAATTTTATTGATAGTGAAAGCATATTGGAATCATATAAATGTAGTTATCTACTTGTATGAAATACATCTTCTAGATTCATTTTCACATATTTTCTTTAAATTCATCTTCACATATTTTAGTGCATTTTGTATTTTATTTTAATTTCTTTTAGGTAGTTTTGTTTAAATTGATCACTTGGCTACTAAGACTATGCTTATAGTGGCAACTAACTAGATTTGAACTTGGGCTTCACCTAAATAACTCCAATTCCTCTAGATAAATATAAATGAATGTTCATCATGTGCACACTTTGGATAATCCTATTTTCTTTCTTGTCTACTTTCTTTCTTATTAATTATTATGTGTGAATATCTTCTTGCAACATTGGTAGAATGCTCATAACAATTAATAACAATGTATGAAGATCACGGATTTTCAATATCTTTATCATTCTAGCCCCCTTCATATTTTTACTTCTAATTGGAATCTTTCTTCAAGTTTTCCAAGTTGTGAGAATATGGTCATGAGATGAAGATTTTCCCTGGGGAGATGTAGACAAAAAAGAGTTCCTAAAATAATATTGAATGGAACATAGCTTTTAAAAATAATTAATTATGTTCATTTATGTTTTAATTTCTCTTATTTTTCCCTAATATTATTCCAAGCTTAAAACAATATTTATTCAAGCATATCATAAGTCACAATGTTCACAATAAAATCCCTAGTTGTTCAAGAAATTCCTAGGACTCTTTCCTCGTGTAAGACACAACGACAATCCCTCTATATAGAAACCATCATTACTCAACAAAAAAAATCCCTTGAAAACCATTAGGGTTCCAAGCCACAATGACATTTGATATGATGAGTATGTTCCAACAATTGACCATTTATTAACAACAAGCCCAATAAAGCCCCAACCCTAACCCATTATTCACTAAGCTAATTTTGGAAATATTCATGCTAAACACTAAATTGTTAATATATAAATTTGATGAGGCTCTCAAAGGAATTGAGCTTGATTCTTGTATACACAATATGGACCTAATTGAGACCAACAAGATTTTGATTTTTGAAGTTCACATGGAGGGCAAAGGCCTTACATGTTGGATTTCATTTGTAAACAAGAATTTCTAATCATGATAATTACTTGTGACTATTTATATATATGCTTTTCCATTTATAATGTATTTCATTCATTAGATTATCAATAAAATATAAAATTACAATGTACAAAAAGACAAGAGACACTAAAAATTAGGCCACAGGCTAGGAAAAACACACAAGGGGAAAACCCATCAATCCTTTCCTTAGAATCTTTATCAAAGAGAGAAAACCAAGTCTTATACAAGCTAACTAGTAAGACTTCCAAGTGCCAAGTTAGCCCTTTATCATCAGACTTCATGAAGTTCCGTCCATAAGTTATCATATGTATGTCACACCTATACCACATTCCTATCCTTAATACTATGTCAAAAAAACATGTGAAGTGCCTCAAAATTGCTTCAGATGTTGTACACAAATTGTCTCAAAATTGCCTTTGATTTTGCACACAAACTGCCTCTGATGTCCAAATTTATTGTCCATAGAAGAACCCAAATTGGTTGCAAAGTGATGGAGTACAAATGCCAATATATAGTTGTTTGTTCATGCAAAGGGGCACATCCTTTGGGCAGGACGACATGTCTTCTCGAAGGTCAACTTGGTCAACCTCGAGACGCCAAAATCATACTTAAAAATTAAATTTTATTTCTTTTAAATGTCCAAATGGGACATGATAAAATCTCTTTATTTTTTACTCAAATACATAATATTATGAAGACTGAACCTAGTTACAAAATTCAACACCCCCTCTTAACTAGGGAGGTATTCATAATGACTATCAAGATGTTATCAAGTTGAAGAATTCTATAAGAAATGATCATCAAGATTAAGATAAGCATAATCATTAATATCATCACTAACATAAACCACATTTTCATAACCTAGTAAGCACCCTTGACATATGGAAAAACAAGTTCTCTAGAAAGAGATTAAAGCATGATGCTGGGAGGATACAACCTCTAGGACCATTATCTCTAATCGGGTCAAAGTGACATGGGGATAACCTCCCTAATTAGGTCACTATAAAATGACACAAAGAGAATGGTTATCCTTTTTTGGACCATTTTCCTATACATGTCAAAGTTACATAGGGACACAAGAAAATGTTTTTTCATAGGACCATTCTTCCTAATCAAGTCAAAGTGAAGCATGGACTACAACCCTAATCAGGTCACTATACAATGAAATAGGAAGAATGTTAGTCCACCATACCATTATTCAACCAAGGTCTGTGTATTTGACACAGGGATAACCTCCCTAATCAGGTCAAAGTACAAGACACGGGAAGAATGTTAGTCCATGATGATATCCAATCTTTCAAACCATTCTCCAACTAAGGTCACAATGACACAGGGAGAGCTTCTCCAATCAAGGTCAAGATGAGATAGGGAGAATATCATACCACTCTCTAACCAAGATCATGAAGACAGAGGGAGGATGTCCAACTCATCAACTCTCCCTCTCACCAAGAGAGATAATATCCACAAGTCTAAGCTAACTCTGTATTTGTTCTTCTAAAAACATCCATGAGTACTAGATCACAAGTTCTTTCTAGATACCCAAACTAGAGGCTCTCTCACACAATGCTAGTCCATTATTCAAGAATCTGAGGATAGATTTCATTGGGGTCATAACATGGCTTTATGATGGCTCCTCCTGGAGGCAATACCTTCTCGAAAACTGCTCCATCTGAACTTATTTCTACACATTGGGAAAGTATTCGTGCTTTTCTTCATTCTTCCAACTCTTCCATTTCTTTTATTCGATGCCAAGGCCTAGGTGGCCCATGTCTTGAACCTATAATCCTCACTAAGAGACCATGGAAGAAAAAATATAATTAGGAAAAATATATAGGCAAGAGACCATCCAACGACAAAGACAATATAAATAATAGTAATCAAGAGAGGAGCATAAAGTAATTATCTTCTGAGAAAAATAAGATCCATCTTAATCGTGAACCTAATGTAACTTTTTCAGCGTCTTCTGTAATTCAGTTTGTAAGACAACTTCATCCACATAATCATGCATAGATTAGGGTTCCTTCTTATTTTAGCATAAATGATTAGTGCTAGAGTTTTGTCCCTAGTGTTTTTATTGTTCACATATTTTCTAGGGTTTACAAACCCTAGATACTTCCATGTCCAAAAATATTCAAAGCATAGTCTTTGTTCAAGGACATTGTTAAAGGAGTTTGATTTCAAACCTTTTCAAGGCTTCCATTTTTTTCTAGTTTCTTTTGATGTCCCGATCCTCATGATTATTGAGACAAAAAACTTTTTGATTTTTCGTATTTGTTTTGGTCTTAGCTTCTTTCCTTCAAAGAGATATCATCTTGTTCCTCTTATAACAGAGATTCAAGCATAACCTTAGATCATCCATATAATTTGTTCTTACATGAACTTGGTTAGAACTTGACTTAGAAGTTCAGAAAAATATAGAATCATCATTAAGGGGTTCAGATCATCATCATGAAAGAAGTTATTTGTTTAGTTAGGAACTTAGCTACTTCGAGATCACTCAACTCAGATGCTACAAAATTCAGATGCCACATAAGGAGAATATCAAGCCATTCCATAATATATATATATCCTCTTCCTTATTGCAACTTAAGTAGGAAAATTTGTACATATAACCTCAATTAACTTGGATTTGAATCTTGGATTAGAGTTAACACAACCCAAAAATTACTTGTCTTAAGAGATAACTCATATTTTACCAGAATTTTTCTTGTTTTTTTCACAAAACCATACCTCACAGAACTTGGCCCAAAAAATCAGAGAGATCTTGTATCACCATTATGAAATTGGATCATCATTACTTTGTATAGGAACCTGGTTCATAATGCTGATCCTCTCATCATCACAATTATCATGACTCGAACTTTTTCATTTTGGAGGCTTGGATTTCAGAATTCGGTCAAGATTACAGAACCGAGGAAGCTTCAAAATTCAACATAGTTGTAAGCCCATAAGAACTCATAATTTTGACCAATTATAGACCTATGATCACAAAAATATAACTCATTATACTCCTCCAGAACTTGGCCTAATGACCATACCTTGAATGGATTCCAAACTTGGACAAAGGAAATCTTTCGTACTTCTATTATAGGAGCAACAAACGTCGAATATTTTCCTTCAATGGCCGTGAAAATGTGAAGCTGGGTTACACTTTTTGCCCTTTTTTGAGAAAAAAATTTCATTTTTTTCGGTTCTTCAACTTTCTGCAAACCATAAAAAATTTTCTGTGTAGAATTTCATTTTGCGATAAAAATAAAAGTTGTGAGAAATTTTGTTAGCTTTCTATTACTTATTTTTTGAAATTTTTTTATGCAGATTTGATATGTCAACTTAGCATTTCTTTGAGTGTGTGTTTCTTAACAATCAAAGGATTCATAAGAAGTCATGTTATGACACAATGTTGTATTCATTGAAAATTTGTGTTTTTGAAAAAACAAAATGTGTTACAACAATCTAGACAGAGTCTACTTTGTTTTCGTCATATTTACAAAGCCAATGGATGCATATCATAATTACTAGAATTTTTTGAACTGGTCTGATACGAAAAAATGCGTATTTTGGATATGTTTCACGTCGCAAGAAATTTCTTAACATATAAGTTATAAAATAAAAATCTAAAAGCTACCCATTAGAGACGACAGACCAATGTAATGCCCCATAATTTTTTCAATTTTTTTTACGATGTATTTTGGGAGATACAAAATTTTGATTTCACTGAATCACAATGACCCTCAGAAATTGTTTGCACCCATTTTATTAGAAAAATAATTAAAATTATTAAACGTTTATGAAATTCCATAAAAGTTATATTTCCTGAAAGTAGATTCAATTCTGAAAATGCTTGCCTTGGTTCCGACAATTAATTAACAACCTTTCATGGAATTTAATCAGTCCAAAGTTGCAGAACCGTATTCAGAGCCTACTTTTTGCGTAATTGATGACACGTTAGTGCGGCCGAACTTTTAGTAAAGTTCGGCCGAACTATGTTTTCCACTTAAGACTCGTTAAATCTAACGTCTTAATAGTTCGGCCGAACTCTTGATCAAAATTTTGGCCGAACTATTGTATAACTCTCCGTCAGCCAGAGACTTTTGCGGAGCCCCTTACTAAAACACATTTCGCGTCAATATAAATTGCCACGAAATGATTCACAATTTTCGCACATTTTGCACACTTCTTCTCATTTTACAAAGATCTTGGTTTGGGTTCAAAAATTTTTCTTCAAAGTTTGGATTTAAGAGCATTTCTTGGTTGATTTTACAATTTTGGGTTTAAAGAATTTTTTTGGAGGAAATTTCTTAGAGGCGGCGTGATTTTGGCAAAAATTGTAAAAAATTTCTTGGACGTACATTCCAAAGACATTTCTTGGAGGTATGTACGTGTTTTGAGTTGAATTAAATCTTTTGAGCTTCGTTTCATTTTTATAAGACATTTTTCTCTCGAATTTTTAAAGTGTTTTAGATTGGAATATGTATTTTTTGCAAAAAATTTACACTGAATTTTTTTAAATTAAATCTTTTGTAATATTTTTTGTAATTGAGTTATTGTCCAATTTTTTGAAGGAAATTTTTTGAACTTCATACCCTATTATCATGGGAAATCAAAGAACTTGTGCGGGAAAATATGATCGAAAAAGAGACCCTGAGGCATGTAGAGAAGAGACTAGACAATCTCGCAAAAGAAAGTTAGAAGCCCTCTCAAATATTGAAGAGGAAAATCAACCTCAAGAAGAAATTGAAGCAAGTATGTAAATGTAAATATTATGATCTATTGATATATATTTAAAATTTTCCTAATGTAGAATGTGAAGCTTAATTTTTATTTGATGAACTAGTTTGAAAAATATTTTGTTTAATGTAAATAGACAGAGATATTCTTCAAAATATTGAAGAAGAAAATCAACCTCAAGCAGAAATTGAAGCAGGTATGTAAATGTAAATATTATGATCTATTGATATATTTTTAAAATTTTCCCAATGTAAAATGTGAAGCTTAATTTTTATTTGATGAACTAGTTTGAAAAATATTTTGTTTAATGTAAATAGACAGAGATATTCCTCAAAATATTGAAGAAGAAAATCAACCTCAAGCAGAAATTGAAGCAGGTATGTAAATGTAAATATTATGATCTATTGATATATTTTTAAAATTTTCCCAATGTAAAATGTGAAGCTTAATTTTTATTCGATGAACTAGTTTGAAAAATATTTTGTTTAATGTAAACAGACAGAGATACTCCTCAAAATATTGAAGAAGAAAATCAACCTCAAGCAGAAATTGAAGTGGGTATGTAAATGTATATATTATGATCTATTGATATATTTAAAATTTTCCTAATATTTATTGACATATTTATTAATTTAGTGATTTATTGAATATGTACTATTTTTTCGAATATGTACAAATGAAATCACTATCGATAATGAGATGTTAGAAAATGTTGACACTCACACATATGGAGATAAAAAACCTGACCGTGTTATACGATATTGTGTCAACCGCATTTTTGAAAAGTATTTCTTAAATGAGCGAGTGACAGTTCAGGCTCAAATGTTGAAAGGTCTCCTATCATCAAGGAAATTAAAAGAAGCGATGACACTATTGGGTATTCGAAAACCAACCAAAGATAAAAGAATGAAGGAAGAGATGATAAAAAATATGAGTAGTGCTATAAAGTCAATTAAGAGATCTAGAGATAAAGATGTTTCAAATGTACGTAGAGGAATACAGATGGCAATGGTTTCACCAAGTACTCAAGAGAATCGTTTGATAACATCTATGGCACGAGCACTGGGAACCTCGCAAAAAACTCTGCAAAAACATCGAAAATTTCAACTGCAAATAGATGTAAATTATGAACTCGCTTGTTGGAGAGCTATTTGTAGGAAACCATACAAAGATAGACTTGGAGAAAATGTTAAAAAGATAATATATGAGTATTGGAAGAACAATTCGCGTGTTTCACTAACTGCAAGATATGTAATGCGAAGAAGAATAGTACGAAATCAGTACGAAGAACATGAAAAACATCTCTTGGAAACCACTCAGATAGAGTTATTCAACAAGTTCAAAGAAGAGAATCGTCAAATTCATGTTTCACTCAGGGCTTTTGTTCAACAAAAACCATGGTATGTAAAACCTATCACCGTACGCGACACTTGTTGTTGCCGTTATCATGTGGAATTTGAGTTATATTATGACACATTCCTTGATTTCGGTAGAACATTATGGAAGGATTCACCTCCTCCTTCCACTATCTATGAATTCATATCTCAAATTATATGTGAAAGAGAAAGCGATGAACTATTTTACAAAAAGAAATGTGTTGGTGGTAAAAAATGCGATGATTGTGGAAATTTGACTAAATTGCAAAACAAATATCGTATTGATATAAATGATCAATCATTGTCCAACATGAAAGTGAAATGGAAGAGATATGAATATATCGGTACATCGATTCAAGGTGCAAATAGTGTTAAAAGAATCGAATTACGAGAAGACGAAATTTTTCTGATAGAATTTTTGAGAAAGTTGGAGGCAGAAATTTACAAATACACCAAGCATTCCCATAGAGCTCGATGGCAAGACTTGCAATTCAAAAAATCTCGTGAATTTTTTCCACCAGGGACCATTTTTTCAGTGATTGATTTTGCAGAAAACTACACATTTGTTCCACAAAAAGAAATTCAGAGTGAACACTATCATTCTGACCAAGCCTCCATGCTCGTCCATATTCTATATAGACATGCTGAACAAAATTTTGATCATATAGAAAGCACGAGTGAAAATCGACATATCATTAAAGAATATCACTTTTATATCAGTGACGATCGTACACATGATACATGTTTTGTACAACATTGTTTTGGAAGAATTTATGATTCATTGAAAAATCGTGGAATAACATTCAATGAAAATTGGATATGGTCAGACGGATGCGCAGGTCAAATCAAATCTGCACGATCATTCTTTTGGTTGTGTTGTCTTCATAAGAAAGCCTGCATTAAACATTGTTGGAATTTCTTCGAGACTGGCCATGGAAAAGGAGAACATGACTGTGCAGGAGCATGCATAAAACGAGTACTTCGAAGATATCAAATGAACCACTCTGCACGCCAATTTGTGAACGCTGAAGAAGTTGTTCAATGGTGCATCGCTGCTCTAAGCCATGAGAAAAACCCATCAAGAGAAGTGCAAAGGTACATTAAATTTAATTTATATTGGAAATCTAATTTTAAACATTGTACATTTATCATGCAATGATTATTTTTAATTGTATTTTGATATCATATTTACAAATTCTTTTTCTAATTTTCCATATAAAGGTTTTTATGGCATATTGGAATCGGAGACGTAGATAGATCAATTGGAAATGACATTGAAACAATAAAAGGGACTCGAAAATTGCATTCAATTCAAACAAAGTTGTCCAGAAATGTGTTTGCATTGGATAAAAGAAAATATTCTTGTTTTTGTGATGTTTTCATAGACAACACAAAATCTAATGACGTTTGTGAAAACAAAATGTATGTGAATTATTGGAAACATACAGAGCTAAATACTAAGGGCAAAATGTCTATTGCATGTTTGAAGAAATGCAATCAGAGGAAACTACAATATCATCCGATGGTGATCGAGTTTCTGATCTTGTTAGAGAAGGTAACATTTGAATTACTTTCTAATGATTTAAAGATCTAGAAATAAATTTAAATATGCATAATTAAATGCTAAATTTCTATTTTATTGTGCAGGAGCTGTTTTTGCTGTAATTGCACCTATTGACAACGATGAAAATGTGAAGTATTATTTGATGCATTGCACTGAATGAAAAATGAAATTATTACAAGACTATAATGATCACGGATTTCAGTATGACATAGGGTCTATTATACTGAAAGGTTATTTTTTCAGAAAAACTCATCAAAGTGGAGACTTTGTTTACTTTGAAGACTATGAACCTGATTCCATAAGTTGTCAATATAGTCACTTGGTGTGTGCAGCATGCATAAAGTTGATAGAAGTTCAATCAAAGAAAAAATCGAAAATTAAGAAATGGAAAATGTCAAAATCCGATCATGAACTGATTATTGAAGATGGAATTCCATTAGAATTTTTTTGAGTGAAGTGTCCAACAATTTATTATCTTTGGATTAAATATGTTTTAGAACTTCCAGTACTCAACTAAAAATTGAGCTGCTTATGTTATTTGTGATTTGCACATGTTACAAATTGTTTGGGTACAAGCACGTGCTCTAGTATCAACTGAAAGTAGTTTTTCTATACATGTGCATTGATTAAAAATGTTATATGTATTAGATATATATATATATATATATATATATATATATTCTAGAATGAAATTAATTGTTCTTGTATATGTTCTCCGACCATATGGTACAAATTATTTCACTTTATTTTGTAAGGTCAGATTCGGTCCCCATATGGCCTAGCCTCCAAGGGACGAGATAACAAGTGGTTGTCCCCACTTGCCCGAATCTCAGCTTTTAAGTAAAATTTTATTGTTTATGGCAGGCATCTTACATGATGTCCTAGCCAAGGATAGATTCTCTTTGTTTCAAGTTTTCGGTAAAAGTTGTCACCGAATGACCTACTAGGATATTATAAATACTAGCTTTGTAAGATCATTTGGCATTCGGAAAAATTCGAAAGTCTTAGACTATCAATCAATGTAAAGTATCATTCACCCTAGGGAGTGTAAAATATTCAATGTATTTTGGTGACGATGCTCACTCCTAGCTTGAAGCAGCTCCAATGACCAATTCTTTAATGAATTCCAATGCAGTAGACCAAAGTTGGTGACCCACTTGGTTTTTCACCCAAGAAATTCCAAGGTACTCTTCTTACCTTTGGCCCCCAAAGCTACAATGGAATTATAGGAAGGTGAAGAAATTTTTTTTCACAGATAGGAATTTGGTCACATCCCTTATCTCCCCTTATCAAAAAGTTCCTATCTACTACATTATCCAGCATGTACTCAAGATCACTATTTCGTAATTAGAATATCACAATATCATAAGTTCTCACAAAAATACATGGAATACCATTACGACACTCATCTAACAATGGGGAGCTCAAAACCTAGAAAGCTCCTCGTCCCCTTAATAATAATGTGTTTAATTTAGTCTTTTAGGTGAGGATTAGGTGTGAATCTTGTTTTCACATACAAAAATAATTAATTGTTTAATTCCATAAATTTGATTATTCACCAAAATACATGTCATATCCACTATTTGTCTCTCCTACAAATTCCCATTATTTTATTAAAATATATGATTTTATCTCACCCAACTATCACACGTTCCTAAATTTACTCCTAATTATTCCCTATGCCCTAAATCTACTCCTAATTGTTCCCTATGTTGCTTTTCCCTTACTTATTTTTAGAAAGTTATTTTCCTAGATCCATCATAACTATGGATCTATCAAGCGCTGAGAGGGATCAAATATCTAGAGGTGCAAACCTCTTTTTTGAGTGCAAAACTTGAAGAAAGGTTTGCACCTCAAGAGATTTGATCCCTCTCGGCGCTTGATAGATCCGTAGTTAAGATGGATCTAAGTTGGTTTCAGTCGTGTGCAACCAAGGAAAAACTATCGATAATATGAGAAACATATGATTAATTTTATAAATAATATGTAAATACATCTAATATTAATATAACCATTTTCAATATGCTAAATATGTTTGAGATTTATCAAGTCATTTTAATTTTAAATTTTCTTAGTTACCTCAATTTGTTGAGATGATAAATATTGTAGAATAACTTTAATAATGGAAAATGATCAAATAAAATTTTTGAATGAAAAGTGACAATGTAATAATATTGAATGATAGAATGTGAATAATTAGAATGTAATCAATTAAAAATAGCAATTAGAATGTAATCAATTACAAATAGCATTTATTGTGATCAATCTTAAACTATTTTCTTCTTCTATTCTTATTGTCACCCTTATTAGTTTTGTCATCTTTCCGTATCGATTATATTAAAAAGAAAGTAAAAATCATAAATCATAAACCATTTAAATATTTAGCTCGAACTCTTGTAGTAAACACCATACCTCAAGTCTCTCTTGCTCTCTAATATTATTAGGTTTAATTATTATAACACAAAAATCATTCTACATTGTCAATAATTTTTTGCGCTTACACTGAAATCAATGAACACTATTAGTCCAATGACTTTACAAGTAATGTACCATCATACATGCAATTATATCAAATCAGAAATCAACATATACTGTAATGAAATCAATGGGGATTGTCTTGTTACAAGTAACATTTCAATTTACCACATGTGCAAATGTAGGTTCACATTCTATCATTCATGTAGTTTTAAAAACTTCATATGCCATGCCAATTATAATTCAACTATCCAACAAAAACATTTAACATTAAATATCACATGTCAAATGTAATTCAGATGACAACATTACTTCACATTCACATGCCAAAAGTACTAAAACCATCCAAAAATTAAATAAAACAAATTATATAATAACATTGTAACAAAATATGTCCAAAAATTGTAAATCTCACTTGAGTATCAAACTGTATCAAGTTTAACAAATTTTAAAACCATCTAAATTTTGAAATCAAATCTATTGTAAATCTTGTCCATCAAATGGAGGATCTAGCGTCTGGGTCTCGGGTAGCGCCCTATCCTGTGAATAGGAAACCTACATACACAATGCACATGTACTTGAACATTAAAATTTGAAGTTTTAAAAATGAATGAGAATATATATATCTAGAACTTCATGTATAAAACAAAATATAACAAAAAAATCATGCAATACCTCATAAGGTTCCCTCTCCATTTGATGAACGAGTTCTCCCATAGAAACATTTGTAGTGGTAAACTGTACAATATACATGTACAGTTAAATATATATATATATATATATATATATATTAAAAACTTTCAAATGAAAATGCACGTGTACATATATAAACTTATTTTCAATAATATTAAAAAAAGGAACTAAAGACAACTTGTTCAAATGTTGTGGATGTTCCTATCTCCGTCGCTAGAGTCCCCGGATTAAAGAAATCTTCTATAGGAATCTAAATTCAAAAATTTTTAAATAACTCAAAATATAGATCTCTCTCTCTCTCTCTCTATATATATATATATATATATATATCTCAATTTTTAATGGAACTTTTTGAGGTAGAATATATATATATATTACTTTTAAACATAAATTTTAAACTTGTGAAAAATTGTCCATACTTGTGGCTCATCTCCGAATGAAGTAGAAGGTCTATCTCCTAAGGAAGAAGAAGGTACCGCCATCCCAAAAACATTAGACGGAATCGGTACTTGTTAAAACATTTTATCAAATTATATATATACATACATGTACATGTGTGGCAACAATTATTTATTTTAGAGTCACTTAAAAAACACTAACATACATGTGCCAACATATCATGATGGTTAGACCCATCTGCATCGTTTGAACTGGAGGTCCCGAACGTAATATTAACATTTTCATCATGCATCATGCCTGAGAACTGAAAATGGTGTTTTAACATATAATCATACATTTCATGGTACATAACACTTCATTTCCATGATGATCTCCAATTTAGCTTCCCTAGGGGGATGATATTAGACAACACCTTTATTAACACTAAATATTAATGAAAACCTCCCAAAATCCTTTTGTTTAACCTCCCTACCAAACATATTTTACATATTAAATGAGGAATTTTGCTCTCCCAATCATTTCTAAATCACCCATATCACCAAGAAAACATGTTTTAAAAGAACATACTTTGGTATGGGAAAGACCTTAGGTTTCAAATATTATAAGATCGTATAATATTATAAGATTGGATAATTATATTATTTGTCATATTATATTTTGATGCTTATAGAGTGAAAAAACTGAAAGAATCAACTTGTAGGGTCATTTTAATGGTGGGTGGAGAATTGGGATCTAAAACCTTTTGGAGTCATTTTGAGGTATTAAATGACATTTCTGGGGGTCAAACGATTATCACTTGTGCCAAAATCTTGACCATTATTCTACACTTAAAGACATATCCAATGGTGCAAGAAAAACATCAAATGAAGTTCAATCAAAATTTATGTCTTTAGTAAGTTGACCTATCATGTTGACCAGGTCATGGTACGAGAGAATGACATTTTAGCCCCATTACTCATGCATGGCAAGCTAGCTACATGTGGAATTTTAACAAGACTCTAAAAGGTCTAAAATCACAAACCTCGTTAATGGTTGACAGAGTCATATCTTACACCTAATTGGCTATCACGCTATGTTAAATACTTGGCCACTAGGAGGAATACGAGTTCCATTTTGTGTTATTGTATTTTGTTCCGTAGTTGAAAATACAACTAGGAGTGTGAAGTTAGAGAGAAAAATGTATGAAGTTAAATTTTTATAGCAACCTTACACGCTAAAAGTCTTAGCTAACTCTAGAGAGATTACCTCTTTCTTTGTACTAACATATTTTCCATACCAGAAAAGAGAGAGTAGAACATGTTTACATTTTAGTGTTGTTTTTCTCCCATAAGGATTTTCTAGGGAAACAGGAGTCTGGAGCATCATTACTTTTTAGGGTTGCTTGTCTCCCATAAGGATTCATAGGAAAATAATTGTGTTGATTGTCTAGAGATATATGTATGTGCATGTTTCATTATGTTCTCTATTTCTTACGTTGTGTTTCATTATGTTTTATATTTCTTACATTTCTGCCCTCCTATTTTCTTTCCAGTCAAGGTTTATAAAATAACATGAGAAGCAACATGAGACTTGGAACAATCATTTTCATTATCTATATGGAAGGCAAGAAGGATTATATACCCTTAAGCTTAAACTTATGTAGTTTGTCAATTTTTATCATATATTTTTTGGTAAGGGTAAATGTTTGTTATTTATAGTACAAGTCATGAGTTCCCCAATTTTACCTTATGTAAAGCATGATTCTAGGATTACTACAATTTGTACTTGGTTTTTTATTGTGATGATGCCCTGTCTCAATCAATTGGCCATCTCTCTATGGGTAGTTAAATATTTATAACAATACTTAAAAGTAATATTTATCTATTTTTATTATGTGAAATGTAAAAAATGGTATACTATTTTTCATAAAATTGGGTTGAGTAAATATCATATATTTCGATGAAAGTTGATTATATGACATGTTTTCTTTAAAAGGATCTAACAATTTTGTTAAGGTATGAATTTGCAATTTTGTGTGGCTCTCTATCAAAATTATATGTTACATTTTATATACTAAAGTTCTAAATATTTTTTTTCAAGTTTGGATACTGTTATTCTTTTATATAATTGAACATTGGATATAAGTTTAAATTGAAAGCTACTTAGATGAAATATAGCTTAGATATGGCAATTGCAAATTATTATCTATTTATTAAACTAAAGGACATATTTATTACACATGTTTAATTTACATTCAAATGCTTATTTGATTTATCTCCTGTAGCTTAATGTAATGCTAGATATATAATTTAAAAATTAAGTTGAAGGCCCATGAGATAAATGACTTCTATGTGACATTTTGTTGAATCATCTATTTGTTGTGTTATATGAACATAATTGGTATGGATATCTAATTTGCATTACTAATATGTCATGCTTCTTTAATTTATCTTTTATAGATGACCAGAGCGCATCCCTTTTTAATCTATCCCTTTTGACTTTGGATATGTGGGCAATATTCATCCACATATTTTTCTATCATAAAGCAGTGAGTAAAATTGTAAATTCCATTTGTGTCAATGTTAAGGTTAAGCACATGGATTAAAGTTTTATATATTAGATGAGGAGGCTATGTATTACATATGGTCTTGAATGAGCTTTTGGACTCTTTAGATATATCTAAAGAGTCCAAAAGCTCATTCAAGACCATATGTAATACATAGCCTCCTCATCTAATATATATCTAAAGAGTCCAAATGCTCATTCAAGACCATATGTAGTACATAGCCTCCTCATCTAAATTAGCCAGGGATTTGCAATACTATATTTGAGTTGGTTTGCTCCATTTCAAGATATTATAATTTGTTAGATTATTATTTCTATAGATTTTGATTATGGTAGTAAAATGTTACAAAAAACCAAAAACTGTACAAATAATATTATTCTAGATATATGTAAAAAGGACATGGTAGAGAAGATCAAACAATATTAAACTTTTCATAAATAGTTTAGATAAAAATACATTTTCTAATTTTGATTGTAAATTCTAAGGCTTAAAGCAATAATTTTTCTAATAATTTTTTTAATTAATAAATTAAAAAAAAAAAACATTTTCAATCAAAATCACATACAACACATAATAAAAATAATTTAAAAACAATTTAAAACTTCATACACTATATGACATTACTATGACAAACAACATAAAAATATACAAGAAAAAAATACATACAATGCATCCATTACATTGGAGTCTTCAGAACATACAATGCATACATTAAATTTGACAGAATTATTCACAACACAATTGGTGTCATTTGTTCATAAAAAATTGTTGAATATGAATGTGCAAATAAGGAGGTTGAAATAAGGAGGTTTCACATTGGCTTTGCAGAATTGAGAATTTAAAAATTGTTTTTGCAGGTATTACTTATCAACATATATATCATGAAAAGAATATTGTTGCAGATGAATTGTCAAAGTAGGGGTTGAAGGCTGTTTTTGGAAAGAAATATGAAACCAATGCAAAGGCGAAGAATATGCTAAATACATACTCTCAGCTGTGCAGTGAGAGAAGCAGATACATATCAATGTCATGGTCTTGGCATTAGTGATCTTCCTTTGTGTTTAGTGATTAGTGAATTTGGGATTTTTCTCTGATTTCTAAGTGGATGTTGAAACATGTGCTTAGCATGAAATACTAATGACAGTTTAGCAGGAACAAATTTTGAGCATTGTGAACCGCTTGGGGAAGAAATTCTACTTGCCTCTCAGCCTGAAGGCAAGAGAGATTTTGCTGATACTAAGCCAATCCTCGGTATAGACTCATTTAAGAGCATGTTTTTAATTGAAAAAAAAATGGTTGACCTACTAGGGCATACATTGAAAAGAACTATCTGCAACTAATGAAGAGATTTTGTAAATTTTGTAAAGTGCAGAGTTTAAGGGGTAGAAAAATCTAGTACATATTACATCCAGGAATGCCACAATTATACAATAAGTGTAACTCTTTGTTCGAACTAACGTGAATTATGTGATGTCATGGTCTTGGCAGTAATTTTAGGAAGGCATTTAAACTTTGTTCTAAATAATCATTAGAACTCTACTCTCAGAAAAATATAGGCATATCCTATGCAAATAAGCAAATGTTATTCGGGATGGAAATATCACTGAATATTTTCATCCTTCCTTATTTGATTAAGAGGCTACAGGATCCTTTTGTTGGCCTGACAAGTAATTGCCAACAGAACGCACACTCATGATGTGTTTTTTCCACAACAGTTTGGGTGAAGAGGGATGTGATTACATATTTGTTTTTTACCTAGGGATGCAGACTCGATGGTTTGTTTGTAGTTGGCTAGAACTTCTTAGCAGATATGATAGCTAAAAGTTTTGGGTTGTTTTCTCTTGGTGTGCGCTTTCAAAACATTTTTTTGTGATGGTGGCTGCGCAACTTCGGATTTACTGCTTGGTATTCTCGCCTGATGGAGTGCTACAGCGGGCTGGACATGACACACAGTTGTCAAAAGAATCTTACCTGGGCGGTGCTACTTTACATTTTTTTTTACAGTTTATTATGCTGTGTATTTTTCATTTTTTGGTGCATCCATATGGTTCTTAGACTGTCTGGGCTAAGATTGGCTCCGTGAACCATAGATACATCTCTTATGGCTAGTATTTTCTTCTGAATGGTTTCTTGCTGGATCACTAAATGGAGATAGCAGCAGTCTTCTGCAATGTTATTATGAACATCATGTTTTTATCCAAGAACAGGGTAAAAGACAGAATCTGGTTATGCACAGGTTTATCTCTCTCTATGTAAACTGCTTTTTGCATACAAAATCTTGCAAACGTAAAAGAATAATAGAAAAAAGTGATTAACAAATATTTTTGGTTTTTTTTAAGGTTTATTCAAGTGTTTTATATGCAGAAGAACAAGAAATAAATCAGTAAAATACAATGCAAAAATGAACAGATTAAAAAAGAGCATTACACAAAATAGCGAAAGACAAATTGCTCTAATTCCCTTTTCATTCCTACTAAAAACTTCTGTGAAAAAACAAGAATATTTCTGTTCAATAGCCATACCCGATATCCGACGAATCGAGCAGTAAACACTCTCGGCCGGGAGGTGCGACGCGCGAACAGAGCAACACACAGTCGCAAACAATGCGGGAACAATCAAACCGGTAAACAATCCTACATTGCGGGCGATATATTTATAAACAATAGTTCGGCCGAACTTTTTCAGCAGTTCGGCCGAACTTTTGTTGCCGGTTTTCCAATCTCCGGCAAAAATTCTGTTTGCCCACGTCATCAGTGTGCCATTAATCTAAACGGAATCACGAGTTCGGCTGAACTTTATAAGAAAGTTCGGCCGAACTCTTACAAATTTCGGCCGAACTTTTGAAAATGTTCGGCCGAACTATTGTTGAAAAAAAATTTCGGCCCCCGATTCTCACAAAAGTGTAACCCAGCTTCACGTTTCCACCCATACCATATGTTTCAAAGAGAACCATATAAGGATCAAAAAATGAATTATGGAAATAATTCAGACCTTAATCTACTTCATTTCAGGAAACTTTCTTGAAACTTTTTTTTTTTGTAAGTTAGGTTATTCTATTAATTCAAAAACATAAATTTACATATGCTATAGGCTGGGTAGGCAAGCTGTGCTTAGCCTATCCCAACCTTTGTTACACGGTTTATGGGCTGCCTTGGGGGAGGAGAACTACCCAGAAAAAACTTATAACAGAAAAAAACAGTATGCGCAGAAGAGCTGACATATCTAAGTAGCATAAAGTAAACAGTAGCAGATAGGAACTGATGGCGATCATGACAAAAAACGTAGGAGAATTGTGCGGACGCGCAGACTTCAATTTCCATATTCATCATCACTGTAGGGGAACTCTTCCACAATGGGGCAAGTAGGAGCCTGCGCAGCTGCTGCCTTCACATCAACCACTTTCTGTCTGGGAGTGCAAACCCATGCGAAGAGAATGGAGGAGTCTGGATCCATACTGTCGGGGACCCATATCCAAATTCCCTCGGGGTCCATCACCCGGATATCCGTATCTCATCATCCTTCTCCGGGATCGGCGTCGGGTCAATTTTGCTGTGTTAGGGGTGCGTCTGTGTAGGAGTGGTGGACTTCCTTTGACCGCTTCTGCCTCTCTGCGTAGAGTTCCTAGAGGCTTCTCCATGCTGCTCGGGTTCAGGACTATGACGTACAAAGGTGCTAGAAGAGAAGCCATCTATCGACTCGAGACAATTATACTCGCCACGGTGATAACGGCCAGGAATAGCCCCTCTCTGTCCTCCGCAGATAGTGCATTGGCAAAGTCCGGGAGCCATTGCGCATCGAGGCAGGGGAGATAAATTTAGAAAAAAATGAGGCACAAAAGGGTGAGCAACGTAGGGGCTCAGGGGAAAGGATTTACTGGGGGTCGAATGCACAGGAAGGGGTGCGACAGCCCAACAAGGACTGCGCATGTAGAAATTATATGCACTAAGAATGCATATGTCCAAGATCCACCTGATCTCACACTATATAAATTTATGCAAGATACTGAATCTATTCCACTTGTTAATCTTTTGCGGAAAAATTATTTGTACACACATGTGAAGCATAAACAAAAATATTCAATCGCACATAACACAATTTTTAACCAGGAAAGCCTGAAGCTGAAAACCCCAACTATATATTATGTAACATTGAGATCATATGACAATCGCATACAAGCATACAAAGCTTATCATAAGCCCTCAGTACAATACAATCGTCATACACTAATCAAGCCCAATCTTGCAAATCCATGCACTGATCTTTGCCACCTGCTAGCCTACCTCCACTGCATAATCTCTGCTAAAGAATAACACTGAATGAATTGGAATTACTCCATCCTTGAATGCGCAATCCTCATTGGCATCTCCAATGAGTGTGTGATGCAATCAATGCATCACTATAGTCACAACAGATAGTCTATCTTGCCCTTTCACCTATCTCTCCACTGAAACTGCCATGCACTGTAGTTAACTGATGTATTGTTAAGTTGATTAATGAGTTATTATTTATGAATTAATTAACTAATTAATTCACTCCACTCTCACTAGTGTATCATTCAGTTAGACTAGATACAACTAGCTCAACTGAGTCTAACTGAGTTAAACTAAATACAACTCCATAACTACTTCTTCCAACTGTGTCATAACTCTTCCACTTGAGTTCTAACTGAGTCCTTCATGCATTAGCTCTAGTAAACCCTTAGGAATAGCGTAATTCCTTCTGTCAGCTGATGTGCCAAATCTATGCACTGAACTGAAGTGCTCCAAGAGAATAAGTTGTTGTTTAGAGTCTGATTATTATTAAGAGCTAATAATAATCGACATGCATCTATTTTTAGATTGACGATCTATAAATAGACTTCGCCCAATATTCTAAAAACAGAATTTCATCTATTTTTCACATTTGACCAACCATCTACAAATAGCATCCTGCAACTTATAGAATATGCTCACCATGTCTAAAAATAGACATACACCTAAAAATAGCCTGCAGGCCCCACTTAGTGAAGGTGCTTACTTTTCACTAAGCTCATCATCTTTTTTAATCTCAACACTCCCTCTCAGCAAGATAGGGATTATCCTTCACCCTGATACTGCCTCTATGGTATTTGAATTTTCTCTTGCTGAGCACCTTCGTTAGAATATCTGCATCCTGATCTTCCGTAGGAATGTACTCAAGCAACATGATCTTCCACAGCACACAATCTCTGATATGATGATACCGGATATCAATATGTTTAGATCTATCATGAAACACAAAGATTAACCGAGAGTTTAATGCAACTCGATTATCACAATGAATCACCTTGGGATCTAAATGTGAATCGAACAAACCAACCAGAATCTTCCTCATCTAGATAGCCTCACATGCATCTAAACTTGCTGCCATGTATTCTGCTTCCACTGAACTGAGTGCCACAGATCTCTGTTTCCTGCTGTACCAAGAAATTTCCGTAGATCCGATACTGAAAAATCCCTCCTGATGTGCTCTTTCTGTCTGTTGGGCTTCCTGCCCAATCTGCATCCGTGAAGCCATGCAACTTCACCTCATCCTTCTATCTGTACCATAAACCATACTCAGATGTGCCCTCGTATATCTCAATACATGCTTTCCTACCTTCCAAAAGAGCTTGGTAGGCTTCACCATCGCTTGTGAAAGCTGGTTCACAGCATAGCATATGTCCGGTCGTGCATTGACTAAATACATTAGTGAACCAACCAACTGTCGATAAACAGTGACATCCACTACCTCTGCCGATGTAGCATCCTCTTTTCTCCAACCACCAGGAAGAGGAGTGTCGATAGGCTTGCAGCCTTGCATGTGAAACTTCTCCAGTATCTCCCGTGCATACTTTCCTTAAGACACAAACATTTCACCTTTCCACTGCCAAATTTCCAATCCCAAGAAATAATGAAGGAGGCCCAAGTCCTTCATCTCGAACTCCTTTGCAAGATCTGCCTTGCATGAGTGTATCAACAATTCATCACCTGTTAGTATTAAATCATCAAAATAAAGTAAAATGATTAAAAGCTTACCCTCCACCACAATCTGGTACAGGTTTGCATCCGCCTCACTCTTGGTGAAGCCAAGTCTAGTGAAATAGATGTCAATCTGAGTGTACCAAGAACGGGGTGCTTGTTTCAGCCCATACAACGCTCTTTTGAGCCTGCACAAATGCGACTCACTGCTGAAGATCTCAAATCCTTCAGGCTGCTCAATGTACACCTCTTCCTCAATGATCCCATTAAGGAACGCAGTCTTCACATCCATCTGATGAATGTGCCAACCCATCTGCGTTGAGAGAGCAAGGATGGTCCGTATGGAAGAATACTGTGTGACATGTGCAAAGGTTTCTTCATAGTCAATCCTCTCAATCTGTGAGAAGCCCCGGGCAATAAATATTGCCTTATACTTCTCGATGCTCCCATCAGTAGCTTGCTTTACCTTGTAGATCCATCTTGATCCTACAACTGATTTCCCCACTGGCCTTGGAACAATCTCCTGCTAATCGTTTCCTCGACAATGGAGTCATACCTCCACCATGGCATCTACCCATGTGGGCTCCTGCACTGCTTCTTCAAAATAAGATGGCTCTGTCATGATACACTTGCTCATAAGAGGCATGTATCCAGTAAATCGTTCAGGTAACTGTCTCTGTCTGCGTTGTGATGTAGGGACTCCTACATTCTATGCCACATCAAGCTTCAGTCTCTCAGCTTCTGTGGTACGCTTTCTGCCTTGTCTGATGTTTGGTTCTGCATGAGTGGACTCCTCCACTCCATGAATCTCCTCCTGTGGCTGATCCACATCTAGAGGCTCATCTTTGGGAACAAGAAGTTCCTCCTTCGCATGCAAGTGTAGCTCCCTCTCAAGCGACAACTTCATGGCTTTCACCTCATTGAATTTTATATCCCGTCGCACAACAGTCATCCGACTGTCTGGAAAATACACACGATAATTATGGGGTGTTTCTGTGTACCCCACAAATATCCCAACTTTTGCAGTCGGCTCCAGCTTCTTCCTGGCGTCCTTCGTCACATGAATGTAAACAGGTGAGCCAAAAATCTTCAAATGAGAAATATCAGGCTTCTTACCAGTAAAAGCTTCTTCGGGTGTACTCATGCCAAGTACTCTATGAGGACAACAGTTTTTCACATAAACCGCAGTGTTGCATGCTTCTGCCCACAAGTGCATCGGTAAGCCCTAATCATGCAGCATCTCTCGTGCAGCACCCACGATCGTTCTGTTCTTTCTCTCCGCGACCCCATTCTGTTGTGGGTTATGAGGCGCTATGAGATCTCTTCGAATTCCTTCTTTGCTACAGAAGTCTTTGAATTCGCCCGAGATGTATTCACCAACATTATCACTCCGTAGAGCTTTCACCTGCTTTCCCGACTCCTTCTCTACCAATGCCTTGAACTCACGAAACATTGAGAACGTTTCACTCTTCTTCTACATGAAGAAGATCCAGCATCTACAAGAATAATCATCAACAAATATCACATTATACCTGTGATTTTTTGTTGAAGCAACCAAGAATGGTCAACACGCGTCTATGTGAATTCTCTCCAGGATCACTGAAGCAGGTTCTCCTTTTCATGAAAGGTGGTCTTCACAAACTTACCCATTGTACATCCTTTGCACTGATCTGACTACGCAAGAGTACCCTTGGGAAGTCCAGTAGAAATTTGCTGCAAAATCTTCAAAGCGCCATGGTGAAGATGGCCTCAACTTCCATGCCATAATTCTCCCCAGTCTCGACCACTCCTTCTGCTTTTCCCACCATTGCAACGCAGCCATCTACCTCTAGCTTGTAGAGATTCTTAATTCGAACCCCTATCTTCTTTTTTTTACCCATTGTTTTATGTCAAAGGAAAGCTTTTCCCTCTCTGAAAACAACATGATAACCTCTGTCTTCCAGCATTGCGACTGAGACCAAGTTCTTCTTTAGACCTGGAACATGCATGACATTCTTCAACAAGAATGGATTACTAGAATCCCTCTCAAAGGTAATGGTCCCAATGCCTATCGCACTGTACTGACCATCATCGCCCATCTCTATATGCATCTGGAGGTCCTTCTCCTCCAAGTCACTAAACAACTCTTTGTCTCCCGTCATATGGAAAGATGCACTACTATCAAGATACCACACCAATCCCATGCAAATTGAAACCAAGCATGCGATCAAGGAAAAATCCAGATCAAATTGCGAGGCTAAGGCCTCTCCAGCTGCCGATCCAGCAGCCTGCTTATTCTTCTTCTTCTGTGGACCGTTAGTGGCAAAATGTCCATGCTCGTGACAATGAAAACACTTCACTTTGAACAAGTACTGCTTCTTTCCTTTTGCACTAGATTTAGAAGGATTTTTCTTCCACTTCCGTTTCCTTGCTTTGGCAGCCAAAGCAAAATTATCTTAATCTTCATTCTTCGATGAAGATCGATCCCTGGTACCCCGTCTTATCTCCTCCTGCACAAGATCCAACCAAAGTCGCTCCCATCCTGGCAGTTTCTCCTGTCCATTGATAGAGTTTTCGTAGCTATTCCAACTCTTTAGAAGCCCAAGGAGAGCCAAGCTCACCAAGTCTTCTTCATCAATAGTAACCCCCACACTTCCCATCTCATCCTTGTAGTGGAAAAACTTCGTGAGGTATTTTGGAATACTGTCGCTTTTCTCCATTTTTATTTTTCTGAGCTTGTCTTTAAGCGCCAAATTCCTCTGGTCACTTTTGCTTTGGAACAAGTCTGTCAAAGCCTTCCACATTAAGAATGGAGTGGCTTTCCTGTGAAGGCTAGAAACAATATGGTCCTTCACACCTTCCAACATAATTCTCCTCGTCTTTGCTGACTTCTTTTGCCATGCATCAAGTAATGCAACATATCTAAATCCCGGCTTAGGAACATCGCTATCAATGAAATCCTTCAGCCCATTATCCTCTAGCACTGCCTCCATCCTGTCCTTCCAGGCTATGTAATTCGAGCTCCCATCAAGGGAATACTCCAATCTCAACTCGTTGAAAGACATTTCAATGTATACTTGATTTCTGCACCAAGAATCTTCTCGTAGCACCTAGCTCATTCTCGAAGACAAACTCACTTTCACTTAAATATTCAATCCAATACACTGTCTGATACCATGTAGAAATTATATGCACTAAGCATGCATATGTCCAAGATCCACCTGATCTCACACTATTTAACTTTATGCAATATACTGAATCTATTCCACTTGTTAATCTTTTGCGGAAAAATTAATTGCACACACATGTGAAGCATAAACAAAAATTATCAATCGCACATAACACAGTTTTTAAACGGGAAAGCCTGAAGCTAAAAACCCCAACTATATATTAAGTAAAATGGAGATCATATGAAAATATCATACAAGCATAAAAAGCTTATCACAAGCCCTCAGTACAGTACAATCGTCATACACTAATCAGGCCTAATCTTGCAAATCCATGCACCGATCTTTGCCACCTGCTAGCCTGCCTCCATTGCGCAATCTCTGCTGAAGAATAGCTCTCAATGAATTTGAATTACTCCATCCTTGACTACGCAATCCTCATTGGCATCTCCACTTAGTGTGTGATGCAATCAATGCATCACTATAGTCACAACAGATAATCTATCTTGCCCTTTCACCTATCTCTCCACTGGTCTCCACTAAAACTGCCATGCACTGTAGTTAACTGCTGTATTGTTCAGTTGATTAATGAGTTATTATTTATGAATTAATTAACTAATTAATTCACTCCACTCACTAGTGTATCATTCAATTATACTAGATACAACTAGCTCAACTGAGTCTAACTGAGTTAAACTGAATACAACTCCATGAACTACTCTTCCAACTTTGTCATAACTTTGCCACTTCAATTCTAACTGAGTCCTCCATGCATGAACCACTAGTTTCCCTTGGGAATTGCATAATTCCCTCATCCCATTGATTTTCCAAATCTGTGCACTGAAATTAAGTGCTCCAAGAGAATAAGTTGTTGTTTATTGTCAGATTATTATTAAGAGCTAATAATAATTGACACTTCTATTTTTAGCTCGATGATCTATAAATAGACTTCACCCAATATTCTAAAAATAGAATTTCATGTATTTTTCCAACTTGATCTACCATAGAAAAATAGCATCCTTCAACTTCTGAAATATGATCATCATGTCTAAAAATAGACATATTCTAAAAATAGACTTGCGCCAAAAATAGCCGCGGGTCCACTTAGTGAAGGCGACTCTTTTCACTAAGATCATCATCTTGTTGAATCTAAAAAACACAGAGCTACATAGAGAGTAGAGCTTCCTAGCGTATAAAAGTTAGGGAGAAGCCTGAGCAGAGAAACATAGGCAAAAGACCAAGATGACAGATAGAGTATGGAAGGGGGATGAGAGCTCATCTCTTTAAAGTGGCGGGGATGAGTACGATGGGGATAACAATAATTAGGCTTCACATGCATCTGTGTGCGATGATTGAGAACCTGAGCAGGCTCGAGGGAAGGGGTATGGCTCCAATGGAGGTTAATCATAGAGGTCATTAATGATGGTGGCTGCGAGGTGATGCTCCGGATAAGATGACGTAGTTACCCTCCTTTCATCATCATTGGTGGGTCTGCGAGTTTCATGGGAGCAACTAACAAAATGAGGATCCGCAGCAGATTAAGCTCTGCGAGGGAGAACTCCATTACCAGTGGAGTGTGGGATGTTATTGGCAGTCGTATCAATTCTGTCACCCGCATCAGGGGAGGAAACTTTCTTGAAACTAGCTTTGATACCAAGTTGGAAATTTGTTTGTAAACAAGAATTTATAATTATGATAATTACTTATGACTATTTATATATATGTTTTTCCATTTATCATTTAATTCATTTATTATTTCATCAAGAAATTATATAAGTACAATGTACAAAAAGGAATGATACACTAGAAATTAGGCTAGAGGCCAGGGAAAAACCCACAAGGGGAAAACCCAACAATCCTCCCCTTATAGAATCTTTATAAAAGAGAGAAATCTAAGTCATATACAAGCTAACCAACAAGAATTCCAAGTTCCATGTCACCCTCTTCCATATGTTATTAGGGGCATAGATGACCATTTTTCATTCACTACCAGAAATTCCCCATCGTTTGACACATTTTCTATTTTTAGGGTTTCTTATTTTTAGTAAGAATATTTTTAGCAGGGGGTGCCAACTAGGATAACATGTGGCACTGACTAGAAATTGATTGGAGGATGAAATGGATAACTCCAATCCATTAATTCAAACTACGTTAGTCATAGGAATTCCTAGAGAAGGCCCCGAGTCTAGAGGAAATAGAGGAAAAAATATGGGAGAGTTTATAATATTACCTGATATTCATGGGTAAGAGAATTATAATACATGTATGCTTCAGTAACCAAAGTTCCATTGAAGTATCGTGGAAAAATAGAAACATCTTTCCCCCTCTCCCTCCATATGGATAAAAGTGGGTGAAATAAAATTTCCTTAATCAAAATAGATAGATGAATCAATCCGTTCTCTCCCTTGTCTCATACCTCATGTCAATCGAATACAATGAGTCTCAAGGGAAACAATATCATGGGAAAGATAATAAAGAACTAAAATTCAGATTCATTTCTTTTCTCAAATATTCACCGGTAGCACATTGTGAATATTATTAATTAGTTATAACTATTTTCTAAATCCACTTGCTTCCATTTCACTCCATTTTTGGATATTTTTCTAATTTTATCTCTCCTAGTCTAATTTTGACTTATTTTCCAACTAGAGAAAGTGTTTTTGAGTTATACTAAGTGCATGCACTTGGAACCCCAACCTAATTTGAATTAGTTGGCTTGTTGGGCAATTTATATATTATATTCATGTTCAATAATTATAAATATCATTAGATTTATGAGTAATTCAAATTGTCTCCTTGTTTCATTAATTAACTTCTGAACAATTTATTCTCCTTTCTTGCTTTACAAGTAGTTATTCTAGTGTATTTGTACACAAATCTTGCAATTGTGCTTAAAATTCAACAGTTTGTTGGACAAGCGACCAACCTTTGTGCACATATTTGACTACTAAATTATACCAAGGTGTACATACTCCACCACTTTTAGGTTTGAACCTGTCATATGTTACAAGGAAGCACATGTTCTTAACCATTAGGCCCATTATTAATGTTAATAACAATAATATTCTGGTTATTCTTAATATTAATGTTATTAATAACATTAACATTAATATTAATAATAAAATATATTAATTTATTAATAATAAGGTTAATATAAATGTAATTAATAGTTTTTAATAATACCATTAGTATTAATATTAACAACAAAATAGAAAGTTGATTTTTTGAGTTCGTTAAAGATTCAAGTACCTCATGTACCAAGGATACCAAGTTCTAGTGGAAGTGAGAGCTATATTGGGACACTAAGGGATTCATCACTTAGGCACTATCAATATAGGAGGAATAAAATCAAGGCATTTGCGAGAGATTCAATATGGTTGAACAACACAACACATTCATTATAAAGCTCATTTCTTGGCTTGTCAAAAAACAAAGAGGGAAATCATGGTGTAGGTGCCATGAACCTCCAATGACTCTTTCATTGATCCTTTTTATGAGGTAGAGCACTTTGATGAGCACTTATCTCCCTACTTTATTTTCCAACTTTTTATATTACACTTTCTTTAGTTTCTTTAGGCATGCTTGTTATGGTAGAACTCTTTGCCTAGTTTCCCTTCCTAGTAGGTCCAATTTTATTATATTAACTACCTTGGTCCTAGTTTCCCTTTATAGCTAAGATCCAATATTTTGAGTCTTTAGATGGATATATGAATAACATTTTTCTTGGATTTCATCAATGGTTATGTTTCTAATAGAAAAAACTATAGGCAAATAGGTAGGATTCTAGGACACAATGCTTATATGTAACCATGTCTACCTTTTTTATAGTCTAATACAACACAAATCTTACACACAAACACACAAAATAATAATAATTATAATAATAATAATAATAATAAAAATAGTAATAACAATAATAATATTGTTAGTAACACCATTAATAACATTAACAATGTTATATTAATAACTTAAATTCATTATTAATAATATTAATGCTATTAATAACAATAAAGTAATAATATTAATGTTATTATATTATGTAATCATTCATCTGATTATAGTATTATAATGTAATAATGTTATTATTAAATGTTATTAATAACATTAACATTAACAATACTAACGATACTAATGGAATAACTTAATATTGCAATGTGATGAAGAAACACAGCGTCAAAATCTGACAAACATTACCCTACATCACATTATGATGAACATATACCCACAATGAATTTGAACATACCCCTTCAATAACCTCACATTGTATTGTAATCCAAGATAACCCCACATCATAATTGAACAAAAATCTCTGTATGTTACAATGTGATGAACATGGCGTAACATCAAAAACATGTGTTTCATACAAAACCTTATTAGAATGTCATGTACAAAACCCCAACATCATAACATGACAAACATATAACAGTTTGCAATGTGACCAACCGAATCCAACATTGCAATATGTCAAACATATCCCATTTTTGCAACGTGATAAACATAATTTGACATTGTTAGGTCCCTATAATACTAGTATATCACCTTTTTGTTATTGTTAGTTTATCCCCCTTATTATTATTTTTTTTCCCATGTAGTCCCCGTATTGTTATTATTGTGCCCCATAGAAGCCCACTATTGTTGATGTTTTGCCCTAACATAATTATTGTTATGTCGACTTTGATTATACTGTGACACCTTAGACTCCTATATATAGAAAGGAGGTTTCCCCCTTGAAGTAGATATTTTTAAGTCGTTTATCTATATTTTCTTATATTTTGTGAGTTGGTTGCATAAAATTTGGTATCAGAGCTTTGGATTCTAGGGTTTTTCTTCTTCAAACAGGTCATCTTGGAGTTTTCGATATAATGTTTTTTCTACAAGGCTTCAAAAGATAAAATTTTGACCACGTGTAGCCAAAATATTGGTGAAATTCGTGTAAACATTTCAGATATTGGTTCGCTATATTTTTCAGAGGTATGATCTAGGGAAGTTAGGGTTTTTGTAGGTTCCAAAATTCTGTCTCAAACAAGTGACTGAGGAAAAATTGTCATAACTTTCGTTTCAGGTATCAGATTTGAATTATGTAAAAAATTATTGAAAGAGAACAAAGTGTAGTTTTGTTTGCATCAATTTCATGGCCGAAGGTTGAAACAGTGACATGTAGCATGCAGTACAATTTTTCTCTACTAAACTAGTCCATAATTAGGTCATTGTGGGAGATTGGGCATAAATTTATATTGAAGAATCCAAATTGGGTTTGAACTATGGCATTGGAAAGAAGACTTAGAATGCTACTACAACACCGAAGTTAAAATCTCAGGGATCTAAAATTACAAATATACATCATGTTCAATATCGAGCTGCTCAAAATTAAGAAAAATGTGTTTGTTTTTTAAAATTGCACAACTTTTCTTTGAAACATCAGTTTGAAGTGATTCCAAGGGTAGATTAAAGCATTGATATCATCATTAAGTTCTAAAATTCCTCCCAAAAATAGTTCCACACCCATTAATACCTAATAAATATCTACTATGCCACATTAATAGGAATAATCATTACAAGGAAAAGACCCTCTAGCAGATGCTTTTGAGGAACCCCTTATAAAAATACCCCATACATCTGTTTCTAGCAGAGGTTACTAGAGGAGGTTGGCAGGCAGAGGTTTTTGCGGATGTATTTCGTCTCGTGCGCTTATCACTGTAAAATGCACCGGTGTGTTCAACACGAGAAAGCACTAGTGCACAAAAAAAGTTGGCACATCGGACCTCGTGCGCTCCATACACACCCTCCCAGTGCATTATATTTCGGTAGCACACCGGTCCTTTACAACACTTCCACACTGGTGCCTCATTAAAAGTGTGCGAAAACAGAAACCGCCTGGTGCATAATGAAGAAAATTCACCGGTGAACCCATAAACCCCGTGCACCAGAACATGGTTGAATAAAAGAAAAATTACGACCAAAAAACCACACAAAACATTGGCACACTGGACACTGTGCTCTTTGTACACACCCACCCTATGTGTTGTATTTATGTAGCGCACTGGTTTTTTACAACATTTCCGCACTGGTTCCTCATAAAAAGCACGCGAAAAAAGAAACCACTCATTATGGAATGAAGCAAACGTACCGGTGCGCCCATAAACCCTACACACTAGAAAAAAGTTAAATAAAAAAAAATTATGGCCAAAAAACTGCATAAAACATTGGCACACCAAACACTGTGTGCTCCATACACACCCGCTCGATGCGTTTTATTATTGTAACACACCGGTGCTTTACAAAACATCCGCACCGGTGCCTCATAAAAAGTGCGCGAAAACAGAAACCACCCGATGCAGAATGAATAAACCACACTGGTGCACCCATAAAACCCCGTGCACTGGAACAGGGTTAAATAAATAAAAATTACAACCAAAAAACCACACAAAACATTGGCACACCGGACACCGTGCACTCCGTACACACTCGCCCGATGTGTTGTATTACTGTAGCACACCGGTGCTTTACAAAACCTCTACACCGATGCCTCATAAAAAGTGTGCAAAAATAGAAACCGCCCTGTGCAGAATGAAGAAAATGGACCGATGCACCCATAAAACCCTGCTCACCATAGTAGAGTTAAATAAAAAATAATTATGGCCAAAAAATAGCATTTTTCACTTTTGTCAATGCTACAGAGCTCTCAAGCACCAGTACAATTTATCCTTGTCTGAGCTGCCTTGACATCGGTGCTCCCATTACACTCATTACACGCACTGTTTTTGTGGATTTCCCACCAATCTCCAGCTTGAATTTTTCAAAACGGTGGACAAATTTTCTTTTGCAAATTCTATAGCCAATATGCCTCCTCGACGGGAAAATGTACAATTATTTTTCTTTTTTTTCTGTAACTAAGCCTTTTAGCGCATTAGAATTTAAAATAACCTTAAAATTAACCATTTAGAAGAAAAAAAAAATTTGTCATGCGGTGCGCTCGATCCATTCGACTCGCACCGATTTGCGGTGCTGCCTATAAATTTACAGGATGCACCACAACCGGTGCTAACGGTATCCACACCGGTTGCGGGGTAGTACGGATAGGCGCACTGTGTTATTTAAAAAATAAATAAAATGTGCAGTGTGATCGTTTACCAGGTCACACTGTTAACAATGTGGAATAGCGGAAACATGGTGCATTGACTGAATTCTCTGCCCTGGGGCAGGTAATTTTGTCAGCACATCAAATACTGCATTTCAACATGGTCAATGGTTCGACCTGGTAAACCGGTGCTAACGGTATCCGCACTAGTTCCGGGGTGGTACCAAAGGTGCACCGTGTTGTTCTAAATTTTTTCAAAAAGTGCGATGTGGTCGGTTACTCAGCCGCACCGTTGACCTAGTGGAATAACAGCGACGCGGTCCGTTGACCAAAATAGCCACCCCAGGATGACTATTTTTTTCAGCGCACGAATTTCTGTATTTCGCCTGTGTCAACGGTGCAACCTTGTAAAATACCGCACCGTTCACTATGTCATGATGGAAGGAGGTCGGTTCGTTGACTTAACTATACGCCCCGGGGCGTAGATCTTAATCAGCGCACCGCCCTCCTAACACTGTACATAGTCGATGATGCACTACAAATATTTTTGGAGCACCTCCCCCAGTGCGCTAAATATTATTAGGTGCACTGAGGCTGGTGAGCTCCAAAGAAAGACACACCAGAACCGGTGCATGACTATGTTTTTGGTGCACCGACTATTTTTTTATTTAAAAAAAAAATTTATATATGTATATTTCTAAATACATCTCTCATTTAATAAAAAAATTGTGTTTAATATGTCAATAATTCAAAGACCTGAAAAGAAAGAAGAGGGGGAACAACAACAACAACGTGCAGAGCAATATAACACGATTCACCTGTGGGAGGCACAAGAGAGGGGGAGAGATGTGTACCCTCGCCCTATTACAGTAGCTACATGGGGTCTCCAAAGGTAGGTAGGCCTCCTCAAGTTCTATGAGGAGACTAATTCCCTAAAGGACCATAGTTTGATTTTGAGACATCTTATCCAAAGGTGGAATGCCCAACAATAGGCTTTCTGGGTTGGTATCAACTAGTGGTACACGCCCACTGAGGAGGATATATATTTCATTATAGGGATATCGAGGAGAGGGGTGGATTTTCCCTCATTCCCAAAGGTTCCAGTTGGTTGTGTAGCAGGGAGTCAACTAGTTTACTCTGAGAGATACATTGGATAAAATGTATTGTCTCCTGCAGAGTTTTGGGTCGCTGGAGGTCAGTTACATATTGGTGCATTTGGTAGTGAGGAGGTGCAGTGTCTCTCACTTATCATTTCGACCATTTCACACAACACTAGTGACGGGAAATGCATTAGTTGCTTGCTTCTATATTATGTTTATTCTTTAGTACAGCAACCACGACTTGTCAGGCGGTCAGCCATTTTTTTGCAACAGTTTTGTACAGTCTTAGATAGATGTCATGCTCATGCACAAGGGAGGGTGAACTTCCCTTTTGCTTTAGAGCTTTTTTGTTTATTTTTTGAGAGGTTTCCAGAGATGAGGCCTACTTTTATTCGGCAGCCTCGTAGGTCGATGTTTGAGGCATGTATGCACATATGGGGGTAGATGATGCCCAAGAGGGGTGAGACTCTGTTTCCAACAAGAATATCGCATGATGCACTGGAGTTTCTAGCCAGTGTTGATGAGTATCCCTTCATTATGGTCCTCTGTCCTTATGTGGATTTGGATTGGCGAGGGTGTGCCAACATCCTCTTCACAGCTGATGAGCTACAAGATGATAGAGGTAATATTATTGTTTTATATATTTAAATTTATTCTAGCATGTTATTTAACTTGTTTTTATTAAATTGTAGAATGAAATTGTCTAATTATTATTGTGTACTTGTATATATTTTTCAGACATTGGCTCTTTTGATGGTGACGACATTCTGGCACCACCACATGATCTAGGTGTGGATCTTGATGATGATCAGGGCATGCTAGATGCCGAGGATCATTAGGAGGCCGGGGCAGAGAGACCTACTCATGCTGGTGTGCCGGTACTACCTTTTGCTAGGCGTGGTCGACTTAATGCTAGATACAAGATGGAGTTGGGCGACCAACTCAGTGCATTGATTGTTGAGGCGGGCATCGGGTCCGCTTGTTAGCCACCTATAATATTTGATTATAGCAAAAGGTGGCTAAGAATTTTTGAGCCTCCAAGGAACAAATTTTATTACTAAAAATTGTTGGCTCTTGAAGACTCTTGAAGGCCTCTACCTCTGTCTAGAATCTTCATTGTTGTTCCCATTTTATACTCAGAAATTCTGCTAATTTCATGAGAAGAAACTGTTGTTAAACCATCATTTTCCCCCTCCCCCTCTTCCAAACTTACTTTCATTGGCTCACCTTTTTCTCCATAAAATCCCTTTTGTTTTCATGATTCCTCTTCTTCCCCTCATGAAAATCACTTTTACAAATTTAAAGACTCACTCTTTAACCTTACCGAAACCTCCAAAATCCATTGAAAAATTTGAAAATTTCATAAAAAACAAAGTTTTATTACTATGAACTTAAGCCCCTTGGGCTAAGTCCTAACCACTTCCCCCACATGCCCACACCTTGGAACCAAGTGCTAAGTCCCTCACGGCGCTTATCACATCGAAAATGTTCAAAGTACGCAAGTCTTTGCCATGGTCCGAAAGTTCCGATGCGATTAACCTTTCTGTTATAAGATCCCCGATTATATTATTTTTCATATAAATAATAAAGCCCGCCTTGACTCTTAAACCTTGTGATATTTCGTTCCCGATCCATTTTTCTTTTGTAAAGTCTTAAAACCCACTTTCCCAAAGTTTAAACTAAAAAACCAAAGTCACGTGTTGATTATTTAAATGGGTAGATTGAAAGACCGATCGCGTAATCGCAATCGGAGAAAAATACAATGGGTCGATTGAAAAGGCCGCATCAAAATTTCCGATGCGATCAAGACTTATACGTATAAACTCTCCCCCCGCCTTTTCATTTCATATGAATTTCCACCAGGGACCAAGTGTTAAAGATCCCGGGCGCCAATCGCATTGAAAATATTCAAATGGGTTGATTGAAAGACCAGGCCCGATGGGCCGATTGCGATTGGCCCTTTTGTTTTATATACGCCCGGGGCATATTACATTCCGTAAAGTCCAAAGGCCCCGCAGTCGGGCGCCTATCCACCTTATACATATTTTCCGCCCCCAAAGCATAAAACCTTTGTTTTATTCCAAAGTTTGAGTTTTTATATATTATAGGGTTCTTACCGCCGGTCTGTTCTAAAACAAATCCCCGCCGTTGATCGAAAGCCGATCAAGCGGCCAACGCTCCATCGCATCGGAGTTTTTCAATCGCATCGCAACTTTCACATCGCGTCCATTTATTGCTCTTGTCGATTGGCCATACCCCGATTCATTCTCCACCATTGATCTAACCTTTAGATCGACGACTTGCGCTTCATCGCATTGCATGTTTCAATCGCTCCATTCGCTTGCCACCCCCGTTTGCGATCCCCCGATTGCGATTCTCCGATTGAATCCGGACCATCCACATGTCCGGATCAGACAGTCCAAAATCACTCTGCCTTATTCTTCTCCCGCTCTCCTTTTTTCCTTTCTACGCATATATCCACCGTTGGATGTTTTCATCCAACGGCTACGCTCCTCCCCGAAGCCTCCAAAGCAGTTTAACCTAATTATGCAGGATTTCTTAATGTTTTTTTTGTTTCGCAGGTTTTTCCCATACTGCGAAGGAAAAGAAGACCAAAGGTCATGATCTTCTGGCCTATGGTTATCAAAGGGAAAGGGATTAAAAGGGCTCCACTCCACGTTTTATCAACGCTTTATGGGCATCAATACCATAAAGAGCCCTGCGCGGCCCTGCACATCGACAAGACATTGTGTTTAAAACACAATTTAAAAGAGTATAAGTTTGAAGAACAGAGCGTAGCAGAGAAGAAGATTGAAGACAGATTTGGGGAATTATGGCTAAGAATAATTATCAAAAGCCTAATTCCCTAGATTAAAACACAGTCAAAAGAAATCATAAGTGTTTAACTGACAGTAAGGCTTCCATCGCCTCAATTGAGGCGAATTGATTCCTCAGCTACCATAAATGCCACCTATGCCTTAAAACATTCAAAACAAAGGCCGAATTTATTGAACCGGATCAGAGATTTGTCTCAAACGCAGCCAGAGAGTTTCTTCTGCAAGGAAATTAATGTATAAAATATCTGCAAAGTTACTCCAAATAGAATGCAGAGCCTCAAAGTCAAAAAAAGCTCCCACCGAGCTTAATCATAAATGTAAAACAATTAATGCAGACATAATTTTTATAAACTTCTCCATCGAGCCCCTCAAAAGGCCGAGAAGTCTTGAATCTATATTAATTACCTTGAGAAATATTTTATCAGATCTCACCTCCTCATCCTTCTATAAATACTTTTGTAGAAGATGAGAAACTGTTGGTTGCAGAACTTTGAAATACATTTAAGCTTAAACTTTTGACTGTAGATAGTGTTCACTGGCTCTTGGAGCTCTGCTTGTAATAGATAATTTAGGCTGAGATGAGTAGATGATTGCTGATCTAAAGAATTGGACATAAAGCTGTAACTGGTTTGGAGCATCAATACAAGTTGATTTATGGTATCCTGGTCTATGTTGACAGTGATGTTTCTCTAATTGTAACTTGTTATTTTGTTTCTGTTTTCATTTTGTTTCATATTCTCTTATAAAGAACATCATGCATAGTGTTAGGATCTACTGTACAGCAGTAACCTTCTCTGACTGAAAATTTTTATATATATGTTTTCTTCTAATCTGTGTTATTTAGGAATGATTTAATTCAGTTTAATCATAGGAATGTTGGCGTTCCCTCGTCTTATTGCCTTAGTTGAATATTATTCTTGAATTTTATGTTCAATATTAGTTAAGTAGAGATGAACTAAGGAAGATATGGTGTGCCGTGGTCCTAGTTTTATTTCCAAAGACTGTCTGAATATTTCCCTTGGAATGTGTTAAAAGCTGGCTAGTTTAGAAGTACTTACCAGATCTTAGGCCATTCTGTGTTACCTTTGTGTTGGCCTTGAAAATAACCAAGTAAAGCAGAGCTAGGAGAGGATTTGTGATGAGCCCGGCCCGCTAGTTTCTACTCCAACAGTTTCCTTCAAGTTTCCCTTTGTTTCAAGATGTTTTCTATTGAAAGTATATCAAAGGATGGCTAGTTTAAAAAGCACTTACCAGATCCTAGTTTGCTTTTATGTCTTCTTAAGTGTTTGCCAAAGGCTGACTAGTTTAAAAGTACTTATCAGATCCTGGGCTACTCTTTGTTCTGTATCTGTTTAAATTTCCTTTCTTAATTGTATCATTCCATTCCATAAATAAATCTTCAAAGAGATCCTTAGACATAGATGACTTGCCCCATGGACCACTCTTACTTCTTGCTGTTCCAAGTAAACCCTATTATGACTCCATAGCCCAATGGACTAAAACCTGCAATTATCTATCTTTTGGCCGAAGTTTACTCTGATTGCTTGCAACTTCTCACCTTTGAAACTTTTTCCACTTAGAAATTTCTCCTCAAAATAATAATCATGATCAATCATCCAAAAACCAAAACAAACCCTTGGCCTTCATAACTAGCCTAAAATCGTTACCCCAAACTTCAAAGACAAATCCATCTTTGCACTCATTGGAGAGATCCCTCTCCGGATTCAGGAGGGCTAGATCCTAGAATCCCAAAGTGGTTGAAACGATGTTTCTCCCTGAGATTGGACTTTTCCAATCTTGCTGATTACAGGGAACTAACATTTCTGGTGACTCCACTGGGGACTTTGAGTCTTTTTCATTTTAAATATTGCTAAGACTCAGAGTACCCATGATCTCTTTAGATTGGTATATGGTGGTGGACCATTAAAATTTTTACCTCCTTAGGAGTTAAAACATCTTCCACCTGGCGACTCCACACTCCACAATCCTGAGTAGACCTTAAGACTCCACTGGGAAGAACCCTTATCATTATAATATCATTCAAAATTAGTTAGAGGACTGTAGGATTAAAGTTTGTGTAAACAGATTAGTTGACCTCTTGAATATTGTCATACTTGGTCGAACTTTTCTTGTTTAGTTGGGTCTGAAAAACATAGCATAGTGGCTCCTAGAAAGATTCACACTAGAGCCCATCCTGACCCTGATCCACCCGAAATAGTTGATAACCCAGAAATCTCTCCTTAGGAAGTTTCCTAGGATTAAATTATCAACTTTTTTCAGATCACCCTTGAGAGCTATTTTAGTTCCTGAAAACCGTGTAGCTCTACAAGAGTCATATGGTGGTGGACCATAAAAACTTTTACCTCTGAAAAGAGCTAAAATTTTCCACCTGGCGACTCCACACTTTGAAACTCCCAGAAAACCGAATGACTCCGCTGGTAGAAGAACCTGAACTGATTGACCAGACACAGTGACCTCTTTCTTGATTTACAAATATGATTCCAAGAATACAACGAAGATATGCCCCAATGAGTAGAAATCATATCCCTAGGTTTCCACATAAGATGCCCCAGGTGAATTGGGATGACAACCTGCCTGTTTTTCAAGGTGAAAATTTTGATGACCCTTTATTACATCTTATCAATTTTCACATACATGTATGTAGGTTGAAATTTGAATGGAATGAAGACTGCCTAATGAAAATGTTCATGTTAACATGAGAAGGAAAAGCTAGGGATTGGTATGAATGCTTACGATCTAGTAGTTTGTTTTCTTTAAGAGACCTTGAATATGTGTTCTATGAGAACTATAAAGAAAACACTACATCATTATCATTGGGTGCAATATATTATGATCCATCACAAAACATCACCCAACACATCATAGATAATGAGGAATCTTTGGAAGAGATGCATCCTGAAGATCTTTTAAAAACCATTCATGAGTTTAATCTCCTATTGAAAATTTTTAAAAACATAGATGAATCAGTTGAGGAAGAGATGATCCAAGAAATAATGGATGTTCCTCAAGATATCCCTGAAAACTCAAATATTGATTCATCATCCCTTATAGCCGAGGCTCAAGAAGACATCCAGCCTCAAAATCAGTCTTCACAAGAGACAGAGAACTGTTGTACTTCTGTTCAAAAGAACATGGAAACATCTTCCGCTTTGACAGAGAAGGAAATAGATCAGACTATTTATAAACAGTCAGTCTCTGAAACTTTTTGCAAAACAAACACTCTTGCCCATTCACATAGAGAACTTTGTTGTACAGATTTAGAAAGTTCTTTTGTAGATCAGAATGAAGAAGGACCTACTGATATCCCAATATGTTTGACTGATGAAAATTTTTATTCTAATAAATTTTCAAACTTCAATCAGTCTTATGATGATGATGATTTCCAAGCAGAAACTAATCATGCAGGGCAACCGGCATTTGATTGGTGTTATGAGTTTCACCATCACTAGCTTGAAAGCCACAATCATCCTTTTCGATCCACCATAAAAAGCTTTCACTTTATTGGGAATTAGCATCCTTTCAACTCAGAAGGTGAAGAGAAGAGTAATGAAGAAATTTTTGAGCAAGAGGAAACCATTGAATACACCCCCACTCAAGAATATAATAACCTCTTCACAGATTTCAGCCCATTGAATCCAAGCATACCAGGGCTACAAGAGGACAACATTGCCAAATATGATGAGTCCTCCAGTTCAGATGATGATGAAGAAGAGGGAGAAAAAAAATTCCAGACTATCCTGCTGTGGATATACCATCTTCCCAAGAAGAGACTTCTCCCTTCATTAATGTCAGAATGTCATCCAAAGAACCTGAATGTATATTAGAAGCAAGCATATGTTTAGAGAAAGAAGATATTTCACCATTTTCTATTGTGCAGGTTAAGGATGAAGATACTTCCAAGCTACATACTGAAGAAATAGTCCTCAAAGCTGTTGTCTTGGAAGTAGATAATCTATCAATTGTGGAGAACCAAAAGGAAGAGAACCTTCATCTTTTCTTTGTTGATCCTATGGAAGAGTGTGTGGAAATCCCAACTGGCTCAAATTATCACGCAATGATCCTTTGCAAGAGCCAGAGACATGAAAAGTTGTCACCTTCTGTGATAGCGTTGATATTGAAGGTTAATCTTCAATATGTTCTATGGGTACCTCTGACAAGCAGCCAGAGTTTCTACTTCTTCTTGACATTACTCAGCTGGTTGCATTGGCATTTTTGTATCATATGATAAATGTAAATTCTCCATGTTTAGAATAGGTTAGATAGGAATGTCAATAAAGCTCAGTTCTGAGCAAGTTAGTTAGTTGTTGTTTTATGCTTTGAAGAAAAATAAAAAATACAAAAATAAAAAAACAATGAAAGAAAGAAAAGAGGGCAGATTGTCAAAACAAGAAAGGTATAGCCCCATACAAAAAAAGAGAAATAAATTCTGAAAGTGTGCAAACTCAAATGCCACTCCTAAAAAACACACTTCTAGTTAGTCAAACAGCCTAAACTTGACTAATTAGCTTTAAATTTTCTGCTAATAGGATAGTGAATTTGATTTGCCAAACTGTTTAATCTTGGCTTATCAGTAGATAGTTTAGGATAGAAATTAAAGGTTCAAACAAGATCAAAATCTGAACCTAAGGTTTCAAAAAAGAAAATGAATCAAATTTGCTTCAAATTCTAAGTCAAGAGATGTAAAAATTTGGTTCTAAATCAACTCAAAATCTGAACCAGAGAAAAAGGAAGAAACAACTCAAACAAGAGCCAAAACAGAGCTATAAAAAGAGAAGGCCATGATGAGAAATTTTTTAGATCTTAAGCCTTCCATTTTGTTTTAAATTTTCTACAAAATAAATTTCTATGTGCAGCTTGTTTTTATGTCATAGACTAGCATCAAGTTAGACTGTTTAATCTTGGCTTGAATGCTTTTTAATTTTCTGTTGTAGAATGTAGAAAATAAAAAATCTATTAGACTGTTTAATCCTAACAATTTGATAGAATAGGTAGAGAATCATATGGGATCAACTGTTTAATCTGAGTCCATGGAGAAATAAGGAGTAGAAATAGATTAGATTTCCTGCTTTCAAAAGAATAAAATGTTGTGAAAATATTTTTCCAATCCAAGTGCACTTTGATGAAGAAAAAATGCTAGATTAGTAGGATTGGGTAGGTAGAAAGTTTGTATTGATGAAGGTCCATTGTTTTCATAGCTACTAATATGTTTTCAGAGAATATCATCCCAGCAAAGGAAGGGCAGCCTGATGGATCAGGCACAGGTCAGCCTCCCAGAGAATGCAAGTCTGAAGTTCTTGATGCCTTCAAGAAGGCACCATCCCCAAGTGGAGCCACTATTAGCCACCTATAATATTCGATTATAGAAAAAGGTGGCTAAGACTTTTTGAGCCTCCAAGGAACAAATTTTATTACTAAAAATTGTTGGCTCTTGAAGACTCTTGAAGGCCTCATGCCTCTATCCAAAATCTTCATTGCTATTCCCATTTTATACTCAGAAATTCTGTTGATTTCATGAGAAGAAACTGTTGTAAAACCATCATTTTTCCCCTCCCCCTCTTCCAAACTTACTTTCATTGGCTCCCCTTTTTCTCCCTAAAATCCCTCTTTTTTTTCATGATTCCTCTTCTTCCCCTCATAAAAATCACTTTTACAAAGTTAAAGACTCACTCTTTAACCTTACCGAAACCTCCAAAATCCATTGAAAACTTTGAAAATTTCATAAAAAACAAAGTTTTATTACTATGAACTTAAGCCCCTTGGGCTAAGTCCTAACCACTTCCCCCACATGCCCACACCCTGGAACCAGGTGCTAAGCCCCTCACGGTGCTTATCGCATCACAAATGTTCAAAGTACGCAAGTCTTTGCCATGGTCCGAAAGTTTCGATGCGATTAACCTTTCTGTTATAAGACCCCTGATTATATTATTTTTCATATAAACCATAAAGCCCGCCTCGGCGCTTAAACCTTGTGATATTTTGTTCCCGATCCATTTTTCTTTTGTAAAGTCTTAAAACCCACTTTCCAAAAGTTTAAACTAAAAAACCAAAATCACGTGTTGAATATTTAAATGGGTAGATTGAAAGAACGATCGCGCAATCGCAATCAGAGAAAAATACAATGGGTTGATTGAAAAGGCCGTGTCAAAATTTCTGATGTGATCATGACTTATATGTATAAACTCTCCCCCCACCTTTTCATTTAATATGACTTTCCACCAGGGACCAAGTGTTAAAGATCCCGGGCGCCAATCACATCGCAAATATTCAAATGGGTTCATTGAAAGACCAGGCCTGATGGCTCGATTGCGATTGGCGCTTTTGTTTTATGTACGCCCCAGGCATATTACATTCCGTAAAGTCCAAAGGCCCCGTAGTTGGGTGCCTATCCACCTTATACATATTTTCCGCCCCCGAAGCATAAAACCTTTGTTTTATTCCAAAGTTTGAGTTTTTATATATTATAAGGGTCTTACCGCCAGTCTGTTCTAAAAAAAATCCCTGCTGTTGATCGAAATCCGATCAAGCGGCCAACGCTCCATCACATCGAAGTTTTTCAATCGCATCGCAACTTTCACATCACGTCCATTTGTTGCTCCCGCCGATTGGCCATACCCCGATTGATTCTCCACCATTGATCTAACCTTTAGATCGACGGCTTGCGCTTCGTCGCATCTCATGTTTCAATCGCTCCATTCGCTCGCCACCCCTGATTGCGATCCCCCGATTGTGATTCTCCGATTGAATCCGGACCGTCCACATGTCCGGATCGGACAGTCCAAAATCACTCCGCCTTATTCTTCTCCCGCTCTCCTTTTTTCCTTTCTCTGCAGATCTCCACCATTGGATGTTTTCATCCAACGGCTACGCTCCTCCCCGAAGCCTCCAAAGCAGTTTAACCTAATTACGCAGGATTTCTTAATGTTTTGTTTGTTTCGCAGGTTTTTCCCATAGTGTGAAGGAAAAGAAGACCAAAGGTCACGATCTTCTGGCCTATGGTTATCAAAGGGAAAGGGATTAAAAGGGCTCCACTCCACGTTTTATCAACGCTTTATGGGCGTCGATACCATAAAGAGACCTGTGCGGCCCTGCACATCGAAAAGACACTGTGTTTAAATCACGATTTAAAAGAGTATAAGTTTGAAGAACAGAGCACAGCAGAGAAGAAGATTGAAGACAGATTTGGGGAATTATGGCTAAGAATAATTATCAAAAGCCTAATTCCCTGGATTAAAACACAGTCAAAAGAAATCATAAGTGTTTAACTGACAGAAAGGCTTCCACCGCCTCAATTGAGGCGAATTGATTCCTCAGCTACCATAAATGCCACCTATGCCTTAAAACATTCAAAACAAAGGATGAATTTATTGAACCGGATTGGATATTTGTCTCAAACGTAGCCAGAGAGTTTCTTCTGCAAGGAAATTAATGTATAAAATATCTGCAGAGTTACTCCAAACAGAACGCAGAGCCTCAAATTCAACAAAATCTCCCATCGAGCTTAATCATAAATGTATAATAGTTAATGCAGACAGAATGTTTATAAAATTCTCCATAGAGCCCCTCAAAAGGCCGAGAAGTCTTGAATCTGTATTAATTTCCTTGAGAAATCTTTTATCAGATCTCACCTCCTCATCCTTCTATAAATACTTCTATAGAAGATGAGAAACTGTTGGTTGCAGAACTTTGAAATACATTTAAGCTTAAACTTCTGACTGTAGATAGTGTTCACTGGCTCTTGGAGCTCTACTTGTAATAGATAAATTAGGCTGAGATGAGTAGATGATTGTTGATCTAAGGCATTGGACTTAAAGCTGTAACTGGTTTGGAGCATCAATACAAGTTGATTTATGGGATCCCCGTCTATGTTGACGGTGATGTTTCTCTAATTGTAACTTGTTATTTTGTTTCTATTTTCATTGTGTTTGATATTCTCTTATAAAGAACAACATGCATAGAGTTAGGATCTATTGTACAACAGTAACCTTCTCTTGCTTCTTGCTATTCCAAGTAAACCCTATTATGATTCCATAGCCCAATGGACTAAAACCTACAATTATCTATCTTTTGGCCGAAGTTTACTTTGATTGCTTGCAACTTCTCACCTTTGAAACTTTTTGCACTTAGAAATTTCTACTCAAAATAATAATCATTCTCAATCATCCAAAAACCAAAAAAAACCCTTGGTCTTCATAACTAGCCTAAAATCATTACCCCAAACTTCAAAGACAAATCCATCTTTGCACTCATTGGAGAGATCCCTCTCCGGATTCAAGAGGGCAAGATCCTAGAATCCCAAAGTGGTTGAAACGATGTTTCTCCCTGAGATTGGACTTTTTCCAATCTTACTGATTACAGGGAGCTAACACCACTCATTACAGAGACATACATGCTGATGATAAGCTATTATAGATGTGGACAGGCATGCCGTGTGACATGTACAACTTGATGCGGCATGTCGTAGGAGTTACGACAGCTTTTACATGACTAAGGAGGACTATTTCACGTTATAGGTGTGGTGATTGAGCTGCAACACCTGATGGACAGTGCGCGAGCAACGACTCATCATCTCATGATTGTTCACCTCACACCGTGCCAGATGAGCATGAGTCTCCACTAGCGTCTAATAGCAGTCATCATGGAGATGAGGCTGGACCATCGACCACATCCAGTCAGCAGCCTGTAACATCCATCAGTACTCATGATCATGAGTAGGTTGGACCATTGACCGTCGAGGCTGACCATTGACTGAGCAGGCCTCCACTGGTACTGATATTGATGTTGTACTACCACTAGCTGATCCATGACATTTATATTACAGTTGTATATTTCTAACACTATATATATATATATATATATATATATACATATACATATACATATACATATACATATACATATATATATATAGTCCATGTATTTTATGTTCATGTTGTAGTTCTACTTAATTTACATGTTGGTGATCATCATGATGTGTATATTGTTAGGTCATGTTAGATATGTTCATTTAATGTGCAGCTTGCAGATAGATGTGTATGTGATAATAGAGTTATTTGACATGAGATGTATATTTGATGTTTGTGTTGTGATGATGTTAATATATAATGTTATTTGTTTCTTGTTAGATGATCATGATCACAATGATGTTAGCGATTTTGAATGTGTTTTTTTAGTCAAATATGATGTTTGTACGATGGTTATCATGAATGTGATGTTTATTAATTAATTTAATATTAAATGATCATAATATTGTAAAATTGAAATATTTGTAATTCTAATTGTATGTAAAATTCTAAAATTGTAATTGTAATGGTATATATGTAAATTTGTAAATTTGTAATTGTAATTGTAATTTTTTATTTCGTAAAATTGTAATTGTATATATGTAAAATTTTAAATCTAATTCTAATTTTAATTGTAATTGTATGTAAAATATTTGTAAAATTTTAATTGTATTAATGTGAAATGAATTTATTAAAATTTTTGAATTTGTAAATTTGTAAATTTTAAATAATTGCAAAATAATAAGTCTAGAATAATATGAATTATCGTAACATAATAACGTTTAGAAAATAATGCAAATAAATTCATGTACTTTAGAATTATCATTATTTTATTATGATCTTAGATACAAAAAAAAGAACTAATTTATACAGTACGCCATTGTTTTTGAGATCAACATAATTGCAAATTATCAAGTGAATTATTGATTTTAACATTAACACAATGAAAATTACCAATTAATTCAAAATACATATTATAATGTTTCGAAAAAACCATCTTAAAAAGTATAAATATTGATGAAATAAAACATGTACCATATCACTCTTCGTTCTCATGACCACCCACATTATCTTCCAGCTTGCATGGCATGATAACACTATTGTTCTTAAAAATATGTTTTGATCTAGGGTCATGTGTCAACACGAACCACCAATACCTATCCAACACATCTGGGTAAAAAAACACCTGGTTGTAGTGTTTTGGGAAAGCATAGGGCTCCTTAGCTTCATCCCACATCTTTCTAGAGTTGATACATATCAGCCTACTATCGCGATCTTCCTTTACATTATTCCGATCAAAGGTGTCCCACCACTTGCACCTAAAAATAACACATTGGAAAGAAGAGAAATCCACTTCAATGATCTGTTGTATCTTTTCGACGTAACCTAACGTCCCTTGTACTAGGTTTTAATAACGGTGGCTAGATTGACTAGATTGATTGAACTTGACTTCCACTCCACAGTCTTATGTGATGTTTCTAGCATCGGCATTTTCTGTGCGAAAATGGTGTCCATATGCCCACATAGATGGGAAGAAATGCACATATTATAAAAAAGTTAAAAAAATCATAAGGTCATGTGTCTTATAATAACCCAACAGTTAAAATATGAAATGTAGATGTCTTATAAGTTTCAAATTTACATATAAATTAAAAATATTATTACCAAGTTTTTGCACCCAATCCCTACATTTAGCGCATCCTCTTCAGCACGCAGGTAATGACCGGTAGCATCGTATTTCTCTCTGACTTGGTCAGCAACCCAACTGTTGGGGCATATTTTTGGCATATTTTCTTTTAAATGATCTGGATAAGGCACACTTCTACTGTTCAACCATCTGAATTCTTTCCTGTCACTATCCCATTTCATCCTCTTTTATTCGTACGATGCGACCCACGGTTGTGTCACTTCAGAATTGTCAAGAATGAATTTATTGATTGCTTCAATTTTTGCATTCGCTGATGAAATCAAACCAACATTATCTAGTACTTAGAGATAAAAATATACATTATATCGAAGTTCAACATGAATATTAAATACTTTTTGTAAATTTGAAAAATTATAAGTCGCTTACTCAAGTGCTTTTTTCCACTCGTTTGGAGCAACTCCCCTTCTATTTTTTCTTCATCCCTTTCATCATCCCAAATCACCGCACCTAGTCTATTGTTGATTTTCTTGATTTACTCACTAGCATAATAGAATGACTCATTCGATATGTACCCATCTGCCATAAACCCCTTGGGTTTTTCCCTCTATCGAACAAAACCTTTCGATTTCTTCATGTACCTCTCTAAGAAGAACATCCAACGACAAGAAACCACCCCAACTAATTCAACCTAATCTACGAGGTGGATTAGAAGATGTACCTGTAAGTCCATGAAACTCGTCAGCGGTTCCTTCTCAAACGACAAGAAACCACCCCAACTAATTGAAGACCCGTATGAAGTTGGAGCCCTCACACCCATTATAACTTCCTTTGCCAAAGAAATGTCATATTTTTTAAAAATCAATGGGACATCACCTTCTTTGAAAAACCATGAGTTAGAGGGACCAGTGCCTGCCTCTAATCCCATACTTTCTAATCGTCTTGGCCAATGTTTCTTTTTAGTTTTTGAAGTAATAAGATATTTCCTAACAGCCAATGTGTGAATTTTTTTCAATGATATGTGCCTCCATAAAGAAGATGAAACATTTTTAAATATATGCATGGGATCTAATAAGTGGGTAATCTTAAGATGCTCCCAACATGGGAGGTCATAAAAGATAGATTTCCTTTTCATCCCAATGGGAAATTTCTCAACATAGGTGTTGAAGAAATATGGATCATCTAACATAGGATCCCCATTTGAATCTAACATTTCTATGAACTCCTTCTCCTTCTATCTCTCATATGCTCTACGCAATTCAGCTAGTGTCATTATTGGAGGCCTTTGGGTTCTCTCTCATCTACCATTGAAAGTGGATGTTGCTCTTCTATAAGGGTGTTCTTCTGGTAGGAATACCCTGGAGCAATTATACACTGGATTTCGTAGGTCCTTGGACCATATAGCTTTCAAAGAAGGTACACAACATTTACATCCAAAATACCATTTTTTTACAAGACCTGCGAGATTATATTTGTATACATTAATTAATATGTATGGCATGTTAAAGAAATACATGAATAACAGAAAAAATATTACAACGAATTAAATAACTAATATGTGAAAGAATATTGTTACATATATAAACAAATCAATAAATTAAATATGTAATTTACCAGAGAAAACTCCTAAGCCTAGATAATCATGTGTCGTGTAAGCACATATGCCATACAACGTAAAACTCCTCTCTGTTGCGATGGGTTTTGATACATCGTATACATTTATCCCATCCCATAATTCCTTCAATTCATCTACCAGTGGTTGTAAGTAGACATCCATATTCTTCACTTGTCTTCTACTAGGGACTATGAGAGCCAACATAAGATGTTCATTCTTCATGGAAAACCATGGGGGGATATTGTTATTGATCACTACTACAGGCCAAACATTATAGTTGGTGTTTTGGAGGGAATATGGGTTTACGCCATCCATGGCTATGCTGAGTCGTATACTTCGTACTTCATCCTTGAATTTTTCGGGTCATGTATCCTCTATATGCTTCATGGCTATTGAATCAATTGGGATTCGCATAACTCGCAACTCACTTCTGTGTGAGGCATGCCATCCCTGCAACATAGATAATTCTTTGCAATGAAAGAGCCTTTGAATCCTTGGGATTATAGGCATGTGCCTCAATATATTAAAAGGAGGACCAGTACGTGATTTACCCTTCTTTTTTGATTTATCATAACTGTCATGCCCACATTTCGGACACCTCACTTTGTCTGCATATTCTCCTCTATATAGAATACAATAATTTGGACATGCATGATATGATATGTACTCAACACCCAACATTTTCAACAATTTCTTTGCCTCTTCACAGCTACCAGGCAAGACATTATCACTCAGAAGAACCTTATCTTTGAATAGCCTGTAGTTGGTGATGATGGAAAAATATATTAATAAATGTACATTAATGTTGATATAATTATTAACATTCATAAAATTTTTCATTTGTAATGTTCATTGCAGTGTACTGATTATATTTAAAAATTATATAAGGGAGTACTTTATGGTAACTTACCTCAAAAGTTCCGAGAAACATGCATTAGACAAGATAAAATTTGCTTTCAAGTTGTATAGTAACATATTTTTCCCCAACTGGGTAGACTTTGACTGACTGCCAGGTCCAAAGAGAGGGGTGGTGGAAGAAAATTCAAGACTTTCGGAAAAGGTGTCAGCGATATCAACATCATCCCCTAGCTGATCATAGTTTTGGAATGCATATAACAACATTGTCTCCATGGCAGTCGTATCCCTTAAGTAATCATCCATACCAACCTCTATTTGATTGCCTCCATTACCAGCTTGTGAAGAACTACTATTGTTGTAGTCATCCCTAATTGGTGAATCTGGACGTAGACGAAATTGAATCGATGGTTTATTCAACCATTCTTGGTATCGTTCCTCTCCGATTTTTTCTCTTAATTCAGCCTTCTCTCGATTTGACATTGTCATAGGGTGCAACAGAGGATGGTAGGTAGGTCGTTCATCATCACTAGAATCCTAATAATTTAAAAAAAAACATTTGAACATGATTAGTACAAAATATATGATATCAATTAGTAACCACGTTGACAATATTGCATGATTATAAATTGGTTTGACGTTGAAATAATTACATATTAATCAATATATATACCAAAAAATTATAATTATTACCATCATTATCCTGGGATTGTGGCTAGAAGATGCAATATTGTTACAATTGACAGGGTGAAGTGGCTGTCCATTTTCATCTACCAAATGCACCTTACAGTATGCAGCTCCTGATAAGAACTTCCGACGTTTTGAAGCAGTTTGAATATTTTGTGCATCTAAACTTGATGCTAAATCTGCATGAGCCTGAAAAATTGTATACATTATAAATTTATTTAAGCTGTGCATGATTGACGACATGGATAAAAAACATATGGAACAAGCTGGATTTTGAAGAATTGTTCATTCGATATAAGTATGATTTTTTCTCCCTGCATTTGAGCAAAACAACAATAAATTTTGGTGCATACTCCTAAATGTAATTTCAGTGCCTAATGTATAGATCACCGCACCGGTGCATTTTTGGTAATACACACTGGTGTCGTTTTATACTCAGATGCACCTGTGCAGTTCGATTAAGGGACACATCGGTGACGAATAACCAAAAATAAAAAAGCGCAACTCTATTTTCTTTAAGTGAAAAAAAATGGTAAATTGAAAACGGGTAGAAAAATATTTTCGAAAATATAATTTCATAAAACATTTCTTTAAATAATAAACACTTTTCATTATTTCACTATTTTTGCAAAAAAAATTAGCCAAAGATTTGCAGGAGACATACCTGGAGCAAACAGAGCATGAGAGCACTGTGGAACAGGGAAATACATTCGAACAGAAGTATTCAGACAATCAGAATTCCAAACCTCTGGTGATTCAAACCCTGTAGCATAGAATTTCAAATGATGTGAATAAATTTTATTGTTTTTTTTACTTTTTCTGTAGTTTTTTTTAATGCAGTAAAAGAAAAAAAATCAAATTTTACTGTTTTTTTTACTTTTTCTGCAGTTTTTTTTATGCAGTAAAAGAACAAAATAAAAGTTTATTTTTATTTTACTTTTTTTTTTCTGCAGTTTTTTTCACTTTTTCTGCAATTTTCAGAAACAAAATAATAAAAAAAATCCATTTTTAGAAACAAAAACCATAGATTCTTTTTGTTTCTGCCCTTTCTTCTCCCTCTTTCTGTAATTTCAGAATTAGGGCTTTTCAATTTAGATTTATAGGGTTTGTATAGTCATAAGACATCCAACCCACATGACAACTTGCATAGTCGAATCCCAATCCATATCGGCCCTTATGTGAATTTAAAAAAAATAGATTTGTTTTCCTCGGTGCGCCCTGCGTAACATAGCGCACTGGTGCGCTCTGTTATACCAATGCACCGCGAAAGTACAGTGATAAAAAATTAAAAAAACAAAATATTTTTTTATCAGTGTGCCATATGTAACATATGACACCGATGTGCTATTTCATTATGGCGCACCGCGAAGTTGTTGTTTCACAAAAAAAAAATCTATTTTAGAAACAAACCCTATATTCTTTTTGTTTTTTCCCTTTCTTCTCCCTCTTTCTATGATTTCATAATTAGGGCTTTTCAATTTATATTTGTAGGGTTTGTATTGCTAAATATAATCCTAAGACATCCAACCCACGGGACGATTTGCATAGTCGGATCCCAATCCATGTTGGCCCTTGCATAAATTAAAAACAATTTTTTATTTTTTATTTTTTTCAGCGTTGCACCCTGCATAACTGAGTGCACCGGTGCGCTCTATTATCCCAGCGCACTGTGAAAGTACTGTGATAAAAAATTAAAAAACAAATATTTTTTCTCAGTGCACCATTTGTAAAATAGGCAGCCGATGCGCTATTTCATTATGGCACACCGCGAACGTTCTGTTTCACAAAAAAAAAAAAAAAAAAAAAAAAAACCACTTTCAAAAAATACAAACCTTACATTCTTTTTGTTTCTACCCTTTCTTCTCCCTCGTTCTGTGATTTCAGAATTATGGATTTTAAATTTAGATTTATAGGGTTTGTATTGCTAAATATAGACCTAAGACATCTAGCCAACGAAACGATTTGCATAGTCGGATCCCAATCCATGTCGGCCCTTGCATGAATTAAAAAAAAACAGATTTGCTTTTTCATAGGTGTGCCTGACATAACCTAGTGCACTGGTGCTTTGTATTGTACAAGTGCACCGCGAAAGTAATGTGTTATTCACCATTAGCTCTGATACCACATGTAGACTTAGAAGTGTCCTCAGACACATAACTTTATTCATCATGGAAAAAGATTACATAGCAAATTACAGGAGTTTGTAAACTCTCACTCTCACATTCACATTACACAATGAAATTAGGAAACTAACCTATTTATAATCTCTATATTCTAACTTAATCTAGTTATGGATCACTTGGAAAACCAACAAGTGTCCATTTACAATAAATGTTCTTCTAACCATCCTACTAACTTTATTCCTATTTTAGAGCCTAGGAAATGACTCTATTCTAGAGTCCTATTTTTACTAACAAAATAATATTTCTAAGTATCTCTAATATTTATTAAATATTCTAATTGAATAAATGTATTTATCCTAACTTTACATTATTTAATTTATGTAATTTTAGATTTATAATTGCCTTTATGAAAGAGGCTAACATTTTGAAGAAAGTTACTAAAGATTGGTGTAAGGTAATGTATTGTTGTGTTGAAAATTGAGCTGGTCATTGTTTGTGCCTACATCAAAGTGTATGCATTTAGCTGGAGATGAGCGTAGATCTGTGGTGAAGATAGATCCACCGACAAAAGGGTTAAAGCGTGGAACATTTATTAGTACTGTAATTCTTCTCTTCAAATTCAATTTTATCTTGATTCAGTTAAAAATTCATTAAGATTATTCTGTGGTGGATAGAGGTAGATAAAAAATACATGCGATGTGTTGAGAAAGCATTCAAGTCAAACCTTCTCCGAATTCCTGGTAGTTGATGTTTGAGGGATTTTCTGCATTTCAAATTCCATGGCGACCCACCCACCATCAACATTCATTTTTTAGGGGCTTCCAAGGTTGGACCTTACTCATTCATTGCATGTTTTCACCCACTTTCCCAGCGGTAGGCCTATGGCTGACACGTCGATAACTGCAGCTTTTACTCAATCAACACGCTGCCCAACTAACCATTATGAGCACGCCCATTGAATCTAATCTTTTGTCTTGTGTGAATCTTCTTGGGTTACTCCGATATTTTTATTATTACTATAAATTCTGGCCTAGCTCATGGTTTGGAAGTTGTTATAAATAGGTCTAGTCCTGAAATATACTCTGTATTTGTGGATCGGATTCTGGGCAATATGGAATCGGAGCATATGGCTTAATACTAGAGTACTGGAGCCCATGGTCTGCGCTGTATCCTCAAGAGAAGAAGAGCGAGGCCACAAGCACGAATACCCCACTTACTCTGTTGTCATATACAAGCTGTGTCGAGCAGGTAAAAGTACAACCATCGTGAGAGCCAGCCAGCATCTCCTGCAGTAGTTGGAGAAGAGCTGAAGGCAGCAAGCGGAGTTAAAATCGATAGCAGAGAAGTGATGGCATAGTTTAGATGCAGAATCAGCAAAGCAGAATTGCAAGTTAAGCATGGTAAATAGCAAAAGCAGTTTCGATGGCATGACGTGCCTCATTAGGGGAATTTTGAGATCTAAAATGGGCCTCCTAAGGAAATAATAAAATAATAGCTAAACCAATAAAGTAATATTTATGAATTTGAAATTCACTTTTTACACCACAATCCATGTAACCATAGTTAAATTCAATTCAAAACTTGTACCAAAATAAAATTAATAAAAAAGTTGTATTGATGTGACTATAAATAAGAATGAGCTTTTGAAGAAAAAGTCATTATCATTGAACAACTAATGCATTTGTCCTTTGTACTTCAATAACTTAAAATAAAATATAAATATAAATTTATAAATTCTTAATTATTATATGCTATTAATTAAAATTTATATTATTTAAATTGTATAATAATATGCAATTAATATACTATATAAAAAAAATATAATAAATGTCTAGGGATATGCATTGTTTCATTTAAGAAATATGAAATGACAATAATAAATTTTTATTCAAAAAGTGTGAAATGACATTTATTTTGAGTACTTTACTTTGACTTTAAAAGTACTTAGAGCACTACCATGGTTAACCATGAGTTTTTGTCCACCATTGAGAATGTAACAAGTAAGTACCTTTAACTCATTCAATGACACCTCAACCATTAGGGATGATGTCATCCCCTAAAATGTGATTGGTTCTCATAAAGTGAATTTTGATTGTACATTTTCCTTAGGAGGCCCATTTTAGACCTCAAAATTCCCCTAATGTCATCGTCATTGGAGAGGTACGTGGCTTGTCAAATAATTATATTTGTCACTTTGGAGTTAATCAAAGGTAAACTCATGAATTCGATTGAATAGTACAAAACTATAGATGTGGCAAGATATAATATTATTTGGGGTTATGATTTTATATCCCAAATTAAATATTTTCCGAATAAGTTGAAGGATGAGAGAAGTGAAGTATTTGAAGATTACATTAAAAGTGCTTTGAATAGTATTTTAATGTAAATTCACTTTTTGAAGGTGACATTAAAAAAAACAAAACTTTTAATCACTTTAAAGTGACTTCATAATGTTCATTCCAGTATTTTAATGGAAATTATGTAAAAGCATGATTATAAAGGCTCTTTAAATATTGATTGGGGAGAGATAAGGAATGGCAATTTTGTGAAGGGGGTCATAAGGGTGAAGATTGTCATTGATTTTGTAATAAGAGTGGTGCTTTTGTTGGGAGAAATAAGGTGTGTTTTTTTTAATAAAGTGAATTTTAAAGGAGAGATAAGATGATTTATTTTTTGTAAATTTGGAGTGATAAGGGAAAGCCTTTATTGTAATTCAAAGTATTGTTTTACTTTGAGAGAAATCGTGTCACTATCCATTCAGATTTTGAAGGCGAGTTGTTTCAAAGGGTTCCCAGCTTAGCATTATCATTGCTTCAGATGATGTACTCCAGTGATTAATAAAGACATATTATTTTTGGTGTTGATGTGTCCTAGATTTGCGCTAAATTGAATAAGGGGATCTTAGGTACACCATGTGTGTTTGATGGCGCATGCTTTTTATGGCTTCATGTTGTTGCTTTTTTATTTATGTCTAGTTGTGACACATCAATGATTTCATTTAATATCGCATACATAGAATTCAATATCAGCAAGCACAACACATGTAATGCAATAGCTGCAAGGCAGGAAAATTAAGCTCAACACATGCATTTGCGTTTTCAACATCGACATTCTACATCAACAATAAAATTCACTTAGTCAAGTTAATGAATTTCAAAGCAAAGTCTACATCAACGTTCTTGAAAATCCATTTCAGAACTTGTAATCAAATTCATTGTTTTACGTGAATCATTAAAAATTCGTTGTTCATGAATTTTTAAGAGGACAAGGGAATTCATTGTTTTAAGTGAGCCATTCAAATCATTGTAAGCTTACTTGGGTGCATTTTCGACAGTGTTCGACACCCTTCCTTTAAGAAAAATCAAGTGAGTGCACGAATTTCTAAAGCAAACAAGCAACAAGTTTACATCTCCAAGCGAGCGTGATTATTCATTCAAGCAATTTGCATCAAGTCAGTACAATGTTCAAACCTTCAAGTGAGCCAGAGTGAAGTTTATTGCAGCAATCATCAAAGCAATCAAACAATTTCAACTCTAACACCAATCAAGCAAGTTGAGATCGACATCAAGCGAGCGTGGCTATTCTTTCAAGTGAGCGTGAATTCATCAAGTAAGTCAAGTGAGCACTTAAACAAACGCGATCGTCATCAAGTGAGCGTGAAATCTAGAGTTTAAACAAGAAAATTCTACAATTCTAGCAAGTGTTCCAAGCAAGTGCAATCAACAACAAATCAAGCGAGTGTTCCATTCAAGCCACATTCAAGCGAGCCTATCATTCAAGTGAAACAGTTCAAAGTATGACATCTATAACAAGAGAGCTTGATTTCAAGTGCGCAAGTTTAGATGGTGCACCATATTCAGTTGTTAAACATTCTTCACAGTTTGATGATCTCCAGTGATGAAGACATGGTGCAAGTCAACAAAGAAACTCTTGCTGATATTTCACGGCATCTACGACAAACACATGAAGCCATTGAATTTCTTCAACTAGAGTCGCAACTTCAAAGGATTGAATTGCAAGAAAAGAGTGATACTTTCAAGTCTTTGAACCATCCAGATGATAAGTCATTCATTCAAACAACTTCTAGTGTCGAAGTTGTTCAAGTTCCAATTTCTTCCAAGCCCATCATCAAGCCATGGGAAGAAATTCAACATAACAATAATTGACGAGGCTTAGGATATGTCAATGATAAAACCAACCTGCATATTCCAGATTATTCCAGGCCAATGAAGTTCGTCAGTGCAGGATTTCTTGCACAACTCACCTCAGCAGATTCTGAGAAAGTTGCAGACAACCAGCAATGCACACCACCCAAAGTTGCAGACACACAGAATTGTACGCAACCTGAAGTTGAAGTCCAACCGAAATGTTCTCATTGTCAAAGAACGGGCCATATGGAAGATCGGTGTATTGATCTCCATCCTTGTCGCCAGTGTGGAAAGCCTAATCATTCCTCAACAAAATTTTGCAACCAACAACAAACATCAGCCAGATTGCAGATACATTATGAATTGATCGACCCTTGGAAATGGTCATCCACAGTCAAACGATTGTCTCAGTTCTACAATCGAATCCAATCACACATAGTGCAGCCAATAGTGAAAAGATGATGGTACTCTCATGCAGTTGAATGGGGGAGTACACCAATGTAAAACTCCTACACCTGAAGGGGGGGAGTTCAGGAATACTTTCCAAGAGAAGTGTCTCTCCTTTCAACTGACAAAGGGGGGAAAATGTCAATGAAATTGACATTGGTTGTCAGAATGAAAGTCTTGATAAAACCAGCAAAAGTAGCCAGTGGGCATCTTCAACAGCCAGTGGGAATCAACAAATTTTCTAGTGGGCAGTCGACAGCAAAGAAGCATTGAACAGTTTTCAGCACAGCAAAAGCAACAGTGAGTTGTTTTTGACATCATCAGCTAGTGGGATTTGAACAAAATTTTGATGCTAATTTCATGCAAAGGATAGATGGATCCTTTTGTAACTTGGCACATGTTGGAGTTGTCAAGCAACATTCAGAGATGAATCAGACATACAGTTGACTCATGGTCTCTTGAGATTGAAGATTTTTTCAGCATCAACTTGAGAACTTGGAAGATGGTTTCTCTTTCTTATTTTGGATTTATCCTTGAAGGGGGGAATGTTAACCTCTTTCATAAAGGCAATTATAAATCCAAAAATACATAAATTAAATAATGTAAAGTTAGGATAAATATATTTATTAAATTAGAATATTTAATAAATATTATAAATACTTAGAAATAGTATTTTGTTAGTAAAAATAGGATTCTAGAATAGAGTCATTTCCTAAGCTCTAAAATAGGAATAAAGTTAGTAGGATGGTTAGAAGATCATTTATTGTAAATGGACACTTGTTGATTTTGCAAGTGATCCATAACTAGATTAAGTTAGAACATAGAGCTTATAAATAGGTTAGTTTCCTAATTTCATTATGTAATGTGAGTGAGAGTGAGAGTTTACGTTTTTAAACTCTTGTAATTTGCTATGTAATCTTTTTCCATGATCAATAAAGTTATGTGTCTGAGGACACTTCTAAGTCTACATTTATATATTTAAAAAAACATTTTTTTTTATCAGTGCATCATATGTAAAATATGGCACTGGTTTATGCTACAAAAACCAACACTGGACGATTTTTATTATTTTATCATGGTTAATCGGTGCAGTTGTTGACATGTAATGCATCGGTTCTCCTTGTTGATATAGAGCATCATACGGTCTATTATAATATTTGTGCGGTGCGTTTCTAAGACCCCCACGCATCAGCGTCGGTGCGTACATCATGAATGGCACACTGATTTCTTGAGATCTTTTTTTACTTGAAAAGTTGACAATTTATTTATAAATATGTTAATGAATGATATGGTAAAGGTTTGATATTGATAAATAAATTACTAACAAGAGATCAAGTAACAAAAATACTAATAACACATCAAGAAAATAAAAAATGGCAAGTTCTTTGTAAATTATTTACAAAAAATATTATTTTTGAACTATACGTAAGTTTAATTAATATGTATTGTTTACTGTGTATCATGTAGAGCCACAAAATGATGAAGCTCGATAAGATTATTTCTAATCTAGGACCAAAAGAGCGTAAAAGCTTGATGGAAAAATTGCAAAAGGATGAATCAGGTGAATGAAAAAATACTATCGATCCAATATGAGTTTCTTTTTTAAATTTTCATTAATAATATAATTAAAATTATTAGATAACATGTGTCAAACAGTCTATTAATTCACATCTGTTTAATGTTCTACAGGGACCAACAACTCAGAAAAGCAATGTTGTTCTAAGAAAAAATAAATAAATAGAACATGCAAATAAAAATGAATTGCTCCTTACCTCATCTAGAGTGGTGCTGGAGGTTAAAAAAAGGGGGAAAAAAATTTACAAAAGTTTGAGGGATCTAGTGGAACGAATGTATGGACATTATTTCCACTTACAATAAAAAAACCAATCCAATGATTCCAATAACCAAATTTTATCTAAACTACAGGAAGAGTTTCCAGAGAATTGGTCAATGAGACATGTCAGACTTTTAATAGCAAAAACGCACAACAACAAAAAAGAAGGAATGAAAAATTAATATTCCTTTAAATGTTTGTCTAGAATTATTTATAGATATCACTTTTATTATATTTACTTTTCATAAATCAATATAAAAATTAAATAGTTTATTGTCATGTTACATTTTCAGGAAGATTATGAAAATCTCAAAAGATGAATGAGTTGATATCAGAAATATGCCAGTAGGAATGTCCAAAAAGGTGTACAAGGAGATGATCAAAGAAATGGACAAAATTGCATCGCAGGAGGAGCCATCTCAACAACAATGTGCTTCAAATGTAATATGTAATCATTGGATTTTTCAATCATTATGTACAATAAATAAACAATTTAGCATTAAATATTATTTTTCAAGTATTTTCTTGCAGAAAAGAAAAGAAAATGGAACCCATTCAGCACATAAAATAGGACAAAAAGAAGAAAAGGGTTGATATCTAAGTTTGTGAGTAATTGTTACTTCCTTATAAAAACTTAACTAGATTTCATTTTTGTATTTTTTAAGTTGTTTTACAAAAATCATCATTGAATGTCTTCAAACAGGTGCTAACATACAAAGAAGAACCATCAGAGGAATTGATTGAAATTGGGTTAAATATGGGTTGTGAGTATATGTTGGCATATCAAAACTTAATTGTGGAATTTGTAAGAATCTATCGATCTTGTTTTACTTAGCTCTGTCTATAATTAATAGAACAAAAAAAGCTTTTATATTAAATATATGATTTGTTATGGGGTATAAAACTTGCAGGAAACAAAGTATGGAACTGTTCCAATAGATGAAATCTTGAAAGATGGCATGTTACATGGTTTTGAAAGAATGTGTATAGTTTATGAGTCAATTGTTCCAATGGTACGTCATTTCTTTTTTATTTACATTGATGTATATTATTTAATATTTCAATTTTCATTATTTTCACCAATGTATATACACTCATTACAGTTTATTTTTATGTTTGTAGATGGAAGGTGAAGAAGAAGAAAACAATCAATACCATGAACAAAACATTCCTGAAAATAACCCAAGTCATGGAAGTAGCTCTAGCAGTGACAACAGATCAAGCGAAGAATGATGATCACTATGATTGGATATCAAAGAAAGGTGTTGTATTTTTTGAAATATGTCTGTGAAATTAGACATTTTGTTGAATGTAATGGACATAGTGTCCCAATTGAAAGACAAAGGGATACCAATAACTATCCCATTTTGTATGACAAAGACTGTCTTATTCATATATATATATATATATATATATATATATATATATATATATATATATATATATATATATATATATATTCTATTGCGTTCTCCATTGTCATTCTCAAATGCACTAACAAAAATTTAATTCATATGAGTATTGTTATAAAATATATATGTGTCAACTTTTGATGAATAATGAATTTTAAAAAACCACAATAATTATGATATGATATAACAAATTAATCCAAAAATCACATTCAAATGCATTAATAACATTTTAATTAATATGAATATTGTTATAAGATGTGTCGACTTCTGATGAATAATGAATTTCAAACAATCACAATAATTGCACTGTCACAAGTCGATGTTTCTAAAAAATACAAAATGAAAAATGGTTGTATCAGGTTCTTGTACACCCGGTGCGTTTGTGCGGTACGATGCATAGGTGCATTTATGTGTCTATCATGTGATGTAATTGTACGACCTATGGGCCTTGCCACGAATCTGAGTACCAATTATAAATCTCGGTGAGTTTGTGTGATACTACGCACGGAGTGTTTATGTGTCTCTGTAGATGCATTTGTATGACCTATGGGCACCGCACGAATACTGATACCAATTATAAATCTCAGTGCCTTTCTGTGATGTTATGCATCAGTGCATTTCTATAAGCCTATGCACCGGTGCATTGATACGACCTATGGGCACCACACAAATCCCAAGACCAATTATAATGACCCCGGCGTTGTATCACCAACACTACGCCCAGTGTGGTTTTATACCTTAACGACCCAGTGCATTCTCCTTCGACTGCCCTGAGGTGCCTTCTACATGTACGCACCGGTGCGTTAAAGCCAGATTAGTGCACCGATGAAAAAAAGCATCCGTAATAACCTCCGGTCGCTCAATTTTTTTAGTTGTGTTGACTTTCCATTAACAGATTTGCCAAAACCTCCGTAACCATAAACGGATGTTGTAGCAAATGTTTTTTTAACAATTTTGGCCAATTTTATAACACTAATAACCTCCTTTATAACCTCCGCTATAGGGTCTTTTCCTTGTAGTGAATTGCAACATGATATATCAAAATTACAAGGCCAAGTGCAAAATTTTTTTCTCTCACAAATAGTAACCAAAAATGAAATGGAAGCTAAGATAGATGTCATGGAAGCTAAGATAGATGGTATGGAAGCTAATATGGATGGAATAGTATTAAAAATGGAAGACTTTAAGGATGGATTAAAAGCATACATGGAAGGTTTAAAGGATGGTTTAAAAGCAAGCATGGAAGGTTTGAAGGAAGTTCTGAAAAAATTTGCTATAATAAATTATTCCTAATGGTGAAAATGTATTATATGAAACTCATGATGAGAAAAAAAAATGTTAATCATGATTTGATAGCCTCTAACATTGGATTGAAGACCCACAATATTCTAAAGATCGATATGAGTAATTTTTATGGCAAGGATCCGGTAACATGGATATTACAAATGGAGGAATACTTTGATCTCCATAATATGAACACACACAAAAGGTACACATTGCAACTTTATATCTTATAACCCAATCAATTTGTATGATATCGATGGCTTTTTATCGTAAAACATTTGTCACTTGGTCAATTTTTACAAAGGAAATGATAGTACATTATGATGATACAAAGAATAATACCTAATGGTGGAGCACATTGAGGGCTTCCAGAAATTGAATATAAGGGTAAATGATATTCTAGAGGAACATAGGATTGATGTCTTCATAGGAAATTTGAAGGATAAAATTCAACATGAGGTTCACCTTTGGGAATGGGATTCATTGGAGAAGGTATTTAGGTTGGAAAGAAAAATTGAAAGAAAAATTATGGCGACAAGGAAGCCTACCACTCACAACTATAAATATGGAAGTACTGCTACTCATATCCTTCCACAAACTACAAGGTTGACACTAAAAAAGTTGGAAGAAAAAAGAGCAAAAAGGATTTGTTACAATTGTGATAGAAAATACACTAAAGGTCATAAGTGTGCTCAAAATAAATTATTTTTCATAGATTGTGAAGAGGAGGAAGAAAAGGAACAAAAAAATTCAAAAGAAGAGGATATACACCAGAAACCAACCCTAGAGAAAGAAGAAATGATTCGACCATATCTTGTAATGAATTGGAAGGAATTACCACTCCTCAAACTCTCAAGATAGAAGTAAATATCAAGAAGAAAAAGGTAACATTGTTGATTGATTCAGGTAGTATCCATAATTTTATTCATTGTAAGATAGCCAAGGAATTGAATTGCTTCCTATATCCAACACGAGAGTGTCAAGTGATGGTTGCAAATGGAGGAACTTTAAATTTCTATGTAAGTGCCTAAATATCAAGCTAACCATGGGGGAATAGGTATTGAATAGTCTAATGCTTTCCATTCCAATGGGTGGTGTTGACATTGTACTAAGAGTCCAATGGTTACAATCTTTGGATACAATAACTTTTAATTTTCAAGAAATTTTCTTGAAATTGTTTTGGGAAGAAAAGGAAGTTGAATTAAGGGGTATTGCAGGGAAACCAAGAAATATAATAAGCTCTAATGGAATGAAAAAGCTTCTAAATAAAGAGAAATGAGGCATAATTTCACAATTATGCTCACTAGATGTTCAAACATTGAACTCATCTATTTCTCTAGATCTCAAAAAATTCATGGACAATCATTCGAAGGTATTTGAGACTCCCAAAGGCCTCCCACTTATTCGTGATTCTGATCATGCTATTCATTTGATTCTAGGAAGTGTTCCTCCAAACATCGGGCCTTACAAATATCCCTATGCCCAAAAGAGTGAAATTGAACATATGGTTGTTGAAATGCTAGATTCCGATATAATTTAACCTAGTCAAAGTTATTTCTCTACTCCAATAGTATACAAGGAGGGATCATGGTGCATGTGTCCTAATTATAGGGAGATAAAAAATCTCACTATTAAATATATATTTCCCGTTACTGTCATTGATGAATTATTGGATGAATTACATGAAGAAATTTACTTCACCAAGTTGGATCTTCATTCCAGATATCATCAAATTAGAATGAAGACTGAAGACATTCCAAAAATAACATTTAGAACTCATGAGGGTGTTGGCTTAAAGGGGTCTTGACCCAGGTTTAATGTTAGTTGTGCACCAAAAAAACCCTCTATTATAGGCCCTTTCGGAAATGACCTACTGCGCAGATCACAGACTCACTAGAGGCAATATTGGGGGATGTCAAAACCTGGTTTCTGAATCTAGAGGGACATTGGAGTGTGGATCTACTGCTAAAATTCTATTTATTCTTATTCTGGACTGCGTGGATGTATCTATATACTTTAACCATTTATACTTCACAATGCATATAATAATAAAAAAAACAGATAAACATAACAATGCTTCCAAAACTCTTCTTCTTTTATTATGATAAATAACTTCAGAACATACACTTCTTCAACCTGCACACATAGCTACAAACGGTCTGCGCAAAAAGCTACAGACTCTTCAACGCCTTCGTGCACACAACAGCTGAGCCTTCCCTTAAGACCAAAAATAGACAGACATTCAATAGCTTGCGCTCATCAAAAATTACAAGACATATATCCACCTATCATTTATATGACTTTGACTTGACATTACATTGCTTTATATAGCCTTCGCATACATACAATACCATGGTCCACATACCATGGGCAGACAAAAACTAAAAAATAAACCCGAACCCTTTACAAAAAGAGGGGCTTCGACCCACCTCGAAGCCCCAAACCTCCACGCAGTAGATTCAAATTTGTTGGACCGCACACTCTGTTTCCTCAAAATGTAGAGTCTTTGACTCAAAATTGGACCAAGTTGGGCCATGCCCAATAAAGGGTCACTATGAATTTTTGGTCGTTCCTTTTTTCCTTACCTATGCACCTTCTACATTTCAAGGTTTGATGAATTCCAGTTCAAACCATTCCTTAGAAAATTTTTGTTAGTATTTTTTGATGATATACTTATCTACAACAAGTCTTGGAAGGATCATGTTCAACATGTTGACAGGGAGCTCAAACAATTGGAGGAGAAACAATTAAATGAAAAAACCTCAAAATGTTTCTTTGGAGTACAAGAGGTGTAATATCCAGGTCATATTGTATCTCATGAGGGTGTTAATGTAGACATTAACAAAATTAAATCCATTAAGGAATGGAAAATACCCACAACCATAAAGCATCTGCGAGGATTTATTATGCTGGCAAGGTATTATCGCAATCTTGTTAAGAATTATGGCAGAACGAAAACACATCTAACAATATTACTAAAGAAAGATTCATTTTCTTGGACTCCAGAAGAAACTAAGGCCTTTGAACATCTTAAATAAGAAATGTGCGAAGCACCAAAGTTAGCTATGTTGAAGTTTGCAACAAGAAACAGTGAAATTGGCATACAGAAACAATATCCATGATCCTAGTGAAAATTAAGCACCTATACTAGGGCAGGACCCACATAGGCTATTTTTAGGTGAATGTCTATTTTTATTATCCCTTAATTTAGATGGACATTAAACTGTAATCTATTCTCAATGTGGACTTGAAAATAGTTAACTGAAGTGGAAAATCAGTTAGCTAAGTGAATTTTGAGTTAAAAGGTTAGTTGGTGGGACATGCAGGTTTAATTTAGTTGTAACTGAGTGATTCTAGTTGTAAAGAGTTGAAAGTGCAGTGGCGCATGAGTTGTGCAAGTTGTAAATCAGTTTAACTCAGTTAAGTGAGTTAAAGTCATTTGTGCTAGTTGTAAATGTAGATACACTAGTGAGAGATCAAGTGAATGAAATATTGATTAGTTCACATGTGGTGATCTCACATGAAAATGATGTTTTTACTATTATTAACTGCATGCATGTCAGTTCCAGTGGAGACCCAGTTGAGACTAGGTGAAAGGGAAGTGTAACTATCAGTTGTGATATTAGCAGACTACTGAGGTGTAGTTAAAACACCACAGAATGCCCATGATACTCAGCGTAGTTGAAGACAGTTGAAATTCTTTGTGATTAAGGAACACATTCATTAGGAACTACGTGAGCAAGGTAGGTTATCTGGAGGCAGTAAATTGGTCTTTCATTGGCCCAATTTTATCTAAGACAGTGTGAGACAATTAGCTGAATACAGGAGGATTCTTGTGAGAATAATTGTATCTAATTGTTTCATGATTCCTTGTGGAATATAAAATATATGATAGAGGGGTTTTGAGCAGTAAGCTTTCCCTGGGAATATCTGGTGTTGTGGTTTTGATCTATTCTTCTTTGCGTCATGTGATTGGAAATTGTGTTTTTTTTAACTACACAAAAGATTTGTAGAAGTGATTCAGTATTTAACCTTACGACATTGTTAGATCAGGTGAATCAAAGATATACATGCATGTTGTATAATTCCTACAAGCTACGCTAGACTTCACAAAACCTTTATTGTGGAATGTGATGCATCAGGAAATGGAATTGGTTCCGTTTTAATGAAATAAGGAAGATCCATTGCTTTTGAAAGTCGTCCAATCAAAGGAAAGTATTTACACAAACCTATTTATGAGAAGGAAATTTTGGTAATACTTCATGCACTAAAGAAATGGTGACCTTACCTAATGGGAAGAAACTTCAAGGTAAAAATAGATCATGAGAGTCTTAAACACTTTTTGGGACAAATATTATCTTCAGAAGAGCAACAAAAATGGGTCACAAAGATGTTGGGTTATGACTTTGAAATCATCTACAAAAAAGGGAAGAAAAATGTTGTTGTAGGTGCATTATCAAGAAAGGATGAGTATGTGGAAGCATTGCTTTGTGCCATTTCTATTATCCAACCAGAATGGATAAACGAAGCAAGGGATGAATTTCGAAGAAGTGTGGACACTCATTCAAAAGTTGCAGCAAGATCCCAGTACATATGATACATTTTGTTTGAAAAATGATTCATTATGGTGCAAATATCACTTATATCTTTGTAAGAATTCCCTACTCAAACAAAATATTCTTTTGGAATTGCACACCTCTCCCTTAGGAGGGCACTCAGGATTTTTAAAAACTTACCACAGGGTTAAGAAGGAATTTTTTTGGGATGGCCTTAAATATGATATTAAAAATTTTGTGGCAAAATTTTTGGTTTTCCAACAAAATAAATTTGAGACAGTTAAGACCCCTGGTCTGTTACAACCTTTATCCATTCCAAGTCAACGTTGGGAGGAGGTTTCAATGGATTTTATCACGGGTTTACCCAAGTCCGAAGGAAATAATGTCATCATGGTGATAGTTTATAGACTTACAAAGTATGCACACTTTTGTTCATTATTTCATCCATTTAAAGCCAACACGAATGCTATTGAATTTATGGAAACGATTCAAAAGATGCATGGAAACCCAAAGATTATTGTAAGCAACAGAGATCCCTTTTTTACTAGAAATTTTTGGACAAATTTTTTTTCTTGTTTGGGTACTCAAATAGCTCATAACTCATCTTATCATCCTCAATCTGATGGGAAAAATGAGATAGTGAATAAATGTTTGGAAGGATATCTTCGTTTCGTTGTATCTGATAAACAAACACAATGGGTCAGGTGGTTACCTCTGGTTGAATGGTGGTATAACACTTCCTTCCATACTGCAACAAAAATAATCCCATTTATGGAACTTTATGGATATCATCCACCTTTCATCACATCATCTTTAAGAGAAAATTCTAAGGTTCAAGCAGTGGAAGATCACATCGAGCATCAACAACAAGTTCTCCAACTATTAAAGGATAACCTTATTTTGGCGTAGAATCAAATGAAACAACAAGAAGATCAACATCACAACAAAAGAATTTTTGATGTAGGCAACTAGGTATTTTTATGGCTACAACCATACAATAAAATGTCCCTCAAGCAAGCTAAGAAGGATAATAATTTATCACCAAATTACTATTTTACTTACAAGGTGTTAAAAAATATTGGTACTATGGCATACAGATTGGAGCTTCTCGTATCTTCCCGAGTGCACCCAATTTTCTATGTTTCATGGTTAAATACTATTCTAGGTGACAAGATTATAGTTCAAAAAATATTTCCAAAACTTGACGATGAAGTAAAAATCATATTGGAACATGAAGCAATCACAGAAACAAGAGCTTGACAACTACAAAATCGATCAATTTCATAGTATCTCATCAAGTGGAAGAACTTACCTGCTGAATATTTGACATGGGGGGATGAGAATTTTATATAGAAGCATGTAGAACTACTCAAGAGTTGTGGTGATACAGGTGGATATTGTTGGCCACCCACCTATCCCATTTGGACCCCCACCATTGGTTCTTTCAGTTTTTCAGTTTCAACATAACTTACTATTTCTAGCAGTTTGTCGAGTTCAGAAATTTCGGAGTTGTTTTGAGGCTCTAATGATCCATGTGGATATTGGTGGCCACCCACCTATTCCATTTGGACCACCACCATCGGTTCTGTCACTTTTTCAGTTTAAGCACAACTTACTATTTTTAGTAGTTTTTTCGGGTCCTGAACTTTGGGAGCCATTTTGAGGCCCTAAATGAGATTTTTTGGGAAAACCGGGAGAAACATAAAAGTTACTTTGATGTTAGTCACATAAAAAGTTGTATTCCTTGGCTAGATATTTATAACGAGGTATTGAGCCCGTCAAATAGAGATCGTATTCCAAAGTTATGTCCCTGGGAAGATTGATGTACCAATTTACCCAAACGGGGCCCACAGTTTTGGCACTTCATCTCCTAGGGATAGGTTTTTGCATGTTTAGGGGTTTTCATTGTTTCTCAACAATAAATAGGCATTCGAGCCTCATTGTAAGATAGTTCATAGGCCTATAGCCACCACGTCTCTTTTGAGAGATAAGCTACCAACTCCCTAGCTATTTTATTTCCATTATGTGTGTAAGCATATTTCAGTCATTTGATTTTAATGAAATGAAATTTTATTTCCACTGCATCTCTGTGTTTATGCCTATTTCTATATTTTAGTGTGTTCTTGCATAATTCCGGATCATGAGGACAACACTCTTTTGAAGGAGAGGGTCATGTTAGGTCCCTATAATACTAGTGTATTCCCTTATTGTTATTGTTAGTGTAGTCGCTTTATTGTTATGGTTGTGCCCATGTAGTCTCAATATTGTTATTATTGTGCCACATATAATCCCACTATTGTTAATGTTGTGCCCTTACATTATTATTGTTATGTCGACTCTGATTATATCGTGACCCCTTAAACTCCTATATATAGAAATGAGGTTTTTTCATTTGAATCATCCAAGAATTATTCATTTATGTATTGTAAAGGAGGTTTCCCCATCGAAGTGGATACTTTTTAAGTCATTTATTTATATTTTCTTATATTTTGTGAGCTGGTTGCATAAAAAACGTCATAATGTGCTCAAAATAACCATTTTCAAGCAACATGATCAACCATATACAACATGGTCAACCACAATCAACCATATTTCACCATTGTTGTCATCTGTTGAGAATTATGAATAATCAACAACAGAGGAATGCATTCCCATTTCAACACAAAGAATGCACAAATATGCGGAAATAAAAAATTGCAGACACACATACAGACAACATAAACACAGAAGAGGAACACATTTGAAAATTATTCAATTTTCTCTAAATTTGATTCATATCTCTATGAACATATGAGAAATTACATTGGGTTTATGCAAAATGGCTGAAGCCTGAACATTTAAGGCAATTCAATGCCAGATCGGACTATAATCAACCAAAATGTCCTCTGCTCTGCTCTGTTGTTTCTACACGAAAACAACGTACAAAACACTAAATGGCTGCTCTGAAAATTTATGCGATTCAGTTTTGAAAACACATCGAATTCGTCACCTTATTGCAAGTCGCATATCGGCGATTTCAACTTTTAACATTTGCACTTATGGGAAAAAATAATAATTTGTGATCGCAATGTGACGTGGCACATATCACATCGCAATGTAAACAATTTAACTTGCGGGTGCTTATTCGTTAAACTCCTGAGCTTGACACGTGTCCTTTGCGATTGCATCACGAAAAAATAAGATAACTTGTAGGCAGATTTAAAAGGTAAAACTTAAACTTTGCGAAGTGCGGGTTGCGGGCGACTTAAAGGTGGTAAGTGAGAAAAACAAGAAAGGTAAGGAAATACGGAAAAAAAAAGGTTTGTGGTAGATTTGAAATGCGCCAATGGTTGGTGGGTCCCGCTAGATCATATCAACAGAAATATAAGATTTGAGAGTGTAAGCTTCTGTGATCCATAACATTTTAATTATAAATCTTCTAGGAAATCACATAAGAAATTTTGGTTCCAAAATTTCTTATGTGATTTCCCGGAAGATTTATAATTAAAATATAAGATTTTTGAAGGCTTAAGAGGTAAACGATAAGTGTTGTGAAGTGCAGGCGGCGATGCGGTAAACCATGGTAAATGTGAAATGCGAAAAACAAATGGATAAGGCAGAATGAAAAATTTTGTGGTGGTCTTCGTAATGCGGTAAATTTTGAGGTGGGTCCTGTCGATATCGCAACGGTGGGGAAATAACATTCAGCAAAAAGGCTTAAGGTTAAACAAGAAAATTTGCAGGCTGTGATGCTGTGGGAAACTGGTAAGTAATGTGGTAGGTAAGAAATTTAAACAGAGAGTGTGGGCTTGGTACTCTGTTTCTGGATTTTGGGTGAATGCCTTCGGATTTGAAAACTGAAGCTTCGTCCTTCCCTGCACAAAAATTCAATGAAGTGTGGGCTACTACCACTGTTTATTCATGGTGGTGGTTGGGAGTATTTCCAACACTCCCCCTTAATCACAACTGCCACCATCAATCATTCCTAGACATTTTTTGAGATAAACAAAACTCTTCTGTCCCAATGGCTTTGTGAGGATATTTGCAAACTGTTCCTCTGACCTGCAATGTTGCAAAACAATTTCACCATTGTTAACTAATTCCCTTATGAAATGGTATTTAGCATCAATATTATTTGTTCTCTTGTGGAAAACATAATTCTTTGACAATGCAATTGTTGAGTTGTTATCACAGAAAATTGTGGTTCCTTTGTCTTGTTCATGACATAAATCTCTTAGCATCCTTCTCATCCAAACTTCTTGGCATGATGCTGCTATTGCTGCTACATATTCAGCTTTTGGTTTTGATAATGAAACTATTGGTTGCTTCTTGGAAGCCCATGAAATGGCTCCCGATCCCAAATGAAAAAACATACCCTAGTGTGCTCTTTCTGTCATGTACACTTCCAACCCAATCACTATCAGTGTAACCAATCAGCTTAAAATCATCAATTGAGGAGTATAGAACACCATACTCCTTTGTTCGATTTACATACCTCAACATTCTCTTGTCTTCTTGCCAATGTGTCTCTTTGGGTGTCTCCATGAATTTGGATATCAAGCTTACTGCATACATTATATCAGGCCTAATTTAAGTCAAATACATTAGACTGCCAACCATGCTCTTGTATAATGTCGGATCAAAATTCTTGTTGCAATCTTCCTTGCTCAACTTCAACCACATGATGTTTGGAGTTGCTGATGCTTTGTTGTTCTGCATATTGAACCTCTTTAAAACTTCTGCAACATAATTTTTTTGGGAGATAAAAATCCCATTTTCTGTTTGATTTACTTCTATGCACAAAAAATATGTTAGCAAACCCAAGTCAGTCATTTCAAATTCACTTTTCATGACTGCTTTAAAATCAGCAATGACAGAAACATCATTGCATGTGAAAATTAAATCATCTACATATAAGAAAACAATAAGAATTTTACGTCATTTTCTTTGATCTAGAGTGTGGGTTCACCATCACACTTGTCAAACCCATTGTCTATCAGGTAAGCATCAATCATGTTGTACCATGCTCGTGGTGCTTGCTTCAGCCCATAAAGAGCTTTCTTCAACTTACACACCTTGTGTTCTTGGCCTTCTATCTCATAACCAAGAGGTTTTTCAACATATACCTCCTCTTTAAACACTCCATTCAAGAATGTGAACTTCACATCCATTTGATAAAATTTCCATTTTTTTGTGTTGTTATAGACAACACTGTCCACACTATCTCCATCCTTGCAACTGGTGCAAAGGTTTCCTCATAATCTCTTCCTTGTTGATGCTTGTAACCTTTGAAAACTAGCCTTGCTTTGTGCCTTTCTCTCTTGCCTTAAATGTTTCTCTTGGTCTTATAGACTGTTAATTTTGGGCAACTAGGTCTAAAATCCATGTTGTGATGCTTAGATGATGATGCCAATATTTTTATTGGATTCCTCTTTCGGAGAGATGCAAGATCGATCTAAATATCATCTTGATCGAATGAGCAGAACATGTATTTTGAATTTATTCCACATGTGCAATCTCGGCATGTTTTATCCCACATGCATAAGAGATGTTTCACACACCCCCACAGATGCCTATATATTGGAGAGACTTGGAGTTCATTTTACACACACATTTTGGTGGAGGCATTTTTCTTCTCTCTTGGAGGATGATGGAGCAATGTTCTTGGTTCTGCTTTTAGGGCTTCTTGGTGAAATGTCTTTGTGGAGTATTATTGATGAAACGTCTTGGGGTTGTGTGACACATGTGGGTGGCTGACCTTATGAAGAATTTGCTGGTTGAAGCATCCTGCTGATCGGTGTAATGCCACCATTCTTTATCTTTTTTTTTGTCTTGTCTTCCATCGATCTATTGGTATGTTCTATCTGCATCTTACTTTCATTTTGCGCTAGAAGTTCAAAGTATATTTGCATCTAAGCATAGAACATCTTCAGAATTTAACATGGTATCAGAGCTAGGAGAAGACAAAGCCCATATAGTGGAGAATCTAGGGCAGCGAGATAAGGATTATTTTCAGGTGACCGATCTGCTAGAAGAAGGCCTAGTCACAGCCAGAAGGAGCCTAGTTACAGCTAAGTGGAGCCTTGGGACAACGTGGAAATTTCTGTAGTGAAGGTAGTGTGCTGTAGGGGACAACGTTTGTTTTAAGATCCAAGTTTGCTGGGCATGTGGCCGAGGGTTTCAAGAAGATGGTAAATTTTTGGGGATTGCTGAGTTCGGTCCACAATTGAAGGAAGAAGCCTAGTCATTGAGCAACTTGCATCCATGAAGCATGAACCCCTCAGCAAAAGAATAGGTTGAGCTCCTGTTGTATTTATAGAGGATTCACACAAGTCAGAGTGGAGTATATCTTAGGACGAGAGCTTATAATTTCCAGCTGAGACTGATAGAAAATTTACTAAGGCCATGGGCATCACTTTGTTTGGAGGGCCGAAAGCTTCTTGTTCAAATAAATTTTATGTCTTCCCAGCAGATCGTACCTATTATTGTGGTGATCATTTCCTGTATTTATTAATTAGTGGCACCATTGAAGCGTGACCCATGTCTGCAAATAAGGTAATATATATATATATATATATATATATATATATATATATATATATATATATATATATATATATATATATATATATATATATATATATATATATATATATACATATATGTATATATATATGTATATATACATATATATGTATATATATATATATATATCTATATATATATGTATGTATATATATATATGTATGTATATATATATATGTATATATATATATGTCTATATATATATATATATATATATGTATATATATCTATATATATATATATATATATATATATATACAGGGTGTTGTAGTGATTATCATCAAGCATCAATGGGTGCATTAGTTATTAGTGCGGTTAAAGGAAAAATAAATTGTTGACTGTATTTGGAAAATGCGATGAAAATTTGCAGAGGAACAATTCGATTGTTGGTTGAATGATGGCATGATCTGGTTCTTGAGAATTAAGGAATTATACCAAGGAGACATTTTGTATCCACTGTCAGATCCTCTAGCATAATTCTACCTCACGGTGGTTGTATGAATACCTCCAAGACCGAAACTGCATCGGTCAGGCAGAGGATTGTATAGGAATTTCATGGTACCTTCAAGTAGTAAATTGAATAATTGAAACTAAATTTGGCACCATTTTTCATCGGATTGAAGTCTGTTTTAAGGAGGTTGAGCTCACATTCAAGGGAAAAATCATTTTCCTATGGCTGAATTTCTCATCAAAATTAGTATGCGCTCACTTCATGTTTGGTTGTAAGTAATCTCACTAGTTAGAGGGAAATTCTGATTAAGAGAAATGACGTCATCTTAAAGAAGGGAACGAGCCATTCCATATCCATGTGGAACATGCTATCTTTTTTGGTGTATTGTTGTGTTTATACATTTTGAAATCCATCATTCGATTTGTTGGACGAAGTCTTCATCATTCTAGGTTGTGTATTGGTAGCTGGATTGAGTATATATTTCGAGTTGCGTTGTGCTGCTGGACATGAGAGAGGCTCGTTTCATGTGCATTGGCAGTGTTCAATAGTATTGTAATGAAATTCCTATCATATGATTAATATACATATATATATGTTGTTCTTTATTCTGCCCATTGGGCATGCTTGGAATGTATATGGAAGTGCATTGCCTCCATCTCTCTTATGGGTTTTTGGGATCATAACGGAAGGGATGCTATTCATCCCTGTCACTCAAACTTGAAATTTGGAAGGATAAGTATGATCCTTTATGGCTTATGTTGACAGGAATGACAACCTTCAGTAATCTATATGGTCTATAGAATATCAATATGGATTGTACCATAAATAAACACTTATTGAAGAAGTGTTGAGACATAAAGAAGGATTAAATCCTTGCAAAGGAAGAGGTGAGTATTGGAGAGGCAATCCACTGTTGGAAGGAAGATCCGTGGAGCCTAAGATCAGTGAATCAGTAGCAGCTAATTTACTGTATGCAGAAAGTTTGTTGAAGACCGTATGAACGGGGTAGACTAATATAGGCCTATGTTCAGTGACCTTGGTGGAGCTTTGTTAATGATAGAAGACAGATTGAAGAGATGGTTGTGCAAGTGTATCTGAAGTAGTGGAGGAGCTTCTGAACCGCTAAGGCAAAGTTTAAATAAGAAATATTCTCTGTGAGATCCTCTTGGTACATCAAGAACAGAGGCCAAAGGAACGTAAGTGGAAAGCATATTCTGCAAGCAAGTCATTTTTATTTGTTCTTAATGTGTAGGAAGATATGGACAGTGGCATATGGCAGAATCTATATGATCTTGATCTGGGATATCTTCAGAGGCATATGAAATATATATAACCATGAAGTTTGATATCTTCTATTATGTATGGTTATGATAAATAATACTACGGCATCACTGAAATTCATGATATGATACCTGTCAGGATGTATGACAGACATATGGCAGTATATGGCTATGATTCCTAAATGGCCTTGACAGTGGGTGAGTAAGATTTAGGCCCATGATTAAAAATCCCATTCCGAGTTGGTGTCTAGGATGCCCAAATTCAAAATAATCATGAAGGCATATATCAGAGTTGTGTTGCAAAGGGGACTTTCTTCTTTTCCCTAAAGTATCACAATCTGATATCTAGTAGTTAATGCATTCTGGGTATATTTCTCAAAGAAGAAGATAAAGAATCCAAGGACTGATAATGGAACCTTTGCAGAGGAGATGGAATTAAGAGGGAGATCTCAACAGTATATGCTCCTGAGAAAATAACATGTCTGGAAGAAAGAAGAGGAGACCCTCTTGGCTCTGCGACACTCTCAAAGATGTCGAGAGTCATATGACCCCAAAGGGGGAAATTACGGGAAAGCAAGAAGCCAAGATATATATACCAAGGGTATCTAGCAGCCATGAGTACTATGTGAAGAAGTCATAAAGCATCAAATAAGGAAGGATTATATATGAAGGATGATGTTTGGGATATGGTCCCGAGACTGGAGAACAAAGATGTTGTCACCTCAATATGGCTTTATAAGATCAAGCATGGATCTGATGGGAGTGATGAAAATTACAAGGCAATATGTGTTGCCTAAGACTTCTCACTATGAAGGCATTAATTATGATTGTACATGTGATCTATTATTACCCTTGCTGCTACGCAAGGATGGAATCTTCATCAGAGGGATGAGAAGACCACCTTTCTGCATGGTGCGATAAAGAAAGAGGTGTATGTAGAGAAACCTCTAGGGTTCGAAGTACAGGATCGAGACACCCATTTTTTTAGGTTGAAGAAAGCCCTGTATGGGTTGAAGCTAGCCCCCAGGGCTTGGTATGAGAGGATAGATTGCTACTTGATGAATTTGGGCTTCACTCGTAGTAATATTGATCCGAACCTTTACTTCAAGGTTGATAGAGAAAAGCCTCCTATTATAGTTCTCTATGTAGACGATCTCTTCCTGATAGGTGTTGACCCTCTCATTCACTAGTGGAAGAGGGAGCTCACTTTTGATGAAGGACCTAGGACTGATACATTACTTCTTAGCCCTAAAAGTCTGGCAGAGACCTGGCGAGATTTTCTCTCTCAAGGTAAATATTGTGAAGCTATTGGAAAGATTTGGTATGATGGACTGTAAGTTTGTGTCGACACTGATGGAATTAAACCTTAATAAGCTGAGTGAAAGTGTTGCTGGGCCTATACTAACAAAATCCTACCGAGTATTGTCAACTCGTAAGGGCCCTGATGTTCTTAGGGAACATCCGTCCGAATGTATGTTGTGCAGTGAACACTTTGAGTCAACACATGGTTAATCCTCATAAAATTCACTAGGTTGGTGCCAAGAAATGCTTGAGATATCTCTAGGGCATGATAGACCAAGGGCTGAGATACACTGCCTAGAGTTTGAGACTCCGTGTATATGATGATTGGGTTGGCAGTGTGGTGTATTGAAAAATCACAGCTGGATGTTGCTTCACACTTGGGTTTGATTCGAGCAGGAAGCATAATTCGGTAGCTTCGAGCACCACTGAGGCCGAATACATTGCAACGTATATGGCCTGTTGTGAAGCCACTTCATTGTGAAAGCTCTTCAGTGAGTTTTTTGAGAATGTGCTAGATGCCACCATTATCCTTTGTGATAACAAGAGGGGATTTGTTTGTCGGAGAATCCTGTGTTACACGATTGATCCAAGCATGTTGATTTTTGGTACCACTTATCTGGGATATGGTACAACGAGGTGTCGTAAGGTTCGATCATATAGGAATTGATGACAATGTTGTGGATATTCTCACATAGCCCTTGGGGAAGGTCATGTTCCTAAACCTTCTGTGAGAATGTTGGAATCGTGGGACGACCCTATTTGGAGGGTCCTGTTGGACGATGGGATCTGGGAGCTCTAGGGGGCCTTTGGGGATAACTTCTTGGAGATATGAGAAACCATAGGGCTAGGCTTACCAAACCTTGTTGGTGTGCTTCCGCCCCACCTTGATGATATTGAGTTGGTTTACCTCTCTTTGATCTGTGCCTCGTATGCATCCTACCCATGGAGTTTTGGACTCATGGGAAGTACCTCTCTTTTGGCCAATGAGGTGGGAAATGTGAATAAATACCATAGCAATACCGATGGATGCATCAGATATTTCCGTACTCTCTATCTATAGGATGGCATGTATCCAACCACTTGATCTAGGGTCAAGTCTAGGGAGGTTTTATACCTCTAACTGACTTCGAGTTAGTGAAAATAACTTCAGGTTAGTATATGAATCTCTCGATTCCAAGTGAGGTTTCAGACCTCTAACTGACTTCGGGTCAGTGAAACTAACTTCGAGTTAGTATAAGACTCTCTCGAGTCCAAGTGAGGTTTTGGACCTCCAACTGACTTTGGTTCAGTTAAACCAAATTAGGGTTGGTGTGTGACTCCTTTGAGTCCTATAGAGGTTTCAGACCTCTGAACTAACTTTGGGTTAGCCGTGAGTGATGTCTTTGTGACTCACCTTTTGTTTTGAAATAAAGAAGCTAGTGAAGCAAGTTACGGTGGGATGACACACGATGTTTGGATGGCACTTATGGATGGAGTTCTCCCTAGTTGAGAGGGAGTGTTAATTTTGGGAAACTAGGTCCAATCTCCATGTTGTGATGCTCAGATGATGATGCCAATATTTTTATTGCATTCCTCTTTCGGAGAGGTGCAAGATCGATCTAAAGATCATCTTGATTAGATGAGCAAAACATGTATTTTGAATATATTCCACATGTGCAAGGTCAACCTGTTTTATCCCACATGCATAAGAGATGTTTCACACACCCCCACATATGCCTATATATTGGAGAGACTTGGAGTTCACATTTTACACACACATTTTTGTGGAGGCATTTTTCCTCTCTCTTGGATGATGATGGAGTAGCATTCTTGGTTCTGCGTTTAGGGCTTCTTGGTGCAGTGTCTTGGTGGAGTATTCTTGATGAAACATATTGGGGTTGTGTGACACATGTGGGTGGTTGAACTTATGAAGACTTTGCTGGTTGAAGCCTGCTGATCGCCGTAATGCCACCATTCTTTATCTCTGTTTTTGGCTTGTCTTTCATCCATCTATTGGTATATTCTATCTGCATCTTACTTTTATTGTACCCTAGAAGGTCAAAGTATATTTGCATCTAAGCATGGAACATCTTCAAAATTCAACATAGACCCATTTCACTCCAATAACTTATTTTCCTTGTGGGAGGTCCACTAACTCCCATGTGTCATTCTTTTATATTACTCTTATCTCTCCATTCATTGCTTCAATCCACTTCTCTTCTTTGACTACATCTTCAAAATGTATTGGGTCATCAACATGAAAAAATAAATAAAATAAAGAATTCAGACCAGCATTATTTTCAACTTCTTCTTGCTCATAAATTTCATTTAAATTTCTGAAGATGTGCTTTGAGTTTCACTTGAACTCGAGGGAGTTGCTGATCCCTGTGGTGTGCTTGGAGAAGCACTTTCTTGGTTTATCACTACTGTTCTGTTTTTTGCTTGTGGTGTGATCTGTTGAGCTTTTATAGGTGGAGGAGGAGCCACCATTGAGGAATTATTTTCTGCAATCAATTCCTCTTTGTCTTCATGTGAAATACATGTCTTCACATTTACTGTCTTCTCTAAACTTCCATCCCAAGATTCTTCTTCTATGAATTGAACATCTCTACTGATTATTACTTTCTTGGTTGATGGATTATAGAGCTTGTAAGACTTGGATTCATCACTGTATCAAATAAATATACACTTAACCCCCTTGTTGTCCAACTTCTTCCTTAACTGATCCAGGACATGTGCATATGCCACACATGCAAACACTCTCATGTGAGTGAAAAACTGCTTTGTTCCACTCCATTCTTCTTCTAGAACTCTGTTCATAACACCTTTGGTTGGACATCTATTTAAAATATAAGTTTCATAATTGACAGCATCAGCCCAATACTCATTTTGAAAATGCTTTGCCTTCAACGTACTTCTTACCATGTCCATGATGGTCCTATTCTTTCTTTCTGCTACACCATTTGTTTGAGGTGTATACCTTGTGGTAAACTGCTTATGTATTCCACGCTCCCTACAGAAACGTAGGAAGTATTTGGAGATATATTCTCCACCTCTGTCAGTTCTCAACACTTTTATGTAGTGTCCACTTTGCTTCTTAACAAGATCTTTGAAGTGGTAGAACTGTTCAAACACTTCACTTTTCTGTTTTAGAAAATAGACCCATGTCTTCCTTGTGTAATCATCTATAAATGTCAAAACATAATGACTGCTAGCTAATGATGGTGTTTGCATTGGTCCACATAAATCTGAGTGGAAAATCTCTAAAGGTTCCTCTTCCCTTGTACTCTTTCCTGCTAGAAATGATTCTTTGTGTTGTTTTCCCAAGATGTACCCTTCACATGGGCTATTTGGTTTCTCTATGAATGGAAATCCCTTTACCATTCCTTTTCTATGCAGCAAATTCAAACCTCTGAAATTGAGATGTCCAAATCTCAAATGCCATATCCATTTCTCATCTTTCACTTCTTCTTGATTTATTTCTTGTGTGACAGCTGCTACAACACCTCTTTCCTTCAAGTTTGATCTAATCTTGAGAGGAAAAATTATATTGCTTGTCATATGCACTTTTGAAATGAGCTGTCTACTTGGAGGTATATCCATGATTGTGCACACATCATTTAAAAAAAAACATTGTAGCCCTTTTGCACGAGCTGTCCAATGCTTAGAAGGTTACATTTCAGGCCAGGTACATAATATACATCTGGCACAAACTTCTTCTCTCCCTTCTTTGTCAGTATTTTCAATCTTCCTTTTCCCATGATAGAGACCTTGCTATCAGTCCCCATTTTCACTTCAGATTTTACACTTTCATCTAGATTGGAAAACATTGCTATGTTTCCAGTCATATGGTTACTACACCCTGAATCTAAGAACCATACATATTCTTGTTTTTCTTGTGCTAAATTACAAGTTAAAATCACATTACCATGTTTTTTATTTTCTTTTGTAAAATTTATGCTAGTTTTATTACCCATGTCATTAATTAAAAAAGTATGGCCATTATGAAAATGAATGTAGAGAATTATGAATAATCAACAATAGAGGAATGTGTTCCCATTTCAACACAGAGAATGCACAAATATGCGGAAATAAACAATTGCAAACACACAAACAGACAACATAAACACAAGAGAGGAATACATTTGAAATTTATTCAAATCTTCTCTAAAATTTGATTCATATCTCTCTGAACACATGAGAAATTACATTGGGTTTATACAAAATGGATGAAGCTTGAACATTTAAGGCAATTCAATGCCAGATCGGACTGTAATCAACCAAAAATTCCTCCGCTCTGTTTTGTTGTTTCTACATGAAAACAACGTACAAAACACTAAATGGCGGATCTAAAAATGTATGCGATTTGATTATGAAAACACATCACATCCATTGCCTCATCGAAACTCACATACCGACGATTTCAACTTTTAACATTTGCAATTATGGGAAAACATAAGAATTTACTATTGCAATGTGACATGGCACATATCGCATCGCAATGTAAACCATTTAACTTGTGGGCACTTATTCGTTAAAATCCTGAGTTTGCGATGTGCACTTTGCACTATCCTCCTAAGCTTGACACGTGTCCTTTGTGATCGTATCACAAAAAAAATAAGATAACTTGCGGGCGGCTTTAAAAGGTAAAACTTAAACTTTGCGAAGTGCGGGTTGCGGGCTACTTAAAGGCGGTAAGTGTGAAATATGATAAAGGTAAGGAAATACGGTGAAACAAAGGATTGTGGAAAATTTCAAATGCACTAATGGTTGGTGGCTCCCGCCAGATCGCATCGACGGAAATATAAGAGTTGCGAAGCCTTAAGAGGTAAACGGTAAGTGTTACGTAGTGTGGACGACGATGCGATAAACCATGGTAAGTGCGAAGTGTGAAAAACAAAAGGATAAGGTAGAATGCAAAGGTTTGCGGTGGTCTTGGTAATGCAGTAAAGTTTGAGGTGGGTCCTGCCGATATCGCATCGACAGGGAAATAACATTCAGCGAAAAGGCTTAAGGGTAAACAAGAAATTTTGTGGGTTGTGATGTTGTGGGAAATTGGTAAGTAATGTGGTACATAGGAAATTTAAACAAAGAGTTTGGGCTCGGTACTCTGTTTCTGGATTTTTCATGAATGCCTTCGGATTTGAAAACTGAAGCTTCATCCTTCCCTGCACAAAAATTCAATGAAGCATGGGTTATTTCCACTGTTTATTCATGGTAGTGGTTGGGAGTATTTCCAAAATCATCAACCATGGACAATAATGGAACAACATGGCCAACTATAGTCAAACATTGTCATGCATGGTCAACCATAGTTAACCATAATTAACCTTGAACAACATGGTAAACTATGATCAAGATGTCAACCATGGAATTTATTAACCATGGTCAAAGATGGTCAAAATTGGGCATGCCTAATGTGCATAGTAAACATGATCAAACATGAGAAAACATGGACAACATGGACAAACATGATCAACCAAATTCAACGATGCTAATTGAACATCACTAAACTTAATTAATTGAGATACAAATGGCTATCAAACATGGTCAACCATATTCAAAATCATCAACTATGGGAAAACATGGTTGATATATTTCCCATTGTTCACCACTTGACTAAAGTTAACCATGTTATTGCTAATATTATGTAAAAAATGTTATCAATAATACAAATTTTATTAATAATATTAATTTTAACTAGGATTAGATGTTATTAATAATATTAGTGCTAACCATGTAAGTAATAATGTTAGTATTAAAATTTTTCTAATGTGATTCATAATATGAATGTGTTTAAAATTATTATTATTATTAAATTTCATATTATTTATGTTTTTTAATGTTTAATGTTAATATTGATATTTATTATTTTTATTAACGTTAATGTTAATATGAATATGCGAATATTTATTTTGTTAAATTTATTAACTTTAATAATGTTACTATAAATTTTGTTAATATTGATATTAATATTAATAAATAAGATTGTTATGCTAATAAAAAATATGGTTAACCATAATGAACATGGTCAGACATGGTCAAACGTAATTAATGAATTGTCCATGGTTGACCGCTTGACCATGATTAATAATGGTTAACTATGGTCAAGTGGTCGACCATGGACATTTCAATGCTCATGCTCAACCATGATCAATAGTGGGTAACCACACTCAACCATGGATAAGTGGTCAATCACGGTCAAGTGGATGGCCATGGCCTCCCATAGTCAACCATGGTTTTCCCTTACACAACATGGTCGAAAATATTAATAATGATTGAACATGGTCATCTATGGTCAACCACAGGTAAACATGGTCAATCATGGGATACTCTACTCAACCATAGGAAATCATGGTCAAACATGGGCGATCTTTGTCATCATTACTATACCAAAGTCTAATTTTCCCAGCATGCACAACACTGCTACCCATGGTAAAAAATTGTAACCCATGGTCAACTATGGTCTTTCATTGGTAACCATAGGCAAACATAGTTAACCATGCTCAAAGATGGTCATACATTATATTCATGGTAAAAAAAAAATATGTTATGAAACTAGCTCACAAAATAGAAGAAAAGATAGATCAACAACCTTGAAATCAACCTCTTCGAGGGGAAAACTTCATTTACATTACATAAATGAAAAATTCTTGGATGATTCAAATGAAAAAACCTCCTTTCTATTTATAGGAGTCCAATGGGTCACAATATAATCCTAGAAAACATAACAGTAACAATGTAAGGGCACAACAATAACAATAGTGGGCTTCTATGGGGCACAATAATAACAATATGGGGACTACATGGGCACAACAGTAACAATAAGGGGGATATACTAACAATATAAATAATGGGATACACTAGTTTTATAGGGACCTAACATGCCCCTCTCCTTCAGACAAGTGTTGTCCTCAGTGCTTGATTATTTCTGGATGCTTCTGTATAAAATTCTCATCCTCCCATGTGGAATCTTCAGCGGGTAAGTTCCACCACTTGCAGAGATACTCTGAAATTGATCAATTTCTTAGTTGTCGAGTTGTTGTTTCCATGACTGCTTCAGTTTCCAATATTATTTTTCCTTCCTCATCAAGTTCTGGAAATATTGTTTGAACTGGGATTTTGTCACCTATAACCTTATTTAAGCATGAAACATGGAAAACTGGGTGCACTCGGGAAGATGCATACATCTCCAATTTGTATTCCATAGTACTAATCTTTTGCAGCACCTTGTAAGGACCATAGTACTTAGCTAAAATTTATTATACCTATTAGCTTGCTTGAGGGACATTGGTTCATATGGTTGTAGCTGTAGAAATACCCAGTCACCTACATCAAAACTTCTTTCGCTATGATGATGATCTGCCTCTTGTTTCATTTGATTTTGTACCATAGTTAGGTTATCCTTTAAGATTTGGAGAAATTATTTTTTATGATCGGTGTGATATTCCACTGCTTGATCATCCCTATTATATTCATGGCATCCTTCAAATCATCCACCTTAGCCTCCATGTCTACTTTTAAACTATCTATGTCATATTTGGTTACTCTTTTTGAGATCGAAATTTTTTGCACTTGGTACCGTAATTTTGATATATCATACTACAATTATTCCTATTCATGCGTCATAGTAGATTTTTCTGATGGCTTAATTGATGTATAATTATTTTTGGGAGGCATTATTGAACCCAATACTGGTAACAATGCTTTAATATTCCCTTAGAATCACTTCAGACTGATTTTTTGAACAAAGGTTATGCAATTATTTTTAAACACACCTTTTTTTTGCTTTGGAGGAGATTGATATTGAACTTGATGTATCTCTGTGATTTCGGATCCCCAATATTTTAACTTCGGTCTTGTAGTAGCCCTCTGAGTCTTCTTTCCAATGGCACATGTCAGACCTGATTTTGATTCTTCAAGACAAATTTATGCCCAATCTAACCTAGTTATGGATTGGTTCAGTAGAGAAAACTTGTATGAAGTTCCACATGTCATTGTTTTGTCCTTCAGATCTAAAATAGATAAAAAATAAACTATAGTCTGTGCACTTTCGAAATATTTTTATAGAATTCCAATCCGATTTCTGAAACGAAAGTTATGATGATTTTATCTTGGTCACCTATTTGAGATGATATTATGGAGCCTACAAAAACCCTAACTTCCTGATATCATATTTCCAAAAATATAGTGAAACAAGATCTGAAATTTTTACGCGATGTTTCTCCGGATTTTAGCTCAAATGGGTTTTTTTTTAGCTTTTGAACCTTCGTAGGAAAAAAGTTATAAGAAAAATTCCAAGGTGACCCATTTGCAATAGCGAACCCCTAGAATCCAAAGTTCTGATACCAAATGTTATGAAACCATCTCAAAAAATAGAAGAAAAGATAATTCAACAACTTAGAAATCAACCTCTTCGAGGGGGAAACCTCCTTTAAATTACATAAATTAACAATTCTTGGATGATACAAATGAAAAAACCTACTTTCTATATATAGGAGTCTAAGGCGTCCTAATATAATCAAAGCCTACATAACAATAATAATGTAAGGGCACAACAATAACAATATGGGCTTCTATGCTGCACAATAATAACAATATGTGGACTACATTGGCACAACAATAACAATAAGGGGGTTACACTGACAATAACAATAAGGGGTTATACTATTATTATAGGGACCTAAAAAAATAATTTTTCAACCATGGTCAACATGGTCTACCATGGTTGACCATGGTTAACCATTATTAACCTGGTCGACCATGGTTAACCATTGTCACTTGGTCAATCATGGTCAATCATGGTCAAGTGGTAAACTAAGTTTAAGTGGTCAAGCATGGTTAAGTTTTCAACCATCGCAAACTATAATTAACCATGGTTAACTGGTTAAGCAAGGTTAGGTGGTCAATCATGTGTGAGTAGTTAAACCTGCCAACTATCATCAACCATTGTCCCCATGATTATTTGGTTGACTATAGTCAAGTTGCCAAATATAGTTACCCATGGTTTGATTTTTGACAACATGGTTAACAAATACTAACCATGCTCAACCATGATCAAGTGGTAAAGCATAGTAAACGATGGATTGACCTTACAACCACATTTAACCATGGTTAAACATGGTCAACTATGGTCCAACATGGTTAGCCATGGGTAAAAATGGTTGAAAATTTTCCATGGTTAACCATGATGACTATGGTGGACCATGCTTAAGTCGCTAACAATGGTCAAACATCATCAAGTGGTTAACCATAGTCAACCATGGTGTGACCTTAAAAACATGGTTGACTTTTATTAACTATGGCCAACTATGGTTTACCTTAGATAATGATAGTTAACCATGGTTGTCTATTGATAAATATGATCAATGAATTATCCATGGTTAACCACTACACTAGGGTTAGGAATGGTTAACCAGATATATGCATGGATAACCATATTCAACCATAGCTAACCTTAAACAGCAAGATCAAGTAGTTACCATGGTTGAATGAACAACCATGGTTAAGTGGTTATCCATGGAAAATTTGTTAATCATGCTCAACCATTATTAATAATGGATAATTATGGTAAACAGCGACAAAATGATCAACCATGGTTTCCCATGGTTTGACCCTAAACAAAATTGTCAACATGTTCAACAATGGGTAGTCGTTATCATCCTCACTCTACCAAAGTCTATAATGTCCAACATTCACAATGCAACCTATTGTCAACCATAGTTGATCAACCACAATCAAACATGGTCACTATGGCCCACATGAGAAATTCCATATTTAGAAAAGACAATTAGATCATCTTGATAAATCTCAATGAGTTTCCCAATTAGACCCTTAAAGGCATAGTCCATGGCCCTTTGAAAATTTTCTCCAACATTTTCTAATCCAAAAGGCATCCTCAAATGCTCAAAATTACCCCATGGTGTGGTGAATGTTGTCTTATGCTTGTCTTCCTTCTTCACCATGAATTGGTTATATCCTGAAAACCCATCTAATAAAGACATCATTCCAGATCCTGTTACCCTTTGCAATAATGATTCCATATTAATTAAAGGGTAATTATCCTTTTTACAAGCTAAATTAAGATTTTGAAAATCTACACAAAGCTTGATTGATCCATTTTTCTTTATTATAGTAACCAAGTTTGAGAACCATGTGGAATGCCTAGTGTGAGCTATAATTCCAACATGAAGCATCTTTTGCAACTCCTTTTGCACCAAGGGGGATAACTTAGGATTTATTTTCCTAAGTTTTTTTCTAAAGGGTTTGACAATTTCATCTTTAAGAGGGATAGTATGTTACATAACATCCTATCTATAAACTTTTGACTCCTCATATGAAAAGGCCAAAATATCCCTATATTCTTGAGTAAATTAATTAAAATTTTCCTTTCCTCCTCAGTGGTGCCCTTCCCTATTTTGATAATATTTGGATCACAAGGGGTGCCAATTTTTACTTCAATAAACTCCCCTGGGTCAATTTTCTTATCCTCTTTTCTGTCTACAACATCATGTCTATCAAACAACTGTTCCATGGCTACACGATCCCTATGAGTGGGATTTGACACAACATTACACTCCTCATAATCACAACCTTCTTCCTTGTAGCCAATGCTGAAACCCAAAAATTCCTCCATATTATTTAAAAAGTGAATCACTTCGATTTCATCATTAAAGATTTTCCAATGCTCAACATTATCAGGAACTGATGGTCTAAATATAACTTCCATCATGATCTTATCATCCATAAATTTCTCTCCAAGATGTAAGGTACATGCAACAACAACCAGCTCATCAACTTTTTTATTTCCTTCTCTTGGAATTGTTTGAAGATCTACCACGTCAAAATATTCCATGTTATCCCAAAAAACATTACAATAATTTTTTAATCTATCATTTTTGCATGAAAATTGTTTCTTTGTTTCAATAATGACTAGATCAGAACCCCCCTTCATACTAAGCATCTTAATTTTCAATTCCTTTTCCAACTCTAGACCTAAAAATAAAGCTTCATACTCCACTACATTGTTAGTTGCATCAAATTCCAATCTCATTGAAAACTTGAATATATGACCAAGGGAGGAGGTAAGGACAATTCTGGTACCCTTACCAAACCTTGAATGGGTGCCATCAAAATTCATATGCCACACCTAATCCTTCTTAATTTCCACCTCCTTCTCCAAAGGAGCAATAGAATTAGCCAAGATAGCACAATTTCCCAAGTCATAAGATTCATACATGATTTCATTATGAGGCTCCTTCAAATTTTCCATGTGAAAATTTCTCTCCAACTCCCTATCCAACCTAACCATGATTTCCTCACTATTAGGGATTGTAGCATAACTTAAATCCATTTGAAAACTACCCCCTATATCATCTCCCCACTTTCTAGACAATAAAATCCCCCATGCATCGGGCACGTCAATCACCACAATATCTATGGTGATCATATATCGAGATGAAATTCCAAGTGGAATTGAAGGTCCTTTATCAAACCAAAAACTTCAATGAGTTTTGAATCCATAACACAAATGTTGTGGTAAGGTCTAAAAATATTCAGTTTTAACTGATTCATGACTTTATTATTCATGAAACATGATGATGCCCAAGAATCAAACATACAATTGTGCAAAAGCATTCCATTGACCAACATAATGATGAAAAAATGTTGACAGTCTCTGTAATCTCTACACATATCACTACTTTGAAAAGTGATAGGGGCATCCTCATATCTATCTTTAGAAAAATTTGACATTTCTTTTCCATCGAGAGAATCAATGGCTTTCAACAAATTATATATTTGGGAGGAAATCTTCATAATTTTAGTCATAGGTACCAAAATATTTGCATTATTTATCCATCCTCCCAAATCAATATTTAACTTAGATGTAGGTGGAGTGAAAGTATTATGGGAATTTTTTTTTCTTCCCTTACTTATTTCCCTTTCTTTATGTCTGGATATTTCTAAAAAATGATTCGATGAAGGCTTCTCTCCATAAAACTCAGTGATCCTATCCAAATATTCAAATTAATCACACTATGGGAGGATGTCAAATTCTTATCTTTTTTCTATTCTCCATTACTCCCACCTAATTCTCCAAGGACAAATGCTGCCCCTTTCCAAATATGTTGATTTTCTCACTTTTTCTATCCATTTCTCCATCTAAGATCCTACTTGCATAAGGAAAAGTGATTTCATCATGTAGTTCATCACATGGTATACAATAAGGTATTGAATCATCAACTACGTTAGTACACTCAAGTGGATTTCGTGGCCTATGCTCATTAGGAGGTTTAACAATAGTAGGCATGCTTTTAACCAATTCATTGAAACTCTTGTTAAAATACTCCATGGTTTCATTCTCATTCTTCTTCATGGTGCTAATGGCACCGATCATATGAATATTCTATCTTCTCTCTCCAAACATTCCCATGAAAGCATTAACAATTTCTTGTAAAGAATCATACGAGTTAGAAGGTTGCTCAGTGAACCAATCAAGAGCATCCTCTTCTAAAGAGAGAAAAAAAAGCCTCATCTTTAAATCCTCATAGTTCGCAACATTACACCACTTAAAGATGCCAAAAATAAAGTTCTTAATATGTGATGCAACACTAATGGCATTGTTAGCTTGAACATAAGGAAACCTTTCAATATCCTTGTCAGGGATATTGTGAGGATATCCATTTATGTTAGTAAAATCACAAGGAGAAAAAATATCATTCATGATGCTAGGCTCAACTTGCTCTTGAAAAAGCAATGAATGTCAAAAACAACCTCTTTCCCAAGACTAGCAAGATCTCTTCTATGATAAATTCAATTTAACCTCTCTCTAAAAACCCTTTCAGGATCAGGAGAGGGGCTAACTAACCACTTAAATTTATCCTAGTATATAATATTGCAAAATTAGGATTGAGTGGAGACTCCACTTGAGAAAGAATCTAAATCTAAAATTCAAATATGCCAAAACTAAAAGTTGGTTGATTTCCCAGGTGCAAGAAGACTTGTCCCCGAAAAAAATGCCAAAAATGTCATATCTCTTGCCACCTACACCTACCTACAAGTCAGTGAGAAATTATTTCAACCTCACAAGGTGTGGTTGACAATAATGAACTAAGATAAGGGGTTGTCACACTAATCCCGAGTCTCTCCATTTAAGCTCTTTTCTATGTTAGCTAATGGGGGTGGTCCCTAAAATGAGAAACTAAGTTAAAATATGTAATTTTCTAGGGGAATGTTAGAGTAAAATTGGATTAAATTTAAATATTTATGAGAAAATATGAGCAACTTGAAATAAAAATGACAATGATAAGACCATACAACCAGTGCCTTATATAGAACTTGCTCAAAATTAAAAGGTAATTCTCTCAAAAGTGAAAGCAAAGTACTCGTGAAATGCAAACAAAAGGTTGTTAGCAAAAGATATTTGCAAGATAAAAATTCCTTTGAGATAATCAAATTTAGAAATAAAAACATTGAAACATGTCTTGCAAAAACACATCAATTAATAATTAACTTGGAAAATGAGAACAAGGAAATGTTAAATTCCAGATGTGAAATTAGAGTTGAAACATGAAAATAAAGCACTTGTTAAATAAATTACCATACATGCTTTTGGAATAAACTTTGCATTTTAAAACTCAAACCATCAAGAGACAAGTAAAGTAAATGTGGTAAAGAGTGATCTTAGTTAATTTTTTTAGTTACCTCTACAACAAGATTGCAATTGAACTCTTCAATCCTCAGAACTCACCCTCGCCCAAATATGTCTATCTCACAGTGATAAGTCAATAGAGGAGTAGAGGGTCTCTAATATGTCTATTTAACCAACTTATGTTGGAGGTAAAATTTTAGTGAGTGTTGGTATGAAAATTATGTTTATTGTCCCAATTAAATTTCTACATGCAATGTGTCAAAAGAAATAGAAATGAGATAGTGCTCATTGCAGTAAAAAATAAAATTTGAGAAAAAAATGGAAATAAGTTCACGTGTGTTGCACCATTAAAATGAAAGTAGGAAAGTTAAATGAAATAAATTTTCTTTAAGATACATTTTTTTTTTTTTTCGCTTAAGATATAATGCTCCAAAAGTTCCCCAAAATATGTAGCATAAATGGACCAAATAATGAAGCATGCACCTAAATAACCATGAAACAATTAAAACTTACAATTAACATAAATCACTCACACATAGATAGAGACTTGCTCAAGTTTGTATATTTTGGAACTTATGCATGTTATATTTTTGGACGCAAGATTTAGTGAATGGAATGTGGAGTGAATATGTTGTTAATTTTAAGCATGCATGAGATGTAAATAAGCATAAAAGGCACTAGAAATAAAGTCAATCCACCAAAAAGAAGTTCCTTCCTATTCAACTAAGGAAGGAGGATGCCAAGGGAAAATATCCCAAGCTCCCTCAAGAAAAAAATATCTTTTATTATTGACTAGAATTAGTAGAAAATAAGTCTCTAAGAAGGTTACCCAAAAGGAGATCTTTACAAAGATAAGAGCTTGGAAAAAGCTAGAATCTCCCCCTCAAATATGACAACAAAAGAAAATGGAAAACATCTCCAAAACAGAAATTTTGCAAGCCTCAAAGGCCCATGGCCTAGATGATCTTGCTATTGTCCCTATAATGCTCACATCCTCCCTAAAAAGTTAGTCTTTGAGTTCGGGGAAGGTCTTGCATGCAAGAGAATTAGTAGTTTTCTGCCACCTCTTCTTCAAGCTCTTTGTTTCAAACCTATGGGCTGAAAAACAAAGCCAAGTATTAGAGAAAAATTAATAAGATTAAACTACAAAATAATATAGAAAAACACTAGCTCAAGTAATGGGAGTGAACCCCCATACTTTCCTAGTTTAGAAATTTCTCTTGAAATAGATTGTATAACTTTGAAAGCTCTAAAAGAAGTATTTTAAATTTTAAATGAAATATATGATAAAGTAGCTATAGAACAAGAAAAATCCCTCTTGTTCTTCTTCAGATGAAAGAATTGGGGTTGGAAATAGCTGAGTCTTGGATCGCTTTGAATATACGAGTGAGTTTATCTATGTAAGACTTCTCCCATGCGCGCAAATGGATTCCTACACACAATGAAAATAGATCAATCCTACATGCTTGAACAAATATTAATTCACAAAAGGATTATAGCATCATAATGAAATAGGATAAACCAAACATTCCTTAAAAAATGACTTGGCAAGCATATTTCTAGAATACTAATTTAAATCAATGATATGTTCAAGATAGCTTGCACACATCAAGCCAAGCAAGATGGAAAATATAAACTAATATTGATAAAACATGTAAATTAATTCAAACACAATAGAAATATTATGGAAAAAAATCACCTCATAATGCCAAGAGAACACAAGCCAAATAGCCCCAAAGTCTTGATTATATTAACCAATATGCAAGTACAAAATGGCAAAGTTTCCACAAGCTCGATAGCTCATAACATGATACAATATGAGAGCCCATGGCTCTATTATATATAGATTTGGTAGAAAATCCCAAGGAAGAATTCATGTGAGAACTGAACTTGGAGCAAATCCTAAGGAAAGATAAGCCAAGTTCGATGTGGAGAAGACAGAGACACCAGACAAAAATCGAATTCCATATATGACCAAGTAAGCTCATCCATGAGTGTATAAAACTATTGAATACCTCCAGTAAACCACTGCAAACTCGAACTAAGTGATGCCCCATTTGTAGATGATCCCAAGGTAACTCTACATAGGCCCCTAGGAACTGCGTGATTGCTCTAGTGAAGTGTGTAGTCTAGCCAAAAGGAAAGTCAGAAATCCTCCATGTAAAGCTCTATGTGTTGAATAACTCCAAATAACTTGTGAGAAGAGGCCCCAAATAATATTCATTCCAAATATCCTATATAATATTCCCTCATTGCATGAGCTCCTCTAATTAATTCGTTTTTCCACGTGCAACTATTGCTTTATCTTTGAGAAATTCAATTTTATGAAATAATGGTGTATTAATGATGCAATGTTCTCAGTCATTGTCCACATGTCCATTGACTCAACCCTTTTACTTAATATATTTTCCAAGTCATTTCCACCTCATTCTATCACATGGAATAATTCATTTCTCTCTAATTTTTTTAATTCTAGCCTAATTAATTGCCACAATTTCCACTAAACTTAAGAAATGTGGGTTTTGAGGGTCCAAAACACATTATTAACCCCTCAAAGTGTGTCATAGTATAAATTTGATAGTGAGAGGTGTAATTTTTATTACTCATATCCCATAAATCTTCTCTATACAACACTTATTACAAATTAAATTATAATTTTTATTGCAATTTTTGACTTGCGGGAAATCTAAAAAAATAAAAAATGACGACCTAGACCTAACCAAATTCCAAAAATTTCTTTGTGTGATCTAGTATATATGAATTGACTCTAGACACTAGGACTCACCCAATTCCTTTCCATCAAGCCGTACTCTGACTTTGGGGTAAAACTGGAGGAAAAATTCAATTAATTATTAAGTCCTCGTGGGGAGATGATAATTAACCAAGTGAAAATTTTCAATTAACACTAACATGGCCCAATACAATGGATAATCCATTTATTTATTAGAAACATGGCTTAATACAATGAAGAATCCATTGATTTCTTACATGTGACTGATCCATGTGACTGAGCGGGCTCGAAAAAGGTGCTAGTCTTTATCGGACAACGAAGCCCAAATTAATTCTTCGTATTATAATCAACATTTTTCTTTTTCTAGTTACAGAAAATTCAACATGATTTTATTATAAAAAAAAATTGGTCTAACATAAATTTGAGCTTGGATCTTTATTAAATCAATTCCTTCCATTTTATTTCAATAAAAAATAAGCTAGAGGAGCTTGCACTCTGACTATGAGATTCTTGAAATATCTATTGAGAGGGGCGTGGGAAACCTCTAGTCTTCCTATAGAGAAGAGAAATATGAGGAATATTAAACTCATCTCTCAGTGATCGCCCAAGATACCTCACTCTCACATATGTTTGCTGACCCAAGAATTTGTGTGGCCATGTTTCTGACCTCAGGTTCCACATTCCTGTATTATCAAAAGTTAAAAGAGTAGCAGTCCATGACTGTGGATACCGATGCGTTGAAAAAAAAATACAATATTACATCCATATTGCGATCCTCCTACAAAGTTGGAAGGATTTTCAACCTAATTTTGTCATCTATAACTCCATCCCATTCTAAAGTTATGAGCTCTTTCCCTACTATGCATTTGCTCCTAGATTCGCTAAAATTTTATGTCACCGAGTCTTTGTATTAAAATGTTGATTTCCCTAAAGGCCTGATGTACTGTTTGGAGAGACATTTTTTGACATGGAGCAATAAGAAATTTTGATTGCCTGAGAGTCCTGATGTAATGTTTAGAGAGTCATTTGTTGACTTGGAGCAATAAGAATTCCAATCCCTTGCCCCATGGAGGTTTCCTTGGCACTTTGTCTCACGTAATTTTCTTTGTGTCTCTTGGAAATTTTAGAAGTATGGTTGCCTGAGAAGCCTGATGTAATGTTTGAAGAGTCATTTTTTGACATGGAGCAATAAGAAATGTTGATTCCGTGAGAGTCCTGATGTAATGTTTGGACAATCATTTTTTGACCTAGAGCAATAAGAATTCCAATCCCTTGCCTTGTGGAGGTTTCGTTGACACATTGTCCCACATAATTTTCTTTGTGTCTCTTAGAAATTTTAGAAGTAAATTTAGATTTTTTTCTTAATCCTATTTAAGTACATGGGTTACTAATTATTTTTTATTAAAATTTTAAAAAATAATTATATTTAATTAAACAATACCATTTACTTAATAACTTTTAAAAGTTTGAATGACAAGATTATATACATAATAATGTGTTATCAATGGTGGGAATGATAAATTAATATACATAATGAGTAATCAATATTTGGTTCTCTCTCTCTCTCTCTCTCTCTCTCTCTCTCTCTCTCGCTATATATATATATATATATATATATATATATATATATATATATATATATACATATATATAATATTACAATTTATTCAGAAATGAATTTGTTAGAATTATATATATATATATATATATATATATATAATTTTTATGGATAATGGTTAGAATTTGTTTTATTAAATGAATTTGTTAGAAATTCTAATTAAATGGTTTCTGATTACTTTTATGTTTTTATTCTTAATTTATTAAGAGATAAATAGTAAATATGTTCAACTAATGGTTTATGATTATTTTTTATGTTTTTATTTTTAACTTTATTAATACTTTTTTTAGCCTTATTATTTCAAGTACATAATGTATATACTTTTAAAACCATTACTATTTAGCAATATTTTGTGTATTTAAATAATAAAAAAAAATTGGCATTCACTCGACCAATGTATATGATGGTTATTGATATATAATCAGTCTAGATCCATCTTAAATGTACCAAACTTCGAGAGGGATCAAATCCCACGTGCAAACCTTTTTTCCACTGAAGTAGAAGGTTGCTCTTCGTAATAGAGTTTTCTCAAATTTTTTTTTGAAAAAGATTACCTAATATTTATTCTATTAGAAATAAGAGTTTTTATATTTAGTGATTTAATTTTATAATATGTTATTCACAAATATTTTATTCCTTCAATGTATCTTTTCACCTTTAGGGGAAATTGTCGAGGGTCGAGCCCTGCACCTGGAATTCCATTAGATGTTCTTCGGTGGGCGAGTCATGTCGATTCCGTTGCACTAGATGAAAATGAAAGGAAAACTCCCATAAATTTACTTCTATTCCACCTCATTTCTTCACAATACTTAAGAGACTTCAATTTGTAGTGCTAGATGAAAATCCCCTAGCCCTATGGCAATATTATAGAGTAAGCAATGGAAAAATACAAGGAGCTATGTGAATGCAAGAGGAGAGGAGATTTTGTGCAAAGATAACATGTCATCAATGGCATTGAGTTTTATTATCAGTCTCCACCCAATAAAGCCCTAGAACAGGACAGTCTACAAAAACTCAGGGATTCCTATGAAAACAGCCAACCAAAGCCATGCCTTCCTAGTTCTAATCTTCACCATCACACTAATATTCATACCAATACTAACAATTATGATCATAGTCATCACACTAATTCTTATGCAAACTTCAGTATTCCTCCTGGTTTCAATAGACATTGTACTAAATTTTCTAACACGTGTCATTATGTTCATGGTGAGAGGCACAATGTGATGGGTTTTGCATATTGCACATCCTCTGGCATTTCCTAGAAACAATGTTTGGGTCATTCCATAGTTTCATAGAGAAAATCAACTCTACAATTAATATAATAATCCTCAGCAATTGCATGAAGACATTAATATGTTGGCCTCAAAAATGAACTTCAAATACCTAGTGGATTGTTTGGTCATCCTGCCTCAAATCACCATCAAGAATATCAACTAGTCTTATCCCAGGACACATCTGACAATATCTGCAAAGAAAAATTACAAGTCTCAGACCTAAAAATAAACAAAATGCATCAAAGAGGAGTGGATAATCAGGAAGAATAATTTTCAACTAGTGACTAAAATGAAAACAAAGTTGTGGATCCCTGGTTACTTTTGGTATAATAGAGACATGAGCAGATGAGATCTAGTTTGCGCAGTTTTTTCGGTCATGGAGGAACCCTTGGGCCTGTGGCCCCTGCAAAAGCTCAATCGAAATCTTCTAAAGTTCTTTCAACTTACGATCCAGCTAACAAAGGTTTTTATTTTTCCTTATACAAATTCTTGAGAGGAATATTCCCAACTTTTTCATTTTCCTCTATAAATTCCAAGAAACATCCCATAGGTACATTGTTGTGGGGCTCTGAAGAAAAGTTGATGTGTGCTCTTTGTATTCATCAAAAAGTAGGATTTTGCATCACGGTAATCACCATAATTTTTACTGGTATTTTTTTTTTGGGTTAGTTTGATCTACGGGGATTGGAATCATGGTTTACATAATATTTCCTAATATTTCCCTTTGTTAGAAGGTCACAAGGATTTTAATTCACTTTACTGCAGGGTTTTTAAGAATTGTGATTATATTACCTTAATTTCAAACAAAATAAATAATGTATAACTTCATCTAAAATAATAATAAAAAATTATATGTGAGGTTCAAAGTATATAATTATTGAAATATATTTAACAAAATTATCTTTTTAAAATAAATTAAAAAGAGTTTAATTTTAGATTTGTGATCTATTTTAATAATTAAAATAGAGGGAGTGGATCTTTTATGTTTAGGGAGAAAGAACCTTACACTCGAATCTTTCTGCCACTATCCTTTAGTGAGCTTGTGAGTCTTGTTGTTCACAATGACTCTAGAGAAGAGCAAGTTGAGAGGCTCCTTGAAATAATCAATCGTGGTTACAATGTATGCTCACTACTAACTTATATATCAATTTTGGAAGTTGTTAACACAATGGTTTGTTATGTTTTAATGCAATGATTTATTAAAATATGTAGTGATTTACTATCTTTTTAATGCAATGATTTATTAAAATCTATATAAATGTAGGAAATTCTCCTTTAAATTTTCACCTATACATATAATTTTTTAAGAAGAAACTTTTACCTTTTTTAACTATAATTTTTAGTAAAGTGTTGAGCTTGTAATCATGATTTATATATTTTTGACCTTTTGACCCCATAGGGTAGTTAGGTAGTTATATTTTTGCATTCAAGTTTTTTAATTGTATTTTATAATTATGATGTCTTGCGAGATTATACTTTATTTCTCGAAAGGATTAACATGTCATACATGCTCTCTGAAAATTATGATAGTGAGTTTCAATGAATCAGTATTTAGTAGCATCACGAGAAGCATGAAGTAATGTGGGATGAAGGAGAGTTGCATGTGTTAATGAAATTTTATTTATAATTATTATTTAAGTTGTATAGAAATAATATTTTTAATTACTCTTTTCTTATTGTTTAAATATGAATCCATATGAATAAAATTTGGGCGATAAAGTAACTAAAAATACATATTTTTAATTAAATTTGATTAAGACACACAACTCCTCCATCTCATATTGCTTCATGATTCTTGTGATGCTATCAATATTGATTCATTGAAACTCGTTATCATAATTTTCAGAGAGCATGTATGACATGTTAATCCTTTTGAGAAATAAAGTATTTATTTGGTGAGATATCATAATTATAAAATGCAATAAAAAAAAATGAATGCATAAACCTAACTACCTAACTACCTTATGTGGTCAAAAGGTCAAAAATATGTTAATCATGATTACAAGCTCAACACTTCACTAAAAATTATAGTTAGAAAAAAGTAAAGTTTCTTCTTAAAAAATTATATGTATAGGTGCAAATTTAAAGGAGAATTGCCTACATTTAAATAGATTTTAGTAAATCACTGCATTAAAATATATAGTAAATCATTGCATATTTTAACAAATCATTGCGTTGAAACATAACAAATCATTGCATTAACAACTTCCAACATTCATATATGAGTCAATAGCCAACATACATTATAACCACGATTTATTATTTCGAGGAGTTACTCAACTTGCTCTTCTCTAGAGTCCTTGTGAACAACCAGACTCATAATATCATTGAAGGATAGTGGCAGAAAGCTTCAAGTGTAAGGTTCTTTCTCACTGAACATAAAATATCCACTCCCTATATTTTAATTATTAAAATAAATCACAACTCTAGAATTAAACTCTTTTTAATTTATTTAAAAAAATTATTTTTTTGAATAGATTTGAATAATTATATACTTCGAACCTCACATATTAAATTTTTTAAAGTTTCGATAAAGTTATACATTATTTTTTTTTTTTGAGATTAAGGTAATATAATGACAATGCTTAAAAAACATGCAGTAAAGTGAATTAAAATCCTTGTGACCTTCTAATAGAGGGAAATATTATGTAAACCATGGTTCAAGTCTTCGTAGATCAAACTAACCCAAAACAAATACGAGTAAAATTTGTGGTGATTACTGTGAAGCAAAGTACTACTCGTTGATGAATACAAAGACCACACATCAACTTTTCTTCAGAGCTCTAAAGCAATGTGCCTATGGTATCTTGGAATTTATAATGGAGGCAAATGAAAAATTCATGAATCTTCCTCCCAAGAATTTGTATGAGGAAAATCAAAGCTTGTGGTAGCTAGATCGTAAGTTCAATGAACTTTAGAAGCTTTGGATTGAGATTGTGGAGGGGTCACAAGCCCAAGGAGTCCTCCATGACCAAAAAAACCAAACAAAATGGATCTCATATTCTCATGCCTATGTTGTACCAAAATTAACCAAGGATCCACAACTTTGTTTTCATTTCAGTCACTAGTTGAACATTCTTCTTCCTAATTATCCACTCCTCTTTGATGCATTTTGTTTATTTATAGGTCCGATACTTGTAATTTTTGTTTGGAGATAAGGTCGGATGTGACTTGGGATAATATTAGTTGATCTTCTTGATGGTGATTTGAGGTAAGCTGATCAAACAATCCACTTGGGAATTTGAAGTTCATGTTTGAGGCCAACATATTAATGTCATCATGCAATTGATGGGGGTTGTTATATGAATTACAAATTTCATTTTCTCTGTGAATATTTGGAATGACCCAAACATTTTTTCTAGGAAATGCTAGAGGATGTGTAATATGCAAACCCATCACATTGTGCCTCTCATCATGAACATAATGACACAGGTTAGGAAATTTAGTACAATGTCTATTGAAAACCAAGAGGAATACTGGAGTTTTCACAAGAATTGGTGTGATGAATACGATCAGAATTGTTATTATTGGTATGAACATTAGTGTGAAGGAAAATATTAGGACTAGGAAGGTGTGGATCAGGCTGAATGTATTAATAGGAATCATTGAGTTTTTGAAGACTGTCCTGTTCTAGGGATTTCTTGGGTGGAAGTTGATATTAAAAATCAACACCATTAATGACATGCTATCTTTGCAAAATTTCTCCTCTCCTCTTGCATTCACAGAGATCCTTGTATTTTTCCACTGCTTTCTCTATGAGATTTCCATGGGTTTAGGGGATTTTCATCTAACACTACAACTTGAAGGCTCATAAGTCTTGTGAAGAAATGAGGTGGAATAAAAGTAAAGTTATGAGAGGTTTCCTTTCATTTTCATCTACTGCAATGGAATCGACACGACTTGCATGTCAAAGAACATCTAACGGACTTCGAGGTGCAGGGATCGACCACCAAAAATTTCTCCTAAAGGTGCAAAGATACAACGAATGAATAAAATATTTGGGAATATCATCTTATAGAAGTAAATCACTAAATTTACAAACTCTTATTTCTAATAGAATAAATATTAGGTAAATATTTTTTGAAAAAAAATTGAGAAAAAACTATTACAAAGAGGAAACTTCTACTTCATTGGAAAAATGTTTGCACAAGGGATTTGATCCCTCTCAGGGTTTGGTAAATTTAATATGGATCTAGAATAATTATATATCAGTAACCATCATATACATTGTTATGAAACCATCTCACAAAATAGAATAAAATATTGATAAACGACTAAGAAATCAACCACTTCGAGGGGGAAAACTCCTTTACATTACATAAATGAACAGTTCTTATATGATTCAAATGACAAAACTTCCTTTCTCTATATAGGAGTCCATGAGGTCACAATATAATCCTAGCCGACCTAACAATAATAATTTAAGGGCACAACAATAACAATAGTGGGTTATTATGGGGCACAATAATAACAATATGGGAACTACAGGGGTACACCAATAACAATAAGGGGGCTACACTAACAAAAATAAGGGACTAAACTAGTAATATAGGGCCCTAACATGCCCCTATCCTTCAAAAAAGTGTTGTCCTCAATGATTGAGTAGTTATGGATGCTTTTGTATAAAATTATCATCCTCCCATGTGGAATCTTGAGTGGGTAAGTTCTTCCACTTGATGAGATAATGTGAAATTGATTGATTTTATAGTTGGCGAGTTCTTATTTCCATGAATTCTTCAGGTTCCAATATGATTTTTCCTTCCTCATAAAGTTCTGGAAATATTGTTTGAACTAGAATTTTTTCACCTATAACCTTCTTGAAGCATGAAACATGGAAAACTGGGTGCACTCGGGAAGATGCAGGAAGCTCCAATTTGTATTCCATAGTACCAATATTTTGCAACACCTTGTAAAAACCATATTACTTTGGAGATAATTTATTATCCTTCTTAGCTTGCTTGAGGGACATTTTTTTATATGGTTGTAGCCATAAAAATACCTAGTCACCTACATCAAAACTTATATCGCTATGATGTTGATTTGCTTGTTGTTTCATTCCATTATGTGCCAAATTTGGTTGTACTTTAAGAGTTGGAGAACTTGTTGTTTATGCTTGATGTGATCTTCCATTGCTTGAACCTTAGAATTTTCTTGGAATGGATAAAGGTTGTAGCAGACCTGGGGTCTTAATGGTCTCAACTTTATTTTCTTGAAAAACCAAACATTCTGCCACAAAAGTTTGAATATAAAATTTAAGGCCATCCCAAAAAAAATATTTCGTCACTCTATGGTAAGTTTTTTAAAATCCTAAGTGTCTTCCTAAGGGAGAGGTGTGCAATTCCAAAAGAATATTTTGTTTTAGTTGGGAATTCTTACAAAGATATAAGCAATCTTTGTAATGGAAGGAATCATTTTCCAACTAAATGTATCAGATGTACTGGGATCTTGTTGCAACCTTTGAATAAGTGTCCACACTTCATCATTCTACCATTCCTCCTTTGCTTCGGTTATCCACTTTGGTTGGATAATAGAAATGACACAAATCAATGCTTCCACATACTCATCCTTTCTTGAGAGTGCATCTGCAACAACATTTAACTTCCCTTTTTTGTAGATGATTTCAAATTAGTCATAACCAACACCTTTGTGACCCATTTTTGTTGCTCTTTTGAAGATAGTCTTTGTTCCAAAAAGTATTTAAGACTATCATGATCAGTTTTTACCTTGAAGTGTCTTCCCATTAGGTAAGTTTGCCATTTCTTTAGTGCATTTATTATTGCCAACATTTCCTTCTCAGAAATAGCTTTCTGTAAATACTTTCCTTTGATTGGATGAAGTTCAAAAGAAATCGGTCTTCCTTCTTGCATTAAAACAAAACCAATTCCATTTCCTGAGGCATCACATTCCACAATAAAGGTTTTTGTGAAGTCTGGTGTAGCTAAGACCGGTTAACCCAAGAAATCCTCGCAACTGCTTTATGGTTTTGGGGAATTTCCATTTGTTAATGGCTTTAATTTTGTTAGGGTCTAACTTAACACCCTCCTAAGATAAAATATGACCTAGATATTCCACTTGTTGTACTCCAAAGAAAAATTTGGAGGTTTTTTCATATAATTATTTCTCCTCCAATAGTTTGAGCACCCTATCAACATGTTGAACATGATCCTTCCAAGACCTGCTATAAATTATTATATCATCAAAAAATACTATCAAAAATTTTCTAAGGGTTTTAAAATGGAATTCATCAACCCTTGAAATGTAGCATTGGTAAGGCCAAAAGGCATGACAAAAAATTCATAATTACGAGTTCTAAATGTTGTTTTTAGAATGTCTTCAATGTTCATTCTAATTTGATGATATCCTCAACAGAGATCCAAATTGGTGAAATAAATTTCTCCATGTAATTCATCCAATAATCTATCAATCACAGTAATGGGAAACTTATCTTTAATAGTGAGCTTATTGAACTCCCTATAATCTGAAAAAATGCACCATGATCCATCCTTCTTGTGCACCAATACTACTGGAGCAGAAAAATAACGTTGACTAGGTTGAATTATATTAGCCTCTATCATTTCTGCAATCATACGTTCAATTTCGATCTTTTCGACATAAGGATATCTGTAAGGCCTGATGTTTGGAGGAACACTTCTTGGAATAAAATGAATAGCATGATCATGATCACGAATATGTGGGAGTCCGTTGGGAGTTTCAAACACCTTGGAATGATTTTCCAAGACTTTTTGGTGATATGGAGAAATAGATGATTTTGATGTTGGAACTTCTAGTGAGCAGAATTGTGCAATTATGCCTTGTTTTTATTTATTCAGAAGCTTTTTCATGAAATTAGAGCTTATTATCTTTCCCGAATTCCCTACGATACCCCGTAACTCAACATCCTTTCCTTCCGGAAAAAATTCAAGAAAATTTCTTGAAAATTAAAAGCTGTTGTCCGCAAAGATCGTAACCATTGTACTCCTAGTACAAAATCAGCACCACCCATTGGAATGGAAAGCATTGGACTATTAAATACATATTCCCCCATTATTAGCTTGATATTATGGCACTTTCCAGAGCAATTTATAGCTCCTCCAATTTCCACCATCACTTGGCACTTTGGTGCTGGGTATATGAAGCAATTTAATTCCTTGGCTACCTTACAATGAATAAAATTATGGGTACTACCTGAATCAATAAGCACTATTACATTTTTCTTCTTGATATGTCCTTCTATCTTGAGAGTTTTATGAGTGGAAATTCCTTCCAATGCATTACATGATATCGTCAGATTCATTTCTTCTTCCTCTAGGGTTAGTTCCTGGTGTATATCCTCTTATTTTGAAGTTTCTTGTTCCTTTTCTTCCTCCTCTTCACAATCAATGTAAAATAATTTCTTCTCAACACACTTATGGCCTTTAGTGTAATTGCTATCACAACTATAGCAAAGCCCTTTTTCTCTTTTCTCTTCCAATTTTTGTGGTGTCAACCTTGTAGGTTGTGGAAGTCTAGGAGTAGCAACACTTCCATCTTTATAGTTGTGAGTGATAGGCTTCCTTGTCAACATAATTTTTCTTTCAATTTTTTCTTTTCAACTTGAATACCTTCTCCAATGAATCAGGTTCCCAAAGGCGAACCTCATGTTGTATGTTATCCTTTAGAGTCCTTATGAATACATCAATCCTATGTTCCTCTAGAATATTAATTACCCTTATATTCAATTTTTGGAAATCCTCAATGTGCTCCATCGTTGAACCCTTTCGTTTGAGATTTATGAATTGGCTAAAGAAGGTGTTGCTCTTTGTATCGTCATAATGTGCTATAATTTCATCTGTAAAAATTAACCAAGTGACCAGTATTTTACGAGAACAAAGCCACAGATACCATACAAACTAATTTTTTTCTAAATGTAAAGTTGCAATGCGTACCTTTTTTGTGTTTTGCGTATTATGGAACCCAAATTATTCCTCCATTTGTAGTATCCAATTTAGCAGATCCTTGCCATAAAACTTCCTCATATCTATCTTTGGAATATGGTGGGTCTTAAATCCAAAATTAGAGTCTATGAAATCATGATTAAGATTTATTTTTTTCTCATCATGAGTTTCCTCTACTACCTTTTCGCCATTAGGAAGCTTTTATTGTAGTAACTTTTCCAAACCTTCCTTCAAACCTTCTATGTCTTTCTTAAAATATTCCATGTTTCTTTCTATACCATAGATATTAGCTTCCATTCCATCCGTATTAGCTTCCACACCATCTATATTAGCTTCCACACCATCCAATTAGCTTCCATGCTATTCTTCAAACCATCAGTCTTAGCTTCCATGCCTTTCTTCAAACCATCCATCTTAATTTGTTGCACTTGGTCTTGTAATTTTGATATATCATGTTGCACTTCTTCCTCTTCATGAGTCATAATAGAGCCTTCTAAGGGCTTAATGGGTGTTTAATTATTTTTAGGGGGGATTTTAGAACCCAATAATAATATCTATGCTTCAATATTCCCTTGGAATAAGTTCAAACTAATTTTCAAACAAGACTTATGAAATTTAAAAAAAAAATACATACTGTTTTCTTGCTTTTGAGGAGCACGATATTGAAACTAATGCATCTTTGTAATTTTGGATCCCCAAGATTTTATCTTTGGTCCTTTAGTATCCCTCTGAATATTCTTTCCAATGCCACAAGTCTGACATGATTTGGATGCTTCAAGACAAAGTGATGCCCAATTTCCCACATTGACCTAATTATGGACTCGTTCATTATAATGAAATTGTACGACGTGCCATGTGTCATTGTTTCCTACTTTGGATCTGAAATCAATACACAGGAAACTACAGTTCGTGTAATTTCAGCCACATTTTATATAATTGCAATCTGATGCTCAGAGAAAGAGAATTATGACGATTTTCCCAAGGTCACCTCTTTGAGATGAAATTCAAGAGCTTGCAAAATCCTTAACTTCCACAAATTATATCTCCAAAAATATTTCTAACCAAGATTTGAAATGTTTCCATGAAGTTCCTTTGACTTTCGGCGCAAATGGGATTTTTTTTAGCTTCTGAAACTTCGTAGAAAAAACTTATAATGAAAATTCCAAGATAACCTGTTTGAAGTAGCGAAACCCTAGAATCCAAAGCTTTGATACCAAATGTTATGAAACCACCTCACAAAATAGAAGAAAAGAGAGATCAAATACTTAGAAATTGATGCAGCAAAACTGCATATTTCTAAATTCCTAGATCTCTGGGTTATGGGCCCACGATCTTAACAAAATAGTTCACTACCCAGCCACAAAATCCTTCTTAATGCACTTGGTATTAACTCAGAATCATATTGTATTTACAAAGTAAACAATTGGCCTTAATTCATAGCCATTTTTCGATGCATGTACAATGAAAATGATGGCTACAAGGAAGCTTTTGTAATCCAACACCGGCATCATCAATAGATAGATAAATGTAGTACTCTACATCCTCTACAAAAAGAACACGTTCACTAGATGATTCTCCAGTGCACAAACTCAAAACTGATGTTGGGACCCTCGGCAATTTAAAAATATCTTTATTTATCTACATGTCAAATTCATTGTCTAGTCCATTGTTTCAATCCAATGGCTATCGTATTCTAACTAGCATGAGGTATAAGCTTTTGATCTAATGCGATATAATTGGTTTTCACCTGCCACGTTTCCTCTTTAGGTCAGTTCGCATACTCTCAAAGTTTACCACTTACCCTTCTCATCCCATCCAATAGGCCAAGGACTGGTTTATGAAACCACTCTACGTTCTGCACATCTCCGCCGACTCACGGTTCCTCCGAAAGGCCCAGATTTTGTCGCCATAGATTTTTCTTCACAACGTCCAATAGACTTGAACTTGTATTTTGGAAGAATGACAATATCCTCTTCAGATGTCCTTCTCTGATTTTCAATGGCATACATCATGGAAATAATGCATAGTAGGCAACAACACATAGCTATGCCAATTACGTAGACTAGGGTCGCACAGAAAACTACAAAAATTACATCAAATGCTAGAAACACAACGACATAAAATTCATAATAATAAACACCAGATTTATATTAATTTTGAATTCTAATTACAATACTTTTATCTGAGCCAGGTTGCCTTCTGAGCGCTGGATATTACATTCCATCTATCCTCCTCTACAAATGCATGAAGACTATAGTTTATAACAATGGAGAAATAGGAATGGATCATTCCAAATCTGATCTTTCCTCATAAAATCACTAAAATCAATCAACCAAATTACAAAAAACTCTACCGATAATACAAATTTAACGAAAAATATTGTCTTTGTGGTCATGTCGACTTCTAGAAGGCGTGAAAAAATAAATTTTAATTGTGCGAGTTGATGCTCCTGCATCAGACTCCCGAGGTACAAAATTTCTATGACCTCCTAGTCATATGCCTCCTTCATCCTTTAACAATTCTACCCACATCCTCTGTGGAATTGCCTTTGTGATATTTCTGTGAGCTGCAACCAAAACCTCTGCAGTAACAAGTCCTCCCTGCGACACGATACCTCACCGAGCTTCTCTCCTCTAAGCCCAGTCTTTCGGCATCTCTCTGGTTCTCTCCTCTCAAACCATTTGAGCACTCTTGGCTCTAGGCTGTTACAATATTCTCACCTACACAACAATATAAATACCACAAGCTTACAAATATTCAACAGAAATGTACCTCTTCTTCCTTCACATGCAAACTCTTTCTCGCAGGAAATATTTTCCCGCTCTGATACCACTTTGATGCAACAAAACTGCATATTTATCAATTCATGGATATTTGGGTTATGGGCCCATGATCTTAACAAAATAGTTCACTACCCAGCCACAAAATCCTTCTTAATGCACCTGGTATTAACTCTAAATCATATTTTATTTACACAATGAACATGTGGCCTTAAGTCATAGCCATTTGTCGATGCATGTACTATGAAAATGATGGCTACAAGGAAGCTCCCGTAATCCAACACTGTCATCATCAATAGATAGATAAATGCAATACTCTACATCCTCTGCAGAAAGAACTCGTTTACTAGATGATTATCCATTGCAAAAAATCAAAACTGATGCCGGGACCCGCAACAATTTACAAATATCTTTATTTATCTACGTGTCAAATCCATCGTCTAATCTGTTGTTTCAATCCAACGACTATCACATTCTAACTAGCACGAGGTATAAGCTTTTGATCTCATGCGATATAAGTGTTTTTCACCTACCACGTTTCCTCTTCAGGTCAGTTCGCATACTCTCAAATTTTACCACTTACCGTTTTCATCCCATCCGATAGGCCAAGGGCTGGTTTACGAAACCACTCTACATTCTACACATATTCGTCGAATCACGGTTCCTCTGAAAGGCCCAGATTTTCTCGCCATAGATTTTTCTTCAGAACCTCCAATGGACTTGAACTTGTATTTTGGAAGAATGCCAATATCTGCTTCAGATGTCCTTCTCTGGTCTACCACGACATACATCATGGCAATAATGCATAGTAGGCAACAACACACAACTATGCCAATTACGCAGACTAGGGTCGCACAGAAAACTATGAAAATTACATCAAATGCCAAAAACACAACAACAAAAAATTCATAATAATAAGCACCAAATTTATATTAAATTCGAATTCGAATTAAAATACGTTTATCTGAGCCAATTCACCTTCTCAACGCTGGATAATACATTCCATCTAGCCTCCTCTACAAATGCACGAAGACTATAATTTATAACTGATCCGAATGGAAAATGGCATCTACTCATGGTATTCATCTATCCATGATATTCATCCACCCATGGTATGTATCCACCCATGGTATTCATCCACACATGGAATTTACCCATGGTATTGTAAGTCGTATCTACCCATGGTATTGACCCATGGAATTGTAAGTGATATTGACCCATGGTATCCACCTATGGTGTTGTAACTCAAAAAAGGCTATAAATAACAAGTCTCAGTTTGTAAAAGGACAGATTGTTCGCCACAATGTAGCTTCTACAATTATTATCTCTTTTAATAAAACAAGTTTCTTTGTGGTTTTATTTTATTTGTGTTCTCTCTTTTTTTATGGCATTCTAATTTTGCAAATCTTGTTAGATCTATTTCAAATTTTTAGATATTGGGGGCCTCCCCCCAAGATCTGGATCAGTGGTATCAGATTCAGGTTACACCTCCATGGGAATGAGGGTTTGAAACATATTTCAGTTTCAATGTTTTGCAGCAATCTTTAGCAAAATCCATGAATTTTTTTGGGCGACGAGTTTTCAGATCAGATCTGAAACTTTTGGTAAAAAATTTACAAAAAAAAAGACAAGATCTGGATTCCTTGCGAAAAAATACTCAAATTCAAAAAACAAATCGGCCAAATCGGAGTCTGGATGTGGGAGTTATCGTTGATTTAAAATCAACTATTTTTTCAAAAAATTTGTGATGGCGAGAGAGTTCCAGCGCGAATATGAGAGTCTAGAGTCTCCAGATAGTGGTTTCAAACACATAAGAAGATGTGGAATGATCATTCCATTTCCAAAAACAAGTTATAATAAATATTCTGAGTTATATTGACCGAGTTATGCTCATTTTAAATCTGGAGCAACATTCGGAGTGGGTTCCCTTTGGAGACATGCCCTCCCACCCCGCTTTAGTAGGCACCTGCTTCACATTCATCGATTTCATCATAGTAGCATTCCGCTTGGGTTATTTGGAGACGTGCCCTCCCACCCCAAGCTATGTAGGCACCTGCTACTTCATCAACAATCAGCATCACAGTTATGGGTCAACCGCACAAAATATTTTTCATCGAAGTCCATTTGCTAGGCCGCACACTGTTAGTCACGTAGTTGGTCACAAGCATTACAGGGTATATGTATCCTCAGATATTCGTTTTTCATGGTTTTGGTTCATCCAAAAACTCACACTTCATCAAAGTCAATTTGCTAGGCCGCACACTGTCAATATCACAGTTGGTCACAAGCATTACAGGGTATCTCTATCCTCAGATATTCATTCATCACGGTTATGGGTTAACTACACAAAACCCTTCTCTTCAGTGGCTCTTCATATTAAACAAAGGCTTCTCAAGAGGGAACTTCACGCAATGGGGACCATTGCTTCTTAAGGAAGGAGGAATTATCTGAATGGAAAATGGCATCTACTCATGGTATTCATCTATCCATGATATTCATCCACCCATGGTATTCATCCACACATGGAATTTACCCATGGTATTGTAATTTGTATCTACCCAGGTATTGACCCATGGTATTGTAACTGGTATTGACCCATGGTATCCACCTATGGTATCTATGCATGGTATTGTAACTCAAAAAAGGCTATAAATAACAAGCCTCAGTTTGTAAAAGGACAGATTGTCTGCCACAATGTAGCTTCTACAGTTATTATCTCTTTTAATAAAATAAGTTTCTTTGTGGTTTTATTTTATTTCTGTTCTCTTTTTTTTTCTGGCATCCTAATTTTGCAGATCTTATCAGATCTATTTCAACTTTTTAGATATTGGGGGCCTCCCCCCAAGATCTAGATCAATAACAATGGAGAAAAGAGGAATGGATCATTCCAGATCCGATATTTCCTCACAAAATCACTAAAATCACTCAACCAAATTACAACAAACTCTATCAATAATACAAATTTAACGAAAAATATTGTCTTTGTGGCCACGTCGACTTCTGGAAGGCGTGAAAAAATAAATTTGATTTGTGTGGGTTGATGCTCCTGCATTAGAAATCATCCACTTCAAGGGGGAAACCTCCTTTACATTACATAAATGAACAATTCTTAGATGATTCAAATGAAAAATCCTACTTTCTATATATAAGAGTCCATGGGGTCACAATATAATTCTAGTCGACCTAACAATAATAATGTAAGGGCACATCAATAACAATAGTGGGCTAATATGGAGCACAATAATAACAATATGAGGACTACAGGGGTACAACAATAAAAATAAGGGGGCTACACTAACAACAATAAGGGACTACACTAGTAATATAGGGCCCTAACATACATTGGTCGAGTGAATGTCAATTTTGTTTTTATTTAAATACACAAAATATTGCTAAATAGTAATGGTTTTAAAAAGTATATATATTATTCCTAAATAGTAATGGTTGTAAAATGATATAAATTATTGCTAAATAGTAACGGTTTAAAAAGTATATACATTATGTAGATGAAACAATAAGGCTAAAAAAAGTATTAATTAAATTAAAAATAAAAACATAAAAGAATCATAAACCATTAAATGAACATATTTGCTATTTATCTCTTAATAAATTAAGAATAAAAACATAAAAGTAATCACAAACCATTTAATCAACATTTCTAACAAATTTATTTAACTAAATAGAGTGTAACCAATCTATATATATATATATATATATATATCCCACTATTGATAACATATTATAATGTATATCAGCTTGTCATTCACACTTTTAAAATTCATTAAGTAAATGATATTGTTTAATTAAATATAATTATTTATTAGATTTTAATAAAAAATAATTAGTAACCTATGTAGATTACGTGGGAAAGTGTGTCAAGGAAACTTCCAGAAGGCAAAATGTGTAAGGAAACCTCCACAATGCAAGAGATTTTAATTATTATTGCTCTAGGTCAAAAAATGACTCTCCAAACATTACATCAAGCCTCTTGGGGTGTGGGTAATAGTTAGTTTTAATTAAAGCTAGAATCTAATGCATGAATTTTATTCTTTAAAGGTCGACCGTGCTAGTTTCGAAAATGCAAAACATATGGCATATATGTCTACAAATGCCTTTCTCATACAAATTTTTCAAATTAACTAATATATTGGCCTCTCTTTGCACATTTTGAGACAATTGCTAGTTTATTTTTCTGATATAATATTAACTTACCGCATCTAGGCTTACCTGTAAAGATTCCTCTGCACATGATAAAATAAAATAGTATATTTATATTTATATATAATTTATAAATGTTTGATATATATAATTATTTTGAATCTAATAAAATTTATGGTAATTTTATTATTAATATGAAAGTTATCTTATCTTAAATTATTTTTCATAATTTAGTAACTCCATAGATAATTTAAAAATATATTTTATTTTGTTTTTTATTAAAAATAAAATGTTAAATAAATAAATAATTTTATTATTTTGTAAAACAATTAAATTATTATTTTCTTTTTTATGTCAGAGGAAAACTTTGCAGGACTCATATTACTTCAATCACCAATACCAATTGAGCTATCTTTTAGGACAAATTATTATTTTAATATATATAATTTGCTAAGTTGTGTGAGCCTTGAGATGACTATAGGCTGAAATTTTGGCTTGAGAAACCATAACCAAGGGGTATCTAAGTTGTCAAAAGTGAATAACACCTAGCCTAGGCCACACCAACCCTTAACATGGTCCGATTTTTTCCCATGGAGTTTCCAACCAAAGATCACAAAAAGCCTTAACAATGTACCCATCACCATCTATTCCACCTGATATATATATATATATATATTATATGTATTTTTAATATGAATCATTATTATTTTATTTTATTTTAATGTGATGAATTTTTATTAAATTTTTTTATTATTAAAATCCAATTACAATAAAATAAAATAAATATTTATTATTATTATTATTTACAATATTTTATTATTTCTATTTTTATATAATTCTTCATTTTACAAACATTACATCTTGTATATAACTATTTTTTTTGGTGGGTATAATTGCAAATTGAAAACTAAAATCAATCATGTAATTGATATTTAGTCACTAATCTTAGTAATATGTTTGGTATTTGGACATTTTATTTTATTTATTATTACCAATTATTATTATTATTATTATTATTATTTATATTTTTCAGTTTTCATATTCAAAATTCTTCTTTATTAGTTATTTTTAAGCAATTTTCATATTGGAAAGGCTATTCTTTATTAGTTATTTTTAAGGAGATATATGTATATATGCTAGTGAATATGTTTCTCCATTATATATTATTTATGAATATTTTATGATATAGTTTATCAATAGAATAGTAATAAATTGAATATTGAAAATAAACTAATATAGTTATATAAATTAAATATCAATTTAGAACAACATCAACATACTTATTTTATTAAACATGTCACATTAAAAAATAAAATAATAATAACTAAATTATAATTATAATTATAATTTTATTATTAATTTAAAAAAGATATATTTTTTAGAAACACACACATATATACATTTAAAAAACAAGTAACAAAAATAATATAGTAAAACAATAACTAATAATAATTTATAGTCATAAATAAAAATTTGACAGAAAATTGAATCTTACGTTTATAGAAATGACATATTTTTTAATTAAATTATAATGTAAAAAGGGGAAATCTCTCTCTATCTCTAACTATTAATAAATACATTCCTTGAATATTTCGTAAATATTGAATCCCCACTACTCACCTAATAACTAACTATTAATAATTAAATTTGACTTTTCTAGAAACTCTATTCCAGAATAATTACCCCATGTGTATAATAAACTAGTGTTTTCTTATTCACTGTATGGCAATTTTTGTAATAAATGGTGAACATTAAGATACATTTTTGAGTTTAGTTGTAGGTTTGAGTAATTACGCCGTAAGGCGTCTTTATTTGAAAACAACTTTCCTAGCTTCCTTTCTGTCATAATATTTACCATCCGATCTTTTGTTAGATGATTGAATCAAAATTCATCGTTGATTGGAAATTAACGACAATAGCGACGGTTGCGACAGTTGCAACTGGCTCTCGAAGATTTGAAACTAACATATTCATGCCATGGCTTCTGTGCGTCGCACTGGCCTCGACTCTGGCAGATGCATGCCATGGATTCCAACAAAGAAAAGAGAACCACCCACCATTTAGACTAGCTTCATTGAAACGGAACGAAGCTCTAGAGGGCTGGGTTTCATTGATAGTTTGAATTTTAGGTGCTTACTGGTTCAATTGCAAAGAAGGATTTAGGAGATACTCGGAGGCTCGGCTGTGAAAAAGTTAAATTTTAAATTGGGGAGATATCTATAAATTTTAAACTTAATAGCATACTGTCCTCCATAGAGGTAACAACAGTTTGTCCACGTTATAATCGTTTTCAGATTATAACTTTGATCAGAAGGACATGCTTGGCAAAGGATGATTCAGTGAAGTTTATAAGGTATAATATCAAAGGTGATTTTTGATGGTTTTTTCCATTATATGGTTTGTTCATATATTAATTGTATTGAATCTGGTGATCTGCAGGGAAGACTTCCGGATGGTAGGGACATCGTCATTAAGAAACTGACTGGAAATCAGGCTACTCAAGTTGCCGAGGAATTTATGACGGAAGTGAAGCCCATCAGCGGCGCCCGTCACCGTAATCTGGTTCGTTTACTCGGATGTTGCAAGCGAGAGAAGAAATGCCTAGATTCGATACATTTGGCCATGGTACACTTATATAATAGGAAGTTAGGAACTGATATTAGATTAAAAATTATAGCAACTAATACAATATGCAAATCTACTTCTCCATAAACGGAGGCCCATTTTATTTGAAGATACACAACAAAACACTTTAAGCGTGGGAAGAATTAATGTTATAGAGATGAGAAGGCAGGCGAGGCCAGGCCATGGCAACAAGAGCGCATGTTTTAGGAGTTGACAACCCAAAGGTCTCGCCCATGTCCGAGTCCTTAGGGTTTTTTCCATCAGGCAACTTCCATTGGAATCCATGGATGAGATTGACTAGAGCTATCAGAACAACTTTGAGTCCCAGACTATATCCTGGGCACATCCTCCTCTTCAACCCAAATGGCAACAGCTCGTAATCTCTGCCCTTCACGTCCACCATGCTCCCTTTGAATATCTTAGGTCTAAATTCATCGGGGTTCTCCCATAACTTTCCATCCCGACTGATAGTCCACACGTTGACGAACAACCTCCTATTCGCAGGAATTTCATATCCAGCGATCTTGCACAGCTGAGTGGAGAGGTGGGGGATGAGCATGGGAGCCACCGGGTGGAGCCTCATCGTCTCCTTCACTATCCACTATAGATACTCGAGCCTGCTAATGTCCTTCTCTTCCACCCACTGTTCTTTTCCCACCACTCTGTGAAGCTCTTTTGTGGCTCTTTCCAACGTCTCTGAATTTTTCAACAGCTTCGATAGCCTCCACTCCACCAGGGTGGTAGAGCTTTCGGGGCTGCCTGCTTTGATTTCCTGCAAAAATTATACAATTGCTTAACTAGGTCAGACAATAATAATGAAAATGCATTCATGTAACACTAAGAAAAATGAGAATAGTTCGTAAATTCGTGCCTGAGTGAATTCTTTGACTCTAACTTGACTCAGCTTGAGTTGTGGATCCTCGGCCTGCTGGAGAAAAACATCCACCATGACTTTGGCAACATAATTATCCACGACCTTCCTTCATCACTACCTATATTATGATCCCTTAGAGGTAAAAAACCCTAATGTTCCTAAACCAAGTTTTGGAATCGGAGAAAAGCTAATTAAAACCGTAAAAAGTCTAACTCTGCACTTTTCCTAGCTCTTTCCTGCAGATCCACGGATATTTGTTCTATATCCTGTGGCACATCCCGCAAGTTTTACTTATAAAACCTGCGGACCCCCGTAAACTGTCAAATAAAGGAAAAAGTCACTTCTAGAAGCTCAACTGGATGAATATTCTCCCAACTGGAAGCTTCTAGAGGCGCAATTAGTTCGAGCTCTATCCCTCCACTCATGGAGCTTATCCCTTTGTCTATGGAGCTCAAATCCCTTCATGAGAGGAATCCATCCCCCTATTCATGGAACTGAAACTACCTCCATTTCCCTATAAATTGAGCTCATGTTTTAGTCTCAAGGGTAGACTGTAGCTTGTAGAGACATATATGTTGTAATTGCTGAAGAAATTCTCAAGAGAGCATACTCTCTATACTAGTCATTTTTTTTATGAGAATGATTACACACTCATATCCATAACTTCATGCTAGTTCAAACAGAAGAATGCTCATCCATCTGAAGGAGGAATGATTATTCAGGGCCCCAGGAGGAACTTGTGCAACATCAAGGCAACATGTTCTAAAGTTACTCTTTTCAGACAAGATAATACATATGGATCTCCTTTTCTCATTGAGTTGTTCGTGTGTCTATTTGAATAATTCAATACTTATATTCCTTGATCACTGAGTTAAATTAGCTATTCTCAATTATTATATGTTGTAGTTGCTTTTAATTCTTTTGTCTATCTTTGATTGCAGGTTCTCATTACTAAAGAAGCCTCTTTGGAGCGACTGGATAAAAGGTTGCACTGAACATTGAATTTCAAGGTAGGAGCATGTCCTCTTTCTTTGTTTATAATAATTCTGAACTGCATACAATCTAGAGAAAATTATTTACAAATTGATGTTTGTTTCTTTCTATCCGTATGATACTAGGGAGATCGCTCTTGTCTGCAAGAGGGATTTATCTACATAAAAAAATGGCGACACCATTGGGGAAAGAACTTAGTTTTCCTTTTTATTTTTCTGTTTGAATTTTAAGAGTCTTCTGATTTTGATTAGTCTTAAAACTAGGTTGGGTAGATAAATTATCAGAATCCCTGAAAATAAAATTTGAATTTTTATTTTTTCTGTATTTTTCCTGTCCTCCGCAGTTTTTAGTTCAGAATGGTGCAATACTGCACTGTTCTCCATTGAAACCTGTGGACTTGTGGAAACATTTTGAAAAATTAATAATTCTCTTTTTAGGAGCCAGATTACCAGATTCTCTGTGTTTGCCCCAATTTGTCTTGACTATCAAACTCTTATGTGTGAGTTTCTTTCAACAACTTTTGTGTTAGAGTGATTTTTCATCTGATTTGTATTATATGAGTGATTTTTTTCCCTACTTTCTTGGTGCTTTATATCGGAGACCTTCATATACCTTACTAGTATGTTGTTGTTTTCTTGCTGAGCCATTGAAATTGTTTCAAACCTTCATTTTATGGAAATTGAGTTTCATTTTCATTTGCAAATTTAGAAGAGTCTTAAGCTTATTAAGGCCTGAATTTCACATTAAACCATTTGTTGGATGTTTTAGTTTTTGCTTCGTGGAAATTATTCTTGGTTCGATAAAAAACTAAGAGAAAACAACCTCAAACTTTCTAGATAGAGTTCAAAATTAGAGTCTTTTCTTTTGGGTTTTAATTTTATGTTTTAAGGAGTTTTAGATATGGTTTTCTTTTTGGAAAATGGTTTGTTTAATGATTTGTAGTTTCTAAGCTGATTGATAAAGGATTTCATTTCGAACGAGTAATTTATCATTTCATGAAATTGAGTTCTCAAAGAAATCGTCTTATTTTCAAGGATTTTGTTTAGGAATGAAATAATTGGTGCTTTAGAAAATTGTTAAATCTCTCAAATATTTCCCTTAAATAAGTTTCATTGAAAATAAAAGAGTGGCACTTTCATATAGATGCATTTATCGTATTTGATTCGGGTCATAAAACATCATTGAAGTTTCATTGAAGTTTCACTTACATACCTTCTGTCTTAAGAAACAACCAAATTAAAAAAAAAAAACTCTTTATTAAAATTAATCTAGATATTTTTTACATTTTCTAGGGCTCTTTTCCACCATCATAGCTTAGGCTAGTGTCTTGGAACAGGTTGTAATTAACATTCCAAGACAGTTCAAACAAACAAGTAGCAATCTTGCGGTAGGAAAAATACAATTGTAGCATTTGTGCTCTGGGAAGCTCTTCTTAAAAGAGTCAAGCAAGAGATCATGTTTTAACCAGTGAGGTAATCATACCTATCTCATTGGGAGAGATAACAGATGGGAAAGATATCAGATGTGCACGTATTAAAAACAGTAAACCTCGGATAGAACATTGTTGAGGAGCCTGGGGTCACTTGTTGGTAAAACTTGGATTATATCAAGGAGCCTTTAAGGGGTTTGAGCTAGTTACTCTACCCTTGCATGTATATCGGATCGTAGACTGTTCCCCCAGGTACATTTTTTCTAGTTGGTGACCTTAGTGGCTATAAACTTTAGGATTCTTTCCCAAGGTGACGGTGGAGGGAAGGTCCCACTCTACCTGGAATAGACATCGACTAGACTCACTTGGACTTTCCATAGGGTTCTCTTCACTTCGAGATGGTTTAAGTGAAAAAACTTGCACTGGACTATTTCAATAAGTAGGTTGTCAGGGTAACTGTTCAAACCGCCATTTCTGCATTAAAATTCTACGACCATGGTATGGAGATATCATCATTTATCTTCAAACAAAAACCTTTTGACTTGAGCTTTCTTGTTCAAATTGATGGAGGATATGTTACCAATATTAGAAATACAATATTATTGGAGACACACTTTATCGTCGTGTTGCAGATTCTGTTTTTCGACGTTGTATAACTCATGAAGAGGTTGAAAGGGTTTTGAATGACTGCCACTCTAGAGCATGTGGTGGTCATATGTTTGGGTATGCCACAACCCAAAAGATATTGCACGCTCGCTATTTTTGGTCGTCATTATTCAAATATTGCATTTTTGTGGTGCGAAAATGCCACAACTGCCAAATATTTGATCGAAAGATGCGTGCACCACCAGCTCCTCTTCACCCCATAATTGTGTCAGTCCTTTTGCGAAATGGGGCATTGATTTCATTACATGTAAACCTCACTCATTCGAGGGGCATGTGTATATTATTCTCATTTTATATTACTTTACCAAATGGGCGAAGGCGATGCCTACATTCGCGACATATGGAAAAAATATAGCTATGTTCGTATTCAATCATGTGATTGCTCCTTTCGGAGTACCCCAAGCTATTATTATTGACCATGGGAGTCATATTCGAAATACAAGGATGACCGAACTTTCTGATCATCTTGGCTTGTGCCATGATAACTCTACTACATTTTACCCACAAGATAATGGTCAGGTTGAAGCCATTAATAAATTTTTAACCACCATGATCAAACGGATTATCAGAACTCACAAATTGAATTGGCATACCATGCTTTTTTTAGCACTATGGGAATATCGAACCTCAGCAGAAACTGCTGCAGAGTTCACTCCTTTTCAACTGGTTTACAGTTTAGAAGCTATGTTCCCCATTGAATTCGAAATACCGTCACTCCAATTAGCCATAGAGTTAATACCAGCTACCTCTGAAGAAGAAAAAAGCTTTTTGTACTTAGCACAATTAGATGAAACTCGGTGCACCGCTGCATTAGCTACTGAGGCTCATAAAAATATGTTAAAGCCCAGTATGATCGAAGTGTTACACCTCGTGTTTTTTGAGAAGGTGACCTTGTCTTTGTATAGGATCAAGCTAATGATAAGCTAGGTGCTAGGAAATTCGAACCAATGTGGCATGGTCCTTATATTTTCAAGCGAGTGCTTGCAAAAGGGGCCTATGACTTGACTGATTATGACAGGGTCTCTTTAGATAAGCCCAGAAATGGTCTTTATCTGAAGAAATATTATGCTTGATTCTTGTGTGAAGATCTCACTTGTATATTAGTTATTTTTCTAGTTAGTTTGCCTTAGATTAGATAAGTGTGCCTAGTTTAAGTTTGTTTTTGCTACTATCACTGCTTATCTTAATTACTCTTGATATTGCAGATGTCGACATCCCTTCAAAAGTACATTAGTTTTGCTGATGGTGCATGTCGTAGTACTCAGACTATTTCTTCTGTGGCTTGGGTTATCTATTCACCCACTGATGAGTTAGTTTCTATGCATGGGGTAAGCCTTGGTCAAACGATGAAAAATATTGCAGAATATAGTGAAGTAATTGAGTTATTATATGATGCCATTTCATTTGGTATTAGATGTTTGATTATTAGGTTAGATTCAGAACTCATTGTATTATATTTAAACAGAGTATACGCAATTACAAATCCAGTGTTATTGAGATTATTTTTGAAGGTTCGTCTCTTGGAACGACAGTTTGATTACAATGAATATCAACACATTTCAAGAAATTTAAACACATTGACTGATGCATTAGCTAATAGTGTTTTAAATAGACATTTGCAATGTTAAAACAGTAAACCAAAACAACATTTAATACATGTTGAACAAGATAGTCAGAGAAAGTAGTAATATCATAGATAGTTTTGTTTTCAAAAAATATTACATCATCTGTGATAAAAAACACCTTATGATATGAAAGATATTGATACAAAAAAAAATATGTCAATCCTCGATGACCATCCACTACCTGTGATGATGATCATGGTAGTAGATTATGGCACGCACCACCTTGCGTAGGAATCTCCTAAACTGTCCTGGTACACTTGTAACATGTCTTTGAAGACGGAGAGGAGTGTCATTTGTCGATGTCTCAGGAATATTTATAGTTAACCTCTCCAGGTTGTGTTCCATATCATTTAGGATCTCTGCTGCCCGATCCTATGGCGGAGGTACTATAGGCTCTGCTTATCGCCTTTCAAAGCAATGGAGTGTAGCTGGTCTTCATGGACCAACATGTTCATTTAAAATTTTGTTATCAGTATTGGATGATAAAAAATAAATAAAAATTAGATTTTTAAACACATAAAAATGATTCGTTTAACTGATTCATCGCACTGTGCCCCTAGAGGAAAAGACATCTCATGATCATCTCTAAAATCTATACCCGCATAATGGAAGTCTTCAATTGTGAATACTTGGTTCTACATCCACATAAAATACACTGGAGTAAACCGAACCACCATACTATCATCACCACCATAGCAGTCCATTAATGTAACCCAACATACCATACGAGGTTCTCTGAGCTCTCCACGATCTACTGGAATAAGCTGAGGGGCGAGAAGTGGTATTCTCTCCAAAGCAAAATAAATCAGGATGGCACCATACCCAAAGTTTTTTTAACTTTTCATTCTTTGCTCTAGTCAGTTGGCCTTTCATGTTGGCCAATACCCCTTCACACCAGTTGAAAATGGTGCCTCTGAAACACTCCACAACAGTCTGCATTTGTGACTTGGTGGCTACATGTGGAGTTTCACATCCACACAACCTGGTTACTTTGAATGAAATAACTTTGAGATCAAGTCACAAAATAGTCTTTATTTCTATGAAATTATCCTTTGGATCTGTTGCATCATTGCAAAATTCTTGTTTGTAACTAGCAACGGGTAGGTCACCTTGCCTAGCTCCAAACAAAGAAATGTTTTATCCTCTTTTAGACAATCCAATGAGAAAATAAATATCTTCGAGCTCGATTTCAAGCCGATGATCACCAATGATAAAGAATTGATATTGAACATCCGACTTGTTCACTAACCATGTCATCAGTTCCACCTGTGCCCTCATACCTTGAATTGCCCAGAACTTATACAAACCACAATTTCTAAGTGCACGCATTGTGGCTAGATCATTCATAGCTACATCATCTACATCTTCATGCTCACATTCTCTCCACTCCAGCATGGTGAAATAATCTGCAAATGGACACATTTGAAGGTTAGAAACTTTTTGAGTAGGAAACTTTCACCATTTTTGAGAGGATTTATCAATTTTAAACCGGTCACAGCGCCTCCATAGTTTTTGTGCAGAGACAGTGCAGACGTCCACACAGTCTCTGCACAAAAACCACAGTAGCCTGATAATTTTTCTTTAAGAAAATTATCGGGGTCCACAGGTAACGCATTCATGACCTGCGGACCCCCGAGAGTGAAATTTTGAACATAATTTCTCCTCAAAAAATGAATTTAAAGCTAAAAAAGAGAATTTGATTGGATAGAAATGAAGAGAAGAGTGTTTTGGATTACCTGGTTCTGACGAATCACGATTTGAGTGGATAGTTCTCCCGATATCAACTCTGGAACTTTTTTTCCAAAAGTTCTCAATTTACAACTCTGAAGACAAAAGGTGAAAATGAATTTGTTAAACTCCTTTTTATAGTTTTTGAATGAATAAAATATTAGATTTTATTTATTTGTCTCTTTAAAAATTTATTTTTCAATGTTCTTACTTATTGGTAACATGTATGTTTAATCTTTCTAGTTTTTGTTCGGAATACAAGTTTTTTCGATGAAAATAATTATTTTGATGCTGAGTACACTTTTATCAATTTTCTGGGCTCTTGAAAATTACAAAAAAGTGAAACCCTGGAGTTCTCTTTTAAGCCCTTTTTAGACTCTCTAAATATAAAAATATTACCGAGTACTTGACTATTTGAACTCGTTAAAGGAAATGAACAGTCGTCCCTTCAGTAAAAGTTTACCCCTTTTTCCGGACTGAAATGGACTATTTACGAAAAAGGTATACGTTGACTAATCATGGTCAGTAGAGTTCTCTCCTGCATTATTTTATCCTTTTTCAAGCTTGACAGATTAAATTTACGAAAAAGAACAACCACGGAGTTTACTTATGTTTTTCTTCTGACTCCCTAAAACTGAAAAACACCGAGTTTCTCCTATACTGGACTCGTCAAAATTTAACAGTAAAGGACCTGTCGATTACAAACAGGAATGAACCGCTCCTTCTCAGGGTTCAATTTTAATACTAATTTGGACTCATCCAAAGGATGAGCTTACACAACAAGCAAATCTTATCCTCCTCAAGCTTGTCAAAAATAAAGAGGTACTTTCCATAAAAGGTGGGGGAAAAAGAGAAAAGGAATCCAGTTGTTAACATAAGGAGACTTGCAACATAATATCTTCCACTTCATTTGACTTAAGGAAGATAGCCAATGATTTTGAAGTAGTTAGGCAGGGAAACATCATGTCGCTAAGTCTAATTGAGCTAGCATAGAAATCAATTTTCTTGGCTTATGCGGCCAATCCAAATCCATTATCGCCGATCATTTGGGTTGATCGTTCTTCAGATTTTGGTACTTCTTCTGATCCATTTTCACACGTATTCTCAACTAAGGAGAGAATTATGGAATCCATGATGCCAGAAGAAGAACCATGGGAATCATCACATCAATGATCCCATCTTCCAAATTATAGTGAAGATAATCCATCTGAAATATATCACCCTACTATCATTGACTTCTTGATGAATTCTATTCCTATACACACTATCGATTATGAGCGAAACCCATCGAATATCAAAGAAATGATTTATATAGATATTTTGACCAAACCCAGTATTGTAGAAAAAATTAATGTCAGTGCGTCTTTTTATCCATCTGAACTTGACACTTACCATGCTCTTTTTCGTGAATTTCGAGATGTATTCGCTTGGTCATATGAGTAGATGTCAGGTATTGACTCCAACATTTTTGAACATGAGATTAAAATGTATCCTGGTTTTAAGCCGGTGAGACAACGCCTTCATCGTGTTCACCCAAATAAATATGTTTCCATTAAAACATAGGTTGAAATTTTTTTGCGTGTTGGATTCATTTACCATGTTCTACTTACCGATTGGGTATCTAACATTGTTCCTGTCATGAAGAAACATGGGACAATTAGAGTGTGTGTTGACTATTGGGATTTTAATCATGCTTTTCCTAAAGACAACTATCCAACTCTCTTTATTGACCAAATTATTGATGAATGTTCCGGATGTGAAATATTTTCTTTCATGGATGGATTCTCCAGTTAAAATCAAATCAATATTCGCCCACAGGACCAATATAAAACTGATTTTATCCATCCCTAGGGAACATTCACTTATCGTAAGCTCCCTTTTGGTTTAAATAACGCTAGTGCTACATTACAGAGGGAAATGAATTATTATTTTCGTGACATCAAGAACATAGTTCAACTATATCTAGATGAATTACCCTCACATTCACGAAAACGGGTTGAACACTCGCTACATCTAAGAGCGATATTTCTACAATTTTGTCACTATAAAATATGCCTCAATCCACAAAAATGTGTGTTTGGTGTTGGTTTTGGTTGTTTTCTTGGATTTGTCGTGTCGAAAGATGGAATTCGGCTTGATCCATTGAAGGTCCAAGCTATTCTTGATTTGCCTGCTCCTTCCAATATGCTTTAGTTATAGAGACTCCAAGGGAAGGCTAAATTTCTAAGGAGGTTCATTCCTAACTACACTAAAATGGCTAAAGGATTTACTCGACTCTTGAAAAAGGGGGTACCCTTCCATTGGGATGAGGTTGCGCAAGCTTCAATTGGTGTTCTTAAATATTCTCTAATCCGAGCATCATTAATATGTCCCCCAAATTATTAGAGTGACTATTTCTTGTATCTCGCCACTGCAGATACAACCATCGCTATGGTTTTAGTCCAAGAAGAAGATTGGATTGAATATCTAATATATTATTTGAGTCGTAATCTCAATGATACGGAAGTTAAGTACACATACATTGAGAAGCTCACTTTGGTAGTTGTTCAAGCTGTACAAATATTTCGCCATTATATCTTGCTCTAAAAGACCATTGTCATTTCGGATTGCAACCCTATGACATACATTCTATCACGTAAATTGTTGCAGGGAAAGTATTCAAAATGGATCATCATTTGTAGGATTTTGATTTGGAATTCATCAAATCCAAGTCAAAGAATTATTTGGTGCTTGTTGAGTGTATTTGTGACCTTCCTCCGAGTAGTGCATATCCTACTACGGAACCATCAATTTTTGACGACTCTTTGTTTCTGATCGAGTCATCTGACCCGTGGTATGGATATTTCATCATCTATCTCCAAACCCAAACTTTTTGGCCCAATACCTCTCGCTCGCAACAGCAACGTATTCGATACCAAGCCAAATATTATCTGATCATTGGTGATACACTTTATCATCGTGGTGTTGATACGATTTTACGGAGGTGCCTCACACATGAGGAAGCCAAAAAAGTTCTAAATGATTGTCATTCTGGTGCATGCGGTGGACATTCTTCTAGCTATGCTACCGCGCAGAATATTCTCTACACTGGTTACTTCTGGCCTACCATATTTCATGATTGCATTATCACGGTTAGAATTTTTCATGCTTGCCAGATATTTGATCGTAAAACCCATTTGTAGATAACAAAAATGCATCATGTCATCGATGTTGAACCATTTGCAAAATGGGGCATTGACTTCATCACATGTAACACTTGCTCAGTCGGGGGGCATGGGTATATTATTGTCACCGTTGACTATTTTACCAAGTGTGTCGAGGAGAATTGTATATTCAACAACACGGGACAAGCAACTACATTGTTCCTTTTTAACCATGTGGTTACACGATTTGGTGTACCACAAGCCATAGTCATAGATCATGGAAAACATTTTCGCAATCACATGATGGATGAGTTGACTGCCAAGTTAGGACTGTCACATGATATTTCTACCCCTTATTATCCGCAAGCTAATGGAAAATTTGAAGTTATCAACAATATTCTTAAGTATATGCTTCAATGCATGATTTGGGTTCATAAATGAAACTTTAATTTGATCCTGTATTTTGTGGGCATATCCAAGCACGATGATAAATGTGACCGGATTCACTCCCTTTCAGCTGGTTTACGGCCTAGAAGCTATCTTACCAATACAATTAGAAATACCATCATTGAAACTCACTATTTACCTTCTACCTGACACTTTTGAAGAAGAGGCATGTCTTTTATATCTCATCCATCTAGATGAAATGCGTTGTGAAGCTGCATTGGCCAACGAAGCGCATGAGAGACGAATTAAGGCGCAATCATTAGGGGAATTTTGAGGTCTAAAATGGGCACCCTAGGAAAAATGTACAACCAAAATAAAATTTATGAGAACCAATAGGATTCATGACAATGTTGTCAACCATGGGGGACGATTCACCATTTTTGGAGTAAAAATGTAAAAGGATTAAAAAATAATAAAATAATAAAACTACTTTTTCAACTCATATTTTCAGCTTATCTCCCTAATTTTTTACTCAAATTTCGAGCAGGGTTACTCATTGGATGAAAAATTTAATTCCTCATCCAAGGAGTACCCATGTTGCATACGTTTGATGAACCTTGCTACACAAAAAATGAGAAATACATGAAAAAACGTGATTGCAATCACATTTTTTGTGTATCTCTCATTTTTCATGTAGTAGAGTCCATCAAAATATGCAACATGGGTACTCCTTGGATGGGGAATTAAATTTTTCATCCAACGAGTATTCCTGCTTGAAATTTGAGTAAAACCTTAGGGAGATAAGTTCAAAATACGAGTTGAAAAAATAGTTTTTTCTTTTTTTCCTATAAAATTTGATGATGTAATCAAATCTTATTTTATTATTTCCACTATAATTTTATAATTTCCTTAGGAGGCCCATTTTAGACCTGAAAATTCCCCTAATGATGATTGCAATGTGAAGCCTCACACCTTCTCGGAAGGAGCCTTGGTCTTGCTTTATGATCAAGAAGCTGATAAGATAGGAACAGGGAAATTTGAACCATTATGGCATGGCCCCTACATTGTCTCGCGCATTCTGGATAAGGATGCCTAAGAATTTGCATATTATGATGGGATTACATTGTCGCAACCTTGAAATGAGTTGTATCTTAAACGTTACTATGCTTGATTTTGTGTAGTAAACACTGTATTATATGCTTTGATTGCGTGTGTGTAGAAGTGAGCCTTTTAGAGTTTTTCATGTGGTTAATCCACTTTGAATTTTTTGTATATTTCAGAATATTTGGAACCATTTGTTGGATATGCTGATGGTGCTATTCATGGTACTCAAAATTTATCCCCTGTAGCATGGGCCATATTTTCTCCAAGTGGCGAGTTAGTGATTTTCCAAGGGATTTGTGTCAGTCGATCGACCAACAATATCGTTGAGTATAGCGGGTTGATTGAACTACTCTCTGATGCAATTTCACTTGGCATTCATAACATCATCGTCAGGTTGGACTCAAAACTTGTCATACTACAGCTTACTGGCGTTTATACTGTCAGAAATCCAACGATTCATCACATGTTCCTTAGACTTCGTCTTTTGGAAAAACATTTTGATTACATTCAATATCAACATATTTCCAGAAAATTTACTACTCTGGTTGATTCATTGGAAAATTATGCGTTAAATAGACATCTGCAACATATGTAAAGATAAATTTTCAATTCACATCATACAATTGAATAGGATTTCACATAATCATAGAAAAACACTAAAAGTAAAATAGATCTATATTGAGTTTTTTACAAAATTGTGGCCAAGACATGTTGGTCATCTGACCTCAAAATGTATATAGACATAGCATAATCTTAGTAAACATAGTGATTCTCATGATAATAGGTCACTGCTTGGGCTATCATGCGCAATAGACTCATCCAACGGCTAGGCACACTAATGGTATGGCATTGTAGCCTCATAGGTAACTCCTCAATCAGGACATCTAGTATCCCAAGAGTCAATCCCTTCACATGCTACTGCAACTCAACAAGAATCTCAGCTAAATCCAAATCATGTAGGATTTCTCTTTAGACAATCCTCTTTGTTGGTTCTCCCACCTACTTTGCATGAACCATGGTCGAACAATACCTACATCTGCATACATAAAACATATTTATTTTAGTCTTGGAAGCATCAAAAAACACAAAAATATGTAAAAAAACCCCAAAAAATAAAAAACATGGTCAACATTTTACCTATAGCACCACATTGAGTGTCGGCTGGCAAACTCAAATCTGGATCTCCACAGAAATCCATTCCTGCGCATGGATGCTCCTCTATGAAGATATTATGTCTTCGGAACCAACTAAAGAAAGAAGTGGAAAATGAGATTGATGACTGACTAGCATTCATAGCCATCATCTTGACCCACCGCTGCATTTGTGGATCTCTAGGACCAACTAATCACAGTGTCACATGCTTTGGCTGCATCAATGGAACTTGCTCCAAAACAAAAGTGATCAAAATTGACCCATAACTGAAATTTTTGGTATTGGCACTTTTTACCTTGGTTAGTTGTTCTTTCATCTGAAGGAGTACTGCTTCATCCCAGTTGAACACGGTTGGCTTGAGACACTCAAGCGCATACTACATGTATGATTTTTTCGTGACATGTAGTGTCACAATTCTAGCTAGCTTTGTGATAGTGAATAGGAGCGTTCACAAAGGAATATCATGTACATATTTGATATTTATCTTTCCATCTTTTCTAGGCTCAATTCCTGGTCAACAAAATTGTCAGATATAGTCCTTCACTGTTTCACCTCCAGTGATGGAGCCCGTAAGGGAAATGGGGGCACCACGTCTCGACAAACTTGTCAGGAAATAAATGTCATCAACCAATATTCGGATCACTTTGTCCCCAATGTGAAATGCATGTAGTGTTGGGTCCCATGAATGGATAAAGAATTGTAGTAGTTCCACGTGTTGCCTCATCCCTGACAATTGAAAGTACTTGAGTAACCCACAGTCTCTAAGGGCTCTCACAGTGCCAGGATCATTAAGGGAAACCATTTCATGTTCTTTATGTTCTCTTTTTCACCATGTCATCGACATTATGATCTAATCAAAGTCTGAAATCACACCATAGGGTTAGTTAGGATCCATTCCATGCAAAAAATTTGGGAAATTTTAGGCATAAATCAAGATGCAACTTTCTGAATTGCACCCAATGCACCCCTGAGAGGGAGAAAGAATATTGCAGAGGAACTAGACCTCTTTCCAGCCTCTATTCAACACACTTTTTGACATTGAAGGGTGTGTTGGCCCTAGGGCAGCATATATTTACCCTTGGGACCCCAAAAACCTAAAAAATGTGTATGAAACTGAAAAGTAATACAACCAATAGAAAGAGGAGGGTAAGATCTTCTACCTGGTCCAGACAACATGAGAAATGATCCACATAATTTGTTGCAATTAGCCATTGAATTTTGAGGGTAAAATAGGCTTAGAGCACTAAAATTCAAATGGTAAAGGTGAAATGGTAAAAATGACTTGGTAATTTCTTAATTTAAGAGTTTTTTTTATTAATTTACACATATTTAATGAAATGACTATGGTTTTTACCCATTTTTACTATTTTTAACAGGTATTGTTAATCCATTTGATGTTTCTTTAAGTAGGTTTGCAGCTGATTATAGTGAGTTAGTCATGCATGACCATGAAATGAAATTTTAACCATAAAGAATAGTTTTATATTTTTTTCGAGCTTTGTTAAACATGAAAAATGAATTCAAAGCATACTTTTATCCTCTTTTCTCAAGCTTTGTTAATCATGGAAAATAAATTCAAAGTGCACTTTTATCTCTTTTTCGAGATTTGTTAAATGCGAAAAAGGAACCCCCTGGAGTTCTCTTTCAGCTCTTTTCAGACCCTCAAAATATGAAAATATTTCCGAGCACTTGTCCTTTCAACATCTACTCAGTATAAGTTTAACCCTTTTCCGAACTGAGATAGATTATGTTTACGGAAAAGGAAAAACCTAATGAAACATGGCTAGGAGGTTCTCTGATGTATTATTTTACGCATTTTTGGATCTAAAGGACTATTATACAAAAAGAAACTTGTGGATTTTTCTTTTAGTATCTTTTTCAAACTCTCTAAACATGAAAAAGGACCAAATTCTCACTATCATTAAAACCATTAAAGCATCAAATAGCATCAGACTTGTCCATCATGACAAGATTAAGTTTCACCTTCGCTAGACTTGTTAAAGCATCAAATAGCGATGGATTCGCCCAAAGGATGGAATTTTACATCAAGAATATGTTATCATCCTCAATCTTCTTAAAAAATAAAGAGGTATTGGTTAGCAATGACTGTGGAAAACTAGAAAGGGATAAAACACTTTATGGTAGCAAGTCGCTCTTGAACATGACACTTATTCACTTCATCTCCGTGATTTTTGGGTTGGGTAATCTATTTGATGGTTTATCATACCTATGGTCTATCATACCATCCATCACTTCAGTTTTCGGGTCAAATGTTTCCAATTCATTCAATTTCGTTGATATATTCAAGAGAAGTCACTCAGTTATTCCTCATCCTTTTCAATACTCATAAATCGTCATTTCATGACCACCATCACTAACATTACTTCGTCAGTCACATTCGGTGTCCAAAATAATTACTCCTGTTTCATGTTGTTAATGAGGGAATCACCAATGCCCTCCTACAACGAGTCGGTTCATGTTGAAATCAGCTCATCATACAAGAAGTTGACTTAGAAACAACCTTTCAGTACCTTGGAGATTTCTTACCTCAACGATAGGTTTCTCGCTTCCGGCGATAGGTTGACATCACAGGCCTTCGACCAAAAGACTTTGTATGGTGTTCGAAATCAAATCATCTATTCACACCATACAGAATGTACTGCAATACATTGAGATCCATTATCATAAACGATGGTTTCTCTCACATCTGTTAACACCTCACATCATTCACTGGTAATCATACGGTGTGTTCCCATTTTCGACTTCAGATCACATATTCACATGATTAGACTCGTACTTTAAGTAATCGAGTGAATGAGATAGAAGACACTGGATCTAGTTTCATCCATCCGGGCTGCGAATTCAGGAGAAGTACCAAAACATTCGTACGATGGTCATTATTCATATGGTCAGCCTATCATGGGTCTATATCTGTAGGCAATGTATATTTGTATACGACTTTCTGATGTTATGATAGTTTATGAGTTGAGTATGGGATATGTCTCCTTCAAAAATTCATGTACAAGATGAACATAAATCATGATGTAATGTGTTGTAATTGATGCAGGTCTCCATCTGCTTCCATTCCTCCTCATCATGTCGTAAAGAAAATCACTCAACGTTATCATTTTTGACTTCATGCTTTAGGGGGCAGTTGTTACATGTCGATTTGGGCATCATCCCAAAACACATATCAGTATTCATTAGGGTATATCATACTCTAAATTGGTTGCTACATTCCCTAAACAATTCATCACATTGGTGGTCTTTTGTCATGAAAGTTTCACTGCTTAGATGCCAATTGAAGTGCCCCATTGAGTCATCAACGCATCCCTAGACAGTTGTAACTGCTTTACAGAGCATCTACTCCCAAGCAAGGCTACGTTGTAGAGGATATAGGCCCACCATTAGGGGAATTTTGAGGTCTAAAATGGACCTCCTAAGGAAATTATAAAATAATAGTGGAAATAATAAAATAATATTTGATTACATCATCAAATTTTGGAGGGAAAAATGAATAAACTACTTTTTCAACTCGTATTTTCAACTTATCTCCCAAATTTTTTACTCGAATTTCGAGCAGGAGTACTCATTGGATGAAAATTTTAATTCTTCATCCAAGGAGTATCCATGTTTCATACTTTTTATGGACCCTGTTACATGACAAATGAGAAATACATGAAAAAATGTGATTGCAATCACATTTTTTCATGTATTTCTCATTTTTCGTATAGCAGGGTCCATCAAAAGTATGGAACATGGGTACTCCTTGAATGGGGAATTAAGTTTTTCATCCAACGAGTACTTCCACTCGAATTTTGAGTAAAAACTTTGGGAGATAAGTCGAAAATATGAGTTGAAAAAGTAGATATATTATTTTATTGTTTTTTAATAGTTTTACCCTTTTACTTTAAAAAGTGGTGAATCATCCCCCATGGTTGACATCATCATTTTGAATCCTAGTGGTTCTTATAAATTTTATTTTGGATGTACATTTTTCTTAGGAGGCCCATTTTAGACCTCAAAATTCCCCTAATGTTTAGAGGGCGTTGGTCGACTCGGAGAAAATTTTCATTAGATTCCAGGAATCTTCCTGACCTCTAGTGACTTCTAAAAGTTGTTCCATCTTTCACCTCATCTGATAACCTCGAATTTGGAACCCATGAAGTCATTAAACCTCTTATCCTCCTATTCCCATGAACAAGGAAACCTCTTCGTCCAGTTTTAGGAAAGAAATGATTCATTTATGTCAAACTACCTTCATCTACTAATAAATAGAGCACTGAATGTAGTGCACAGGACAAAAATATTTTTTGTTAAGTAGAGTTATGCTGGTGAGATATCAAATCTTGAAGTTATTATTCATATATTGTGATGATACTATATTTTTGATGTTGGATGTGATGAGGATGGGACTCAAGCTGGATGAGTGACAACGATTTGATCAACTGATTGTACTCTTCCTTCTACTTCATAATAAAGACATTTGTTCCTTTCCTAATGCACCGGTCAATGATGATATATATGTATTTATGAATTTAATCGTTTCAAGTTTTTTAACATGAATAGATCGTATTGCCTTTATGTTGTTCTTTGTCTTTTGTTTTCCATGTCAGGTATCAATCAAGCAAATTAAGTTGGATTGACAATGACGAAAGCGATGAAGGGAGGTGAGGGAAGGCGAAAAAATTACAAGTAGGTTTCTCTCCCTTTATCTATTAATTTTAAGGAAAAGGTCGGATATCTTTCTTTCTGTTGTTCTAAGTGAACCACCACACTTAGGTAAAACATACTTATCCATAGGTTTTTATTTCCGTAAAAAAATATACCTTCATGATCATCTTTAAACTCAGACATCCCTGTCACTACCTTCCTTGCTCTAGGAAGGGCTTTGTAATGAAGGTGTGCAAACCTCCGGTGCCATAACTCAGATTGAAGAGTTGTGTCACATGACATAGCCCCCAACAGACTTCCTCCAACTTGGTAGAGTGTATCAACTCTAAAACCAATAGTAAGAGCTTCTTTTAAGTTCTTCTTCCATATGCGTACCTCTACATCCACAAATGCCACATTGAATCCTTTTTCTTCCATTGTCGAAATATGCACAAGATTATTCTTCAAATCAAGTATGTACAACACATTTTGTAAGCAGAGGACTTGACCTTGAGATAGATGAAGGGTCACAACCCCTGTCCCTTTCATGGGATAGGTGGCATTATCTCCAAGGATTATTTCTAAATTAGTAACATTCTTAATCAAATTAGAGAGGGCTTCTTTATAACCAGTTAGGTGCCTTGAAACACCACTACCAATCAACCAGACATACAGGATGTCGAGAGGAGATGCGACAAAGAGGGGAGATTCAATAATATATTCATTTTTATTATTATCAACAACATTAGATTCATCATACCTGGAATTTCTTGACCTCTTTAAAGGTTTCCCATTTCCACTATGATCAGATGGAGACTTCATCTTTCCTTTGAACTTGTTGTTCCTTCGATTTCCATTCCCCCTGAAGTTGTTATTGTCATCATCCCTAGGAGAGTCCCTTCTGTTGGGGAACTCTCTTGCATAGTGACCAAACTTGTTACAAGTGTAACATCTTCCTTTCCTTCCTTTGGGCCCCACTCTTCCATGGTTTTGATTTCTCGAGCCACCATAGTTCTTCTTCTTTGCATGAGCGGTGAAGGTAGTAGGGTCACCTCCATTTCCATTAGAAGGATAATCTCTCTCAATCATTCTTGTCTCCTCTTGAGTGCATCTCGTCAATATTTCATCCAAATAAGGAATCATGCTATTATGAATAATAGTATTATTGAATATATACTAATCACAAGGGATACCTCCAAGTGCAATGAGAATCATATCTCGATCTACTATTTCTTCTCCAATAGCTAAGATATTATTCCTGATTTCAGTGAGCCTCATAAAGTAGGATTGAATGGATTCTTCTTTTCCTTTCTTGATATTCTTCAATTCATTCTTGAAGAAAATAACTTGATTAGCATTGCTAGCCCTGAACATGTTAACCAAATTATCATACATCTCTTTAGATGTGCCCAGCTCGGAGATGTAAGCAACCAAGTGCTTATGAATTGAATCCCTGATAATCATCTTTTCTTTGATTTCCCCTTTTCTATACTTCGTATTTATGGTAGCAGGTGCATCATTATGGGAATTTTTAGGTCTAAAATGGGCCTCCTAAGGAAATTATAAAATAATAGTGGAAATAATTCAATAAGATTTTATCACATCATCAAATTTTAGAGGGATAAAAGAAAAAAACTACTTTTTCAACTCATTTCCCAAATTGTTCACTCAAATTTCGAGCTAGAGTACTTTTTGCACGCAAAATTTAATTCCTCATCCAAGGAGTACCCATGTTGCATACTTTTGATGGATTCTGTTACACGAAAAATGAGAAATACATGAAAAACGTGATTGCAATCATGTTTTTTCATATATTTCTCATTTTTCGTGTAGCAGGATCCATCGAAAGTATGCAACATGGGTATTCCTTGGATGAGGAATCAAATTTTGAATCCAAAAAGTAAACTAGCTCGAAATTTGAGTAAAAAAATTGGGAGATATGTTAAAAATATGAGTTGAAAAAGTAGTTTTATTATTTTATTATTTTTAATATTTTTACCCTTTTACTTAAAAAATGGTGAATCATTCCCCATGGTTGACATCATCATCTTGAATCCTATTAGTTCTTATAAAGTTTACTTTTGTCGTACATTTTTCTTAAGAGGCCCATTTTAGACCTCAAAATTCCCCTAATGTTGATGGAGGCTCATGAAACTTCCCCTGCACATAATCCTTGACATCTTGATATTCTAATTCCAAATCCAAGGACATCTTCCATGCATGATAATCAGACTTGTAAGTAAACTTATCATTAGATTTGAAACCATTATAGGTTGAGGAGGTTGTTGTTCCTTGATAGTATTTCTTCTTCTGTGATTTCTTTTCACACTAGCTTGGGCTTTGTCTTCAACTTGGCTTTGATACCATGTTAAATTTAGATAACCATGATATGTTCTATGCTTAATGCAGTTTTACTTCAATATTTCTTATAGGCCCGATTCAATTTAGCAATCACATAAACATGAAAGTAAAATGTTGATAGAACATAATAGTATATCAACAGAAGACAATCAAATAATATAAATCAAAATTTACAATTCTTCTTGTCTAGAAAATATAGAGAATAATGTTCGTTACGATAGTCAACAGGATGCACCATCCAACAAATTCTTCTCCAACATCAATTCAACCAATCCTCCAAGTTTCACACACACCCCTCAAAGACAACTCCAAAAAGTTAACGCTGATCAACATAAAAATTCAATGCATGAAAGTCAACGTTGGTCAACATTGCGGTTTAGGGTTGCGGTCAAAGTTATCATTTTTCCTTGATCTTTGTGCCCTCTAATGCGACCTCAAGAGATCATATTTTCTGCACAAGTTGGAGGTCAAACTCCAAGATTTTACCTACGGTCAACGCTGGTCAACGCACCAGCAAAAGAGCCCTAAAACAGTTTTCATTTCTTCAATGTTAGATCCGCACGTGTGAGAGAGAGAGGCCTCAAAAGGTTGATCAAACCAATTATATCACAAGAGGAATGTGTGATGAGTTGATGAGAAAATGAGCATCAAGTCTCTCCAATTTATATCCATCGGTGAGGGTGTGTGACACATCTATTGGGCTTGCAAGCCTACATTACAAATATAGCCGACCTTGCACATGTGTGGAAAATAAAATGAAAATATATGTTCTGCTCATCCAAAAAAGATGATAATTAGATCAATATTTCACCTCTCTGAAAGAGGAATCCAACAAAAATATAATCATCATCATATGAGCAGTGCAACATGGAGTTTTGACCTAGTTGCCCAAAATTAACAAGTTGGTAATTAGGTTCTCCAAAGCTCGTCAACAGAAAATATCAAAAATCCAAGATGATCTCAAATGGTCTTCTCCTTCTCTTCTTATAGATCTGATGGATCCCTCTAGAAGCATTTATTTTATTATGATTTTAATCACTAGTACCTTTTCCCTCCTTTTTTAAAATACCTTGTTAATTTGGGAAAATGGTAAATCAATTGTCATTCCTCTCGAGGCCACCGAAAGTCACTTCCCTCCATCTCATGTTGTAGATTTTCTAGTTCCAATGGCAATGAGCTATAAAACTAAGTTGTTCAGCCAAGTATTCCTCCTAGAATGCCACCTTAAGTCTAATTAATTGAGTTAGGCTCCATAATAACCATGTTTTCTGAAAGTTGTCAGAATGAAACGAAACAAAAAGAAAGTTTTGTAGATGATGGGATATGCCAAGTGAATTCCATCAGATCCCAAAGAAACTGCTCAAAACCACATAAATCCCCTTCAAAATCTCTTGGTCCCATTGTTGGAGTAGACCTGCCCCTATGACCTAGTTTCCCCTAACCATGGAAGTCGATCCTGACCATGTCATAAGGAAAACCAGAAAAAGGAACATGGAAAATCTTCCTGCCCCAATATTTCTTGCCCTCAACCAATCCATATATGTCTGCCAACCTTGTGGTCCCATGCAGCTGAAAACAAATACATGGATCCCATATGAACCACTGGGTGATACCATGCCTCCATGCCACCCAACCATGAACGAATCCCTTAATTCCTAGATCCTAGACTAAACTTTGACTTGTCCTATCATCCATAGACCCCCCTGGATCCCAATGCCACCATGGCCAATCATCTACACCTCTATCCCATGGCTCCAACTATGATTTTTCTCTGACCATAGTTTTCGCTCCATCAATCGAGTACCAACTAAAACATTCTCTCCAATTAAACCCCTCACACAAACCAATGTCAATCCTACTCTGCTGATGTGGGGCTAGAATGTTGAAGAGTTGTTAGTCGGCATCCCACTGGAAACTAAAACATGTGGTATTTGTCACATCTAAGGGCTCTTGCTTCCCTATTCCTTGAATAAAAATATCACCCCAGCAATAGGGTACCAACTAATGATCTCTCACTAATTCAGCTCATGGGAATAATCTAATGCATGTACACCTATGTAAAAAAAAAATATACAAAGTGGATGTTGGTCCATGCTTAAATCTTGTGGCTCTGACCAATCAACCAAGAAGGAAAACTTTACCCCTCTCTCCCGGAAGGATAAAGGTGGGTAAATGGTGTTGCAAGCCCTATATATGTACTCCTCGAGAGGTCTGCCTCCAGTATATAATACAACCCTATAGACTGCCTGTGCACCTTCCCACACCTCGCTAATGGCTAGCCCAAATGACAACGACTCATCCTCCTCCATCATGGGCTCAACATGAGCCACTAGTTGATTCTCCAAAAATGACCCATCATGCCTAGTGTGCATATCATACTCATGATCTGACCCATGTTCCACCATATGTTGCTCATGTTGAGTCATCACGAGTGACCCATCTCCTTGAGTTTCTCCCACAAGGTCTACTAATTGCTCACAATAATATGTATCTAGGTTTTTTTCAACAAATTCATACAATTACTCATGCTCCTCATAGGTGTGGTCGTAGGAACCCATGGACTCAAGTAAAGAAGAATCCTCATATGGAAAATCAAAAGGATCCCCCTCCTGATCTACCTCAGTCATCTCTACTATATCACCCAAGCATGATTGATCAAGTCCCCAAGGATTCTTGTAGGTGAATCAAAGAAATTTTCTCCTTAGCTCATTCCAGCTACATGGCTGGCCACCACAAATCCTCCGCAGATCTTCCAAAAATCCTCCTAGGTTAGTCACATTCTTAATAACCTCATGTTTTTCTCAACTACCCATTTGATTAGCTCACAGGAAGTGGGTGAGAGAACTTGTATCTTCCTCCAAATGGATAACAATTTTGTTTTCAATTGTTTGTGAATTACTTCTCCCTCTACTAGTAATGAAGACAAGATATCTTGCATGATGGATCTTACCTCCTCATGATGCTGCACTCTGATGTTGGTGAACAATAATTGACACATCTGAAGGATTAGATCATCTTGTTCTAGATCAAGCATGAATACATAGGATTTGATTTTGGACATAATGTTTAGGATCACATGCCTTCTATCAAAGTTAGAGCTTTGGGTGTCATGCAACCATGAATAACACCCTACAATCAATTGAAAGACCCTCTTCATGACATCATCATTGTAGGGAGGAAAGGGTTCTACTATCATCAAAATATCACTGAAACAAGAGGTAATTGTAACCTTTACTCTCTCACCTGGATGCTACAAGAATCTGGATTATACCAATGCAAGCATAGTTGGCTCCAAATCCCAATTTAAACTCCAATCAAACTGTTCCAACTTTGAAAGACAAGGTTCTAGTTTTTTCAATGTGAGAAAGTCATTATGCGATCTTCCATTCGTTAAGTCCATCCAAAGTGCATAAAGCCAATTTCCCACTTCTTTTTCCTTATGTAAATCCCTCTGTTTCTTTTTCTTTAGCATATTATGGACCTCTATGGAACTTATGTTCAGTTGTTTTTATTTATTTCTTGGTGCAAAGAGGAACCATGTAATGTCTTAAAGTGTTGTTGCTGCCATGTTAAGTTATTGAGGGCATTTTTGAGGTCTTCTGGGGTCTTTTCAATACCCATTCCCCCTGTAAATCCCCTATGACAATGGTGAAGTTTCTGAGTTTTTAATTTGGATTTCAGCAAGGAATTTATTTAGATAGGAATTTCGTCAAACATATCACATGTATATTTTTGTAAGTGAGTTTTACATAGTTTCAATTTTCCAGCAGTGGTTTCAATAAATTGGTGCCACTGTAGTTGGACTTTGACTTTACATATGTAAATAGGTAATTTTATGGAAATAAGCAACCAGAATGAGAAAACATAATGCACCTTGTTTTATTAAAACATTAGACCACCATGTACATTGCATCAGTTCACTAACATTCAAAATTTCATACCCAAATATCCTGCATCATTACACTTAGAAAATGAGTTAATAATAGAACCTATAGTGGAATAATGGGTTTAATGACCCATTGAACAGTTGCTCAGTTCTTCATATCATCTCCTCTATTCCAATGCAATTCAAATACATATATCTAGGGCTCTAGTAGCACGTAAATCTACAATAATCTTTCCCTCTTACTTTAATATGACCACCTCAACTTTTTATAGAATATATTCCTCCCTCGTATAATCAAGATATCGACTATAAGTGAAATAGGAACTCGACCAGAATAAATTACTCACTACTCATCTTAGAATGAATCATGACTTGCTTCAAGAATGATATGTTGTGGGATTGCATTAGGGGAATTTTGAGGTCTAAAATGAGTCTCCTAAGGAAATTATAAAATAATAGTGGAAATAATAAAATAAGGTTATATTACATCATCACATTTTAGAGGGAAAAAATAAAAAACTACTTTTTCAACTCGTATTTTCAACTTAACTCCCTATGGGTTTACTCAAATTTTGAGTGAGAACACTTATTGGATGCATAATTTGATTCTTTATCCAAGGAGTACCCATGTTGCATACTTTCAATGGACCCTGCTACACAAAAGATGAAAAATACATGAAAAATATGATTTCAATCACAAATTTTTTTTTGTATTTCTAATTTTTCGGGTAGAAGGGTCCATCGAAAGTATGCAACATGGATACTCATTGGATGAGGAATTAAATTTTGCATCCAAAAAGTACACCCACTCGAAATTTGAGTAAAACTTTAGGGAGATAAGTTGAAAATGTAGCTTTATTATTTTTATTATTTTTTAATCTCTTTACCTTTTTACCCCAAAAATGGTGAATCACCCCCCATGTTTGACATCATCATCTCGAATCTTATTGGGTCTTATAAATTTTATTTTGGTTGTACATTTTTCTTAGGAGGCCCATTTTAGACCTCAAAAGTTCTATAATGCTTGACCCACACAGTCTGGAAATGATGTATAGAATTTAACTCAACCCAAAATCAGATCTAGACAACCCCCTTCTACGCATCTGTGATCTTAACGCCTTTTTAGATGAGGGTCATGACCTGCTCATAACTGTTTTCAATCTCCAACATTGAGATTTGACCCTGGTAGAAATTTTCGATCATATTGTGTCTTTAGCTTCCAAAAATTAATGAAATTATGCCTCTATATTAATCAATTCAACCTTCAGAGAAAATATTTTTGGCTTAACAAATTATTACTTCAGAAATTTCTCTATGAAGTAGAACCACACCCAATTTTGGAAAGAGTAACTTAGATCTCAAATATTAATTTGGTTTCAATACAATTTCGTTCAACTTTGTATTGTTTCTCACTCCAGCGAGTATCCAGTTGATAAAGGACCCACACTTCTGCCTTGTACGCACATCAAGAGGAGAAAATTCATATGCTCTTCCCATAATCCAATACGTGATATTCCTAGGATATGCTGGCCAGAACTTGTGCTAGCTGGGAGTGATGATGTTGCTTATGAACAAGGGGAAAACTTAATTTCTTCTAGTCTACAAACTCAGCCCCAGGCATCTCAATAATACAAAGGTATGAGTTCAACAACCAATATCTTCCAAATTGATAGGCAGAAGTCCTTTTTTCATGTACTACTTGAGTCAACTTGACCCCAGGAATCAATATATTCTCCACATTCAACAATGGAAGGTGCTTCACTTCTTTAAATACTGATAACGACCCCTTGGGAATGGATAACATGCCCATCAATTAGAAAATCACAAGTTTTACTTACTTCGACCTCTACTTTATTTTCCTCACACACAGTATTGATATAATGGAAGTGACCAGTTCATGTGTTAAGCAATTCACGCCTTTTGGGAGAACATATTGCAAAAAAAAAAAATCGATGACTAGGATGAGTGAATAATTCCCAGAATTTTTCTCTGTTAGTCTTGCACTTGGTCCTACAGATGGCCCTTCAAATTGAGCAAATTGACGTCTGCTACTGACTAATTTCATAGAGAATGAAAATTAAAATCAGTCTTACAAATTTAGTTTACGTCCCTAATGTAATTAGGTTTGAAAACAATGACAAAAGGAATATCCATTCTCAGATTAATATTTGCATCTTTTATGACAATTGATTTTTTTAATGAAACTTGCCTCCATTAAATAATATACCACACCTTCACAAAATAAGAGTCGACCCTTTTTGAAAATAATGCAACATTTGGCCCCTTTGAAATACTTTAATCAACAACTCTTTAAAATAGTTTAGGATCCTTTTAAAAAAATTTAGGACCTTTTTGAAGTATGATTTTCTTTCACATTTGAAATATTTGACCTCCATATATAACCTTAATTCTGCCAAATAAATATTCTAGCTTCTTTATCGACCCATGAATAAATAATTTCAAGCGATAAACAAACCTGGCCAAAATAATTTCCTATGTGGCTCTGATAATTTTGACTTTCTTATTTAATTTGGCTCACTAAATTTGTGAATTTAATCTCAATGTTTTCCACCCCCCTTTGATTGAAGAATTCAATCTCCAAATATGAGAGGTCTAGCCATAGTAAAAACTTGGTTCCAAATAACCCCAAACACAGCCATTTGAAAGCCTTCTTGAAATTGAGCTATGATAAAAAAAACTCTCAGGATGGCAGGAACACCACCTCTGATACCACTGTGATATCCCTGATGGAAAATTCAACAGTAGATACCTGAAGTAAACTTGAACAACAAAATTAATCATAAATAGACACACAACCAAAAAATTGATACATAAATATATTCTAATAAAATCACTGAGCCATTTTATTAATCAACTGAAAAGAGTACATGAACATGAAGGAATATGGGAACTTCATCTTTCCAAGAAAGTGGAACAAAACCCAGGAAAATATCTCTAACCCAATTGGTGAATGACACTAGAAATGATGTAGATGGTCTGATGAGAAGATTGTTGTAAACCTGCTACTGCAAACTTCTCTCTCCAAAACTCGACTAAAGCACCGTGATATTTCTAAGTGAAATATCCTCAAAAGTGTCAGGTTTTCATCCTACATGCACTAGCAATCTGAGGGTTTCCATCACGAGGATATAGAAGTTGGGAACTAGGTTCTCCAAACCTCTTCAACAAAAAATATCAAAAATCCAAGATGATATCAAATGGTCTCTTCGTTCTCTTTTTATAGATCTAATGGACCCCTCTAGAAGATTTTATTTTATTATTAGTTTAATCACTAGTACCTTTTCCCTGCTTTTGTAAAATACCTTTTTAATTTGGGAAAATGGTAAATCAGATGTCGTTCCTCCCCAAGCCATTGAAATTCACTTCCCACCATCTCATCTTGTATCTCTTCTCGTTTCGGTTCCAATGAGATATTAATCTAAGGATTTTCATCAAGTATTCCTCCTGGAATGCCACCTTAAGCACAATTAATTGAGTTAGTCACCATAATAACCATGTTTTCTGAAAGTCGTCGGAATGCAACATAACAAAAATCAAGTTGTGAAGATGATGGGATATTTTAAGCCAATCCCATCATAGCCCAAAGAAACTCTTCAAAACCCCATAAATCCCCTTCATAAGCTCTTGGGCTCATTGATGGATTAGACCTGCTCCTGTGACCTAGCTGCCTCTAAACACAGAAGTCAATCCTGACCATGCCATAAGGAAAACCAGAAAAAGGAACATGACATCAAATAGCCTACTTGGTTTTAATATCACATTCCACTTACCCTTTTTATTTCCATATTCCTGATACCATGTTGATGTCATCTTTGCTAATAGAGTTCAATATGAAATTCATGTGATGACCCTTTCTTAGGAATTTGTGGCTTACTTTCCACCTCAACCAACTTGTTCCAAGGCCCCAAGTATGTAAATTCAAGTATAGTTATAAAATAAAAATGTAGTGCAAGAGGTAAAATAAAAAGAAACATCACAAAAGGAAAATAATATCCATAATAACAGTCATCAGGGAAAACCACACACAAACAACATGGCCATGCATATTCATAAATCAAATCGCACAATTAAAGTCAAATATCATAGCACATTAATCATCAAGTAAAATTGTCCCAAAAATTGACTTAGTTTCCTAAGTCTAACATTCATGGCACCGTTAGCCATCATACCATGCATACATATGTGCAACAATATGAGCTTCCTTTTCCTGTCTTTGGCACTAAGTCTTCCCATCTTCAAGTGAACTCAACATGTTTCTCTGTAGTTTTTTTTGTATCCATATTATTGTTATCAACTATATATATCACAAACCAAAAATAACATCTACATAAGTTTTCTTTCAACTTCAAAAACGCATATTCACATTGGTCATAACTGCCATCCTGCATTTGCAAATGTTAGAATGCAATCTATGATCTATTCTAATAACATGATCAAATCAACCTGTTTTTCGTGACCACATTTACCATTTAACTCAACTTTGAAAGTACTTTTGAAACATTTGGCCTTCTTACTAAGGCCAACAGTCATGGTACCTGCAATCTCATGGAGTCAGTTAGGACACCACATGGTACATAAGCATGCATGTATCTTAAATTTTCACATTCATAAAGAGAATGCATCACAAGGCCTATAGGAAATCTCAAGTTAGCACAAAATAATGTCATCATATGTAATCAATATTCACTTTCTCCTATAAAATATTTTGCATGCCATCCATGACCATAGTAATATAACTAATACCTTCCAAAAAGTATTTTTCGGTTAGTAAATACCCCAAAAATGCACCTCTAATCATACAAATCATGGGATCCATCCAATCTATGCACACATGTACACATAAACATATCTATACATTCAACATATCGGTATGCAATGTAAGAGATACAGGAATTTCCCTCATCTTGTATACCACATACTTAATCATGTGCATACCAATTATAAGTGTGTTATGGCACGCCGCTTGTACATAAATGGTAATACACTACCAGAGTTATGTACAACATCATGTAGGTCATGCAGTCAATCATCAAAATTAACATATGCAATGACAGTTTTCAATACATTCCATCATGCAAGAAGCATCCTTAGAGTCCACATTCAATTCTTAAATCAATATTTAAATTAATCGTATTCATAATCAACTATAATAACCAGATTATAGAATCCCACTCATCACTAAGGCTTCAAACTTTGAACCTTCTTCTTCTAGGTAATTTTTCGATAAGTCACTATCTTGATTCTAGGGTTACACCTTTAGTCATTCATTATTTTCACGATAGATCCCATTAGCTACGAGCATTGAACCTGAGAGATATAATACCATTTTGTAACAAAACCCCTCTATAATATCCCAAATAGGATATTTCGATAAATTTTGTAAAAAATAATTTAACCCAACATCATGCCATAAAATCAACATTTATTTACAGAAGACTGCCATGTAAAATAAGACATATAAAGTTTATGCAATTCCATAACACAATGATGTAGTAAACAATCTCAACTTTATTATAACATAAACTGGGGTTTACATGCGGGAAAGATAAATAGCTAACATAGATGAGATATAATTTGACCTCAACGATTGGCTACACTGTTGCACTATGCTGGACTCCAAAACTGAACTGCTACACTCTCCCTCCGGCAACAACTGCCACTGAATCCACTGAAAACAATGAAGCACCAATTGAGGATCTGAATGATCCTCACTCCAATATCCTGATGCTCCGTCAAACTCCTAAATGAAGTCTCCTCAAGAGAGTTGGGTTTTCACCCAACACTCGTCAACATACCTAAAGGTTTCCATCCTGGGGCTACCAATGGAGAAGAGAACCGGGTTCTCAACCTCACATACAAGAAAAGATATCAAATCCAAGATATCCCTCAATTTCCTCCTCCTTTTCTTTTATAGATCTCATGGATCATTCTAGAGACTTATTTTATTATTATTTTAATCATGGAGCACTTTTCCTTGTTATTTTCCAATTAAAATATTCATTTTTAATGCTGGAAAGAGTAAATTGGCTACCATTTCTCCTCAAGTCACTGAAAATCATGTCCAACCACCCCATCATGTGGGTATTCTCATCTTGTTTCCAACAAGCTATTACACTAATGTGTTCTATCATGTATTCCTCCTGGAATGCCACCTTGAACGTAATTAATTGAGTTAAGCCCAAAATTAACTCAGTTTTCAAAAGTTGTCGGAATGCATCAGAACGAAAGGAAAATAAAGCGGATGATGGAATATATCAAGTGAATGACACCAGTCCTCATATAAATTCCTTATAAATCCTCCAAAAATCCCTTGGGCCCATTGATGACACCAAGCTGTATCTGTGACCTGACTACTCCTAACTCTAGAAGTCCATCCTAACCCTGTCATAGTTGACACCAAAAAAATGAATATTGCAGACCTTTTGCCCCAAGATTTCTTGCCATCAAGCAATCCAAATATGTGAGCCACACTATTAGCCTGATGCAACTAAGACCCAATGCCTAGATCCCATACAAATCCCTGGGTGCTGCTATGCTCCTATGTCGAGTCACTCGAAACGGACCCCTCAATGCCAAGATCCCAAATTGATCTCTCACTGCACCTATCATCAATAAATACTCCCAGATCCTAACACCACCATGGACAATCATCGCCCAAGTCCTCTCGCTCGGACGACACACTGCCTTTGGCTATAGGTGTTGCCCCATGAAGCGAAGACCACCAACATGAATCAATGATCCATGGCTCATGTTGCGTTGTAGCTTTTACTGTATAATTTGACACACCAACTATGTACCAACTCATCATCTCTCTCCAATCCAACCCATGACTCAATTGAATGCTAACCCTGCTTTCTCGAAGTCGGGATGGAATACTGAAGAACTGTCGACATGTGTCTTTTATGAGGATTTATCCCTCTTGCAGATAAGAGCGATCTCCCTAGTATCCTAAGGATATCTAGAAACAAACATCAAATGAAAACCATTTTCTCTAGATCATTTGTGATTCAAAATTATTAAATAACAAAGTATGAGGAAATACCCCTACCTAAAGTCCAACGCTTGCTTAAATATTTTATCCAGTCGCTCCAAAAGAGGTCACTTCAACATGTGAAACCTGCAATCAAAGATAGATAAAAGGATTAAAAGAAACTGCAAGATATAATAATTGAGAAAACAGTAATCTATCTCAGTGATCAAGGAATCCAAGAATTAAATTACTCAATAGATACACGAACAATTTAATGAGAAAATAGAATCCCTTTGTATTATCTTGTATAATAACAAGTAACCTTACAATCTTTCGCCTTGATGTTATACAGGTTCTTCCGGGGTCCTGAAAAATCATTCCTCCTTCAGATTGACAAGCCTTCTTCTCTTTAAACTATCATAAAGTTATTAACATGAGTGTGTGATCATTCTCATATCAAAAATCACTGGTATAGAGAATATGCTCTCTTAAGAATTCTTCAGCAATTACCACATATGTGTCTCTACAAGCTATAGTCTACCCTTGAGACTGAAACATGAGCTCAATTTATAGGGAAATGGAGGTAGTTTCAGTTCCATGAAAAGGGGGATAGATTCCTCTCATGACGTTATTTGAGCTCCAAATACCAAGGGATAGAGCTCCATGAGTGAAGGGATGAAGCTCAACGTGATTATGCCTCTAGAAGCCTCCAGTTGGGCTTCTAGAACTTAATTTTTCCTTTATTATACCTTTTACACGGGTCCGCAGGTTAATATGCAGAATGTGCAGGATGTACCACAGGCTATAGAGCAAAAAGCTATAGGTATGTAGGCAAGGACTAGGAAAAGTGCAGAGTTAGGCTTTTTAGGGTTTTTATGAGCTTTTCTCCAATTCCAAGACTTGGTTTAGGAACTTTAGGGTTTTTGAATTCTAAGGGAGCATGATATAGGTGGTGATAGAGCCATATGAACAGCTAAATGTCATGGTGACAAATTTTAGTGTAAAAAATTGCCCCCTAAAGCACAAGGTCTGAAGTAGTTCCGAAGAGTGAAGTGCTTTATCTTTCCGAGGATTGGATTGTGGACACACCAGTTGAAAACCTGTAAAAAAATTCAATGCAAACATATATATGTATATCATCACTGAGGTAGGCATTCCCATACTCAGATCAAAACTAACTACATGTTCTAGTACAGAAATGATTTTAAAATTACATCAATAGTAGACATAGTATTAACGCAGCCATTTGTCTTAAGTAGTCTACTGTATCATGAATAATAAAACTCCTCGTAGCCTAGATGGTGGAAACTAAATCCAGGGTCTTGATTTCCACTTCCTGAACTAGTATGATTCTATCCATGTGATTGATTGTGTCAAAGTTGAACATGGTAAAAACCACTTAATTACTAGTCAATGATGTGAATTGTTAACATGTGTGAGAGAAACCACCAATAATGACAATGTCTCTCAAAGTACTCAGTACAATCCACGAAGCGTGAATGAATGATTTGCAATCGAACACTTCATGGAGTCATTCAATCGAAGGTCAATGATGCAACCTGTCGTCGAAGGCAAGAAACCTGCCATTAGGGCATGCAGATCCCAAGGTACTGATAGGATTCTAGATCAACTTTCTAGATAATGAAATGTCGTCAATAGAAAGTGACCCATCATATGAAAGCCTATGATACGAAACCGTTAGATCAAGTTTTGAAGAAATATTTGCAAGGACTAACTTAGGTATTGTCAACGCGAATGGAGACAAATGTTTGCAATGAATGGTTTATTTAAACTGTTCTCTTGAACACATAACGATACTGCAGATGGTTTGGTGATAATTGAGCTAAAGCTAATACCTAGAAACCATCTGAAGACCTTCAATGTGGTTTGATTAACTTTTAGAAAAAGTATTTTCCCAAACCAGGTATGAGTGTAACAAAAACTGTCGTGTTCAAGAGTGGTATACTACTTTTCAAAACAAAGTATGACAACTAGATTCTTTTCCTCTCTTTTCCCCCCACCATTTATGGAAAGTATCTCTTTATTTTTGACTATCTTGAGGAGGATAACATTTTCTTGTTGTGTAAGTTCATCCTTCGGATGAGTCCAACCTAGTATGAAAATCAATCCCTAAGAAGGAGTGGTTCATTCCTGTTTATAATCGACAAGTCCTTTACTGTCAAATTTTAATGAGTCTAGTATAGGAAAAATTCGGTGTTTTTCAATTTTAGGGAGTCAGAAGAAAAACTAAAGAAAACTCCATGGTTGTACTTTTTCATAAATTTAGTCCCTCAAACCCGAAAAAGGATAAAATAATACAAGAGAGAACTCTTTTGACCATGATTAGTCAATGTATACCTTTTTCGTAAATAGTCCATTTCAGTCCAGAAAATGGGTAAACTTATACTGAAGGGACGACTGTTCATTTCCTTTAATGAGTTCGAATAGTCAAGCACTCGACAATATTTTCATATTTAGAGAGTCTAAAAAGGGCTTAAAAGAGAACTCCAGGGTTTCGCTTTTTCGTAATTTTCAAGATCCCGAAAAAGTGATAACAATGTACTCCGTTGGCCGACTTTCAATTTAATTTCTGAGCAAGAAAAGATGGAAAGAACTCGGCATTTTCATGTCTTTTACGAGAATGAAATATAGAAAAATAATCTCAGGATTTTCATGAGTTTAATGGGTCTTGGAAGTAATAACCAAAATGGACTCAAGATAGGTTTCATTTTTATACAAGATTGAAACATAGAAAAAATTATGCTTGAGAGGGGTTTCATTTTTACACAATCTTGAAACGTAGGAAAACTATGCTTGAGAGTGGTTTGTTTCATTTTTACACAAGCTTGAAACAAAGGAAACTTTGATTGAGATAGGATTCAATGCCCCCCAAGTGTAACTTGTTAGAGTGTATGATTAGATCAGGTGCTTTTAAAAAATGAAACAAATCCTCTCTTAACGAAGTCGAGTCTTTCATCTGATATCGTAAATAAAACTTTATTCGATCCACCTATTAGTAACTAGTAGTCCACTTAGGTGAATGAAATGAAGGTTCATTTATGAGATCAGATGAAAGACTTGACTTCATTAGGAAAGGATTTGTTTCATTTTTTAATGAGCTTGACACAAGAAAAGAACTATGTTCATAGGAACCTGTTTCATTTTTTTAATGAGGTTGACACAGGAAAAGAATCATCCTCATAAGCACATGTTTCATGTTTTAAAGAGGTTGACACAGTAAAAGAACTATCCTCACGATGAATTGATTCATTTTTTAATGAGGTTGACACAGTAAAAGGAACTCTCCTCATGGGAACCTGTTTCATTTTTTAAAGAGGTTGACACAAAGAACTATCCTCATAATGAACTGATTCATTTTCAACGAGATTGACACAGTAAAAGGAATTATCCTCACAAGGACCTGTTTCAAATTACACTAAAATTTGTCACCATGACATTTAGCTATTCATATGGGTCTATCACCAACTATATCATGCTCCCTTAGAAGTAAAAAACCGTAAAGTTCCTAAACCAAGTCTTCGAATTGGAGAAAAGCTCATAAAAACCTTAAAAAGCCTAACTTTGCACTTTTCCTAGTCCTTGCCTGCAGACCCGCAAATTTTTTCTCTATAGCCTGTGGCACATCCCACACGTTATGCTTATTAAACTTGCAAACCCCCATAAAAGGTAAAAGAAAGGAAAAACTAAGTTCTAGAAGCCCAATTGGAGGCTTCTAGAACCGTAATCCGGTTGAGCTTCATCCCTTCACTCATGGAGCTCTATCTCTTGGTATTTGGAGCTGAAATCCCTTCATGAGAGGAATCAATCCACCTCTTCATCTAACTGAAACTACCTCCATTTCCCTATAAATTGAGCTCATGTTTCAGTCTCAAGGGTAGATTGTAGCTTGTAGAGACATATATGTGGTAATTTCTGAAGAATTCTTAAGAAAGCATACTCTCTATACTAGCCATTTTTTATATGAGAATGATCACACACTCATGTCAATAAATTTATGCTAGTTCAGAGAGAAGAAGGCTTGTCAATCCGAATGAGGAACGATTGTCCAGGACCTCGGAAGAACCTGTATAATATCAAGGCGAAAGGCTGTAAGGTTACTTCTTATTATACAAGATAATACAAATAGATTCTATTTTCTCATTAAATTGTTCATGCATCTATTGATTATTTTAATTCTTGGATTTCTTGATCACTTAGATAGATTAGTATTTTCTCAATTATTATATCTTGCAGGTGTTGTTAATCCAAGGGGCCTTGAACTACAATAAGATCAATACAGATAGTTTTACCTTCCAAGGTAATAGGAAACTTAGGAAGGATCCCTAAAGGTTCACTAATGGTTATGTTAAAAGATGACAGATTATGTGTAACAGGCACAAGCTGAGGGGAACCCAAAGCTTGCCAAGCAGTTGAGGATAAAATACTAACAGAAGCAACTTCATCTATATTTGTGCAATGCACATTCTTACCAAAAACCTTCAGAATTATTTGGAAAGGGATGGAGGAAGGAAGACGAGGTTCTTTCAGTCTATTCCAATCAAAGGAAAATACCTCAGTACTTGGAGGGGGTTCTGTAGAAACAGGTGAAATTCCCTCTGGCGTACAAGAATATAATGTAACAAGAAGAACCTGAGCAGTATGAATTTCACTCTCTACAGGGAGAGTGGGATTGACTAAATGTGAAATCAAGTCAACCACTTGAACAACTAATGGATCATCAACCTGAGTGATATGAGTTTCACTCTTCAATGGAAGAGCAAGATTGAATGTAATTGGAATTAGATCAATCACTTACTCAATTGATGGTAGTTTGGGAGAAAGTTTGCAGTAACCAGTTGGAAGTTGTTGCTGTGGGATTAATCCGCAAGAGGGTTATGCGGATTAATCCCTCTTGCAAACATGAGCGATCTCCCTAGTATCCTAAGCATATCTAGAAACAAACATCCAATTGCAAACCATTTTCTCTAGATCATTTGTGATTAAAATTTCTTAAATAACAAAGTATGAGGACATGCCCCTACCTGAAGTCCAACGCTTGTTGAAATCTTCTATCCAATCGCTCCAAAAGAGGTCACTTCAACATGTGAAACCTACAATCAAAGATAGATAAAAGGATTAAAAGTGCCTGCAAGATATAATAATTGAGAAAACACTAATCTATCTCAGTGATCAAGGAATCCAAGAATTAAATTACTCAAAAGATACATGAATAATTTAATGAGAAAATAGAATCTATTTGTATTATCTTGTATAATAAGAAGTAACCTTACAACCTTTCGCCTTGATGTTATACAGGTTCTTCCGAGGTCCTGAAAAATCGTTCCTCCTTCATATGAACAAGCCTTCTTCTCTCTAAACTAGGATAAAGTTATTGACATGAGTGTGTTATCATTCTCATATAAAAAATGGCTAGTATAGCGAGTATTCTCTCTTAAGAATTCTTTAGCAATTACCACATATGTGGCTCTGCAAGCTACAATCTACCCTTGAGACTAAAACATGAGCTCAATTTATAGGGAAATGGAGGTAGTTTCAGTTCCATGAAGAGGGGGATAGATTCCTCTCATGAAGGGATTTGAGCTCCAAATACCAAGGGATAGAGCTCCATGAGTGAAGGGATGAAGCTTGACCTAATTACGCTTCTAGAAGCCTCTAGTTGGGCTTTTAGAACTTAATTTTTCCTTTATTTTACCTTTTACAGGGGTTCGCAGGTTTAATAAGCAGAACTTGTGGGATGTGTCGTGGGTTATAGAGAAAAAAGTTGCGGGTCCGCAGACAAGGACTAGGAAAAGTTGGGAGTTAGGATTTTTAGGGTATTTATGAGCTTTTCTCCAATTCAAAGACTTGGTTTAGGAACTTTAGGGTTTTTGACTTCTAAGGGTGCATGATATAGGTGGTGATAGACCCATATGAACAACTAAATTTCATGGTGACAAATTTTAGTGTAACAGATTGCCCCCTAAAGCGCGAAGTCTGAAGTAGTTATGAAGAGTGAAGTGCTTTGTCTTTCCGAGGATTGGATTGCGGACACACTGGTCAAAAACCTATACAAACATTCAATGTAAACATATATATGTATATCATCGCTGAGGTTGACATTCCTATACTCGGATCAAAAATAAATACATGTTCTGGTACAGAAATGATTTTAAAATTAAATCAATAGTAGACAGAGTATGGACGCAGCCATCTGTCATAAGTAGTTTACTATATCATGAATAATAAAACTCCTCGCAGCCTGGATGGTGGAAACTAGATCCAGGGTCTTCATTTTTGCTTCTCGAACTATTACGATTCTATCCATGCGATTGATTGTGTCGAAGTAAAACATGGTAGAAACCACTTGATTACCAGTCAATGATGTGCACTTTAACAAGTGTGAGAGAAACCACCAATAATGAAAATGGCTCTCAAAGTACTCAGTACAATCCACGAAGTGTGAATGAATGATTTGTAGTTGAACACTTCACGAAGTCATTCGATCGAAGGTCAATGATGCAACCTGTCATTGAAGGTGAGAAATCTGCCATTAGGGCATTCAGATCCCAAGGTACTGATAGGATTCTAGATCAACTTTCTAGATAATGAGTTGTCGTCGATAAAAAGTGACCCGTTATAGGAAAGCCTATGACACAAAACCATTAGATCAAGTTTTGAAGAAATATTTGCAAGGAATGACTTCAGGATGGTCAATGCGAATGGAGACAATTATTTGCAATGAATGGTTTATTTAAATTTTTCTCTTGAACACATAATGACACTACAGATGGTTTGGTGATAATTGACCTAAAGCTAATACCTAGAAACCGGGTGAAGGCCTTCAATGTGGTTTGATTAACTTTTAGACAAAGGATTTTCCCAACCTAGGTATGAGTGTAACAAAAAGTGTTGTGTTCAAGAGTGGTACACTACTTTCCAAAACAAATTATGACAACTTGATTCATTTTCTCTCTTTTTCCCCCACCATTTCTGGCAAGTACCTCTTTATTTTTGACAAGCTTGAGAAGGATAACATTTACTTGTTGTGTAAGCTCATCCTTTGGATGTGTCCAACTTAGTATTAAAATTGAACCCTAAGAAGGAGTGGTTCGTTCCTGTTTATAGTCGACAGGTCCTTTACTGTCAAATTTTAACGAGTCCAATATAGGAGAAACTCAGTGTTTTTCAATTTTAGGGAGTCAGAAGAGAAACTAAAGAAAACTCCATGGTTGTACTTTTTCATAAATTTAGTCTCTCAAGCTCGAAAAATGATGAAATAATACAAGAGAGAACTCTATTGACCATGATTAGTCAATGTATACCTTTTTCGTAAATAGTCCATTTCAGTCCGGAAAAGGGGTAAACTTATACTGAAGGGACAATTGTTCATTTCCTTTAACAAGCTCAAATAGTCAAGTACTCGGCAATATTTTCATATTTAGAGAGTCTTAAAAGGGCTTAATAGAGCACTCCAGGGTTTTTCTTTTTCGTAATTTTCAAGAGCCCAAAAAAGTGATAAAAGTGTACTCATTTGGCCAACTTTCAATTTAATTTACAAGCAAGAAAATATGGAAAGAACTCGGCATTTTCATGTGTTTTATGAGAAAGAAAGAAAGTAAAATAATATTCGGATTTTCATCAGTTTAATGAATCTTGAAAATAATAACCAAAATGGACTCAAGATAGGTTTCATTTTTATACAAGCTTGAAACATGGGAAAAATTATTCTTGAGAGGGGTTTCATTTTTACACATGCTTGAAATGTAGGAAAACTTTGCTTGAGAGTGGTTTGTTTCATTTTTACACAATCTTGAAACGATGGAAACTTTGCTTGAGATATGATTCAATGCCCCCCAAGCGTAACTTGTTAGAGCGTATGCCCCCCAAGATTCATTTCAATCACCTAAGTGGACTACCGGTTACTAATAGGTGGATGGAATGAAGGTTCATTTATGAGATCAGATGAAAGACTCGACTTCGTTAGGAGAGGATTTGTTTCATTTTTTAATGAGCTTGACACAAGAAAAGAACTATGCTCATAGGAACCTATTTCATTTTTTAACAAGGTTGACACAGGAAAAGAATCATCCTAATAAACACCTGTTTCATTTTTTAAAGAGGTTTACATAGTAAAAGAACTATCCTCATGATGAAATGATTCATTTTTTAATGAGGTTGACACAATAAAAGGAACTCTCCTCATGGGAACCTATTTCATTTTTTAAAGAGGTTCACATAATAAAAGAACTATCCTCACAATGAATTGATTTTTTTTTTAACGAGGTTGACACAGTAAAAGTAATTATCCTCACAAGGACCTGTTTCATTTTTTAACGAAGTTGACATAGTAAAAGAACTATCCTCACGAGAAAAATTGTTTCATTTTTTAACGAGGTTGACACAGTAAAAGGAACTATCCTCATAGTGGCTTGTTTCATTTTTTAACGAGGTTGACATAGTAAAAGGAACTATTCTCATAATGAACCTGTCATGGCTTCCAACTGGAAGAAATACATGTCAAGGGACACACCTCAATCATGGCTTCCAAGAGGTCTTCATTAGATGGAAGAATAGTTATCTGGAAGGAACACATGTCAAGGGACTCAATAGGGATAAGAACATCAAGTTCAAATAATCCCATAGGGTTTTCCAAGTCAATTACCAGATCTAAGTGAAAGGAAGTCGAGCAAACAGTGAGAGGCTCGCTTGCATCGGTAACTGAAAACATGGGACTGGTAGCCACATAACTAACCCATGGTGGAGTAGATACCACTTCCGTATAAGGAACATTTAAGGGTGTCAGATTATTGGTAGTTGAATCAAGACTAACGAATGAAAGTTGGTCAATAGTCACAATGTTTCCATTATGAGGGAAAGACATTCATGCGAAAGAGTGTTGATACGACAAATTTCATTGCATAGACATAGTCTTGCCCAAGGAGTAAATTGAAATCCAAGGGCCCTATAACTACCATAAGATCAATATAGACAGTTTTACCTTCCAAGGTAATAGGAAACTTGGGAAGGATCCCTACAGGTTCACTAATGGTTATGTTAAAACCTGACAGATTCTATGTAACAAGCACAAGTTGAGGGGAACCCAAAGCTTGCCAAGCAGTTGAGGATAAAATACTAACAGAAGCACCTTCATATATATTTGTGCGACAAAAATTATTACCACAAACCGTCACAATGATTTGGAAAGGGATGGAGGAAGGAAGACGAGGTTCTATCGGCCTATTCCAATCAAAGGAAAAGACCTCAGTACTTGGAGGGGGTTCTGTACAAATAGGTGAAATGCCCACTGGCATAGAAGAATCTGATGTAACAAGAAGAACATAAGTGGTATGACTTTCACTCTCTACAAGGAGAGTGGGATCGACTAAATGTGAAATCAAGTCAACCACTTGATCAACTAATGGATCATCAAACTGAGGGATATGAGTTTCACTCTTCAATGGAAGGGTGGGATTGACTATACTTGGAATTAGATCAATCACTTCGTCAATTGATGGTAGGTTGGGAGAAAGTTTGCGGTAACCAATTGGAAGTTGTTGCTGTGGAACAGTAAGGTTTTCAAAAAAAATTGAGGCTTCATCCATGTGAGGGAAAACGTAAGTTTGATGACTCCCTTTGCATAGCCTACAAGGAAACCTAACTTTACCCTTTTTCCCAGGAACCTGACTATCACTAGTTAATGGATCAACAATAAGTTGATGAGATTTTTCGGACCATACTTCCAATACCTTTGGAATACCAGGAAAATTTATAAGGAAGTGGTCACCCTTACAAAGCTTGTGAGGTTATTTGGGTTTATGATGCATGTTGGAGGCTTCGTCAACACTACTAACATTTACAACCATGGTTGGTTGGTTGACTTCTTTCTTATCTTGCTTCTTCTTCTTCTTCCCTTTCTTCTTCTTCTTAGCCACCTGGTTACTAGCGTTAAGGCTTTTTCCAAGTGAAGAGGAAGAAAGGGAGGAAGACATGTTGGGTGAAGAAGGTAAAGGGTCAACATGAGGTTGGTGATGTTGAGATGGTGAACTCTGTTGAGGTGAAGCATCCAGTTGAGGTGGAACAATTTAAATATTCGAGGCAAATGAAGTTGAAAATAACCATACTGGTAAACCTATTGTAAAACTAGGTAATGAAAATGTAGCCCTATAAGGAGGACCAACATTTCCAAAGCAAGGAAAAGTACTAGGATTCTCATTAAGAGGGGTTCCTTGGTTGGTAAATTCTAAAACTGTTGCCATTAGATTCAACTTTAGTGAATTTTATTAACAATTTAAAAATATTCACAATTCAAAATTCACACTTAATAATTAAAATTCACAATTCACACCTAAGGTCTCTAAAAATTAAAAGCAAACAAATGGACATGCACTATCAAATCTAAGAGTCAAACCACACACAAACAGTATGTTTCCACAACGAAATCACTAGTTGGTGATGAAATCCAACGTCCCAGAGATCAATGTGAAAAAATAGTTGTCGGAACAGTTACCCTAACAACCTGCTTAATGAAACAGTTCGGTGCAAGTACCTCCACTATGCCATCTTGAAGTGAAGTGCAACCTCCAAAAAGTCCAAGTGAGTCTAATCAACATCTACTCTAGGTATAGTGGGACCTTCCCTCCACCATCACCTTGGGAATAATCCTAAAGTTAATAGCCACTAAAGTCAGCAACTGAGACAAATGCACCTGGGGGAACAGTCTACAATCCGATATACACACAAGGGCAGTGTAACAAGTTCAATCCCCTTGAGGGCTCCTTGATATAATCTAAGGTTTACCAACAAGTGACCCCTGGATCCTCAAAAATGGTCTATCTGAGGTTTACTGTTTTTAATACGTGCACATCTGGTATCTTTCCCAATGAGATAGGTACGATTACCTCACTGGATCCGACATGATCTCTTGCTTGACTCTTTTAAGAAGAGCTTCCCAGAGCACAATTGCAGCAATTGGAATTTTTCCTTACCGCAAGATGCTATATTTTGTTTAGTTGCTTTGGAAAGTTAACTACTACCTATTCCAAATCACTAGCCTAAGCTAGATTGGTGAAAAGAGCCCTAGGAAATGTAAAAATTTCTAGATGAATTTTAATTAAGCGTTGTGTTATTTAGCTATTATTAATCAAAAGATAAATGGATATGAAACCAATGGTGTTATGACCTAACCCAAAACTGAATGCAATCGAATATGATAATGTAATCTTTTCAATTCGATGAATCCTAACTAAAGTAAGGAGAGAGGTTCCATTCACTTCCAATAATGCAAAGATTGATAAATAAGAGAAAATATAAGAAATTCTCTAATGCACTAATTTAAGCAAGAAAAATTGATGCTTTTTATAGAATGTAAACTATGCAAATGTAATCTATGCACAATTCACTTGAAAACTATGCAAATGTAATCTATGCACATTTTTCATTCATATCCTGAAAATGAGAATTCTGATTATGCAAATGTGGTCTATGTAAGAGAATTCTCAAACACAAGATGATTCTAATGTAATCTAAAGAACCAATCAAGTGTAAGTAAATAAAATTAGGTGAGAGTTCCAAAGGTCAAAAAATAAAAACACTCAAAGGCGATTAACACTCAGACATAATTTTCAAAAACAAAAGCAAAAATATGCAAAATTGTTAAGAGACTGAGAAAAACCTCAAAGTAATGACCAAAGGAAATCAAATTAAGAGTTTCTTGGAAAAGAGACTCAAAAAACCCAATTAACTTAATAGAGACTGACGCAAAAGTTGCAGAAATGAAATTCACACATAAGATTTTGACAATCAAGATAGATTAGGGCACACACAGAGAATCTGGTAATCTGGCTCCTCAATAGAGAATTCTTAATTTTTCAAAAAATTTCCACAAGTCTGCAGTTTTCAATGGAGAACATTGCGGTACCGCACAGTTCTGAACTAAAACCTGTGGAGGCTACCGCACTGTCATTAAATAAAAACTGCGGAGGTCAAGAAAAATACAGAAAAAAAAATAAAAATTCAGATTTTCTTTTCAAGGATTCGGATAAGTAATTTACCCAACCCAATTTTAAGACCAATAAAAATTAGAAGACTCTTAAAATTCAAACTAGAAAATAAAAAGAGAAACTGAGTTCTATTCCCCAACAGAGTTGCCATTTTGTTATGTGGATTAATCCCTCTTGTGGACAAGAGCGATCTCCCTAATATCCTAAGGATATCTAGAAACAAACATCCAAATGCAAACCATTTTCTCTAAATCATTTTTTATTCAAAATTATTAAATAACAAAGTATGAGGATATGCCCCTACCTAAAGGCCAATGCTTGCTGAAATATTCTATCCAGTCACTCCAAAAGAGGTCACTTCAACATGGGAAACCTGCAATCAAAGACGGATAAAAGGATTAAAAGAACCTGCAAGATATAATAATTGAGAAAACCTTAATCTATCTCAGTGATCAAGGAATCCAAGAATTAAATTACTCAATAGATACATGAACAATTTAATGAGAAAATAGAATCCATTTGTATTATCTTATATAATAAGAAGTAACCTTACAACCTTTCGCCTTGATGTTATACAGGTTCTTCCGAGGTCCTGAAAAATCATTCCTCCGTCAAATTGACAAGCCTTCTTCTCTCTGAACTAGCATAAAGTTATTGACATGAGTGTGTGATCATTCTCATATCAAAAATGGCTAGTATAGAGAGTATGCTCTCTTAAGATTTCTTCAGCAATTACCACATATGTGTCTCTACAAGCTACAGTCTACCCTTGAGACTGAAACATGAGCTCAATTTATAGGGAAATGGAGGTAGTTTCAGTTCCATGAAGAGGGGGATAGATTCCTCTCATGAAGGGATTTGAGCTCCAAATACCAAGGGATAGAGCTCCATGAGTGAAGGGATGAAGCTTGACCTGATTATGCTTCTAGAAGCCTCTAGCTGGGCTTCTAGAACAAAATTTTTCTTTATTTTACCTTTTACAGGAGTCCGCAGGTTTAATAAGCAGAATGTGCGGGATGTGCCGCAGGTTATAGAGCAAAAAGATGCGGGTCCACAGGAAAGGACTAGGAAAAGTGCAGAGTTAGGCTTTTTAGATTTTTTATGAGATTTTCTTCAATTCCAAGACTTGGTTTAGGAAATTCAGGGTTTTTGACTTCTAAGGGAGCATGATATAGGTGGTGATAGACCCATATGAACAACTAAATGTCATGGTGAAAACTAGGCTCAACTCTCCTCCTCTACGCTGGCCCAAAGACTACCATGCTGCTCGAGAAATAAATTGTTAATCTCAACCCTGGAGGTTCACCTATAGCTGAAAAGATAATGAACCTATTTTCTCCTATAGCTCTCGTAAGCTAATGAACCTTGTAATAAAAAACAAACGTAAGAATCCAACTGCATCCTCCAATAATACCTCAAAATAATAAACTGAGCTACACTAAAACCCTTGAATTTTTCTTTTTCGATAATTTGAAAAGTAAACCCTCAGGCTAGAAAGATCACCAGCTCTGATACCATTGTAATATCCCAAATGAGATATTTTCAATAAATTTTGTAGAATATAATTTAACCTAACATCATGCCATAAAATCACATTTATTTATAGAAGATTGCCATGTAAAATAATATATATAAAGTTTATGCAATTCCATAACATAATGAGGTAGTAAATAATCACAACTTTATTATAACATAAACTAGGGTTTACATGTGAGAAAGATAAATAGCTAACATAGCTGATATATCATCCGCCCTCAAGGATCTGCTACACTACTGCACTCTCCCTTCGGTAACAACTGCCACTGAATCCACTAAAAACAATGAAAAACCAATTGAGGATCTAAATTATCCTCACTCCAATATCCCTGATGCTCCATGAAACTCTTGAATTAAGTATCCTCAAGAGAGTTGGGTTTCCATCCAACACTCATCAACACACATGAGGGTTTCTGTCCTGGGGCTACCAATGGAGAAGATAACCAGGTTATCAACCTCACATACAATAAAAGATATCAAATCCAAAATATCCATCAATGACCTCCTCTTTTTCCTTTATAGATCTCATGGATCCTTCTAGAGCCTCATTTTATCATTATTTTAATCATGGAGCACTTTTCCCTCTTATTTTCCAATTAAAATACCTTTTTAATGCCAGAAAGAGTAAAAAAACTACCATGTATCTTTAGGTCACTGAAACTCATGTCCAACCACCCAATCATATAGGTATTCTCATCATGGTTCCAACGAGCTATTACACTAAGGTGTTATATCATGTATTCTTCCCAGAATGCCACCTTAAGCTTAATTAATTGACTTAAGCCCAAAAATAGCTCAATTCTTTCAAAAAAAATTGGAATGCACCGGAACTTAAGGAAAATGGTGCAGCTGATGGAATATATCAAGCAAATGGCACTGGTCCTCATAGAAATTCCTCAAAACTCCTCAAAAAATCCCCTGGGCTCACTGATGACACCAACCTGCATCAGTGACCTATCTGCTCCTAACTCTGGAAGTCCATCCTAACCCTATCATAGGTGACACCAAAAAAATGAATATTACACCCTCACATCCTAAACTGAGGAGGTGGTTACTAGTTTTAATTGACTTCCAAAGTACATGTTGGAACACCTAATCCTACATGGGTAGATGTGGAATGAGAAAAGTCACAATGGAGTCCAAGTGACCTTGGAATGTGAAACCAAGAGTCACACCATTGTATTATAAATGTACATCATGTATAGTGGAAAAATAAGAAAGCCTCACGCTTATCTTTCATTGTGTGTTGAGTCTCTTGTGTGTGTGTTTATTCTTTCTCATACACCATGTGTGTGTTTTACATGGTGTTTAACATGGTATCAGAGCTGAGACGTCCATAATCAGCTCCACCTTGAGTGAGCCATTTTTGTTTATGGCCTGTGCATATTTGCAAAAAATCTTGGTGTTTTTGCAGCATTTTAGAGAGTTTCTGCAGCAGTCATTTTTGCAGCACTCAAATATTTTTGCAGCATTCAAGAATTTATTTTGAGAAGAGCAGCATTCAGAAATTGGCAGCATTGGTTTTGAGGAGAAGCAGCATTGTGCATCTGAAGGTTTTCTCACTGCTCATTTTTCCTGCAATTTCTGCCTTTTAAATTCTGCATTTTGAAAAGTTGCTGGAAAATAGTTTAAAGAAGGCTTCTGAAAAATTTCTGAGTTTTTACTGGTGAAATTCTGCCACATTTCCTGTGAAATATTTCTGAATTTACTGCTAAAATCTCTTGAAAATTCTGCAATTTCATTGAAAAACTTCTGCAATTCTGAGTTTTCCTGCTGCTGGAAAATATTCTCTGCTACTGAGCTATTGGAAAAATTTATGGGTTTTATTGGAAATCTCTTCAATGTTTGCCTGCTGTTTTAAATTCTAAAACTCCTCTCTGCTGTTTTGATTTGAAAATAAAAAAAAACAAAAAAAAAATTAAAAAAAAAAAAATGGTTCAGGCCTTTCGGCCCCCTCCTCTGCAAACTGAATTTTTTTTTACTGCAACCCACCCCCTTACCTCTCAACCCTCCCCCGCTCCCTCTGCAAACTCCGCTCAACGCAATACCACACACCCTCTACACCCTCACCACCTAACGCTCACACTTGGCCGCTCCTCTCTGCATGATAAACCCGCCCCCCTAACCTCTGCAATACACACTCCACTCAACTCTACACGCTACCCATTCTCTACGCCCCTCACTTTGCAACCAAACCCCAGCGCCTTGCATCTCCCGTGGCCATCTGTCCCTCTCTACCCCCGACTCCCCACGGCTTAACGCTCCCCTACCCTCCCCTCTTACCTTACGCCTCTCCCCAACCAGCCCTCCCACACTTCCCCATCCCTATGTCTCTACCCTGCTACCCCGAGCCCCCTCCCTACCCGCTACAACACTTCCCCTTCCCCTTATCGCTCCAGCCCTCAACACACAGCCCGCACGCACTTACTCATCTCCCTACCCGCTCTCCACGCCTACTCGTCCTTAAACCACCTCTGTTTTCCAACATTTCAAAGAGTTGATTTAGCCAAGTGCTGCCATGCATACTTTGCATATTTTTATTACAACTCTCTTCTTGGACTCACACATACCCCTTTGGATTAAGGGGGGATGTTGGAATACCTAATCCTACATGGGTAGGTGTGGAATGCGAAAAGTCACAATGGAGTCCAAGTGACCTTGGAATGTGAAACCAAGAGTCACACCATTGTATTATAAATGTGCATCATGTATAATGGAAAAATAAGAAAGCCTCTCGCTTATCTTTCATTGTGTGTTGAGTCTCTTGTGTGTGTGTTTATTCTTTCTCATACACCATGTGTGTGTTTTACATGGTGTTTAATAGTACAATTATGATAATGGGGTCAAAATTCTTCGATATGTGTGTTTGTTTTTGTTTTGGGACAAGAGACTCATTAAAATGAATTTGTAATCTCCGTTATCCCAATAATCAATGAACTAAATTGAGATATTATAAAGTAATATTTTTTTCCAACATATATTGAGAGATTTCTCAATTTCTACAATCAAACCCCTCCCTCTGGTCCCAAACAAAAACAAACTAGCTTTAAAAAAATGTGCTCATGTCATGAAGCATTGAATTTCAAATCCCGTTGGAATTGACCATTATTTTCTCTCCTTTAAACTCCCAAAATTTTTAATATACCAAATTCAAACTCACTTCATGTGATATGATGTCATAACTCACCAAAACGGTTATAATAGTGATATCTAACATATCCAACATCCACTTATAACTTCATAAACTTTGAATATTTACATACCAATTAGATAATTTACTAGGAAATTGATTCTCAAGTATTGTGAACTTTTCTAAATCATAGATAATACATGAAGTCATGCAGTCCACACCCATAGGAGCGGTAACATACATCTCTTCTTGCCAATCATGTGCTACAAACAAGCATAATTCTTAGTAATGCTTTAAAAATGACTGTTAGAAATGTTGGGAATCAACTATTGAAACCAATTTGATAAGGGGTTGGGCAATGAATCTATTTTGTATTTAAAAACATTTTCATTTGTGAGCAAAACAATGTGTGTCTGTGTTCTTTTAGAACAACCTATAAATAAAATATGTGGCAACTTTACGCAACAAGGTTCAGGCATCATATAATCTATGGGTTGATGGTTTTCAACTGTGACATTAAAATCATATTTCCTCCATATCTATGGCTCCTCACACATTAGCTTTTTTATGGTGTTTATATGATGCAATATCAGTGAATAGTTTTTCCATATTGGTTACAAGATTTAAGTTGCAAATCCCCCTCATTTTTAGGGGCATGTATCTTCTTTTGTCTTGCAACAATATATTTGTTAGTGTTGTGTATGTGTATGAATGAGAGGATTTTGTAAAGAAATTCCAAGGTTCCATTGGGCACACAAGAGCCTAGCATTATATAAACTACCGATTGTTAGCATAGAAATACGACATTGAAATTATGATTTTCCGTGCAACTTAATGAGTAATGAAAAAGAAGAATATATGAGAATATTTGGAAGATTTGAAAGGATGAAAAACAACCATAAATAAATAGTGGTCATCTATCTAACTCACAATAAATTTTGTCCATTTTTTCCAGAATGGTAGCATGGCGAGAAATTTTATTAGCAGAGGTCATTTTTTGCTTGATCATTTTGATTTGAATATCTACCAACCACATAGAGCTGAATTTCTACTCAATTGTTTTGATTTGAATATATACTAATCATATGATGAAAATTTTGACTTGTAACTTGTTATCAGATGTGACAGTTAGAAACCTTTAGATTGCCAATTAATCCTTCTATTCATTCTTTTGAAAACCTTTGCATTTTTCATTACAGCTCTGCAAAGAAATATCGGTCAATATTTTTGTTATTATAAGAGATTCTCTTAATTCAAGTTTTTGGAACTCTCTTTGATTTTTTTATCTGCTCTATGGAATATTTGAACTAGAAACCCCTAAAACTACACTAGCATCACAAGCATGGAAAAGTGGGCATCCAACAGGGCATAAAATATTATAATCTGTAGTTACAACCATGAAAAGAAAAAGCTATGAATAGGTTTGCTAGTCAAATATATTTGGCCAGGTGCTATAAAATACCTTTATCTCTTGCAGTAATCTACAACTAATAATTTTTATGAAAATCACTCCAATTAAACAATACCATTTATTATACCAATTGTTGTAGATAAATACTGCAAAGTTTAAATTTCTAAGTTTTTCTCAAAAAAGCACCAAAAAGGGAAAAAAATTGCATACAAAAGCAACCAAAAAAAGAAAAACATTCTTGCAATTGGTGCTTTATAACCTTGTTTCTTTGAAAGCGTTGTATTTTTAAATTAACAACATGGTTTTGCGGGTTTATATTTTTGTTTACATTCATCCCAAGTGAAAATATTATTGAATGACTTCATGTATTTCTCATGTCATTGAACAACAATATGAATAAAATGCACTCAACTATTTTTCATATGGGACATATAATTCTCAACATATGGTCGACATACCTAATGCTAAGGGATGTATGTGCCACAGGTTTCAAGGATTACCACCATCAAAGAGTCCCATCTCATTGAGTTACCATGGAAATAAATATATTTTATATATAACACATAGAGTCCTCCCACTATGAATGTGGAACATAGGAATTTCAATTTCTATATTTTTGTTTCCCAATAGTGAGACACCGCTGGTACATTACATGGTGAAGTAAATTGGAGCAATAACAAATAGTGGTAAGAGATATAAGAGCTGCATAATTTTGAACGTTTGGCGGGTATGCATTCATTTTCAAATTTTGCAGAATCTATTTTTGCAAGAAGTCACGTTCTTGTTGGAGATTAGCCCAAGGAACAAAATACTCCATCACAAAGATTTTGAATTTCACAGTTAAAAATTAGTGTTGCCCTATTCATCACACTAGTCTCTGAATAATGTTAAAAGGAGGATCATGAACTACAAGAGTCAATAGTCCGCGATGGCATGGATTTTTGAAGGATAAACAAATAACTCAACTTCCATGGATGTGATCATTGTACAAGGGTCCTCAATGGCATGGCACTCCACCTTGTCACCCCTCCTCGTGACACTGTCAATTTAATGGTGGTTTTGTTGCTTGCCAGTCGACTATTTAACCACTCTGTTGGAATTTTTGAGTATTTTAAAACACACAGAGAGAAAAAAATCTCTCTGTCTATTTCAAAAAATGCACAGAGTGATGTATTTGGTTTTCAGCCTTCAGGCTCTTTTACAATAATACACACAGTCCACACCTATGCTCTTCTCACCTGCTGGCTTTTCAATACACAGTCCGCAACCACAACAACTACACTCTTTGGCTTTTCTCTTATATATATATATATATATATATATATATATATAACATAACATGACTTTTAATTTATATATATATTATAAACATTTGAATGTTTATAATATATATATTAAAGGACATATATATCATATTCCAAGTCAAAAGATTGTTTTATAAAACATGTTACGTGCGGCCATATTAAAACAAAGAAAATTAAACCTAAGTTTGAACCTTCATCGAGGATTCAAAAACCAAAAATTAAATCCTATTTGATAATCTGATTGGCTCCATTCTATGCGATCGGCTCACCCAATGCAATGGATGACTTAACACTTTGCGCATTGCGATATGCGATATGCGATATCGGTTATATCGCATCGCAAATGAAACGACATGACTTGTGATGGTGTGGAAAGAATATGCGAAGTTGTGAAATTGCGATGTGTGAGTTCGGCATTCTGTGGTTGGTGGTATTTAATGGTGGTTGGTGCTGTGACTTCAATAGAGGGATGGTGCACAGTCCTCACTGCATGAGTAGGGCTATGGCCTTTGTCAAATAAAATGGATTTGCAGGTGGCTTGAAGATGAAATTCAATGCATGGGTTGAGTGCGAATAGATCCAAGATAAAACTGATGCTATCCTTTGAGTTTCAATTGAAATAAATTCGTCGTCCTTCAAACACTTCATATCAGAGTTGCTACTGCTGTCATTTTCTGCTCTGCGGTAGTTGGATTTAATATTTCAACACTCCCCCTTAGATTCAACTGCTGGATTTTCTTCCATACCCAAACACTTTCTCAGATAATTAAAACTTTTCTGCCCCAATGGTTTTGTTAAAATGTATGCAAACTTCTCTTCAATTCTGTAATGTTTCAAAACAATTTCACCATTGTTCACTAGCTCCCTGATGTAGAGATAATTGGCATCAATGTGTTTTTTTCTCTTATGAAACACTGAATTCTTTGACAATGCTATTGTTGAGCTATTATCACAGTAAATTGTTGTGCCTTTTACCTGTTCATGACACAAACTCCTCAAAATTATTCTCATCCAAACTGCTTGACATGTTGCTGTTGTAGCTGCCACATACTCTACCTCTATTGTAGATAAAGCCACAATTGGTTGTTTCTTAGAAGCCCATGAAATGGCTCCTGAACCCACGTGAAAAACATAACCAAAGGTGCTTTTCCGGTCATTTATACTTGCAACCCAATCACTGTCAGTATATCCAATTAATTTAGAATTTTCTGAAGTGGTGTATAAAATTTCATACCTCGTTGTTCCTTTCACATACCTTAGAATTCTTTTTGCTTCTTGCCAATATGCCTCCTTTGGCCTTTCTATAAATCTGGAAATTAAACTCACAGCATGCATAATATTCGGCCTAGTTGCAGTCAAATACATGAGGCTGCCAACTATGCTCTTGTACAAACTTGGATCAAAATCCTTGCTGTTGTCTTCTTTGCTTAATTTCAATCCCATCACTATAGGAGTAATTTCTTCCTTGCAATCCTGCATATTAAATCTTTCAAAACTTCATTTACATATTTAGCTTGAGAGATAAAAATTTTATTTTCATTTTTCTCTACTTCTATTCCTAAGAAGTATTTCAGCAATCCCATATCAGTCATCTCAAATTCATCCTTCATGACTAATTTAAAATTCTCAATGAGGTAAGCATCATTACCTATAAAGATCACATCATCAACATATAAAACAACAATCAACATCTTACCATATTTCTCCTTGATGTATAATGTGGGTTCTCCTTCACATTTTTGAAACCCATTTTCCAGTAGATAGGCATCTATCCTACTATACCATGCTCTTGGTGCTTGTTTCAGCCAATATAGAGCCTTCTTCAATTTGCAAACTATGTGCTCTTGGCCTTCTTTCTCATAGCCTAGAGGTTGTTCAACATAAACCTCTTCCATCAATACTCCATTTAGGAATGTTGATTTCACATCCATTTGGTAAAATTTCTACTTGTGTTGTGCTGCTATGGACAACACTACTGTTACTGTTTCCATTCCTACAATTGGTGCAAAAGTTTCTTCATAGTCTCTACCTTGTTGCTGCTTGTAGCCTTTGACAACAAGTCTTGCCTTGTGGCTTTCAATCTTACCTTCAGCATTTCTTTTGGTCTTGTAGAACCATTTCACTCCAATGACTTCTTTGCCTTTTGGGAGATCAACCAATTCCCATGTTTTATTTTTCTCTATGGCATTCATTTCTTCATCCATAGCATCTATCCATTTCTTATCTTTCACTGCTTATTCAAAATTAATAAGATCATCTACATGACAATATAATGTAAATAAAGAGTTCATACCTTCATTTGCTGCCTCTTGCTCATAAATCTCATTCAAATTTCTGAATCTTTTTCCTCTTTCACTTGGTGTACTTGTGCTTGTAGAAGCAACCAAATCTGCTCCTTGTGGTGTGCTTGGAGAAGCAATGTTATCACTTCTCAAGGGTGTTCTCATACATGCTTGTGGTGTCCCTTGTTGTCCTTGTGTTGGTGGAGGTGGTGCTACTAATGAGGGATGTATTTCGACCATCTCTACCTCATTATCATCATGAGACAAACAACTTTTCACATTGACTGTTTTCTCAATGCTTCCATCCCAAGCTTCTTCCTCAATGAACTTCACATCTTTTCTTATAACAAACTTCTTGGTGGATGGGTTATACAACCTGTATGCCTTGGGTTCTTCACTGTGTCCAATAAATATGCACTTCTCCCCCTTACTATCCAACTTCTTCCTCAGCTGATCTAGAATGTGTGCATAAGCTACACAACCAAAAAATCTCATGTGGGTGACACCTTGTTTTATGCCACTCCATGCTTCTTCCGGAATTCTGTTCATTACAGCTTTGCTTGGGCATTTATTCAAGATGTATGCTGCACAATGTACAGCTTCAACCCAATACTCATTTGGAAATTTTTTTGTCTTCAACATACTTCTTACCATGTCCATGATGGTTCTATTTTTCCTTTCAACAACTCCATTTTCCTGCGGTGTGTACCTTGCTGTAAATTGCTTGTGTGTGCCATTTTCTCTGCAAAAACATAGAAATTATTTGGAGATATACTCTCCTCCTCTATCAGTTCTTAAAACTTTTATATGCTACTCAATTTGTTTCTCAACAAGAGCTTTAAAGTGTCAGAGTTTCTCAAACACTTCGCTTTTATATTTCAAGAAATAAACCCAAGTTTTCCTTGTGTAATCATCAAAAAAAGTCAGCATATAGTGGCTACTTGCTACTGATGGTGTTTGCATTGGTCCACACAAATTTAAATGGTAAATTTCTAATGGTGCCTTTGGCCATATGATATTTCCTGATGGAAAGCTTTCTCTGTGTTGTTTGCCCAAGATACATCCTTCACATAGGCTGTCTGGTTTCTCAGTCAATGGTAATCTCTTTACCATTCCTTTCCTATGCAAAAAATTCAGACCTCCAAAGTTTAGGTGTCCAAATCTCAAGTGCCATAACCAATTTTCATCCTTTGCTTCTCTTTGGTAAGTCACCTGTGTCACTGCTGCCATTTCAACTCCTTTCTTCAAATATGCTCTCATCTTGAGAGGGAACATTCTGTTCCTTGTCATATTCACTTGTGTAATGCATTGCTTGCTTGGTGGATTATCCATGATGGTGCATACATCATCTTCAAAGAAAACATTGTACCCCTTTTGAATGAGTTGTCCAATGCTCAAGAGGTTACACTTCATACCAAGAACATAGTATACATCTGATATGGATCTTCCTTCTCCTTTCTTTGTCAAAACATTCACTTTGCCTTTTCCCATGACAGAGACCTTACTGTCTATCCCCAATGTTACTTGAGATTTTACATTTTCATCCAACATGAAAAACATGGAAATTTTTCCAGTCATATGGTTGCTACATCCCGAATCTAGAAACCATATATCTTCATTATTTTCCTCAGCCATATTACATACTAAAAACAACTTCTCTTGACTGATATTTTCCTTAGTAAAATTAGCACTGGGTATATTACCCATGTCACTCTGTTTCTTCCTACATTCATTGGCATAATGGCCATACTTCTTAGAGTAATGACATTGGACTTGGGATTTATCATACCTTTTTCCATGTGCTTGATTTTTTCCACCTTGTTGGTTGCTTCCTTAGCCTTGGTTCTGATTTTGATTGTTGCCCCTTCCATTTGTATTTGCAGGGTTGTTTCTTCCTCTGTTTTGGCTTCTGCCTCTTCCTTTTCTTCTCTAGTTTCATCTGTCTTACCTCTTCCTCTTCTGAAGGACATTTGGATCTTGAAGGCATGCTCCAAAGATGAGTTTGCAGTTCTACCCAATCTTTGTTCATGTGTCATCAAGGATGCATGAATCTCATCAACTGTAAACTCTGAGAGATCCTTTGTCTCTTCAATGGTTGTGACTATCACACCAAACCTTGAGGGTAAGCTCCTCAATACTTTCTCCACTATCCTTCTTTCTTCAAGTGTCTCTCCATGAGACCTTATCTGGGTAACCAACCCAATCACATGTGTGAAGAATGAGTCTATGTTATCAGACTCTTTCATGCCAATAGTTTCAAATTCTCTCCTCAGAAATTGTAGCTTTGTTGTCTTCACCTTATCCATACCTTGATAGGCAGTCTGGAGGGTAAGCATCCTTTAACCTCTTAGCTGCTGCTATCCTTAGAAACACGCTTTCATGCACTGCTTGATAGAGATAGAAGAGGGATTTTGAGTCCTTCTTCCTATTACTTTTTAATAAATCCTTCTCTGCCTATGTTAAGGCATTAAAAGCATTTTCTTCTGCTGGTTCTTCAAAACCATCTTCAACAAACTCCCATAAGGCTTGAGAGGCAAACAGGGTTCTTATGGTGATTTCCCAATAGTCATAGTTCCTCCCATTAAAATGTGGGAGTTGAGTATTTCCTATACTCGTGCTTGTGTTGGCTCCTGCCATGGCTAGCACACTGAACTATTCTCTAAACTTGATTGTGTTTTTAAACAAACTGTCTCTCTGCCTAAGAGACAAACTCTGACTTCAAAAAGACTTCTCTGGATTGCACCTTTTAGACAAAAAACAATAACTTTGTTTTTTATAAATACCTTGCTTTTGTTGAGCCTTCACTCTTCTAGTCAAAAGTTGCAACAAGCTCCTTCCTTCAGCTTCTTTGACTATCCTTCAAAGAGCCTGGACTAGCTTCGATACCATGTTGGAATTTTTGAGTATTCCAAAACACACAAAGAGAAAAAAATATCTCCTCTTAACACAGAGAACTCATTTAAAATTTTGTTGGACAGAGATGGCACACAAACATATTCTATTTCATTAAAATAAAAACACTATTACAAACTGAAGTTATTCCTCTTTTGAGGGATTACAAAAAAAAAATCGGTTTGACTGCTACTGGAACGCAGTGCTACACATGCTTTAAACTGCTCTCTATCTATTTCAAAAAACACACACAGTGCTATATTCTGTTTTCAGCCTTCGAGCTCTTTTACAATAATACACACAGTCCACACCTATGCTCTTCTTTCCTGCTAGCTTTTCAATACACAGTCCACAACCACAGCAACTACACTCTCTGGCTTTTCTCTTTTTTTATATATATAACATAACATGACTTTTAATTTATATATATATTATAAACATTTGAATGTTTATAATATATATATTAAAAAACATATATATCATATTCCAAGTCAAAAGACTAATTTATAAAACATGTTACGTGCGGGCATATTAAAACAAAGAAAATTAAACCTAAGTTTGAACCTTCATCACGGATTCAAAAACCAAAAATAAATCCCATTTGATAATCTGATCAGCTCCATTCTATGCGATCGGCTCACCCAATGGAATGGATGACTTAACACTTTGCACATTATGATATGCAATATGCGATATTAGTTATATCGCATCACAAATGAAACAGTGGGACTTGCGATGGTGCGGAAAGGATATGTGAAGTTGTGAAATTGCAATGTGTGAGTTGGGCATTCTATGGTTGGTGGTATTTAATGGTGGTTGGTGCTGCGACTTAAATAGAGGGGTGGCGCACGGTCCTCACTGCATGAGCAGGGCTATGAACTTTGTCAAATAAAATGGATTTGCAGGTGGCTTGAAGATGAAATTCAATGCATGGGTTGAGTGTGAGGAGATCCAAGATAAAACTGTTGTTGTCCTTTGAGTTTCAATCGAAATAAATTCGTCGTCCTTCAAACACTTCATATCAAAGTTGATGTCGTTGTCCTTTTCTGCTCTTAGGCAGTTGGATTTAATATTTCAACACTATAATACCTATTGATTCCCACGTTGTGACCTTGTTCAGTTCGATGAAATTTTCTCACTGGTTAATTCTAATATGGTTCGTGCAAGTTACTTTAGTTTTCTTTGGTGTTCACCAATAGAATTTTAAACACCAGTATGTCACAGTTCATGTGACCAAGTCACGACCAATTTTCTCTACCTCGATAAGGCATCCAACACATATAATTTCCTACACATTAAAATCATGCCATAGATTTGATGTGTTATGAGATGAAGGCAGAGGCAAATTTTGATCAAATTCTGACATTTTGGCATATATTGAGAATAGGTCAACATGAGTAAAAGGCTACATTTCTTGTAAGTACAGACGCTATCGATGGTCCATAACATTGCATGCCCATATCAATGGGATCCCTATAGGGAAAAGTGCTTGAGGGATAAACAATAGGGAACCATCGTGAAGATGGATTACAAAACCACTGATCACCAAATACCTAGTCTAGATTAATCCCGACACTCCCCTACTATTCTAGAAACTGCTAAAGGAACCGTCACGAAGTGGTTTATGGTTTCCTAAAACCACACATTGATTTTGCTGACGCATATGTGATGACTATTGGGGCTCCCATATTCACATCATTCTGAACATCATTTTATATATATATGTCTTCATCTCGATTTGAATAGTCCTAGATCTAATTCAATTGCATAATTTGTAAATGTTTTATATAAAGAGGCATAGTTTATTTTTGTTAAAGGGATGCCATATATATATATATATATATATATATATATATATATATATATATATATATATATATTGTAAATAAAATAAAATAAAAAAGAAGAAAATAGTTTTATAACCATGAAACGGTCATTCTTATAAAGACAATTAGACTCAGGAGAGACTAAAAGTTTGAAAAGGAATTTTGTAAGGGTTTGGATCTGGAGTTTAAGAGACTTATGTAATGAAGAAACATCTTGAAAATTAAAGAATAAAAAGGGCAGTTTGATTTCAGTCGTGAGTAGATTGCATTATTGTTTTTTTTTTCCATGTTTTTATTATTCATTCATGTTTGCTTCCACCGGTATGAGTGTATGTAGCAGCAGGGTTTTTAAGTCTGGATTGTGAATTTATTTTGAAATGGTACTCATGTTTATGATTTAAATCTCTTAATTGGTGCTCCATCATGCTAAAAATTCCTTCATATTTCTAGTCCTTTCCCCATTCTTTCCGTAGAGTTTAAGTTCAGATTATTAAATTCTTGAGCTACAAAAACATGTCCCTATTTATCTTTCTTCTAGACATCTTTGTAATTTAAACATTGTAATCCTTAGTGGCTTGGCCAATCTAGTTTTGAATTCTAGGTTTTTGAATTAGACCATTCATTGCAACCCCCAAGTGTTTATCTCTCCAGCCATATGTTTAAAATTTTATCAATTCTTGTATATGTCCTCGGCACTAACATCCTACAGCTAGAGGTTGTATCTAGGAAATAACATCAATTGGCATTGTTTTCATGGAAGAAGTGAAAAATTTCCCTAGGTTTCATAAATTTTATGAACTGATTCTTGAGGGTGACAAAGACCAATCTTAGGTTGTAAATCCTCACCTGCTTGTTTTTTTCTTTATGCTTTTCTTTTCTAGGTTTTAAAATGGAAGTCCTTGCATGCATAGGAAACATATTTTCTCCACTGGATTTTTCTTCTATTACAAATTTTCCCCATCACATGACTTCATTTCATGAGTGGAATGAGTATCTTTCAATATTAAGAGGGAGTGCATATGAAATTGCATTTCAACATCTTAAATACTTTCATGAATGCATGGAGTGACATGGTATTGTTTTTTGAAGATGTAAAGGTGAAGTTGTTCATGTTTTATTTGGACCAAGATGGTAAGGTTTGGTACTGATATTTACCTTATTCAAGTATTTTGTCTTTGTAGAGTTTCCATGCAACATTTAATTCATTTTGCAGAACCTTATATTCACAAGAGTTTCTTTTTACAGATTGTTCTGAGTATTATGATTTTGAAAATAAAAATAAAAAGTATGATGATGTTGTTGAAGAAATTGATGAGAATGAACTTCAAGAAATTTTGGTTAGTTTCAATCATGTATTAAGCATTCAATGAGAGAAAATGTGAGTCATTTTTGAAGAAGTTTTTGAATGAAAGAAACAATTTTTCTCTGGCGAAGATGCTATACAATTGGAAGAAAATTTCTCTTTAACAACTAAACAAACAAAATATTTTCTAAGCATGTTCAAAAAAAATCAAGAAAGCATTGAACATGATGAAATTTCAGACCTGCACCAAAAATCAACTCTTAACAGTGTGCAAAAAGCGAAAATTATTGAGCTGCAAATTAATCCTCAAAGGTCTTATTTTGTAAATTTTCATGTTGCTCCTATTTATGATTCATATGTTTCAGATGAAGAGTTGGGATTTTCAAAACGACAATAAATTAAGCCATGGACTGTTATGTGTAATGAAGAAATTGTTCAAAATGGTGATGTTTTTAGACTTGCAACAACCACTCCTCTATGGTAAAAAAAATGAAGATATTTGGAATGAAGATGTCATAAGGAGATCTTCCTTTGACACTAAAAATGTAAAATATCTGGTTTATGATTCATATGGTTCTGATGGAGAGCTAGATATTAGTCCTCAAGTGGATTTTTTGACTAACGAATGGGAAGGAGGTGATCAACATGTTCCTATGCATCATTGGCTTGAAGAAGGAAATCTTGTTGCCCCTGAATTTGAGACAAGTATGGATTTTAATGACAGGCATATTCTTTCAAGAGATGTCATTTGAAATTTTCATTTGAACAATCCTTTCATGAAGAGACCAAAGGTCAGGAATTAAAAAACAAAGATGGTTTTAATTTCCTAAACCATCATGATGATAATTGCCTTATAGAAAAACATTCTTATAACTGGAAAAAAAATTATGATGATTTTTATGACCCAGTTTCATATTATATGGAACTTTTTGTGATCAACAACTAACATCCGTGTCAGGGTATGTTTCAGTTTTTATGTTTCAAGGGTGTTTATTGTTCCTGCATCTTTTTATTTCTAAATTTTATGGGCAAAATAGTGTGAGATTCAATGCTCAAATGTTGGCATGGTTTCACTGGAAAACTGATTTCACTTGAAGGAAATCAATTGAATTGTTTATAAAGATATGTCCATAAATAGGTTCACTATGTGAGCATTTAGTTTTCAGAACTTTTTATTCCCTTTTTTCACTCTATGTCGAGCAAATAAAAAGTTCAAGGATATTTTATATTTTAGAAATTTCAAAGCTTATTGCAGGAAAAGTTACAATTTTTTAACTCTATGCCCAGCATCGCACATGGTCTATTGTTCATTGTTTTACAAAAAATAAGTATTTTTGTGATTGATCCTTAATTAGAACTATGGTTCTCTTAAAAGGGTAGTATTTGAAAATCAACACCATGGTTTTGTAAGTTTATATTTGCATTTACATTCATCCTAAGTTCCAAGATTAGCGAGAATGACTTCATGAGCAAGTTTATATTTGCATTTACATTCATCCTAAGTTCCAAGAGTACTAAGAATGACTTCATGCAATTCTCATGTCATTAAATAACAATATCAATAAAATGCACTCATGACTTCATGCAATTCTTATGTCATTAAACAACAATATCAATAAAATGCTAGTAGTTGAAAATCAACAACATGGTTTTGTAAGTTTATATTTGCATTTACATTCATCCCAAGTTACAAGATTACCAAGAATGACTTCAAGCAATTCTCATGTCATTAAATAACCATATCAATAAAATGCACTCATGACTTCATGCAATTCTCATGTCATTAAACAACAATATCAATAAAATGCTAGTAGTTGAAAATCAACAACATGGTTTTGTAAGTTTATATTTGCATTTACATTCATCCTAAGTTACAAGATTACCGAGAATGACTTCATGCAATTCTCATGTCATTAAATAACCATATCAATAAAATGCAGTCATGACTTCCTACAATTCTCATGTCATTAAACAACAATATCAATAAAATGCTAGTAGTTAAAAATTAACAACATAATTTTGTAAGTTTATATTTACATTTACATTCATCCTAAATTAATGTCATTAAATAACCATATCAATAAAATGCACTCATGACTTCATGCAATTCTCATGTCATTAAACAACAATATCAATAAAAATCAATAAAATGCACTCAAATATTTTGGGTATGGGACCTATATAATTCTCGGCATATGGTTGACATAGCTTACGCTGAAGGAGGTGTGTGCCATAGTTTTCGAGGCTTACCACCATCAATGGGTCCCACCTCATCAAGTTACCGTGGTAATAAACACGTCCTATATACAACACATTGAGTCCACCCACTATGAATGTAGAACATATGAATTTCAATTTCTATATTTTTGTTTCCCATAAGCGAGACATCACTGGCATGTTACATGGTGAAGTAAATCAGAGCAATGGAAGATAATGGTAAGAGATAGAGTTGCATCATTTTTAAGGGTTGGCAGATATGAATTCATTTTCAAATTTGGAAGAATATATTGTTGCAAGAAGTCGCATTCTTGTTGGAGATTAGGCCAACAAACAACACAATCCAACACAATCCATTCTAATTCTAACACACTGTCATATATCAAGAACATGTCAAAATGAGTTCAATGCTACTTTCCTTGCAAGTACCAACACTGTCGACGGTCCAAATCATTACATGCCTAGATCAGTGAGATCCCGTCAGGTCAAAGTGCTCGAGGGATAAACAATAGGGAACCATCAGGAAGCTAGATTACAAAACCACCAATCACCAAATCCACGGTCCAGATTATTCCCGACACTCCTCCTCCTCTATATTAGAAACCACCAAAGGAATTGTCAAGAAGTGGTTTGTGGTTTCCTAAAACCACACATCGATTTTGTTGACGTGTACGTGACAAAAATTGGGGCCCAGATATTCGCTTCATTCCAAACATCATTATATATATATATATATATATATGTGTCTTCGACTAGATTTGAATAGCCAAAGATCTATTTTGATGGAATAATTTGTAAATGTTTTATATAAATAGTAGTTAGGTTTTGTTAAAGGGCTAACATAAATTATTACATATATTTATATATATAATATTTTAAAATTATAATTTTATTGTAAAACTTAAAATAAAAAGAAGAAAACAATTTTATAATTGTCAAAGGCTCAATTCATAATTGATAGAAGAAAATTAGACTTGGGGAGAGAATTATTGAAAAATACATTCAGTAAGGATTTGGAGTTTGGAGTCCAAGAGACTTATGTAATGAATAAATCTCTTGAAAACTAAAGAATAAAAGGCCATTTTTATTTCAACATTGAGTACAGTGTAGTATTGTTTTTATTTCCGTGTTTTTATCATTTATTCATGTTTTCTTCTATTGGTATGAGTGTATGTAGAAGCGAGGTTTTAAGTCTATATTATGATTTTTTCTTGAAATGGTGCTCATGTTTTTTATTCAAATCTTTTAATTGGTGCTCCACCATGCCATAAATTATTTCATATTTTTATTCATTTCACCATTCATTCTGCAAAATTTAAGTTCATATTCTTAAATGTCTGAGCTACAAAAACTTGTCCCTCTTATAAATCTTTCTTCTAGCCATCTATGTAATTTAAAATCTGTAACCCTCAGTGGCATGGCGAATATTGTTTTTAATTCTAGGTTTTTGAACTAGAACATTCATTGCAACCCTCATTGTCTCTCTCTCTCTCTGGCCATATGTTCAAAAGTTTTATCAATTCTTGTAGATGTCCTGGGCACTGACCTCCTGCAGTCAGAGGTTGACTCCATGAAACAACACCAATCAACCAAGATTTTTACAGATGCCAATATATATATACTGATTGATGTTGTTTCCTTGAGACAACTTCTGACTGCAGGAGTTGACCATATACCACCAAAAATTGAAACTCTCTTCTCAAATGTGACACTTTGTATTCTTGCATTGGGTTTAACTCCACCCTTCTCCCAACTGTTGTTTTTCTAGGTACCTAAAATGAAATTCCTCTTGTTGGCGTCAAAGTCCATTTTTTTCCATCAAATTGAAAATACCTCACCAATCAAATGATCAATGTGTTTTGGAAGTCATTAGAACCATTCTCAACACAAAATTATTGGAGGGTTAGATTTATATAACAAACTCGGTCTATTTGTCCCAAAATTTATGTTTCGAATACATGGCATATTACTCATATATCTCTTCCAACCACTCAATGAATGTTAGAATACAACTACATAAAACTCCCAATAAACTTTCCATAAACAAGGGAAAATTTACTGGAAATTTCCATGAATATGGTGAAGAAAAGACCTTGAAGGATGATAGAAAGAGCCGTCCAACATAACATCTAGTAGTGTCAATTAATGAAGTATTTTTTTTTATATGTAATAATAATTAGGTTAGGGGGAGTCATCTTAAAGCCTTTAAGAGCCTGCATAGCTACAAACGCTTTCATTTCATCTCTATTACGAAAATATCTTTGAGCAATCGTAGCTCTGGAATTAGTATGAAGACCAGAAAAATTTGTTACCCTTGTTTTTGTAAGCCAACCAAATGGAATTAGTTATATTCATGAAAATATATAGCAGCACGTATCAAGTTTTGTTAAATAAAAGAATGCTCCTCTCCATAAGTCCTTATCTAATATTATGCATGGAAGAGTCTCGTAGTTGATGAAATATTGAAGTAAATATTATCACTAATAGCATGCACACCCAAGTTAAAAGTGCCTAAGAGTGTTGAAAAATATCCATAAGCTTTCCATAAACGACCATTTCAACTATAACTTGGATATCTTCAGTAATACCATCAAATGGATATGATAAAGTGCAACATGCATCAACTAATAATATATGGTATTGCATACTTCCCAACAAAATATAGAAGTGGAGAAAAATAATGGGGTTCTTACTTAGATGGCTTGATGGGTGCATTATGATATCTATTTTGAATTGTAGGTCGGGGTTACTATTTCTGGTTAAATAGGGCTCTTTGATATGTCTCATAAACTCTCAATTAGAGTTCTCGTCTTTCATACTGCTACATCAACTGATATACCGGCTACCACATTCTATTGACCACTAATTGAATATGTATGCATCAAGGAGATTCGTGAGTAGCTACTTCCCTAGTTGCAAAATGACAAAAAATTGAAAGGTAGTCCATAGAACTTATCAAAAAGGAGAAAATTGCAGCCCATCAAGATTTATATATTTGTGAGATTCAATGATAACCACTGATATTTATTTTGAGCACCCAATAAAAAACTCCAACATGTAAGGTATCCCTTACCTTCACTTCTTCATTTTATATACCCATTCCCTACCTATAAATGAAAAAATACTGCAACTTAGTTTCTATAGCTAGAGCTTGGAATTTCCTCTACAAATAAGGGAATAATGATTCTTTAGAAATGAATGGAAAATAAATTTTATTGTTTACATTGCATAGGTAATTGATTTAGGGGTATTAACACTCCTAGGTCATTGAACAATATAAATTTTAGGCAGTGAGGGAACAAAATCCCATAACCCCTGCTAGGTAATTATATACATGGGAATATTTGAAAATCTCAGTGGAGTTATCTTTATGATTTGAGGGCTATGGTCACTGATTTGGTGTCATAAGTTGTGCACAAAAAATTCTCACTTGGATATAGTTATGTATGTTATAGGGTCGGAGCTCACAAACCTATAACTACACTCTTTCTTTGAGAAGGGGGAATATGTACACATAAATGTAATCAATTCGTGCCTCAACATTTTCAATATTATTGCAATAATAATATCAACAACCAAATAATAAACCACATACATTCGATGAAATTATTGTAGTTTAATCAACATCATTTGAAATTTGTTATATATATGAGGCATGTGAGGTAATTATCTCAATTAGACCAGGAAACTAAGTGGGGGCTGAAACTCTCCAACTAACCTTAGATTGGGCAACACTTTGGTCTTTCTTGTTGCCCAATCACCCCCAAGCTAGATTCCAGAGATCAAAGGGGTGTTGCTTAAAGGATTAAATCAACAATACTAGTTGGAACAAGGACTCAAGAGGTCCACTCACCTCCACCCACCAAGTAAATTGCGACACTCAAACTCTACATAGAGACTTTCAAGAGCTTATGACTTCCACCCTTAGCTACCAATCAAGTCCTAACTTGCTCGACTCCTCATAAATGTTTCTTGACACTAATCACATTAGAAATTCATGTAAATAACTGCATAGGTCCTAGACTATTATGTTTCATCTCATGATCTTTTCAAACGGCTTTCCCTAAAAATCCTAAAATTTCTCTACAATGTAGCTTCATCCCTACCTTTCTATTGCATTCTCAATTGGTGTCAACAGGGTCAAGCTTACTTGACTCTCCAATGACAAAACCACCAAGAATATTTTATGGATGTTGTTCACACCAACAAGGGAACTAAAATGGCTGTGTAGGTCATTGGATGAGCTCTTCTGTGCTTCAAATTCCTCCTCCAGTTTTCTATTGTTGCTTATTTTCGCCTTCATTCTTTCATGCCCTACCTATCCTCCTGTCACTATTTTAGTGACTAGCTACCTATCTCTACCTATTCCGACCTTTTCAACCACTAGACTTTGCATGCCTTTTCTCCACCTGTGGAAACATGCCACATTTTCCTTGTAGAGTGGTACCATGTTTAGTTATTGAATCTTTATTCTCTCCATATTATTTTTCGAATTTTCTTATGTGTTTCTTAGGTGAAATAGTTTTGTTCACATATTAGAACGTGGTATGAAACTGGATGTACATGATCCAATTTGTTTTTGAGGAATTTGGTACTCCTAAAAAATGTCCCTAATTTTCAAGGACTTTGACATGTTTATCACATTTATCTTCCTTATACATCACTTTATTATGAAACATCCCAAGTGGGTTTCCCCCTCCTAATATTTGGAATGTGTGTCCCTAGACTCAACCTACTTTTAATTATTTAATTTACAATTCTTAGAATAAATGAAAAAGGTAATCATGGCTATCACAATCATCTTTAAAGAAGAAACTCTAGGTATGTAGTTTATTAAGCTTTCATGCTCCTCTTCTGCACAACCATAAAACAAGTTCAACAACTCAAACATTTCCAAATTGTAAACTTCAAATAACTTAATTCAAATAAAGCCCATTGGGCCTAGATTAGATGGTGATAGGGTGTGTCCTACTAAGTTACTCAAAACCAACCCTTAGTTAAGGTAGACAATGACACGACATGTTATGCTAAGGTACTCAAATCCAACCATGCTAAGGGACAATGTGGTGTGGCCGTGTTAATCGAAGTGATTTTGACGACTTAGATGCCCTTGAGTAGAAACTACTCAAGATACAACTATAAGTTAGTCACTCGCAGTAACTTTTAGTTGTGTCATTCATATGAGGATTCACATAAACTAGCAAATCCAGAAAAACATAATTCGAATAAACAAGTACCTTTTCTCTTCTTTTCAAGAAGTTAATATGAAAATAACACTTATTGTTGTTGAAAAATGGAAAATGGCATTTTTCCATTGGTGGTTCCCAATGGTAATAGATTCAAAATACTAGAGATGCCTCAGTCCAAATGAAGCATGAGAAATCCAAAATTTATTTTCCACCGAGTCAAGCCAAACAAAAATGTTATCAGCATTGATACACCATATGAGAGGTTGCTCCTCCTTGAAATGGGTGATCAAATCTTCAACATGTGGTATTGTAGAAATTATATAACTAATGCATTATACATCCAACATTCTCCTGATCGCACACTATTTTAACTTCATGCACAATACATAATCTATTCCACCATTGATCATCACATGCGGAAATTAAAATCAATTGCATGCACACATGAAACCATAAAAATTCACACACATTAACACAGTTGTTTATGGGAAAGCTTAAAGTTGAAAACCCCCAACTATCTATATAATATATGTCATAGAGATCATGTAACAATCATCATACAAAGCTTATCACAAGCTCTCAGTACAATTCAATCGCTACACACTAATCAGGTCCTGATCTAGCAAATCCATGCACCGATCTCTGCCACCTGCTAGCCTGCCTCTACTGCACAATCCCTGCCGAAGAATGGCTCTGAGTGAACTCGAATCAACCTGGCTTGCACTGCAAAATCCTCATTGGCATCTCCATCAATGTGTGGTGCAAACTCATGCAACACTATAGTCATAACTGATAGTCTATCTTTCCCTTTCACCTATCTCTCCACTAGTCTCCACTGAACTGTCCATGCATTGTAGTTAACTGATGTATTCTTTAGTTGATTAATGATTTAATATTTAGTTAATTAATTAATAATTAATTCATACCACTCTCACTAGTGTATCAATCAGTTAGACTAGATACAACTAGGTCAACTGTGTCTAACTGAGTTAAATTGAACACAACTCCACCAACTACCTCAATAACTACACCAAACTCTGTCACATGAGTTCTAACTAAATTCTTCCATGCAATAGCTCTAGTTAACCCTCAGGAATAGCATAATTCCTTCTGTCAGCTCCTGTGCCACATCTGTGCACTTAACTGAAGTGCTCCAAGAGAATAAGATAATGCTTAGAGTCCAAATATTATTAAGAGCTAATAATATTTGACATATCTATTTTTAGACTGGAAATCTAAATATAGATTCCGCCCAATATGTCTAAAAATAGAAGTCCATCTATTTTTCCAACTTGGCCAAGCATCCACAAATAGCATCCTGCAACTCATAGAATATGATCGACATGTCTAAAAATAGACTTGCGCCAAAAATAACTTGCGGGCCCACTTAGTGAAGGCGACTCTTTTCACTAAGCTCATCATCTTGTTGCATTCTCAACACTCCCTCTCAACAAGATATGGATTAACTGCTACCCCGATCCTGTCTCTGTGGTATTCGAATTTGCTCCTGGTGAGCACCTTCATCAAGATATCAGCATCCTGATCCTCCATAGAAATGTAAGAAAGTAACATGATCTTCTGCTACACACAATCTCTGATATGATGGTACCGGATGTTAATGTGTTTATATCTATCATGAAACACTGGATTAACCGAGATTTTGATGCAACTCTGATTATCACAATATATCATAGTAGGATCTAAGTGTGTACCGAACAGCCCAACCAGGATCTTCCTCATCCATATAGCCTCGCATGCAGCCAAAATCACTGCCATATACTCGGCCTCCGCGGAACTGAGTGCCACAGATATTTGTTTCCTAATGTACCAAGAAACTGTTGTAGACCCGATACTAAAAATCCCTCCAGATGTGCTCTTTCTGTCCGTTGGGCTCCCTTCCCAATCTGCATCCATGAAGCCATGCAACCTCACCTCATCCGACTGTCTATACCACAATCCATATCCCGATGTGCCTCGGAGATATCTCAATACATGCTTGCCTACCTTCCAAAAGATCTTGGTAGGCTTAACCGTAGCTTTTGAAAGCCGGTTAACAGCGTAGCATATGTCAAGTCGTGTATTGACTAGATACATGAGCGACCCCACCAACTGTCGGTAAACAGTGGCATCCACTACCTCTGCCGATGTAGCATCCTCTTTCCTCCAACCACCAGGAAGAGGAGTGTTGATAGGCTTGCAGCCTTGCATGTTGAACTTCTCCAGTATCTCCCGGGCATACTTGCCTTAAGACACAAACAGTCCATCACTGTGCTACCAAATTTCCAATCCCAGGAAATAATGAAGGAGGCCTAAGTCCTTCATCTCAAACTCCTTTGAAAGATCAGCCTTGCATGAGTGTATCAAAAGTTCATCACATGTCAGAATCAAATCATCTACATAAATTACAATGATCAGCAACTTACCCTCCACCACAATCTGGTATAGGTTCGGATCCGCCTCACTCTTGGAGAATCCAAGTCCGGTGAAATAAATGTCTATCTATGTGTACTAAGCACGAGGTGCTTGTTTCAACCCATACAACGCTCTTTTGAGCTTGCACACACCCGAATCGCTGCTGAAGATCTCGAAACCTTCAGGCTGCTCTATGTACACCTCATCCTCAATGACTCTGTTGAGGAACGCAGTCTTCACATCCATCTGATGAATGTGCCACCCCATCTGCGCTGAGAGAGCAAGAATCGTCCGTATGGAAGAATACCTTACGACAAGTGAAAAGGTTTCTTCATAGTCGTTCCCCTCAATCTGTGAGAAGCCTCGGGCAACAAATATTTCCTTGTACTTCTCGACGCTCCCATTAGCTGCTTGCTTCACTTTGTAGATCCATCTCAAACCTACCACTAATTTCTCTTCCAGCCTTGGGACAATCTCCCATGCACTGTTTATGACAATCGAATCATACTCTTCCACCATGGCATCTACCCATGCAGGGTCCTCCACAGCTTCCTGGAAAGAAGATGGTTCTGTCATGATACACTTGCTCATCAGAGCCATGTATCCAGTATATCGGTCAGGTGACTGTCTCTATCTGCACTGTGATGTAGGGGCTACTACATTCTGCGCTGCATCTTGATTCAGTCGCTTAGCTTCTGTAGTGCGCTTCCGCCCACTAATGGTTGGCACTGCATGAGTGGTTTATTCCACTCCATGAACCTCCTCTTGTGGCTGATCCACATCCTCAGGCTCATCCTTAGGAACTAATAGCTCCTCATCTGCATGCAAGTGTGGCTCCCTCTCAAGCGAACACTTCATGGCTTTCTCCTCATGAAATTTGATATCTGATCGCCTGACGGTCTTCGTGCAATACTGGAAAAATACCACACAATAGTTATGGGGTGTTTACATGTACCCCACAAATTATCCCAACCTCTCTGTGATGTGCTTGACTTCTTCCCGGCATCCTTCGTCACATGAATTTAAACGGGTGAGCCAAAAATCTTCAAATGAGAAATATCGGGCCTCTTGCGAGAATAATGGGTGTACTCATGCCAATTACTCTATGAGGACAACAATTTTTCACATAAACCGCAGTGTTGCATGCCTCAGCTCACAAGTGTATGGGAAGGCCTTGATCATGCAACATCGCCCGTGCAACACCCACGATCGTTCTGTTCCTCCTCTTAGCGACCCCATTTTGCTGTGGGTTATGAGGCACTATTAGTTCTCTTAGAATTCCTTCTTTACTACAGAAGTCTTTGAATTCGCCAGAGATGTGTTCACCACCATTATCACTCCTTAGAGCTTTCACTTGCTTCCCCGACTCTTTCTCAACCAACGCCTTGAACTCACGGAGACTCTGAGAATGTAACAACTATGCACGCAGTTTTCATTATCGCGATTCGAGAAAAGTCATCAACAAATATCACATAATACCTGTGCTTTGCTGTTGAAGCTACTGAGAAAGGTCCACACACATCTGTGTGAATTCTCTCAAGGATTGTCGTGGCACGACTATCCTTCTCGTGAAAGGTGGCTTTCACAAATTTTCCCAAAGTACATCCCTTGCACTGATATGACTGTGCAAATGTACCTTTGGGAAGCCCAGTAGAAATTTGCTACAAAATTTTCAAAGCACCATGGTGAAGATGGCCCAATCTCCTGTGCCATAGCTTGCCCTCATCCCGGCTCACCACTCCTTCTACCTTGCCTGCCATTGCTACGCAGCCATCTACCTGCAACTGATAAAGGTTCTTAACTCGAACCCCTATCCTCCAAGTTTCACCAGTTTCCTTACTGCACAGGAAAGCCTTTCCCTCACTAAAGACAACATCATATTCCTTGTCTTCCAACATCGCCACAGAGATCAGATCCTTCTTCAATCCTGGAACATGCATGAGATCCTTCAAGATGAAAGGTTTGCCAGAATCCCTCTCAAAGGAAATGGTCCCGATACCCGTCGCACTGTATCTACCATCATCGCCCATCTCGATGTGCACTCCAAGATCTTTCTCATCCAGATCAGTAAACAAATCTTTGTCTCCAGGCATATGGAAAGACGCACCACTGTTAAGAAACCACACTGATCGCATCAAACTTGAGACCAAGCATGCGAACAGTGAAAAATCTAGCTCAAACTGCGAGGCTAAGGCCTCTCCAGCTGCAAATCTAACAGCCTGCTTATTTTTCTTCTTCTGTGGACAATTAGTGGCATAATGTATTTGTTAAAGATAGTGAAAGCACTTCACCTTGGACATGTCCTGTTTCTTGCCTTTCGCACTGGATTGAGAAGCATTTTTCTTTCCCTTCCCCTTCCTTGCTTTGGTAGCGAAAGCGTAATTTTCTTCATCTTCAATGAAGATCCATCCCTGGTACTCCACCTTATCTCCTCCTGCACAAGATCCGACCAAAGTCGCTCCCATCCTGGCAGTTTCTCCCGACCATTGACAGAGTCCTGATAGGAATGCCAACTCTTCGGAAGCCAAAGGAGAGCTAAGCTCGCCAAGTCCTCTTCATCTACAGTAACCCCCACACTTCCCAGCTCATCCCTACACTGGAAAAAATTCGTGAGGAACTTGGGTATACTGTCACCTTTCTCCATTTTTATTTTCCTGATTTTATCTTTGAGCGCCAACTTCCTCTGGTCGCTCTTGTCTTTGGAACAAGTCTGTCAACACTTTCCACATCAAGAATGGAGAAGCTTTGCCATGAAGGTTGGACACTATGTGATACTTCACACCTTCCAATAGAATTCTTCGACACTTTGCAGACTTCTTTTGCCATGAATTAAGCGCGGCTGCATCGCTAGAAGCTGGTTTAGGAATATCGGCATCTATGAACTCCTTCAACCCATTATCCTCCAGCACTGCCTCCATCCTGTCCTTCCATGCAATATAATTTGAGCTGCCCTCAAGGGAATACTCCAATCGCAATCCGTTGAAAGAAATTTCAATGGAATCTCAACTTCGACACCAACAAAACTCTGCTGCAAATTGGAATTCCACCAACACAAAACTCAACTGTTTCAATAATATGCAATTGCTCCAATGATCAAAGCTCTGATACCATGCAAAAATTATATAACAAATGCGTTATACATCCAAGATTCTCCTGATCGCACACTATTTTAACTTCATGCACAATACATAATCTATTCCACCATTGATCATCACTTGCGGAAATTAAAATCAATTGCATGCACACATGAAACCATAAAAAATCACACACATTAACACAGTTGTTTATGGGAAAGCTTAAAGATGAAAACCCCCAACTATCTGTATAATATATTTCATAGAGATCATGTAACAATCATCATACAAAGCTTATCACAAGCTCTCAGTACAATTCAATCGCTACACACTAATCAGGTCCTGATCTAGCAAATCCATGCACCGATCTCTGCCACCTGATAGCCTGCCTCTAATGTGCAATCCCTGCTGAAGAATGGATCTAAATGAACTCAAATCCACCTGGCTTGCACTGCGCAATCCTCATTGGCATCTCCATCAATGTGTGGCGCAAAATCATGCAACACTATAGTCACAACTAATAGTCTATCTTGCCCTTTCACCTATCTCTCCACTGGTATCCATTGAACTGTCCATGCATTGTAGTTAACTGATGTATTCTTCAATTGATTAATGAGTTAATATTTAGTGAATTAATTAATAATTAATTCACACCACTCTCACTAGTGTATCAATCAGTTAGACTAGATACAACTAGGTCAACTGTGTCTAACTAAGTTAAACTGAACACAACTCCACCAACTACCTCAATAACTCCACCAAACTCTGTCACATGAGTTCTAACTGAAGTCTTCCATGCAATAGCTCTAGTTAACCCTCAGGAATAGTGTAATTCCTTCTGTCAGCTCCTGTGCCACATCTGTGTACTTAACTGAAGTGCTCCAAGAGAATAAGATAATGTTTAGAGTCCAAATATGATTAAGAGCTAATAATATTCGACATATCTATTTTTAGACTGGCAATCTAAAAATAGATTCCGCCCAAAATGTCTAAAAATAGAAGTCCATCTATTTTTCCAACTTGACCAACCATCCAGAAATAGAATCCTGCAACTCATAGAATATGATCGACATGTCTAAAAATAGACTTGCGCCAAAAATAGCTGGCAGGCCCACTTAGTGAAGGTGACTCTTTTCACTAAGCTCATCATCTTGTTGAATTCTCAACAGGTATCATATTAGTCTGAAACAATTTTATAAAATCTGCATCCAACAATCTATCAGATTCCAAGGGTAACCCATCACTAACCCAAGCACAATGAATATCTAAGCACAAAATTTGGGTGTGGGAGAAGGGGTTTTCCATTCTATAGGTCGAAGGTATTAAAGGTATAGTGGGTAGAGGTCAGAATTGACCTCCCGAGCACGAGAAATACATATGTGTGTGTGTGTGTGTGTGGAGAGAGAGAGAGAGAGAGAGAGAGAGAGAGAGAGAATTCGTTGTCATAAATAAATATTTAATGAAAAATTGAATCAAACATAGTTAAACCAGCCTAGATCCATTTTACATTTAGATGTATCAATGTCAGGAGGGATTATATATATATATATATATATATATATATATATATATATATATCTTCTTCACCCCTTTAAAATAAGAATATGATTGACAAAACCATGGGTTGTCAATATAGCCCCAAAACATGGAATCTTAATTTTTTTTAATATTTCATACTTTTTTATTTTATTTTATTTTTATGCAGTTTGACTAATTTAAAATGTTTACATAACAAGATATTACAACATCTCTTTCATATTAGGTTGGAGAGTGACAAATTAAAAATTAAAGAGAGCATAACTACCTTGGAGACAAATCTCTTTCTACCCCTAACTATTTATAAATATATTCTGTGAATATTCCATGAAGGTTAAATCCCTATCATCCACCCAATAATTATTGATAGTTAAATTTAACTTTTATGAACCTTATTCCAAAATGATCACACATATCAACATAATAAACCATTGTTTGGTTATGTACTATATGACAACTTTCGTAATGGATAGTGAATAGTAAGGTAGCTTTCTGTGTTTAGTTGTAATCCAGTGGGTTTTGTGTACTCTATAAAGATTTTAGAAAATAGTAGTTTGATTGAATTTAAACAGACAATATAGGAAGAGAATTTTTTGGGTATTCATAATTATACCATAATGGATTTTGTCTACTTTTTAAAGTGAGTTTTGTGTATTTTTTTAGAGGTTTTAGAAAATAATAGTTTAATTGATTTTTTTTAAACATAGGAAGCTAGGTTTGTGAGTAATTTATTGATTAGCATATGGAAAGTGGGTATAACATAGTATACATATGTAATTTAAGAAGATATCATGAATAAAATTAAGAAAAATATTTAATAATGGAGAAAGTAAGAAAGAAAAATTTAATATTATAATTGGGATAATATTATTTTTATGCGGAGATTGTTTCTATGAAGACGCAAATTCCTAGGAATATTAATCCTCCAATTAAGTGTTTATAATCATCTAATTAGCTTGTTCATTAATATAATGATTTCAATGTTGATATGGTGTATTTATTTAAAAATTGCTAAATGAAAAACTTAAAACTTAAAAACCTATAATAACATATATTTGGTTGATGTTGAAGATATGCAATAGATCAAAATAATAACACATTAATTTCAGTGTTTACATAATGGATATATTAAATTTAATATTTGTACAATGGATTTATTGCTTTATTGTTTTAATTTTAATATAGTGCATTGATTTGAATATTTGTAAGATGGACAAAATTATTTTAATGTTAAATGCATCGATTTCATTAAATTATATAGAGTACAAAATAGAGCAGTGTGACTAATGGACAAAATGGTTTTTTCTTTATCTTGCTATACAATTTTGGGTGATTTTGATTTCTTGTTGTTTAAAATACATTTTTGAATGCATAAATGGATTCAACACCGTGAAAATTAAACAACTTAAAATTATGATTCTTAAAAATCTACAAGATTTAAAATTGACCATGAAAAAAAAGCCATTTTGTGTATTAGTTAGACTAAAATTTCATAAAACTCATTAAGTCAATAATTTAGAACTATATTAGTTGCTATGTTGTGCATTGATTTTGATGTGTTTTTTTTGTGGTGACAAGGATTATTATCAGAGAAAGCAATTACCCTGATAGGAAAAAAAAGAGGGATAGGGAATAATCTTGAGTGCAATAACCTCCTTATGACAAGATGGAAAGTATGTCGATAAAAAATATATATATATATATATAGAGAGAGAGAGAGAGAGAGAGAGAGAGAGAGAGAGAGAGATTCATTATTAAGTATATGCATCCTTGAACCTTTTTATTGCTCACTTCATTAATGAACATTGTTATTTGGTTTTCTAGATTATAGGTGACATGTAGTAAATTTCAAAGGATCAGATTATTCCACAATATATACACGATGTTGATTATCTAAATTTTCACATAATTTTTATGACAAGAACTAATCTAAATCAATTTGAAGTCTAAAATGATCAACCATAAAGAAAAATCAAATCTATCAAAATACAAACATATCTTCAAATATACACTTAATTTTTATAAAAATGACGATATAACACCTATTTCTTTTTCACTTCTCTAATTACCTTTTTTTGATTTCATTCTCCAATTACTTGGGTAAAGGAGACAACCCAATTCGTCAATAATCTTCAAATTACTTGTATAGCCTAGATAACACATTTTGTATAGAATAAGGAATCGAATTTGCATCAACTACGAGTTTAAGTAACCAAGATAACACAATTTGTATGCAATCTCCAAGTTACTTGTATAACCGATATAACACAATTTGACACAATTTGTCTTCAATTATGGTTTTCAATTTTGCACCAACTACGAGTTCTAGTATCTGATATAATAAAATTGTCTGCAATTAGGGTTGGATTTTGCACCAATTACGAGTTACGAGTTCAAATTGATCAAGGAAAAATCCACATCTTTCGACCAAATTTGAATTACTAACCACGTCACTTCATCGAAATTAGCTATTGACGCTTATTCCTGAAATCGTCAATAAAAAAATGACCTAAGTGATGAATTCCATGATTTGATTTGCACTAACTATGAGATCAAATCGTCAATCAAATTCGACTTAGTTGATCAATTTCATGATTGGACTTTGCACCAACGACGAGTTCAAGCAACCTAGATAATACAATTTATCTGCAATTAGGGTTGTATTTTGAACCTATTACGAGTTCAATTTGATTGAGGCAAAAGCCATATCTGTTGGTCAAAGTTAAATTAATGAATCACGTCATGATTTAACTTTGCACCAATTACGAGTTCAAGTAACCCAGATAATAGTTGGAATTTCTGATAATTCCAGAACAAACACTGAGAGAATGATACTCTCCTGAACACAGAGATAAATAAAAAAAATGCTTTTGATAGACAAAGATGGCACAAAAACTTTCTACTATTTCATAAACATAAAAGTATTACTAAAAACTTTTCTTTCCACTGCTGGGAGATTACAAAATGACACTAGTTCGACACACATTGTCCAAACAGAATTTCTCCTTAAAAGGTTCACATGGTGCTCTCTCTGTTCTATCCTTTTTCTAAGTCTGCAGGCTCTTGGTCTTCAACACACTGCTGTGTATTTTCAACTTTTACACTTCTATTACAATAAGCATATAAGCTTTCTTTATAAGTGGTGTAGCACTTTTCGAATAAAAAAAATCAAAACAAACTATATAACATATATATTATAAACTTAGAGTCTATAATATATATATCTCCTTATATATATTCAAAGTTACAACTTTTTCGCGTGGCATTTATAACATGAAATAAAACAAAAGACTTTGCCGCATGAGACAATAACCATAGTTTAAAACTATAGAACCCCAGATTTCAAAAACAATTAAACCAAATCACATTTGAAATTCATGTCACAAATCTTCATGACGTTACCAAGGTCTGAAGTCATGCAAACGCCATTTTATTGGCCAGCACTGGGACCCGCCCGGAATTCAAAGACTTATGAACCAGAATTTATAACAAATTCGCATAACAAAAATGACCTGTGACGTCATGGAAAATTGTTATCCGAAGTTTTATGAAATTGGATTTATAACCTGCTTTGGGTCCGGTTTTGAGGTTTGCTGACTCAACTTCAAACATGCACGAAAAAATCCGATTGGTCCATGTGCTAGTTGTGCTACCAGTGGGACCTGCAGCTGCGATGGCTAGTGGGGACCGCCAATTACGTGGCCTCATTCAAATATTAAACTAGAGCGAAAAACAAAAGACTCTGTTTCCCAAAAAACTGTAAGGGCTTTAAACTTGAATGGAAAATTCATCAGAATGGAAATTTTGGTGCTGTGGTTAGAAACCATGAAAGTAAAATTAGAAGGTGGCTATTGCAGAGAAGTAAACCACTTCTGCACAACCTCTGTTGCACGTGTACCTGTCTGCAATTGAAATTAACATTTCAACACTCCCCCTTAAGTTCAACTGCTAGGTTATCTGTCATACCTTTGCATTTCCTCAAATATTCAAAACTTTTCTGCCCTAATGGTTTTGTTAGTATGTCTGCAAATTTCTCCTCTTTTCTGCAATGTTTCAAAATAATTTCTCCATTGTTCACTAGCTCCCTGATGTAGTGAAACTTGGCATCTATGTGTTTCATTCTTTTATGAAACACAGAATTCTTTGACAATGCTATAACTGAGCTATTGTCACAATATATCACTGTACTTTTTATCTATTCTTGGCACAAATTCCTCAACATTCTTCTCATCCACACTGCTTGACATGCTACTGCTTTAGCTGCCACATACTCTGCTTCTGCTGTAGATAATGCCATTCTTGTTTTTATTTTAGAAGCCCATGAAATAGCTACTGAACCCATATGAAAAACATAACCAGATGTACTTTTCTTGTCATCAATACTTCTAGCCCAATCACTGTCAGCATATCCAATTAACTCAGAATTTTCTGAAGTAGTATACAAAATACCATATCTCTTAGTTCTTTTCACATACCTCAAAATTCTTTTTGCTGCTTGCCAATGTGCTTCTTTTGACCTCTCCATAAATCTAGAAATTAAACTAACAGCATGCATAATATCAGAACTAGTTACAGTCAAGTACATAAGGCTGCCAACTATGCTCTTGTACAAACTAGGATCAAAATCCTTGCTATTGTCCTCTTTGCTAAGTTTCGATCCCATTACTGTAGGAGTAATTGCTACCTTGCAATCCTGCATGTTAAATCTTTCCAAAACTTCATTTACATATTTAGCTTGAGAGATAAATATTTATTTTCATTTTCTCTACTTCTATTCCTAAGAAGTATTTCAGCAATCCCATATCAGTCATCTCAAATTCATCCTTCATGACTGATTTAAAATTCTCAATGAGGTAATCATCATTACCTGTAAAGATCACATCATCAACATATAAAACAACAATCAACATCTTACTATCTTTCTCCTTGATGTATAATGTGGGTTCTCCTTCACATTTTTCAAACCCATTTTCTAGTAGATAGGAATCTATCCTACTGTACCATGCTCTTGGTGCTTGTTTCAGCCCATAAAGAGCTTTCTTCAATCTGCAAACTTTGTGCTCTTGGCCCTTTTTTTCATAGCCTAGAGGTTGTTCAAAATAAACCTCTTCAATTAAAACTCCATTTAGGAAAGCTGATTTTACATCCATTTGGTAAACTTTCCATTTCTGTTGTGCTGCTATAGACAACACTTCTCTCATTGTTTCCATTCTTGCAACTGGTGCAAAATTTTCCTCATAGTCTCTTCCATGTTGCTGCTTGTATCATTTGACAACAATTCTGGCCTTGTGCCTTTCAATCTTACCTTTAGCATTGATTTTGGTCTTGTAGACCCATTTCACTCCAATCACTTATTTTCCTTTTGGGAGTTCAACCAATTCCCATGTTTTGCTTTGCTCTATGGCATTCATTTCTTCATCCATAGCATCTATCCATTTATTATCTTTTATAGCTTCTTTAAAATGAATAGGATCATCTACATGACAATATAAAGAAAATAAGAGTTCATACCTTCATTTGCTACCTCTTGCTCATAAATCTCATTTAGATTTCCGAATCTTGTTCCTCTTTCATTTGGTGTATATGTGCTTGAAGAAGCACTCGAATCTGCTTCTTGTGGTGTGCTTGGAGCAGCACTCTCATTTCTTCTCAAGGATGTTCTTGCTCCAGCTTGTGGTGTCCCTTGCTGTCCTTATGTTGGTGGAGGTAGTGGTGCTAATGATGGATGTATTTCAGCCATCTCATCCTCATTTTCATCATGAGACAAATAGCTCTTTACATTCACTGTTTTCTTAATGCTTCCATCCCAAGCTTCTTCTTCAATAAACTGAACATCTCTGCTCACAGAAAATTTCTTGGTGGATGGGTTATACAACCTATAAGCTTTGGATTCCTCACTGTATCGAATAAAAATACACTTCTCCCCCTTGTTGTCCAACTTCTTTCTTAGCTGCTCTGGAATGTGTGCATAAACCATACAACCAAAAACTTTCATGTGGGTGACACGTTGTTTTATCCCACTCCATGCCTCTTCCGGAACTCTATTCATCACTAATTTTGTTGGGCATCTATTTAGTACATATGCTGCACAATGTACAGCTTCAGCCCAATATTCATTTGGCAAATGTTTTGCCTTCAGCATACTCCTTACCATATCCATGATTGTTCTATTTTTCCTTTCAGCGATTCCATTTTGTTGCGGTGTATACCTTGCTGTAAATTGCTTGTGTATGCCATTTTCTCTGCAAAAACGCAGAAATTATTTAGAGATATACTCACCTCCTCTATCATTTCTAAGAACTTTAATATGCTGCCCACTTTGGTTCTCAACAAGTGCTTTAAAGTGGCAGAATTTCTCAAACACTTTACTTTTATATTTCAAGAAATAAACCTATGTTTTTCTTGTGTAATCATCAATAAAAGTCAGCATATAATGGTTGTTTGCAAGTGATGGTGTTTGCATTGGTTCACACAAATTTGAATGGAAAATTTCTAAAGGTACCTTTGCCCTTATGCTTTTTCCTGATGGAAAACTTTCTCTGTGTTGTTTACCCAAGATATAGCCTTCACATAGGTTGTCCGGTTTCTCAATCAATAGTAATCCCCTTATCATTCATTTTCTATGCAACAAATTCATACCTCAAAAGTTGAGATTTCCAAATCTCAAATGCCATAACCAGTTTTCATCCTTTGCTTCTCTTTGGAATGTCTCTTGTGTTACTGCTGCCATTTCTTCTCCTTTCTTCAAATCTGCTCTCATTTTGAGAGGGAACATTTTGTTTCTTGTTATCCTTACTTCAGCAATACATTGTTTGCTTGGTGGTTTATCCATGATGGTGCATACATCATCTTCAAAGAAAATATTGTATCCCTTTTGAATGAGCTACGTAATGCTTAACAAATTACATTTCTTACTTGGTACATAATATACATCAGATATGCTCTTCTTTTCTCCTTTCTTTGTCAATACATTTACTATGTCTTTTCCTGTGACAGAAACCTTACTCTCTATCCCCAATGTGACTTGATACTTCACATTTTCATCTAACATAGAAAACATAGCAATGTTTCCAGTCATATGGTTGCTACATCCTGAATCTAGAAACCATAAATCTTCACTCTTTTACTCAGCCATATTACATGCTAAAAACAATTTATCTTGGCTGATATTTTCTCTAGTAAAATTGGCACTGGGTCTATTACCCATGTCATTTTGCTTCTTCCTACATTCATTGGCATAATGGCCACACTTTTTACAGTAATGACATTAGACTTGGGATTTATAATACCTTTGTCCATGTGATTGATTTTTTCCACCTTGCTGGCCACTGCCTTGGCCTTGGTTCTGATTTTAATTGCTGCCCCTTCCTTGAGTATTTGCAAGGTTGTTTCTTCCTCCTGTATTTTGGCTTCTGCCTCTACCTTTTCCTCTGTTGTTTCCTCTACCTTGACCTCTTCTTCTTCCAAAGGACATTTGGGTCTTGAAGGCATGCTCCAAAGATGAGTTTTCATTTCTACCTAATCTTTGTTCACATGTCATCAGTGATGCATGAAGCTCATCAACTAAGAAATTTGAGAGATCCTTTGTCTCTTCAATGGTTGTGACTATCATATCAAATCTTGAGGGTAAGCTCCTCAAAACTTTCTCCACTATCCTTCTTTCTTCAAGTGTTTCTCCATGAGATATTATTCGTGTGACCATCTCAATCACATGTGTGAAGAATGAGCCTATGTTATCGGACTCTTTCATGTAGAGAGTCTCAAAATCTCTCCTCAGCAATTGTAGCTTTTCTGTCTTGACCTTATCCATACCTCGATAGGCTGTTTTAAGATCCTTGGACCTCTTAACTGCTGCTATCCTTGGAAATATACTTTCATGCACTGCTTGATAGAGAAAGAAGAGGGCTTTTGAGTCATTTTTCTTATTACTCTTTAATAAGTCTTTTTCTGCCTGTGACAAGGCATTAAAAGCTTGCTCATATACTGGTTCTTCCATACCATCTTCAACAAGCTCCCATAAATCTTGAGAGGCAAACATGCTCTCATGGTGATTGCCCAATAGTCATATTTCTTCCCACTAAACTGTGGGATTTGAGTATTTCCAATACTCGTGCTTGTGCTAGCTCCAGACATTGCTAGCACACTGAACTATGATATAAATCTTGACTATGATTTTTAAATAAACTAACTGTCTTCAAACAGTAACACAAACTCTATTTTGAGAAATACCTTGGATTTTAGCTGATCCTTCACACTGCTGGAGAAACAGCTATAACAAAAAATCCTTCCTTCAGCTTCTTTGACACCTTCAAAGAGCCTGGACTAGCTCCAATACCAAGTTGGAATTTCTGATAATTCCAGAACAAACACTGAGAGAATGATACTCTCCTGAACACAGAGATAAATAAAAAAATTGCTTCTGATAGACAGAGATGGCACAAAAACTTTCTACTATTTCATAAACATAAAAGTATTAGAAAAAACTTTTATTTCCACTGCTGGGAGATTACAAAATGACACTGGTTCGACATACAGTGTCTAAACAGAAGTTCTCCTTAAAAGGTTCACACGGTGCTCTCTCTGTTCTATCCTTTTTCTGAGCCTGCAGGCTCTTGGTCTTCAACACTCTGCTGTGTATTTTCAACTATTAGAATTTTATTACAATAAGCCTACAAGTTTTCTTTATAAGTGGCGCAACACTTTTCAAATAAAAAAAATTAAAACAAACTATATAATATATATATATCCGCTTATATATATTCAAAGTTAAAACTTTGTTGCACGGCATTTATAACATAAAATAAAACAAAAGACTTTGTCGCATGAGACAATAATCATAATTTATAACTATAGAAACCCGGATTTCAAAAACAATTAAACCAAATCACATTTGAAATTCGCGTCACAAATCTTCATGACGTCACCAAGGTTTGAAGTCGCGCGAACGACATTTGATTGGCCAGCGCTGGGACCCACCCGGAATTCAAAGACTTATGAACTGGGATTTATAACAAATTCGCATAAAAAAAATGACCTCTGACGTCATGGCAAATTGTTATGCAAAGTTTTATGAAATTGGATTTATAACCTGCTTCGAGTCCGGTTTTGAGGTTTGCTGATTCAACTTCAAACCTGCACGAAAAACTCCGATTGGTCCACGTGCTAGTTGAGCTCACTGTGGGACCTGCGGCTGCGATGGCTAGTGGGGACCACCAATTACGTGGCCTCATTTAAATATTAAACTGACGCGAAAAACAAAAGACTCTGTTTCCCAAAAAACTATAAGGACTTTAAACCCGAATAGACAATTCATTAAAATGGAAATTTTAATGCTGTGGTTAAAAACCATGAGAAAAAAATTAAAAGACGACTGTCGCAGAACAGTAAACCACTTATGCACAACCTCTGCTGGAGGTGTACCTGTGTGCAGTTGAAATTAACATTTCAACAATAATACTATTGGCTTGTATTTTGCACCAACTACGAGTTCAATTTGATCGAGGCAAAAGTCATATCTGCTGGTCAAAGTTAAGTTAACGAACCACGTCACGTCATGACACTTACAGTTGAGACCGTCGATGAAAGTCGACTAAGTTGATCAATTTCAGGATTTGTATATGACAAATCTTGATGAACCTGACAGCTTTGTTCCTGTACCTGTGATAACCTGAGAGCCTTATTTGTACTACAATGAGCTTCTCGCTGGTGGAGATCAAATTGACACTTTGAATATGTATAATATGACATTGAAATGATTGAAATAGTGCTTTTCCCTTTGCTGTAAAGCAACTTGCCACATCCTTCTTCGACCGATTTGATATACAGAGCTTGTACACTCACTGTTCAATCTTATATTCATTTTTAGATTGTATAGTTATTTTTGAATTTGTTTTGGTTGGTTTGATTTATTGGTATTTGAATCTTGAATTTGATGAGTTACACAATACTTCATAACAAGGTACAGCAGATTAACTTAATTTCATTAATAATTTATTTTTTCTTGAAATTGAAAATAAAAATTCTATTCAAATACATAGTTTACAAATTTAATAAAAGATTTGAAAGTTGAATGATATACTTTACATAACATAACATTTGATAACACAACTATAGTTGTTGCAGAGAGAGTTTGTACATATATGCTTTACCTTACCTGTCACTAATGAATATTGTAAATAGATTTCTGCTCTTTCTATATTTTACCATTTAGTGCCCTTCTTTTACTGTGTATATTGCTGATAAAAATGCTCTATACTTCACGTTTTTGGCTTACACAAAAATAGTGGAACACGATATCAGGTTGATATTTCATAATTTTCATATGTTCCTCGTGTGTTCATTTTTCACCTTCTGCTCTAGAGCTGTAGTTTACGAAGCACCCAATCGCGTTGGTAGCCAGATTAACCAAAAGAACTAGCAATTCCTAAGATCGCGTTCTTTTGTTAATTTGAATTTTGACCCTGTTTGTATTACACTGTAATAGATTAATAGCTGAACCATTTCTTTCTGTCTTAAAGTTCTGAATCTCATGAAATTCCTCTCCGTAGAGTAATAGATTCCATGTCATCCTTCAAATGTTAACCAAAGAGATTTACTGGTTCTAAATTATTTCATAAACCGGAAAAGAAGATATCCAAATCACACACATGAAAAATATGACAAATATGTATGAACATATGACAATTATTAGCCTGTATCAACTAAAACTGTTGATCATAGTCTTCGCATATGCTTGTTTCATATTCTTGAACTTAAGTATGATTTTTGGCTCTTAAAGCTTCAAGAAACAAATCTAAATTCTTATTAGATGCCCCGCTGTCCAGCACCGCCTTCTTAACAACTTCTCTAATATGCTCGGCCTTCAATCTCAATTTTCTCCCTTCCTCTTCACCCATGAATTTCTTGATGGTCCTTGCTACTTCTTCCCTTCCAACTAGCGGTTTGCAGTTTTCGAAGCTCCTGCTACTCCCACCCAAGTCTATGGCCACTCCCCACTCTTCTACAATCAGCCATCTATTTGTGCATTGATCTGTGAATAACGGAAATGCCATCATGGGTACTCCGAATGATAAACTCTCAAGAATGGAGTTCCATCTGATGGAAATTTCTGTTAATTTCAAACAAAACAGAGGAAGCAAAGTTCCTCAACTCAACACAAAGAAATGAGAAATTTGGACAAAGAGGATATGGAGAAAAGCTCTGTTTTCATTAACCATAAAAATGACAATAAAAATTACAAACTTCTTCAGAACTACAGTTCTGGAATAACTAAAAACTCCATACTCTGTTTTTACAAACTCTGTTTTTTAACACAGATTACAGTTGCTGAAACACGTGTTTCAGCAACAGGCAGACAATTGTTGAAACACAGACACAGTTGCTGAAACAGCCTGTAGAATGCATGCTGCTCCCAAAACACAGCGACTCTGTTTTCTTGCTGTTTTCTCTGCTCTGTCTTCTTCTCTGCCTTCTTCAATTTCTCAAACTCTCTTCTAACTTCTAACCTTGAAATGAACTGATGTTCATCATATTTATAAGCAAAAACATATTTGACTTATAATATTAAAATAATGCAAATATCTTCTAATGCATATCAGCGCATTGAATGTACAGCAAGCGGTGGGAGTTAACGTGCTGGGTTTTGGAAGATAAAATCGGCTGTCTGCAGGCTCAATAAATTCTGCAAATTTATTTCTTTGACTTTCAGCCATCTGCCTTGCTAAAATATCTGCGGCAATCAGATTTTTCGTCCAGCTGTTTTATGTTGCAGTTGGAATTAAATTCCAACACTCCCCCTTAATTTCAACTGCTGGGTTTTTCACCATACCCAGACATTCTCTGAAATGATCAAAACTTTTCTTTGCCAATGGTTTTGTCAAGATGTCAGCTAGCTGATCCTCTGTTCTGCAGTGCTGCAAAACAATCTCGCCATTGTTAACCAATTCACGTATGAAGTGAAATTTGGTGTCTATATGCTTTGTCCTTTTATGAAAAACAGAGTTTTTAGACAATGCTATTGCCGAGCTATTGTCACAGTAAATGGTTGTGCCATTTTCTTGTTCATGACACAAATCTCTGAGAACTCTTCTCAGCCACACTGCTTGGCATGCTGCTGCTGTTGCTGCCACATACTCTGCCTCTGCTGTTGACAAAGCCACAATTGGTTGCTTCTTGGAAGCCCATGAGATGGCTCCCGATCCCATATGAAACACATATCTCGATGTGCTTTTCCTATCATCAACACTTCCAGCCCAATCACTGTCAGTGTAACCTGTCAACATGAAACTTTCAGAAGAGGAGTATAAAATACCAAACCCCTTCGTTCCATTCACATACCTTAGAATCCTCTTGGTTGTCTGCCAATGAGTCTCTTTCGGTCTTTTCATAAATCTGGAGATTAAACTCACTGCATGCATAATGTCCGGCCTAGTTGCAGTCAAGTACATGAGGCTGCCAACTATGCTCTTGTACAACTTTGGATCAAAATCCTTGCTGCTGTCTTCTTTGGTCAATTTCAACCCCATTACAGTTGGAGTCACAGCTGCCTTACTGTTCTCCATGTTAAATCTCTTCAACACTGCTTCTACATATTTAACTTGGGAAATGAAAACACCATTTTCACTTTGGTATACTTCAATTCCAAGAAAATATCTTAAGAAGCCCAAGTCAGTCATTCCAAATTCACTTTTCATGACTGCTTTAAAATCAGCAATGAGAGAAGCATCATTGCTACTAAAGATTAAATCATCTACATATAAAACAACAATAAGAATCTTACCGTCATTCTCCTTTATGTAGAGTGTGGGTTCACCATCACACTTCTCAAACCCATTCTCAATAAGATAAGCATATATTCTGCTGTACCATGCTCTTGGAGCTTGCTTGAGCCCATAAAGAGCCTTCTTCAATTTGCAGACTTTATGCTCTTGGCCTTCAACTTCATAGCCTGGAGGTTGTTCAACATAAACCTCTTCTTTCAACACTCCATTCAGGAATGCAGATTTAACATCCATCTGATAAATCTTCCATTTGTGTTGTGCCGCAATAGACAACACTGTTCTGACTGTTTCCATCCTTGCTACTAGTGCAAAGGTTTCATCATAGTCTTTGCCTTGTTGCTGCTTGTAGCCTTTCACAACAAGTCTTGCTTTATGCCTGTCAATCTTGCCTTCAACATTGCTTTTGGTCTTATAGACCCACTTAACTCCAATGGCATCTTTGCCTTCAGGGAGGTCCACTAACTCCCATGTTTTACTCTTCTCAATTGCACCAATTTCTTCATTCATTGCTTCAATCCATTTATCTTCATTTACAACATCTTCAAAATGAACTGGGTCATCAACATGACAATACAAAGCGAATAATGAATTCAGACCGGTATTATTACTTACCTCTCCTTGTTCATAAATCTCATTCAGATTTCTGAATCTTGGTCTTCTTGGTGTGCTTGGAGTTCCATCCGAACTTGAGGGTATTTCTGATCCCTGTAGTGTGCTTGGAGAAGCACTTCCTTGACTTCTCAAGGCTATTCGAATTCCAGCTTGTGGTGTGGTTTGATGTACTTGCTGTGGTGGAGGAGGAACCACCAAAGAAGGGTTATTTTCTGTTGTCCCTTCCTCTTCTTCTTCGTGAGACACAATTGTCTTCACATTCACTGTCTTCTCTAAGCTTCCATCCCAAGCTTCATCTTCAATGAACTGCACATCTCTGCTTACTATCAATTTCTTGGTTAATGGATTATAGAGTTTGTATGCTTTTGACTCATCACAATAGCCAATAAAGACACACTTCTCCCCCTTACTGTCAAGCTTCTTCCTTAGCTGATCCGGTACATGTGCATATGCGACACATCCGAATACTCTCATGTGAGTGACAGTTTGCTTTTGACCACTCCATGCTTCTTCCGGTATTTTGTTCATGACAACTTTAGTTGGGCATCTATTCAAGATGTAAACTGCGCAAGTGACAGCTTCTGCCCAATACTCATGCGGCAAGTGTTTTGCCTTCAGCATACTCCTGACCATGTCCAGAATGGTCCTATTCTTCCTTTCTGCAACACCGTTTTGCTGAGGTGTGTACCTCGCGGTGAACTGCTTTTGTATGTCGTTCTCTCTGCAAAAACGCAGAAATTCTTTGGAGATGTACTCTCCACCTCTATCTGTTCTGAGCACTTTGATGTAATGCCCACACTGTTTCTCAACAAGAGTTTTGAAGTGGCGGAATTTCTCAAACACTTCACTCTTCTGTTTCAGCATATACACCCATGTCTTTCTGGTGTAATCATCAATGAAAGTTAAAACATATTTATTTCCGGAAAATGATGGTATTTGCATCGGTCCACACACATCAGAGTGAACAATTTCCAATGGTGCTTTTGCCCTTATACTCTTTCCTGCTGGAAAGCTTTCTTTGTGTTGTTTGCCCAAGATGCAGCCTTCACAAAGGCTGTCCGGTTTCTCGATCAATGGCAATCCCTTTACCATTCCCTTTCTGTGCAACAGATTCAAGCCTCCGAAATTGAGATGTCCAAATCTCAAGTGCCACAACCAATTCTCATATTTCACTTGTTCCTGAAAGACTTCTTGTGTTACAGCTGCAATAGTTCTTCCTTCCTTCAAATCTGCCCTGAGTTTGAGAGGAAACATTCTATTGTTGGTCATCTTCACTTCTGCAATGATCTTCTTACTTGGAGGTATGTCTCTGATTGTACACATATCATCTTTGAAGAACACATTGTAACCTTTGTCAATGAGCTGTCCAATGCTCAAAAGATTACATTTCAGACCAGGTACATAGTATACCTCTGGCACAATCATCTGTTCTCCATTTCTTCCTCGGATACTGACTCTGCCCTTACCCTTGACAGATATCTTGCTATCAGTTCCTGTTGTTACCTCAGATTTCACATTTTCATCCAGATTGGCAAACATTGCAATATTTCCAGTCATGTGATTACTACAACCTGAGTCTAAGAACCACAAATCTTCTTGTTTGTCTTGTGCAACGTTACATGTTAACAACACAATCTTTGGATTCTTATCTTCTTCATTTGGAAAATTAGCATTCTGCCTACTATTCATGTCATTTTGTTTTTTCCTACATTCATTGGCATAGTGCCCATATTTCTTACAATAATGACATTGGACTTGGGATTTGTCATACCTTTGTCAATGAGCTTGCTGTTTGCTTGAACCTTCATCTTGGTTCTGATTGCAGCTCCTTCCGCTTGTGCTTGCAGGATTATTTCTGCCTTTGTTTTGGCTTCTTCCACGACCTCTGTTATTTGCTCTGCCTCGACCTTTTCCTTGGCCAAAAGACATCTGAGTCTTGAATGCTTGCTCAAAAGAGGAATCTGTTCCTCTACTCAGTCTGTGTTCATGAGACATAAGAGAAGCACTCAGTTCATCTACTGTGAAATGTGAGAGATCCTTTGTTTCTTCTATTGCTACCACAACAGCTTCAAACCTTGAGGGTAAACTTCTCAAGATCTTCTCTACAATCCTTCTTTCTTCAAGAATTTCACCATGAGATCTTATTTGGGTTATCAAGCCAATAACCTGAGTGAAGAATGAATCTATTGTATCAGATTCCTTCATGCTGAGTGTTTCAAAGTCTCTCCTCAACATCTGCAACTTTGCAGTCTTCACCTTCTCCATGCCTTGATAAGCATTTTTGAGAATATCCCATGCTTCCTTGGATTTTGTTGCTGTTGCAATCCGTGGAAAAACACTTTCATGTACAGATTGGAAAAGAAAAAAGAGGGCTTTGGCATCCTTCTTCCTGTCGTTCTTCAACTGGTCTCTTTGTGCTACTGTCAAAGCAGCCAACGCTGCTGCATTTGCAGGTTCAACATAGCCAGTTTCAACCAGCTCCCATATACCCTGAGAAGCAAACAATGCTTTCATTGTTATGGACCAATAACTATGATTTTTCCCATTAAACTGTGGCAGTTGGGAATTTGTCAAACCAGTTCCAGCATCTTCCATCTTAACTGTAAAAATCAAGAAAAGATACTGACTGTATAATTTAAAAAACAAGCAAGAACTTTCTCTGCTGGAGAAATCTGCTCAAATACACTTCTTACAGCTCCTGCAGTGGAAAAACAAACTCTGTTTTTGACTCACTGAGTGCCTAGACCAGCTCTGATACCATGATGGAAATTTCTGTTAATTTCAAACAAAACAGAGGAAGCAAAGTTCCTCAACTCAACACAAAGAAATGAGAAATTTGGACAAAGAGGATATGGAGAAAAGCTCTGTTTTCATTAACCATAAAAATGACAATAAAAATTACAAACTTCTTCAGAACTACAGTTCTGGAATAACTAAAAACTCCATACTCTGTTTTTACAAACTCTGTTTTTTAACACAGATTACAGTTGTTGAAACACGTGTTTCAGCAACAGGCAGACAGTTGCTGAAACACAGACACAGTTGCTGAAACAGCCTGTAGAATGCATGCTGCTCCCAAAACACAACGACTCTGTTTTCTTGTTGTTTTCTCTGCTCTGTCTTCTTCTCTGCCTTCTTCAATTTCTCAAACTCTCTTCTAACTTCTAACCTTGAAATGAACTGCTGTTCATCATATTTATAAGCAAAAACATATTTGACTTATAATATTAAAATAATGCAAATATCTTCTAATGCATATCAGCGCATTGAATGTACAGCAAGCGGTGGGAGTTAACGTGCTGGGTTTTGAAAGATAAAATCGGCTGTCTGCAGGCTCAATAAATTCTGCAAATTTATTACTTTCAGCCATCTGCCTTGCTAAAATATCTGCGGCAGATTTTCCGTCCAGCTGTTTTATGTTGCAGTTGGAATTAAATTCCAACACCATCCACAGTGTGTAAGAAATCCACCCACAGAAGGATGAGACAAAACTTCCAGTTGAGGTGACCATTCAACAACCAAACCCTGATCTCTGGTTTCCTCCATAAATCCTTTGGGCAGGATGTCTTGAGCTCCAGGCTCAACAATATCGGGACGAAGCACCCAAATGAAGGATTGCTTGCTTTCTAGTAATCCCATTGCCACTTCTTCTATCTGGGCCCTAGAAACTTGAGCAAGGCTTCCGAAAGAAATATAGATGACCGAAATTTTGGCCTGGGAGTCGAGCCATCTGGTACAGTCGGATTCATGCCACATGTTTGTTCGTGATGTTTCGTTATTGAGATCCTTTTGGAAGGCTGAAGGATGTAGAGGACCAACGGACCAAAATGGCTTTACTGACTGTAATTCTGCAATAGCTCGGCTTTCTAAATCTTCAACAGTATTAGTGATAATCCAATCGGCCCCTCGAACTGATTGAAATCCTTCATATAATAGTTTGTGTACTTTGCTTGATATATCCAACTCTTGAAAATAAGATGGAAGATCTGTTACCTTTAAAGCTGAAACTCCAGGTATGTAGTTTATTAAGCATTCATGCTCCTCTTCTACACAACCACAAAACAAGTTCAACACCTTAACCACTTCCAAATTTCCAAATTGTAAATTTCAAATAACTTGACTTGATTCATATAAAGCTCGTGACAGGGTGTGTTTAGATAATGCCCTCAAATAACTTGACTTGATTCATATAAAGCTTGTGACAGGGTGTGTTTAGATAATGCCCTCGTGTGGTCTAGGCTTAATGGATCTTAGATGTTCCTAAGTAAAGATTACTAGAATTACAAGTTAAACTACAAAATTAATTTAACAATTGCTCAACCTACCAGTTAAAATACAAGTTAATCCGATGTCTTGACAATTCTATGAAGATTTTAAAAACTTAAATACCACTGAATCACTATGACTGAAGCTACCAATTAGTCTAGTGTAACGGTGACAGTCATATAAGGATTCGCATAAACCAGCAAAAACCAAAAGAAACTTAATTCAGATTGAAGTACCAATTTTCTTGAAGTACCATTTTTCTTCTTTTCAAGAAGTTAACTGGAAAATAAAACATACCATTGTTGACAAAAGGAAAATGGCCATTTTCCACCAGCAGATCCCAATGATAATAGATCGAAAAGACCAGAGCTGCCTCCGTCCAAAATGAAGCATGAGAAATCCCAAATTTCTTTGCCACCCGGTCCGGCCAAACAAAAAAACTGTCAGCAATGATACACAATACGGGAGGCTCCTCCTCCTTGAGATGGGCGATCAGCTCTTCAACATGAGGCACCATATTAGTCTGGAAGGATTCCATAAACTCCTCCGCATTCAACGATCCATCAAATTCCAAGGGCAACCCATCGCTAACCTGAGCGGAGCGAATGTCTAAACCCAAGCTCTGGGCGTGGGAGAAGGGGTCCTCCCCATTATGGGCTTTAGTGATGTTCGCATAACAAGCTTCTGTAGTCACAAACGTGACAATGACACCCTTGGCTGCAAGCTTCTTCGCGAAATTAAACATGGGAGTAATATGCCCCTGAACTGGAACTGGAACTGCAACAACGTGCAGAGGCCAGCAACATATGCCCTGGATGGTTTCTGATTCCATTGGTAATCTCCAGCAGTTTGCACTGGCGTTCTCTTGTGATTCACTGTCCTTGTTTTTATGATATAATTCGGGGCAACGGGCATTATCAAATTCGAGGTGCGAGCTCCACAAGTATTTTTTTGAGATAAAGGAGTAGTTGGGTGTTTTCGAGGTGCGAGCTACAAATATTTTTTTGACATAAACGAGTAGTTAAGTGTCGTTTGGAATGGATGGCTAGCACGTATTTAGACATGCAAATGCATATATGTCGCACTATTATTGGGGAGAGAAGCATCTTAGTCCGCAAAGAAAAATTGGGGGAGATCTCCGCCAAAAAATGACCGTCCCAACCCATTTGACTTCATTGGTACGTTTAGTAATTTTCAATCAATTACATTGCAGTGTTTTTATTTTTTTTGATGCGTACCCTTCTGCGTTTATGCGCACTGCATATAATCTGAGTGATGGTTTTGAATGATAATTTTCAATCCGTTAATTTATAATGTTGTTTTAAAAAATAATAATAATAATTTCTATTTTGATTTAGTTTTCCCGGATTCATTATATTGAGTAGTTTAGGTAGACGTTTCCAATCGGTAGACATTTCCAATCAGCAACTATGATTATAATCAAGATAATATAATATTTTTCTTTTATATACTTGTTTTTATATAACTTTTTTTTATTTAAAAATCATGAAACTAGATATAGGGTTCTGAAAAGTAGTAGATGATATTTTAATGAGAAATAATAATAACAATATAAGATAATGCCAAAACTAAGTACAGGGTTTTGAAAAGTAGTTGTTTAAAAGGGGTTTGAAAAGTAGTTGATGATATTTTTAATGTGAAATAATAATACCAAAATAAGATAATTTCAAAACTAAGTATAGGGTTTTGAAAAGTAGTTATTTAAAAGGGTTTTGAAAAGTAGTTGGTGATATTTGGGTTTTGAAAAGTAGTTGGTGATATTTTAATGAGAAATGATAATAACAATATAAGATAGTCAAATTCCAAAACTAAGTATAGGGCTTTGAAAAGTAGTTGATGATATTTTAATGAGAAATTATAATAACAACATAAGATAGTCAAATTCCATTGAAAATTCATTTATTAAATTTAATTTATGTCTAATGACAATAAATTCTCATATTTATAGTAATTAGATAGATTATTATAAGTTGGAATGATAAATGACATTTATGTGGATACAATTGATACATTGGAAAGCAACACTATAGAAGAATGTATTGAAACACTAAATGTATTTCTCCCATTAAATCTAATACTTTTCTTTAATGGAGAAATGGATTCTCTACACCATCTAATTTATCTTAATAATCCATTAGTTAATGCCTTCATGAATATGTTCTCCTTTGCAGCTTCACATGCTCTAAAGAACCTCCTAATAAAAAAATTCTATGTCTATTCCTATGTATTGGAATTTGAAGCAAGGCTTTCCCAATTCCTATTTCTTTGCACCTGATTGCTACCTACAAAGAGTTACCCAAAACAAATGTTGTTAGGGGTTAACCATAAGCCAAATGATGCACTATAATTAATGGAAAACAATGTATGGAAACTAAACTAAACAATGGGAGGACACAAAGAAAAATGAGAAACAAACTAACAAAGAGTATGGGGAAAAAATCCTTTTTATTATTTGTTGGTGGTAGAGATACAATCCGTATTGAAGACGCTTGAAGAGAAAATATAAGGGCAATAGTGCCTCTTGTTTCTTGTAAACACACCCTCTTACCCTCAGGGATGTTCACATCCTAATAACCCAACTTCCATGGTACAGTTATAGTAATGGGGTAATTTTCTTTTTTTGACTTTCTTTCGAGCTTCCAAAACTCAATTTAGATGTCTCCATTATACTTATCTCAACAAGACTCTTCCTCTGATATAATTTTTGTCCAATTTGGACTCTTGGGTTGCAATTTATGGGCCTCCAAAGTTTTATTAATTTAAATGGGCCACTTCTCATTGATTTCCACATGGCACCCACGTGGTGCCATTTGGCATGATGTTATACTACCTTATCACATGGCCACGTGATATACCTAGTTTCCATGTACCTCACATCACTCCTCACCAATGTACAAACATAATTATGTATGTGTGTGTGTGTGTGTGTGTGTGTGTGTGTTTATTTACATTCAACCCTATGTTGCATGAAATGATCTATGTTACACAAGTTTAATCCACGATCAATAGTCAAGTGTATTTCCCATAACGTTACTACAATATATGGTTATATGTATAATTACACCCCCCTTCCGCTGCCCCACCCCCCCCCCCCTCCCACCACCACACCTTCCATCCAACAAGCCAATCAATGACCACAAATCAAAAGCACGACCCCCCCCCCCCCAGCTAATGTCACAAGAGTCATTCATAGATCTGGGAAAGTCATCCAATGAATCTGTGCCCTGAAACACATTGAACAATTGACGTTCAGTAGCGCCACCCGCTCCCCCACCCCTCATCGCTAACATCAAAGGTGAGGGGGGTTAGATTATTTTTGTCGGCCATTGATTTCATCGCTCCACTTTCGCCATCCATTGAGATTGACCTCCACCCTCGGTCATGGTGTGATACCTGAGGAAGGCCCCAACCTCCATCTCAACGCATACTCGATGATATGGTGTAAAATCCCATCCCTCAACACTTAAGTCTCTATCTCGACATAAACATAAGGTCGAACCAGACCCTAAATCCTGGCTATGGCCCAACTCGGCACATACGACATCAAGAACTCACCATTGTGCCTTATATATATATATATGCTTATGTATGTTAATTTTCCTGTACATGGTCGAGACCCCTCAACACAAGCCTAAGGGAAAATTTGATGTTACAGGAAGATTTAAACTATAATATACTACCTACACGCCATTAACATAACTAGACTCACTAGGTTTATATTCATGAAAAATGTATTTGGAATTAAGGCTAGAATGTGAACAACTCAACACTTAAGTCAACAACCTTCACATGCATGCGCACGCGCGCACACACACACACACATATCCTACTTTTGTATTTTCAATGACCATTTTAAAAGTTTCCATGCATTCCCATGTTCATTTCAGGGAGGCCTATACACCTCGTTATATCATTTGTACTTATGAATATTTTTGTGTTGTTAATATGACACAAGTCTTCCTGTACTAGCCCAACATGGATTTGAGGCACCATTGTTCAACTCATTGGACAAGTTCAAAGATGAATTATATTAATACAAATTTATAGACCTATGGCCAATGTTTTTCTTACAACAACAACATAATCATCATCATTATGTGCACATAACACTAATGTGTGTGTATATATATATTGTAGAAATTTGAATAACCGATATGTTATCCACCGAGATTCTCCCCGATCACACACTATTTTATCTTCTGCGACACACAGACCCTTCATCACCATTGATCACATGCGGAAATAATAGAAGCAATCTCACATCAAATCAATCACACATTAACTCAGTATGTATGGGGAAAGCCTATAGCTGAAAACCCCGCAGCTATTGTGTATATTATAATGGAGAAATCATGTAACAATCATAGTACAAAACTCTTCACAAGCTCTCATGCACTACCTCCCATGCTACACACTATCAAGCTAGATCTAGCAAATCACTTGCTCCAATCCTTAGCCACTTGATAGCCAACCTTGATTGCGTATTTCAAAGCTATGGGATGGCCTCTTTATATAGATAAACCACCAGCCTGAACTTTGCAATACTCATAGCTTACTCCACCTATCTATGTGTTGCAAATAGCAACAGTATAGTTACAACTGATAGCTAACTCTACCCTTTCATCTATCTCTTTCATTGGTCTTCACTGAACTGATCATGCACTGTAGTGAACTGAAGTGTTCTTGAGTTGACTAATGAGTTAATATTTAGTAAATTAAATATTATTTAATTTACTCCACTCATATCTAATTGATTAGCTAGTTAACTAATCTCAACTAGTTCAACTGAAATAAATAGAACACAACTCCACTATTTGTCCCGTTAACTCCTCCAAAACTTCTGCCACTAAAGTCTAACTGAAGCCAACCATGCAAGATGCCATCAAACCCTAGGAACCACGTGATTCCTTGTGTCAGTTGCATGAGCCACCTCCATGACTCAAACTGAAGTGCGCCAAGAGAGTAAACTGCCGTTTATAGTCAAAATATTATTAAGGGTAAATAATATTTGACTTCCATATTTTTAGGAGATCAGTCTAAAAATAGCCTGGGTCCTAAAAATTAGGGTCTCATCTATTTTTACCGACATGTCGCATACTCCAAGAATCTCCAAGTAGAATTCCCAAATTATGCTCCGTATGTCTAAAAACAGACATAGTCTAAAAATAGACTTTGCGCCAGAATTTGCCTGCGGGCCCACTTAGTGAAGGCGACTTCATTTCACTAAGCTCCATCATCTTGCTGCATTCTCAATATATACAAGGATATTTTTCCCTGCATGAAGAGTGTTACTTTAGAATCACAACCATGAGGAACCATGAATCGTAGCCTCAGTCCTTTAGCTACAGGAAATTGTGCACCTTTCATGCAACAATACATAATCAATCTTAATGGTAAAAACATGATTTTCATGAAAAATGTTTCTTCAAGTTTTCTAAGTTGTGAGAATACAGTCATAAGATGAATATTTTTCCTTGGGCAGACGTAGACAACAAAGAGTTACTAAAATTTGGTTGACTGTAACATCACTTTTAAAACTAACTAATTATGTTCATTTATGTTTTATTTTCTCTTATTTTCCCCTATGTTTATTCCAAGCATAAGGAAATATCTATTCAAGCATATCTTAAGTTGCAAGGTTCACAATGAAATACCTAGTGGTTCAATAAAGTCATAGGACTCTTTCCTTGCGTAAGACATGATGAAACACATATAGAGTCAATAATCCCTATATATAGAAACCATAAATACTCAACAACAACAAAACCTTTGACAACTGTGAGGGTTCCAAGCTACAATGATGTTTGATATGATGGATATGTTCCAACAATTGATCATTTGTTAATAACAATCCCAATAAAGCCCCAACCCCAACCCATTATTCACTAAACTTATTTGGAAAGAATTCATGCTAAACACTAAATTGTTGATATATAAATTTGATGAGGCTCTCAAAGGCATTGAGATTGATTCATGTATACACAACATGGACCTAATTGAGACCAACACAAATTTTATTTTTGAAGTTCACATGAAGGGCATAGGCCTTTAGCATGTAGGAAATTCGTTTGTAAACAAGAATTTGTAATCATTATAATTACTTGTGACTGTATGTATATATATATATATATATATTCTATTTATTATGTACTTCGTTCATTAGGTCATTAAACAATTATACAAGTACAATCCACAAAAGGACAAGAGACACTAGATATTTGGCTAGAGACCATGAAAAAAACCCTTAAGGGGGAAACCAAACAATCCTTTCCTTAGAATCTTTATCAAAGAGAGAAATCCAAGTCATATATACAAGCTAACCAATAAGAAATCCAAGTGCAAAGTTAGCCCTTTACCATCAGTCTTCATGAAGTTATGTCCATAAGTTATCATATGTATATCACACCTTTGCCACATGCCTATCCTTAATAATATTTCAAAAAAATATGTGAAGTGCCTCAAAATTGTTTCAGATGTTGGACACGAACTGTCTCAAAATTTCCTTTGATGTTGCACACGAGCTACCTCAGATGTCCAAATTTCTTGTCCATAAGAAAAACCCAAATTTGTTGCAAAGTGATGGAGTATATATGCCAATATATAGTTGTTTGTTCATGCAAAGGGGCACTTCCTTTGGACAGGATGACATGTCTTCTAGAGGGCCAACTTGGTTAACTTGGAGGCACCAAAATCATACTTAAAAATTCAATTTATTTTCTTGTAAATGTCCAAAGGGGACATTATAAAATAACTTTGGTTTTGGACTCAAATAAATAATATTAAGAATATCAAACCTAGTTACAAAAGTCAACACTCCCTCTTAACTAGGGAGGTATTCATAATGAATATCAAGGTGTTCTCAAGTTGAAGAATTTTATAAGATATGATCATCAAGATTAAGATAAGCATCATCACTAACATCAAACACATTGCAATAACCTAGTCAGTACCCTTAACATATGGCAAAACAAGCTCACTATAGAAAGAGATCAAAGCATGATGCTCGGAGGCTACAACCTCTATGGTCATTCTCTATAATAAGGTCAAAGTGACATAGCGACAACCTCCCTAATTAGGTCACTATACAATGACACAAAGAGAATGATTGTGCTTTGGTAGACCATTTTCCTATACATGTCAAAGTTACACAAGGAATACATCCCTAATCAGGTCACTATACAACGACGCAGGAAAATGTTTGTCGATAGGACCATTCTTCCTAATCAGTTCAAAGTGACACAAGGACTACAACCATAATCATGTCACTATACAATGACGTAGAAAGAATGTCAGTACAACGGACCATTATTCAACCAAGGTCTATGTATTTGATGTAGAGATAACCTCCATATTCGTGTCAAAGTACAAGACATAGGAAATATGTTAGTCCATTATGTTATCTAGTCTCTCAAACCATTCTCTAGCTAAGTTCATAATGAAGCATGGAGAACTTCTCCAACAAAGGTCAAGATGGCACAAGGAGAATATCATATGACTCTCCAACCAAGGTCATGAAGACAAAAGGAGAATTTCCATCTCATCAACTCTCCCTTTCAATGAGAGAGATAATCTCCATAATTCTAAGCTAAGTCTGCAACTGGACTTTTCAAAAAATTCATGAACAATAGTACTAGATCACAAGTTCTTTCAAGATACCTAAACTGGATGCTTTATCTCACACTGATAGTCCATTATCTAGGAATTGGAGGTTAGATTTCTTTGGGGTCATAACAGGGATTTATGATGGCTCTTCTGAAAGGAAATACCTTCTCCACAACTTCTCCCTTTGAGCTTGTTTCTACAAATTCGGAAATTTTTCATGCTTTGCTTCATTATTCTCATTCTTCCATTTCTTTCATCTACTCCCAAGGCCTAGGTGGCCCTTGTATTCAACCTATAATCCTCATTAGGAAGCCATGGAAGAGAAGATATAATTAGGAAAAATATATAGACAAGATACTATCCAACGAAAAAGACAATAAGAAAAATAGTAATCAAAGAGAAGAGCATAGAGTACTTATATTTTGATAAAAATAAGATCCCTCTTAATATTGAACCTAACGTAACTTTTCTAGCTTCATCTGGAATTCATTTTGTAAGAGAAGTTCATCCACATCATCATGCGTAGGCTAGGGTTCCTTCTTATTTTAGTGGAAATGATTAGTTTTAGTGTCTTTTTGCTGGGGTTTTTCTTGTTCGCATATTTTCTAGGGTTTACAAACCCTAAATACTTCCATGTCAAAAAATATTCAAAGCCTAGTCTTTATTTAAGGACATTGTCAAAGGAGTTTGATTTCAAACCTTTTTAATGCTTCCATGTTTTTCTAGTTTCTTTTTATGTAATGATCCTAATGCTTATTTGGAAAACATACATTTTATTTTTGATATTTGGTCTAGTCTTAGCTTGGTTCATTAAGAGAGATAACATCTTGATCCTCTTGTAACAAAGATTCAGACATAGCCTTAGATCCTCCATAGACTTGTTCTTACATGAACTTGGTTAGAACTTGAATTATAACTTCAAACCGATATAGACTTATCATTAAGGGGTTCATATCATACTCATGAAATAAGTTATTTTCATAGTTAGGAACTTGGATGCTTCAAGATCACTCAACTTTGATGCTACAAAATTCAAATTCTCATAAGGAGGAGATCGAGCCATTCCATAATATATATACAATGTCGTCTTTCTTATTGAAAATAAAGTAGAAAAAAACGGAACAATAACCTCAATTAACTTGGATTTGAATCTTTGATTAGAGTTAACACAACACAAAAATGACTTGTGTTAAAAGAAAACTCAAATTTTACCAAACTGTTGCTTGTTTTTTCCACAGAACCATACCTCAGGGAACTCGACCCAACAAAGCATAGAGAACTCAGATCACCATTAGGAAATCAGATCATCATTCATTTGTATAGGAACTTGGGTCATATTTATTATCCTCTCACCATCACAGAGGTCAAGGCTTAGATGTTTACATTTATGAGGCTTGGATTTTAGAATTTGGTCAAGGTTCCTAGATTACAGGCCTGAGGAAGCTTCAGACTTCATCCTAGTTACAAGCCTATAACAACTAATAATTTTGACCAATTATAAACCTATGATCATAGAAATAGAACTTAGTAGAATCCTCTATAACTTTTCCTAATTACCATATCTTGAATGGCTTCCAAACTTGGAAAAATACAAACTTTCGTACTTCTTTTATAGGAGCATTATACTTCAGATATTTTCCTTCAATGGTCACACTACCGAAGGATAAGATATTTTTCAAAGAAAACCATAGAATTATCCAAAAATGAATTACATAAATAATTCATACCTTAATATACTTAATTTAAAGAAACTTTCTTGAAACTAACTCTAATACCATGTTGGAAATTTGTCTGTAAGAAAGAATTTACTATCATGATAATTACTTATGATTGTTTATATATATGTTTTTCCATTTATCATTTAATTCATTCATTAGGTCATCAAGAAATTATACAAGTACAATGGAAAAAAAGACAAGAGACTCTAGAAATTAGGCTAGAGGCCAAGGCAAGACCCACAAGGGAAAAACCCAACAATCCTCTCCTTATATAATCTTTATCGAAGAGAGAAATCCAAGTCATATACAAGATGACCAATAAGAATTCCATGTGCCAAGTCACCATATTCCATATGTTATTAGGGGCATATATGACCATTTTTCATTCACTACTATAAATTCCCCATCGTTCAACACATTTTCTATTTTTAGGGTTTCCTCCTTTTAGTAAGAATAATTTTAGCACACAGTCCAACTAGGATAACATGTGGCACTAACTAGACATTGATTGGAGGATGAACTGAATAAATCCACTCCATTAATTCAAACTACCTCAGTCATAGGCCTTCCTAGAGCGAGTACACTTTCCTCCCTACTTTGTAGTAGTTAATCACCATTTCTCTATTGCCTCTGCTTGTTAGTGAAATTTAGTCCTATTTTGGAGTTGAATTGAGTTTAGCTAGTTATTATTTTTCATGTCAAAGTTATTAATTAGTTATAACTAATTTATAGCTCCACATACTTCCATTTCACTCCATTTTTGGATATTTTCCTAATTTTGGATCTCCTAATCTAATTTTGACTTATTTTCCAACTGGAGAAAGTGCTTTTGAGTTATACTAAGTGCATGCACTTGGAACTCCAAACTAATTTGAATTAGTTGTCTTGTTGGATAATTTATATATTGTATTCATGTTCAATCATACATATCATTAGATACTATTAGTAATTCAAATTACCTCCATGTTTCATTAATCAACTTCTCAACAACTGAATTCTCCTTTTTTGATATACAAGTAGCTAGTCTAGTATACTTTTACACTTAGATATTTTGATTATGGATAAAATTCAATAGTTTTTTGGACAAGGTACTAACCTTCATGCACAAATTTGAATGCTAAATTATACCAAGGTTTATATACTCTACCCCACTTTGGATTTGAACCCATCACATGTTACAAGAAAGCACATGTTCTTAACCGTTAGGCCAATTAATAATGTTAATAACATTAATATTCTTGTTATTATTAATATTAATGTATTAATAACATTAACATTAACATTAATAATAAATTATATTAATATATTAATAATAAGGTTAACATTAATGTAATTAATATTTTTTAATAATACCATTAACATTAATATTAACAACGAAATATAAATTTGAAATTGTTGAGTTTGTGAAAGATTCACGTACCTCATGTACCAAGGACACCAAGTTGCAGTGGACATGAGAGATATACTAGGACATTAAGGGATTCAGGCATTATCATTCTAGGAGGTAGAAAAGAAAGGAATTTGCAAGAGATTAGATATGACTGAACAAAAAAATTGGAGGAAGAAAAACAAGGCATCTGGGAGAGATTGGATATGGTTGAATAAAAAAACAAGTTCCTTAATACGGTTATTTCTTGGCTTGTCAAAAAACACATATGAAAATCATGGTGCATGTGACATGAACCTCCAATGACTCTTTCATTGATCATTTTTATGAGGTAGAGAATTGTGATGAGCACTTACCTCCTTGCCATGTTTTCCAAAGTTTTATATGTACAATGTCTTTAATTTCTTCATGCGTGCTTGTTATGCTATATCTCTTTTCCTAGTTTCCCTTCCCAGTAGATCAAATTTTGCTATATTAACTACCTTGGTCCTAGTTTCCCTTTACAGGTAGGATCCAATATTTTAAGTCTTTAGATGGATACATGAATAATACTTTTCTTGGATTTCATCAATGGTTATGTTTCTAATCACAAAAGCTACAAGGAAATCGATAAGATTTTAGGACAAAATGCTTATATGTAATGATGTCAGTCTTTTGATAATCTAATACAACATAAATCTTACACACAAACACACAAAATAATAATAACAAAAAAAACATTAACATTAATAGTAATAACATCATTAATAACATTTAAAATGCTATATTAATAGCTTAAAATCATTATTAAAAATATTAATGTTATTAATAACAATAAAGAAATAATATTAATGTTATTATATTATTATATATAATCATTCATCTGATTATAGTATCATAATCTAATAATGTTATTAATGATATGAATATTAATAATACTAAAAATAGTAATGGAATAACCTAATATTGTAATGTGATGAAGAAACAAGATGTCACAACGTGACAAACATTACCCTATATCAAATTATGAAGAACATATCCCCACATCACATTTTAAAATACCTCTTCGATAGCCTCACATTTTATTGTAATCTAAGATAACCCCACATCATTATTGAACAAAAATCATTGGATGTTACAATGTGATGAACATGGCCTAACATCACAAACATGTGTGTCATACAAAACCTTACTACAATGTCACATACAAAATTCCAACATCATAACAAGATGAACATACAACAATGTTGCAATGTGACCAACTCAATCCAATGTTGCGATATGTCAAACATATCCCATTGTTGCAATGTGAAAAACATAATATGACATCATAATGTGCTCAACATAACCATTTTCAAGCAACATGGTCAACCATATACAACATGCTCAAATATGGTCAACCACAACCAGCCATAGTTCACCATAGTTGTCATCAAACATGGCCAATAAAGGAACAACATGGCCATCCATGGTAAAACATAGTCAACCATAATTAACCTCAAAAAACATGGTCATGTATGATCAAGATGTCAACCATGGACTTTTTTGACCATGGTAGAACATGGTAAAAATGGTCAAAGTCAACAAGATTAATAATGATTGAGCATGGTAATCTATGGTAAACCACAGGTAAAAATGGTCAATCATGGACAAATGTACTCAAGCATTGGAAATCATGGTCAACCATGGGAGACCTTTATCATCCTTGTTATACCAAAGTCTAATTTGGCCAGCTTGCACAACATTGCTAACCATGGTCAAACATTGTAAACCATAGGAAAACATACTTAACAATGCTTAAACATGGTCATATGTGATATTCATGGTCAAACAAAAACAGTTGTTCAACCATGGCCAACATGGTCTACCATGGTTGACCATGGTTAGCCATTATTAACATGGTCGACCATGGTCAACCATTGCCACTTGGTCAATCATGGTCGAGTGGTCAACTAAGTTCAAGTGGTCAAGCATGGTTAAGTTTTAAACTATCACAAACTATAATTAGCCATGGTTGAGTGGTCAACCAAGGTTAGGTGGTCAAGCATGTGTGAGTCGTTAACCCTGCCAACTATTATCAACCATTGAGACCCATGGTTATTTGGTTGACTATTGTCAAGTGGCCAACTATAGTAAACCATGTTTTTATTTTAGACAACATGGTTGACCAATACTAACCATGCTCAACCACTGTTAACACTGGAAAATTGTACAGCAGAAGACGACATCAATTAATTTCGAGCCCAAGGTTTTATAGGACAGGAATACATTATGGAATCAAGAACTATTTAAAATCTCCAAGGTTTTGAGAAAATCAGATTTGAACTAGTCATAAATGCTCAAATGTGCACTTTATCCTTTGAGAAGAGCACCTTCTGCACGCCTTTTTGCCTGATAAGCACACATTCCTGGAAATGGAAAAAATTCACTTTCTGGGACCACAAAAAGAAAAGGACAGTTACTCCTTATGTGAAAGTTGCCTAAGGACAGCCACCACCGCCTCCCTAGACATTATGTGAGCACACAAAAGAATATTTGAGCACACAATGGAGTCACATCTCTCCCTTGGGTCACCATCCATCATGTAACAAGGGAGGGAAGGAGGATTTGAAGCTCACCTATATAAACCCACCAAGAGATGAACAAATGGTGGTCACAAGGTTATGCTGGCCAAAGTTGCCCAAGCAACACCAACATTGTGTGTGACCCAGAGCTAGAGCTAAAGAGGACTCGATAGTTGGCCACCCAACATCTTAGTCCACCACAGCAGAGAGAGAGAGTGAGACTGCATCAGAGGTAGAGCTTGGAAGGCAGCATCCTTGCATCGAGACCTAGAGCCATTACCTAGGTGCCCTTTGGCAAGTGGGTAAAATTTCTTCTCCATTTCGAACGTTTAATAAGAAGAGGCCATCGAGCCATCGTTTGCATCATTATCATTTGGAAATCTCTATATAGCTTCTATATATTTGTTTTTTTTTAGTTTTAGTTTAACCAGAGAATACTTCAGCATACTATTTCCATTAAGTTTTATGATTTTGAGGTCCCCCACTTTCTGCCTGTTACCAATAATTTAGAGAGTAGACCACACTCTCTAAGCTTGTGCGATTTCGTACACCCATACGACTAATCCAAAAAAACAGGATTGGTGACTCCATTGATGTGTTTCAAGTTTATGTGGTTGTGCCATCTTTTGCAGGAGACCCTTTGTCTATGTTGGAGTGGAGTTGTCAGTCCTCTCACCCATCTTGCAGTCACTAGACTCACTGAGGTGACAGACTGAAGAAGGCAGCTCCTAATATTTTTACTTGCAGGATTTTTGCACTTATTTTTTCCTCATAGAAGCACATTGCGCGCATTCAGGAGTGACCTGCGCGCAAGAAGGCACACCTGTCAAGGGCTTTTGCGCGCAAATTACAGAGAGATTTTTTCTCCTTATTTTCTACATTTTTTCTGCTCGTAAGTGTGTTGGGAAGCCCCTAATGTATCTTCCAACACCTATGTTGATAACCCCAGCTTCTGAGAACTCATTTATTGCTACTTTCTGTAGGCATTTAGTTAGTTTTCATTTAATTTGGGTTTTTCAAAAAAAAGTGTTCACATAGTTTAAGTAGGGGGCGAATTAATCATTGCTTTCCGAACAATTTATGTTTTTTGCACATTCTGGTATGCACACTTAGCTTAACTAGTCCAAGCAAGTGGCTCAAGACCACATATGCATAAGCTAGTGTAGAAATTGTTTAGTCTAAATTCAACTTTTACATTTAAGAAATTGCGGGACTAGGATTGAATCACCAATTAGAGCAAGTAATCTATGTTGTCTTTGAACCATTTGGTGACCCTAGACAAGCATATGAACGCTCTACATTCATGATTCACCATCTCCCTTTAGTCACTCACACAGAATAACTAGGAAGATTTGGAAGCAGCTCATTAACCACAAATGCTTTCTATTTGAGCAAGGGACAACGTCACATAGTTTAACTAGGGAAATTTTGTAAAGGATCACCGATATCCATATGTTCAAATTATGAGATTGTTCACCATACGCTCACACACATTCACCCACTAAGAAAAGAAAGCCACCTAAAAATAACTTAAACCAACTCACTAAATTCTCCCCATAGGGGCCACAAGAGAATTTATAGATTAAGTTAGGATCAAGGGGGTAGGCATCCAATAAGCTGCATTGATCTCACTTCACATTGAAACATAGAAGTTGTGTATTTAGGGAGCTTTAAAATCCACCTATTAACCCATGGAAAATAAAACTCGAGCGTGACAGAGACCTGATTCAGAGGGGGTTAGGCTTAGACATAGTGTGTGCGATATCAGTTGGGGCTACCTGACCTGACTGATACTCGATACTGTTAGCTGACTACCAAGAAGCCCAAGAATCGAACGCTCACGTGGGACAAAGGTTCTTAGTGGCCAAAACTAGGGCATCCTTTACCCTATAGGTGACGGTGCAGGAAAGCGCTAGACCCTCTACCCTTACCTTCATTGATTCTCTTCGGCTGACTGGGGGCATCGCCAGCTCTTATGGGACGTTGTGCCAGTACTCGCAAGAAATCCTCTGAAGGAATAGTTTTTTTTTAGTGTGTGAGGATGTATTAGGTATTCTATGATTTTGAGTATCATGCACAAACAAAAAAAACAATTTTTTTGCTTGATTGATCACATAGATTAAGTTAATGTTAGGTCCCTATATTACTAGTATAGTCCCTTATTGTTGTAACCCCCTTATTGTTATTATTGTACCCTTGTAACCCCAATATTTTTATTATTGTGCCCTTAAATTATATTGTTAGGCCAGCTAGGATTACATTGTGGCCCCACTAGGATTACATTGTGGCCCATGGACTCCTATATATAGAAAGGAGGTTTTGTAATTTGAATCATCCAAGAATTGTTCATTGATGTAATGTATTGGAGGTTTCCCCTTCGAAGTGCCTTATTTATAAGGTATTGATATCTCTTTTATTCTCTTTTTGGAGTTGGTTTCACAACATTTGGTATCAGAGTTTTGGATTCTAGGGTTTTCGTTGCTCCAAACTATTCATCGTGGCATTTTCGCTATAAAATTTTTTTCTACGAAGGTTCAGAAGCTGAAATTTTTAGAGTACGAAGCCAAATTCCTGAGGAACATCATCAAAACGTTTCAGAGCTTGGTTCGCAATATTTTTGGAGATATGATCTGTGGACGTTAGGGATTTTTGTAGGCTCCTGAATTTAACCTAAACAGGTCATCATGAAATTTTCGCTATAAATTTTTTTCTATGAAGATTCAGAAGCTAAAATTTTTGGAGAGTGAAGCTGAAATGTGGAGGAAGATCTTAAAAAAATTTCAGAGCTTGGTTTGCAATATTTTCGGAGATATGATCTATGGAAGTTAGGTCTTTTTCAGGCTCTCGAATTTCATCTCAAAGAGGTTATCCTGGGAAAACCTTCATAACTCTCTCTCTGAGCATCGGATTGGAATGCTATAAAAAGTGGCTGCAATTACACAGAATGTAGTTTCCTGTCTATCAATTTCAAAGCCAAAGGAGGAAACAGGAAGAAGTGGAAAGTCGCACAAGTTTACTCTACTGAACCAGTCCATAATTTGGTTATTGTGGGAGATTGGACATATCTTTGCCTTAAAGAATCCAAATCAGGGAAGAACTGTGACATTTGAAAGAAGCTTCCAAGAGCTACTACAAGGTCAAATTTCAAATATTGAGGATCCACAATTATATAGATAATTCAATTTCAATATATAGCTCCTTAAAATCAAGTAAAAGGTATGTATTTTTTTTTTCCCGAATTACATAAGTCTTGTTTGAACAATCAAGTTGAATTGATTCCAAGGGAATATTGTAGAATAGATATCAGTATTGGATTCTAAAATGGCACCTAAAAAGAATTCAACACCCATTAAGCCTTTAGAAGGCTCTACTATGACTCATGAAGACGAAGAATGACAACATGACATATCAAAATTACAAGAGCAAGTGCAACAAATTTCCCTCTCGCAAAGAGCAACAAAAAATGACATGGAAGTTTTGAAGAAAGGCATGGAAACTAAGATGGATGGTTTGAAGGAGAGTCGTGGAATCTAAGATGGATGGTTTGGAGAAGAGGCGTGGAATCTAAGATAGATGGCATGGAAGATAGGCATGGAATCTAAGATGGATGACATGGAAGCTAAGATCGATGAAAAAATGGAAAACATGAAGAGTGATCTAAAAGCAGACATGGAAGGTTTGACAAAGTTGATACAACAAATGTTTCCTAATGGTGAAAAGATAGTAAAGGAAACTCATGATGAGAACAAAATAAATGTTAATCGTGATCTCATAAACTCTAATGTTGGCGGGAAGAACCACCATATTCCAAAAATGGATATGAGGAAGTTTGATGGAAAGGATCCTGTAACATGGATACTACAGATGGAGCAATATTTTGATCTCTATAATGTGCAAAACACACAAAAGGTACACATTGCAACTTTACATTTAGAACAAAATACATTTGTATGGTATCGATGGCTTTGCTCCCGTAAAAAAATTGTCACTTGTTCAATTTTTACGGAGGAAATGATAGCACATTATGAGGATACAAAGAGCAACACCTTCTTTAGCCAATTGATAAATCTCAAACAAAAGGGTTTAGTGGGGGAGCACATTGAGGACATCCAAAAATTGAATATAAGGGTAACTGATATTCCAGAGGAACACAGGATTGATCTCTTCATAGGCACTTTAAAGGATAACATCCAACATGAAGTTCGTGTTTTGGAACTTGATTCATTGGAGAAGGCATTCAGGTTGGCAAGAAAAATTGAATGTAAAATTATGGCAACAAGGAAGCCTACCACTCACTTCTATAAAGAGGGAAGTGTTGCTACTCCTAGATTTCCACAACCTACAATTTTGACACCACAACAATTGGAAGAAAAAAGAGCAAAAGGGCTTTGCTACAGTTGTGATAGCAAATACAATAAAGGTCATAAGTGTGCTGAGAAGAAATTATTTTACATAGATTGTGAAGAGGAAGAAGAAAATGAACAAGAAGAGGATATACACTAGGAACCAACCCAAGAAGAGGAAGAAATGAGTCTGACCATATCATGTAATGCATTGGCAGGAATTACCACTCCTCAAACTCTCAAGATAGAAGGACATATCAAGAAGAAAAAGGTAATAGTGTTGATTGATTCAGGTAGCACCCATAATTTCATTCATTGTAAGGTAGCCAAGGAATTAAATTGTTTCCTATACCCAGCACCAGAATGTCAAGTGATGGTTGCAAATGGAGGAACTATAAATTGCACGGGAAAATGTCATAATATCAAGCTAACCATGGGGGAATATGTATTGACTAGTCCAATGCTTTCCATTCCTATGGGAGGTGCTGATGTTGTACTAGGAGTACAATGGTTACAATCTTTGGGGACGGTAGCTTTTAATTTTCAGGAACTTTTCTTGAAATTTTTTTCAGAAGGAAAGGAAGTCGAATTACGGGGTATTGCGGGGAAGCCAGGAAGGATAATAAGCTCTAATGTCATGACAAAGCTTCTAAAGAAAGAACAGCGAGGCGTAATTGCACAATTATGCTCACTAGAAGTTCCAACATCAAAATTATCTATTTCTGCAGATCTCCAACATGTCTTGGACAATCATTCCAAGGTGTTTGAAACTCCCAAAGGACTCCCACCTATTCGTGATCATGATCATGCTATTCATTTGATTCCAGGAAGTGTTCCTCCAAACATCAGGCCTTATAGATATCCATATGTCCAAAAGAGCGAAATTGAACGTATGATTGCAGAAATGTTAGAGGCAGGTATAATTCAACCTAGTCAAAGTTCTTTCTCTACTCCTGTAGTATTGGTACACAAGAAGGATGGATCATGGCGAATGTGTCCGGATTATAGGGAGCTCAATAAGCTCACCATTAAAGATAAATTTCCCATTCCTGTGATTGATGAATTATTTGATGAATTACATGGAGCAATTTATTTTACCAAGTTGGATCTTCGTTCAGGATATCATCAAATTAGAATGAAGACTGAAGATATTCCAAAAACAGCATTTCGAACTTATGAGGGTCATTATGAATTTTTGGTCATGCCTTTTGGCCTTACCAATGCACCTTCTACATTTCAAGGGTTGATGAATTCCATTTCAAACCCTTCCTTAGAAAATTTGTGCTAGTATTTTTTGATGATATACTAATCTACAACAGGTCTTGGAAGGATCATGTTGAACATGTTGACAGGGTGCTCAAACTATTGCAGGAGAAACAATTATATGAAAAAATATCCAAATGTTTCTTTGGAGTACAAGAGGTGGAATATCTGGGTCATATTGTATCTCACGAGGGTGCTAAGGTAGACCCTAACAAAATTAAAGCCATTAAGGAATGGAAAGTCCCCACAACCATAAAGCAGTTGCGGCGATTTCTCAGGTTAACAGGGTATTATCGAAAGTTTGTTAAGAATTATGGGAGAATAGCAGCACCTCTAACAACATTATTGAAGAAAGATGCATTTTCATGAACTCCTGAAGCAACTAAGGCCTTTGAACATCTTAAAGAGGCAATGTGCCTAGTACCAGTCTTAGCTACGCCAGATTTCACAAAAACCTTTACTGTGGAATGTGATGCCTCAGGAAATGGAATTGGTGCTATTTTAATGCAAGAAGGAAGACCCATTTCTTTTGAAAGTCGTCCAATCAAAGGAAAGTATTTACAGAAACCTATTTATGAGAAGGAAATTTTAGCAATATTGCATGCACTAAAGAAATGGAGAACTTACCTAATGGGAAGACACTTCAAGGTAAAAATTGATCATGATAGTCTTAAAAACTTTTTGGAACAAAGACTATCTTCAGAAGAGAAGGAAAAATGGGTCACAAAGATGTTGGGTTATGACTTTGAAATAATGTACAAAAAAGGGAAGCTAAATGTTGTTGCAGATGCAATCTCAAGAAAGAATGAACAGGTGGAAGCATTGCTTTGTGCCATTTATATATCCAACCAGATTGGATAACCGAAGCAAGAGATGAATGGAAGAAGGATGAAGAAGTGTGGACACTCATTCAAAAATTGCAGCAAGATCCTAGTATATCTGATACATTTAGTTAGAAAAATGATTCCTTATGGTACAAAGATCACTTATATCCTTGTAGGAATTCCCAACTAAAACAAAAGATTCTCTTGGAATTGCACACTTCTCCTTTAGGAGGACACTCGGGATTTTTAAAAACTTACCACAGGGTGAAGAAAGAATTTTTTGGGATGGCCTTAAATATGATATTCAAAAGTTTGTGGCGAAATGTTTTGTTTTCCAGCAGAATAAAGTTGAGACAATTAAGACCCCGGGTCTTCTACAACCTTTATCCATTCCAAGTCAACATTGGGAGGATATTTTAATGGATTTTATCACAGTTTTACCTAAGTCTGAAGGAAAGAGTGTCATCATGGTGGTAGTTGATAGACTTACCAAGTATGCACACTTTTTTGCATTATCTCATCCATTTAAAGCAAGTACAATTGCTACTACATTTGTGGACAGAATTCAAAAGCTACATGGAAGCCCAAGGGTTATTGTGAGCGACAGAGATCCCATTTTTACGGGAAATTTTTGGACAGAGTTATTTTCTTGTTTGGGTACTCAATTAGCTCATAGCTCATCTTATCATCCTCAATCCGATGGTCAAACTGAGATAGTAAATAAATGTTTGGAAGGATATCTTCGTTGTTTTATATCTGATAAACAAACACAATGGGTCAAGTGGTTACCGCTCGCTGAATGGTGGTATAACACTTCCTTCCATACTGTAGAAAAAATGGCCACATTTATGGCACTTTATGGATATCATCCACCATCCATCACATCATATTTAAGAGAAAATTCGAAGATTCAAGCAGTTGAAGATCACATCGAGCATCAACAAGAAGTTCTCCAACTCTTAAAGGAGAACCTGAATTTAGCACAAAATCGAATGAAACAACAAGCAGATCAACATCGCAGCGAGAGAAGTTTTGATGTAGGAGACTGGCTATTTTTTATAGCTGCAACCATACAAACAAATGTCCCTCAAGCAAGCTAAGAAGGATATTAAATTATCGCCAAAGTACTATGGTCCTTACAAGGTGTTGCAAAAGATTGGTACTATGGCATACAAATTGGAGTTTCCTGCTTCTTCATGAGTGCATCCAAGTTTCCATGTTTCATGCTTAAAGAAGGTTATAGGTGAAAATATTCTAGTTCAAACAAAATTGCCAGAAATTGACGAGGAAGGAAAAATCATATTGGAACCTGAAGCGGTCACGGAAATAAGAACTCGACAGCTACATAATCGATCAATTTCAGAGTATATCATCAAGTGGAAGAACTTACCCACTGAAGATTCTATATGGGAGGATGAGAATTTTATACAGAAGCACCCAGAGCTACTCAAGCATTGAGGACAACACTTTTTTGAAGGAGAGGGGAATGTTAGGTCCCTATATTACTAGTATAGTCCCTTCTTGTTGTAACCCCCTTATTGTTATTATTATACCCTTGTAACCCCCATATTGTTATTATTGTGCCCTTAAATTATTATTGTTAGGTCGACTAGGATTACATTGTGGCCCCACTAGGATTAAATTGTGGCCCATGGACTCTATATATAGAAAGGAGGTTTTGTAATTTAAATCATCCAAGAATTTCTCATTCATGTAATGTATTGGAGGTTTCCCCCTCGAAGTGGTTTATTTCTAAGGTGTTGATATCTCTTTTCTTCTCTTTTTGGAGTTGGTTTCACAACATTTAAAGGAAAACTGATTTCATTTTCGATTCGTTTTATGTATGTGGCCATAAATTTGTCATGATCACAAACTCAATCCCCTCAAAATTTTTCCAAAACCTAACCTGGTCGAAACTCAAACGGTTCCAACGGAACCTCATCAGTCTAGGCATCTTTTGCCATTTAGGCGTCAAAGATGGAACATTGCCACAGTGGTTGGTTCCTCCTTTCTTAGAGAAACCTTAGTTGAGAACCCTAGTCGGTATCCCAACACCACACCGCACACCACTCCCCCCTTGTCCCCTGGGGGGCAGAGGAGCACATCCCATATGGGAAGCCAACTGAATTCACAACAAGGTATGTCATAGACTAACCCTCGTTCTAACCAGAACTTCTTGTCTTCACACATTACCATGGCGTCAACATCCCAGTCACCCTTCTTAGCAGCATTGAATCTACCGGATTTGACCAAGCTCACCAATGACCCCATCATACACGACCCAAATTGGCCTCCCATGCCCACAAATCTCCCTTGAGACATACCAAATTTTGAAGGCAAGCAAGCAGAAGACCCAGGAAATCATATAATGAACTTTCACCTATAGTGCTCATCGAATAGCACCATTGCCGATACTATTTGGTTGAGGCTATTTCAACACACTCTTAAAGGAGTGGCCGCGAAATGGTACGTGGAGCAACCTCCTACTTCACATGGAACCTTTAGCGCCCTTGCTACCACGTTCCTCACATACTTTCAGTTGCCCATTCACCACGATTTGGGAATGGAGTTACTGACTCATTTAAGACAATCCCCCTCTACCCATATTTCAGAACATCTCCATAAGTGGAGGCGGCGTTGTAGTTTATGCAAAGCACAACTCGACGACCGAGTCCTTTTAGATTTATTCTTGAAAACTTTGACGACAGATATTTCAAAGGATGTGGCGCAATGTAACCCCACATCCGAAGAGGATGCAATCAATAAAGCCCAACAACTTGAACTGATCTACACTCAATCAGGATACATATACAATATCCTGCCCAATGCCCCGTGCCTGCAATATTATCAAGAATTTACAAGCGCATCTAACTTTGCAAACAGACTTATTGGGTCAATGACCCAAGGGTACCTAGGTAGCAACAGTCAGAATCCCAATTACACACATGGGTCTACCCAGAACATGTCTCAACCTGGATTTCAAAGTCATCATATGCAGCAGCAAAGTTTGATTAATAGGGCGCCAGCGTATCACCAAGGAGGACCTTATCCTCTGGCTGAGCGGACCCAATACACAGGAAGAAAAATTGATGGAAGAACTCCCCCCCAACAGCCAGGTGCAAACATGGGACAACAATATGCTCAGTCCCAAGCACATAACCCACCTACGCAAAACAATGCACAGGTGAACTTTGTGCAGCCGTCCCAAAATCAACCACACTAGTATGACCAGGAGAATTATCTTCCTAACGTGGTTAAGAGAAAGGTAAAAAACAAGCCCAAAGGGAACCCTGGATAGGGGGTCAACAACCAATCAGAATCAGAACCAAGAGCCAAGTAATGCCCAAAGGCAAGGAAAAAGTCCACCTGTATGAACAAACCATTCTTGTTCAATATGTGGTGAGTACGGGCACTATACTCACCACTGTCCTGAAATCCCTGAGCTTAAAAAGATCCAGAGTAACTGAGGACAAGGAGGATCTTCCCAGACAACTACGGTTATGCAAGAACCCTTCCCCCATCAAGGAACGATCAACACTTAGCAGCAAAACCCCGTCGTTTCCGGGAAAAACAACCATGAAATTTACATGGGTGGGGAAGAAATGTTTTTCCAAACCCAGAATCGCAGCTACGACACCCCACCAGACACCAGTACGTCAGGGGCTAGTACGAGCGTGCCAAATGCACCTTTAACCATTCCAAATATTCCTTTGGAACCATTGCCAAAAATGGTAAAAGGGCCTAATAGGCAAGCAGGTAACTACTCCAAAGTGGCCCACAATTACAACATCGTAGATGATTTAGCTCAATCACCTACTGCTATGTCGGCATTGGAAGTACTGCAGTCATGCCCAAAGCAATGGAAAGCCCTACTTTTGGCATTAGGCGTTGTCGACCCTGCCGACATGCGCATGATGGCTTTTGACTTAGACAAAGCCACCCCTAGGCTTCCCTCCATGGTCGCCTTCCAGATACCAGTATCAGTATAGAATATCACTATTCACTGGTGTGTCATTAACAAGGGTGCATCCACATGCATCATGTCAAAGAATGTATGGAAGAAGTTAGGAGCCCTCGAACTCAAACCTTCCGTCATCACACTCAGAGTATACGATGGTCGTCCCTCGACCCCCGCCAGTCTCTTCCAAAATGTACCAGTTTTTTTAGCCGGCAAGACAGTCCACATAGACATCGAAGTCTTGGATGCTCACTTGGATTACAATATACTCCTTCGGTGGAGTTACATGTACGCCATTTATGCCATAGCATCCTCCATCTTCCGCATCATGATGTTCACCCACGAGGATCAAATCATCACAGTAGACCAGCTGACGCAAAGTGAAAAGCATCCCTTGACAAAAACGGATGTAATTCTACCCTATGTAGATAGAGTCGAATATGGTCTTTCACGGTATCAAGAATATGGCCCTGGCTAATTCAGACCGTCGTCCGTCCTAGGGTCATTCCTAGGAGATCCTCCCATTATCCCTGAGGTATCGCCCGATGCCATAGGGGCCCCGGTATTCATGATGTCCACATTAAGTGCTGAGGTTATTCAGGACACTGACTTAAGAAATAACGACACCAAGGCATCAGCTACTGCAGCCTCCCTAGTCTACGCCGCCTCCCAAACTCCTTTCCTCTACCCACCTCCTGGCTTCACCTCTCAGCAGGTCTTGGCAACACTGGTATTACCCAATATATCATTGGCATTCCTGGTGTGGTATCTCGTTCCCCCTCTAGGAACGACAGCTACCAACATTACTGCATTTGGGTTAAATCCCCCCAGTCCCGAGGAGCCCCAGCCTACCCAAGTAGCAGTCGAAACTACCCCGGCAAGGGAAATTCCCATTACGAAATCGGTGACCACGACCAAGAAAATCGCCAAGAAAGGAAAGAAATCAGTGACCCCCACCATGCAAAGGGATTCATCAGCCTGCACTATATGTGATGTCACAGGACACCCGACCCACATATGCCTGATGTTGGACAAATTAAAACCACTCCTCGGTTGCGAAGCGGGCACCTCGACACGTTGTTCCCATAAAAAGGAACTTCCCACTAAAAGTACAGGAAAACCGCTGCGTACTAATCATGCATGTGCTCTCTGTGACACCTATGGGCACTATACCCACCATTTTCTAGAAACACCACGGTATAAGGACGCCTTACACATGATCGAGCAATCCTATCAAGAGGATCCCTCCATCTAGTCAGTCAATGATGAACCTCGTACCATCCTGTGCCTATAGGAGGAACGATAGTCACCAGAAAGGTAACCATTGGTCCCTCCTCTCCCCAAGCCACCATACACCAACCAGGGACAGGGGAACCTAGTTGCCTCATCCTCTTGAGTTAGCACGCGTGTCGATTACTGCAGACGATTTGATCAAGTCTTTAACCCAAGGTCACCTAGGAATCATTAATCTGTATTCAGGGAGTTAGCACGCACGTTGATTACTGCAGACAGTTTGATCAAGTCTTTGACCAAAGGTCACCTGGGCGGCAGTAATCTGTATTTAGGGATTTATCACGCGCATCGATTACTGCAGACGGTTTGATCAATTCTTTGACCCAAGGTCACCTAGGCAGCAGTAATATGTATTTGGGGAGTTACCAGGTGCGTCATCTACTGCAGACAATTTGATATGGGTCTTTGACCCAAGATCACCGAGGCAGCAGTAGCACCCATGATACTCAGAGTGTTACCCAGGTAGGTAGATTTTGTAGATGGCTTGACCGGGTATTTGACCCAAGATCACCTAAGCAGCAGTAGTACCATGCACATCAATTCTGCAGACGACTTGATCGGGTATTTTTTCTAAGATCACCTAGGCAGCAGTAGCACCATGCACATCGATTCTGCAGATGGTTCTATCGGGTCTTTGGCCCAAGGACATCTAGGAAGCAATAATCAATACCCTAGATACTCATACGATTCTACTTAGAACGTATCACAACCTGGCTATCATGAAAGTCACCCCGACACCCATATACCAACCAGGGACAAGGGAACTGATATCCCCCATTCCCCACAGAAAGGACCAATGGCACAACGTAATGCACCGGTCAATCCAGTGCAACATTTCCTAGGCTCATCAGCAACCATACAACTAGGAGAATTATGACAATCCTCCAAATGCTACAAAAAGAAGCCGAGGAACAAAGAAAAGGGAGATCCTGGACAGGGGGCAGTAACCGACAAATGCTCCCCCTGATCTCAGTCTAGGGGAAACCCCAACTGAAATCAAAACTAGGACCCAAGTAACAAATCCCAAGAAAAAAATGGAGCTTCGAGTATCTAATCACTAGACCCAAAGCAACATTGTGATCAACACTCCATAACAAACAGAGGTGATGCCACACATTCGCACTCCTGAAAAAATAATATTTCAACGCCGAAAGGTATGCACCCTCCCATGTTCCGTTTTTAAATCTCACGCCTTTCAATAATGTTTGATGAAAATAAGATGCTTTCACTTAAGGTAGTTGTTTTTTCAGGAAGAACCTGCAAACTATTTACAACACCATCCACTAAAGGATCCGGAGCATGTATCATCCTACACCCATGATGCTGGGTGCCCCCTGCTTACCCATAGTCTCCACTATCAGCTTTTATAAAAATTCACCTCCCACTTTTACTCAACACATTTTTCAAACCTGGGAAAAACTTAAACTAAATATCTGGAAGCTTTAATATCTCAAATCTGAGATTTGAGATATTAGATTAAGATTCTCTTATGGTGGTAAAACCCCACAATCTCCCCTATGCATAAAAGTGGACTCACCAATTATAATCTCAATCTGGGAAATCAATTAAATTGTGGAGCTTCTTATCAAAGGTTAAAACTATGGTTATAACCCATCAGCCTTACCTAGTCCATGCAATCGGATTAAATATTCGAATATCAATTAAACCCACAACATAACCTTTATGTTCTCACCTTATGGGAAATTGAATCAACATTCAGCCTTATAATAAAATGCATATATAGTGGTCCATTTCATATAACTCCATTCAGCATATATTCCACCAACTATATGATATGACTGCCAACCATAAGGTTCTATTGCATTAAACCCAAGGTATGATATCCACCATTCATCAGATCCAATGACCGATAGGTCATCGCGCTCCAACTTAAGGTTTTCCACCATTGATTCACACCTTATTAACCTCTTCACAATTTCAATGTACACCTACCGTCGGATCTCCATAACCTCGCATTGGATGATTATTGCATTTTTTTGAGAATAGAACCTTAACACTTAGAAAAAACGTGAAATGGGTGGTAATTGAATACCACCTTATGGACACATGGCACTTAAAGAACGATATTGCGTTTTTTTTCAACAAACAACTTACCACTTTTAATTTATGCGAGACCGCCGGTTTTGTGGTTTGAAACCACCATTACTGTTACGGTTCTGTTCCTCTAGCTCAAGGTTCCACTTCATTTCTTCAATGCATTCACTTCTAATTTTCTGCATTCGCTCCTCATACACAACATTCTTCCTTTGCCTCCGATTTTAACTTTGATTCATTACGATTTCTCATAAATGAGGAATCCTTTCATACCTGTTAACCCAGGTTTTCCCAATCTATTACGAGGGTCTGAGCAATCGTTAAACCCTCCATTTTACAAATTTCAATTTCGACTCTTCGAATAGAGCCATCACATCTTATTATCTGCCTTCAATAGTTTCAAATGGGTCTTAAAAGCCTCTGCCTCACTTCTTCAATTCACTATCTTCCAATTCAACACAACGCTCTATCTCAACTGATATCACTCCAGCAACCAGATTTTCAATGCGAATCCAATATATTCAACAATTAATTACTGATATCGTTTGCATTCTTAATAAAACTCATCGATTCCATTTGAACCTTCACATAGATTAAACATATTCAATTCATGAAGCAGGGATGTGGGTCAAATGTTCCCAACTTAATGCAAACGCACATATCACACTCGCCTTTCCTACTGTTCATAACCCAACAAATTATGCATCGATTCAATTGATTTCAATCAAGAACATAACTCCATATAAAACCTTGTCACAGAGTCTTTTTTCATACATAATACATAGAGACTCAAAATATTCTTCACATGAAATATATCAAACAATACACATCTCACAGAATCCAGAAACAAATTATTCACACACACACACACACACACACACATATATATATATCCAAATGAAACTACTTACAAAATTCCTGGTCCTTGGCCAGATCTTCAAGTCGATGGCCTCCTATCCTTCCTACCCTGCACTGCTCTACAGATCTCTCCAATTCTCCCATTAATGCCTTTGAGGCTTATTTTTATACAAATTGATAATCAATCGATTCAACTCCTTCGACGACTAAAAAAAATCTCTTGGAATCCTCAAATCCTAATTTTAGCCTAAATCCCTAAACAAACTGAAAATAACTCTTCAAATTCCTAACTAATCGACTTCCCCTCATGTTCTCCAATGACTCGGGAACATTTACAATTTTCTCTCAATACTTAATTAAAATCACTCAAATTATTTAAGGATTACATAAGAATTTAAAAACATAAGACCCCCCTATGTCTACAAAAATACAAAGTATTTTCTTGAGCCTAATGCCCCTGCATTAGACTCCCCAGGTTAAATTTAATCATAATCTCCTGATCATGTGCTTCCAGTCCTTGCCTTCCTGGATCCCACACTTTGTTCTGCAACTGATCATCTGTTGCAATATTCTTCTTCTGCACTCCTCCAGGCTTCCATATCTTATTCTGTCTTGCTCCACTGGCTGCACTTTTACAATATTTTTCTGTCTTTCTTCTGCTACTACTTCTGTTTCTTTGTTATCTTGCTATTGTCTTCCTCTGAGACACTTTCACCATCAGCTTTCTTATCAATTCAATTTCCTCATCTAATTTATCTTCTGACTGCCGGATACTGCTCCCTCTTGATTGCTGAATTCTTACCTCTGCTTCTGCTTGCTGAGTTCTTATTTGCTGAACTCTTACTTCCTCCTTTGTTGTACCTTTAGCCCCAACTTTAACTTGCTGAGCTTTTTCTTGCTCAGTCGTCACGGCCACCCAATCATCCATACCCTCTTGTTTTTTGCAACAGTAAAACTCTTCCTCATTGTCATCCATGACAATTTCTTCATTCTCTGACTTCAACAATTTCTTGGACTGGGATTTAAATTTCCAGTCACTGTCATCAAGTCGGTTCCTCTCTTCTTGGACCAAACACTCCTTAGTCCTTCCATCAGCACCTGCAATCATAGAACAAACACCAGAAATATAAAATCCTTGCGTCTCTTCCTCCTTTGGCAACACTTAAAATTGTTGCTTTAACATTTCCTCTGGCAACACTTCAATCTACTGCTCTGCCATTGTTACTGTCCCCCAAACTTCCTGGACATCTCTTAATATATCTCCCTCTGCAACATTCTTTTTCTCATCACCTGCAAATTTACTTTTAAAAAGTAAGTGTTGGGTGAAAATATGTTCATTTAATTCTGTTGTAGTACTTTCCCAACTATTTAATTTGTCAATCCGAGGTTCGTAGACTTAAGAGACACATGCACTATATATGCAGGACTGAAGTGGAACTAATTTAATCTAAATTACTGAAATCAAATTAATCTAGAAAAGCATTGAAACATTAACTAGGAAAGCAGGAAATTGTATAAGGGAAAAGCAATACAACACGTGAAGAATTGAATGAAAAAAAACATATGTGAGCTCACAACAATAAAGCTATCTCCAATTATATTACAATAATCAAATTACAAATCATGAAAGTGTAACAATAAAAGAATATGAATTCAAAACTAATAATCCCCTTCTCCTAATTACAAAACTATTTCTCCAAACTCAAAAACTGTCTCTCCATTCTTATCAAAATGAAGAGAGAGCACTCTCTTATATACATGAGGAAGATAACCATCTCATAATTACATATCCAATATTCTCTCAAACACTCTCAACTAATTTCCCATTATTACAAGATATTATCCCTTTGAATCCTCCACACATCTCTCACATATCTTGAATAAGATATGCCAACCAAATCCTCCATGATCCTCTCCTTAGGAATAGACTTGAATAATTATCTCCTTAATATGGTGGAGGAGATATTTGAGACGTATCTTGGAATTAATCCTTCACATATTTCCTACACATTACAAAGCTCACATATTCTTGAGATATATATATATATATATATATATATAAATATGTATATTTTCTAATATTTAATCATAAATTCACTTATAATACAAAAATGAATAAAATGGAAAATAAGAAGGTGAAACCCAAATGTATTTATGAAAATGATATGATAAAAGGTTAATGGAATGATTAAATGTAAGGAATAGTGAAGGAAAATGTGGATGAAAATATGACATTTCTGAGTCTCAACATCCTCCCCAACTGAACTTGTTGCATGTCCTCATGCAACCATGCATGGGTCTCTCTAAGAACATTTGGCATCTTGAACTTTGGCTGTACATGATGATGTATTTTAATAATGAATGTTTCCAGGATATATGAAAGACATGAGTAACAACTTACATTTTCTTATGGTTGGTTCTTGTGTGACAACCATGAATACAAAGAATGTTGGTTCTTGTGTTAACAACATTCATTTCGTTTTCTGTTCTCTTTTCTTTTGATTGGTTCTCATGAATAAAAAGAATGTTGGTTCTTGTGTTAACACCATTCATTTCGTTTTATGTTCTCTTACTGCAATAATAATGTAGACATTCACTGGAAATCATAATGTGCATAAGAAAGCCTTTTTGTAATATTAATGAAGCATGCCAATATGTATTTTAATGCATATGAAGCAAAGTGCAACAAAGTATCGTTGGAAAAGAAATGTTGGTGAATGGTAAATGAGATAAAAAATGGAGGCAATGGAACCATAGTGGTGGAGAAATGGAATCATGGTAGTGAATATGTAGTGAATATAGTCCCCCCCCCAACTGAATTGGTTGCAACTTGACATGGCTTATGAAAGGAAATGTAGCATGGTGAGGGAATTTTCCAAAATATTTAAATTAGCATATAAGGAATTTCATGATTAAAGATTAGAAAACAACATACCTCTACTTACCCAAGAATGATGAACTATGCAATAGGAATGTAGCTGCTACTGCTGCTGCTGGATCTGGAAAATGTGACTGATGTTGTTGTAACTGGATCCTGAGAAATGAAGGAATCTGAACTGCTAATGTTGAATCATGGAAAAGATAAGGCTGAAAGTGGAACTATGGTACTGTCGTCGATCAGAATTCATGTTGCGGTAACTGCTGAAGGAGTCGTGAAAGAGTGCATAGTCTTCATCTGCTACAAAACTTCTTGGTACAAGTCTAATCATGCGAAAGAATGTGTCGGTGTCGAGCATGAAAAGAAATCATTGGATTACCGGCCATTGATGCATGTCGTTAACCAATGCGAGGCAAACTCACCATTGATGTCAATGAGTGCCAAGGTACCCGAGTACATCTTGCGAAATGCGAATAAAGGGGTTGACGTCGAGCTATTTGCAAGATTTGACGATCAAGGGACATTGATGTATTCCCATGATTGTCAGTGAGAGAACTTTCCATTAAGGCATGCAAGTCTCAAGGTACTCAAAAGGAACTCTAGTCTATTTCCCAGAAAAAGTGATGATGTCGATGGGGTAAGACTTGTTGAAAGGTGGGCTTTAAGGAATCCCACATCAGTGAATGCGAGTTTGTACAAAAAGATTTGGTAGGACTATAAATGGAAAGAACTCACGGGTAAGCAGTGTGGATCAACATGGTGAGGAAAAAAAGGCAATGTAATCATGGAAAGGGAATGAGTTTTATTCAGAAGGAAAACTAAAAGGCAAAAATGAACTGAAAAGGATAAAGGAATGTATGCGATTCAGAAAAATAGGCGTGCATGAGGTCGTGAAAGATAAGGAAATGGAAGATGGCCTGCAACATAAGAATGATTTAGGCGCTTGGAAGGAAAAATTTGAGTAATCATGTCATGATGCAAAAGGGTTTTTGTGTAATGGTAAATGTCATGACATGATGCATGTGATCTCTAGAGATATCGCCTTCATGATTGTCTTCAATTCCTACATAAAAATTTCCGCCTTTCTGTGCCATCCCCATCGATCATTCCTGTATGAAGTGACTCAAAAACAAATTAGCTCATTTTCAAGAATTTATGAAATGTCCACTTTTTAATTATTTTTCGAAGTTACACTAATTGTGGATGAAAAAGGTGTCGCATCGTAATGTTGAGCTTTCTGCATAAGCTTCCTGTTGACCTACACATAACACCAATCTTATTTCACTTGTTAGTATATGCATCCTAACTTTTGCCCATAAATTCACTTTAAAATAAATGATAAAATCCAACATACTTTTATTTCCCCCCAATCTATAAATATTGCATGTCTGCATGCAATGTAATCATTGATTATTCAATACTTTTTCAAAATGTTTTTATTGGTTTGGAGGAAAATTGATTTAAAACATTTGAAAAGGCTTTTTTATCTTTTTGGGGAAAAAGTAGTTGGTGTTTATGAAGTTTGATCTAAGTGAATGAGGGCAATTTTTTTTTTTTTTTTTAACTACAAATTTTATTTTATTTTTATTAAAATAAAAATTTTATTTTGTCATTTATGTTTGGTGTTGAATTAAACAACAAATTAAAAAGATTTTTTTTTTTTTTTTTTTTTTTTTTAACACAAAGGCAATCTGGGTTGTTTTATTAATAAATACAAATTAGCCACTAAAATACTCGTCCACTCTTTTAAGACTAATAATTATAGATTGCATACCTAGGCGAAGCACATTATTTCTGAACCATTGAAGTGAAATGATACATTAAGGTAATCTAGCAAAACACACGAAGACAAAAATAAAATAAACTGCTGCCTATCACAGTCCGCTCTCTGGCTGACAGTTGACAAAGTCGGCGTTGAGAACCTGCTCATTATCCACCAAGAATCATAACGTTTTGGACAGGCTTTGCTTGTGATACTCAAAGAGAAAAATGATGCCGATTAGTACAGCTTGAAAAGGATTTCTGCAACTAGATTCTAAATTTTAAACAGCAACCCACTGTGGGTTGCAAAAAAAAATAAAAATGCAAACACCAGTGACTCAACAGCCATAAGCTTTATCAAAATGTTTAGAGATGGTCCAGAGGTGTCCTTCAATGGGTCTCCAATGGTGTCAGCAATGACAACATCTTTGTGGGGATCGGACCCTTTTGGACCAAGAGTCCTGGCATGCTCTGATACACCAGCCTCAATATACTTCTTAGCATTGTCCCAAGCACCGCCAGTGTTGGAAGCAGAAATCGCAACCTGCACACCAGATACAAGAGCACCAGCAAGAACACCGGACAAAGTTTCCACACCAAATAAAGTACCAACAATGAGAGGTGTAAGCATCACAAGGCAACTGGGAGGAATCATCTCTTTTAGAGACGCATCAGTTGATATCTTCACACAAGTCCCATAATCTGGCTTCGCATGACCTTCCATCAGACCAGGGATGGTGTTGAATTGCCTTCTGAGAATGATGTGTGGGATGGATTGAAGAGCATAATGTGCTTGGACTACCTTTGTATAATAAACAAAGTCAAGAAGAAGATACAAAAAACGTACCTTAGCGGGTTTGAAGGCAAGCACCCGACTCTCGACAGTCACAGTCACAACTACCGCCAGTCTGCACCCACAAGTTGAAAGCTTCCAAGGCATTTGTAAAATCTCTTTTCACAAAGGCGTCCAATACCAGAGCGGCGAACGATCCAATCAGTATGAAGAAGGAGAGTGTTCATGAAATCCCTGGGCAATGTCAGGGCTCTGCTGTTCAATGTTAACCAGCACTTTGCAGTGATCAGCATCAAGGCCCACATCGTCAGAAATGAAACCAATCTCCCTGCAGCTCTTGCGAACAATCTTCTCATAATCGACATCGGCCTTGGTGGTGATTTCACTAAAAACCATGACCATGTTCGTTTTAGTGCAAGTCTCGCATGCTACTTTGCTGTCGGGGTCCTGGCTGAGGCATGCATCCAACACTGCATCAAAGCTTGTCAGGGTATCCCTCATTGACAGACTCTGATGTGAAGAGAAAGGTGTCCATCTTACTTTGAGACAGAGATGAATGGTATCCCCTCCTTTCTCCTCCTGTGCGTAAGAGCCAACGAATGAACAAGAGAGTGTAGTGAATAGTGTTGAAATTAATGACACAATGGTTCAATGAATTTTTTTATTCCTCGGTTACTGGAGATCTTAGACCAGGGCAGCGTTAGGCGAGGTATAATCCATTATAAGTTGCATGATTTTCAGGCTGAGATCTCGATGGTGCATGATTCAGATGAATTAGTGTTATCTCTTCCTTACTTCGTGGATAAAAAACTTGATTTTCTCAGATAGCCCGATTTTCTTATGGATTTTTGCAGATTTTGTGTGCTTTCTGAGAGAGCGGCGATGGTGGAGGGAGAGGAGGTGATCATGGCATAAGAGAAGGTGCGTGAAACTACTTAATACCAGTGCTTTGTTATATTCAACGTGGACCGTTTCTGCGTGCACCAGCCGTGGAACGGATAAGTTGGAGCGCCGTGAGCAAAGAGTGCTGTAAGGCTGCCGAGCTGTGATAAGGTTGCTGTTGATTTGGAAGATGAACAACGACGTCGTGAGCTGGAGGCCATAATCCACAGTGAACAATGTTTGAAAGTACGAAGTCTTCATGTGAACATTTGCGTTTTTTATTTATTTGGATTTGTTTTATTCGATTGTTTTATTGTTAATTGTTTTTGTTTTGTTATTTGTTTTTATTTTTGTTTTGTTAATTGTTTTTATTTTGTTTTTTTTTTTTTTTTTTGATTTATTTTGTTGTTTTAATTTTATTTTATTTTTTTAAATTGTTTTGTGTTGTTTTATTTTCATGAATGTTTTTTTTTTTTTAATTTAAAAAAAAAAAAAAATGAAATTGTATCCTATCCTAGAAAAATTGTTAGTTTTGAAAATCAAATTTTTTATTTTTTATTTTTTATTTTTTATTAAAAGTCTAAAAAATGAAATTAACCCTATCTTTAAAAAAATGAAATTAACCCTATCTTTAAAAAACAAAAATAGTTAGTTTTTTTTTTTTTTTTTTAAATTGATTTTTTTTCAATGAAAAACTAAAATTAGAAAGAAACTAAAATTTCTCTAGACTTGATTTTTTTTCTTTTTAAACAAATGGACACAATGATTTGCATATTGAAAAATGTTTTTAATGAAGCATATTGAAAAACATTTATTTATTCCTGAAATTAATCTAAATCATTCCTATTTTCTGATCCTTGCGATCACACTAAGCGCGGAGGAGAGCATACTTATTCTAGGTAAAAGCAAAACTGAAAATGAAAGAAAAAACTAAAAATGAAAGCCTACCTACTCTATACTAATTAAAAAAAAAAAATAGTTACGTGTAATTAAACTTCCAATGAAGCCATTCACGTAGCAGTAACAACAATATATCCAGTAGAAATTTTTTAAATGATGGATGAAAATATTCGAGAGTGAATGAGTCTAGTTGTTGTAGCTGCAAATCAACTAAATAAAAATAAAAAAATGAATCTAATCTAGTACTTACCTGGAACCATTGTTCGATAAGGCTTTGATAGGCACAGTTTCTCTCACTCAGATCATGTTGTAACTCCTATTCTTCTTCCACGATCTGCTGTTGTTCTTCCTCGATCTCCTGTTCAAATGATTGTTCGCCATCATATATGGAGGATTCTGTTGAATCTTCATTTATTTCTTGGGGAGTAGGTGAACCTTTAAGTCTTGTCAAGATCTCCTCTTCCAAGGAAGAAGAGATCTCGACTTCTGCTAGGATCTGAGTGAGTAGTTCCAAGCTGAAACTCATTGTTAAACCATGTTGAAAAAGGAATTCTTACATACTAAAAACAGAGTGCTAATAATTGTCTGAAATTTTAATCCTTTTACAAGGTTTTGGTTCACAAAAACTCTTTCAAATCAACACACTAAAAATTGAATTTATTAAAAACAAAGACCACAGAGATAATCTTGAATTCAATACTCAATTAAACCCTCTTACAAGGACTGCTCATTAATTTAGTAATTGAATTCTTCAATTACAACCATGAACCATGAATTCATAAACACAACTTAATCAAACACTCTTCACAGTTGCGAAAATCAAACACACTTGTAGAAATTGAAATTCACACTTGCATAAATGTAAACACACCCTACATGCCCTGATCCATAAGAGGTCGAGCCCGTTACGGTATCTCGAATGCGATGCGTAGGCTGTTCCCCACGTCTTACCGCCTTAACACCTCGGAGTTAGGAACATGTCTAAACACACTTGCATGAAAAATCAAACTAAACTTCAATCCATCGTGCCTTCCCCGGCAACGGCGCCAAAATGTTTGGGTGAAAATATGTTCGTTTAATTTTGTTGTAGTTTTTACCCAACTATTTAATTTGTCAATCCGAGGTTCGTAGACTTACAAGACACATGCACTATATATGCAGGACTGAAGTGGAACTAATTTAATCTAAATTACTGAAATCAAATTAATCTAGAAAGGCATTGAAACACTAACTAGGAAAGCAGGAAATTGCATAAGGGAAAAGCAATACAACATGTGAAGAATTGAATGAAAAACAACATATGTGAGCTCACAACAATAAAGCTATCTCAAATTATATTACAAGAATCAAATTACAAATCATGAAAGCGTAACAATAAAAGAATATGAATTCAAAACTAAGAATCCCCTTCTCCTAATTACAAAACTATTTCTCCAAACTCAAAAACTCTATCTCTCCATTCTTATCAAAATGAAGAGAGAGCACTCCCTTATATACATGAGGAAGATAACCATCTCATAATTACATATCCAATATTCTCTCAAGTACTCTCAACTAATTTCCCATTATTACAAAATGTTATCCCTTTGAATCCTCCACACATCTCTCACATATCTTGGATAAGATATGCCAACCAATTCCTCCATGATCTTCTCCTTAGGAATAGGCTTGAATAATTATCTCCTTAATATGGTGGAGGAGATATTTGAGACGTATCTTGGAATTAATCCTTCACATATTTCCTACACATTACAAAGCTCACATATTCTTGAGATATATATATATAAAAATATGTATATTTTCTAATGTTTAATCATAAATTCACTTATAATACAAAAATGAATAAAATGGAAAATAAGAAGGTGAAACCCAAATGTATTTATGAAAATGATATGATAAAAGGTTAATGGAATGATGAAATGTAAGGAATAGTGAAGGAAAATGTGGATGAAAATATGACATTTCTGAGTCTCAACAGTAAGTTATCTTTCAATTATCTAAATATAGTAGCATAATCATTCATTTCTCCTTGGATACTAGTAAGCATGATTAAATTCTGCAAACTAGTATCTGCTCCTATTCCTTTCATAGCTTCAAGAATTTTCACCCTAGTGTCTGCAATTCCATTCTCTTCTCTAAATGTTTTCAGCAAACAATTCAGCCACCTATTTTCAAGAATTTCATCAATATGCTGCAAACTTGTTTTAGCATATTCTTCTTCTTCTTCCTTGACAATCTTCAATAATTGTCTTCCATATTCTTGATTGATTCTGGCAATCAATTCAAGTTCTTCAACTACGGTGTCCTCATCTTCTATCAGAGTAAAATTCTTATTCTCCACCACTGTAGCAGTCCCAAAAGTCTATCCTCCGGTCTTCTCTTTGTCCATCAGACAAAAAAGCTCCTCCTTGTCATTATCAGTAACAAATTCATCTTCAAATATAGCTGTCATATTTCCATTGAAAAAATCCTTTTCACAAAACAAGGAATTTATGAATTCCTTTTGCTGCAGTAATTCAATCTGATCTTCCTCTGAAAGATAATCATCATCATACTTTACTTGGCAACATTCAGCTTCACTGAATACAGTTTCATCACATGAACTATCTTATTCAATACCTGCATTCACACACAACTTGTCAATTTTAAAATCATAAGACCCCACGGTCTCATTTGATGATTCAGTCATCAAATCTTCTTTCTGTTGTTCCAAATCCTTTCCAAGACCCATAAAGTCTTCATTGTCTTCATTCCCTTGTATCCTCACATTCTGCAATCCCCAAGTTTCAAATTGAGGTCCTCCTTCCTGCATTGAATCATGGTTGTTCAGCATAATCTCCAGCAATCCAATTTCTTCATTCCATGGATTAAAGTCTTCCACGGAATTTTATTCTCCCTTTATCTGAATGTTGAATGGTGTCAAATTTTCTCCATTGCCAACAAAATATGCATTGAAAAAACAATTTTTAAGACAAAAATCATAAGGCCTCAGTGCCTTTCTTTCCTCTGCCAGCATTTCAGTATGTTGTCCTAAAATTCCTTCCTTCTTTATCATCACATTAGTATGCTGATTCACCTTTCCCAAAGAACTCTCTAAAGAATCCTCAAGACTGTCAATAAGTCTTTCATTCATGCCATCTGCCTCCATGATGGTTTCCTGTTCACTGTAGTGAACTCTGCCTTCTGCAATCTCCCTTTCATACTCTGAATTCTCCAACAAATATTCCGGCAATGAAATTTATCTTTTGCCTTCTTTAAGAACTTCATCATCACTTACATTCCCTGCATTCATACACAAAATTTTAGTTTGTAGACGAGGAGCTTCAACAGCCTCCACTGTTGTTTCACATATTAGTTCTTCAGATGGATCCTCTCCTTCTTCATTCACAAGAATTTCTTCCTGTGCTGCAACAGTTTCCATCATAAATGTATAATTGCTTACTTCAGTCAAGGGACATTCTCCAACATTGCATTCTTCTCCAGAGTATTCATCTTCTGGGAGATAATTCTTCATACTTGTGATAGCTTCACAAGATTTCTCCTCCTCCTCTGTAAAACCTGTAATCACATCACAATTATCAGTTACAAAAATACAAGGTTCTAGATCATCCAGCTGATTTGGACTTGTCCAATAACTCAGGAAATCATTATTAATTTCCTCTTCATCAGGACAAACTTCCTGCTGTCTTAAACCTCCACCATGGTTCACAAAATATTTTTCAGATCTCCATTCTTCATCTGTACTATGTTCTGCTTCACAAACAGAAACTTCTCTTCTCAACTCAGTTGCTCTGAGTTCTGTACATCCCAACTGTACATCCATCCTCTGCTCAAGCTTTCTCAGCTTCTCTGAAAAAATAAAAAAATCATCAAATGTAAAGTCATTTGACCTCTTGGTCTCACTTGAAGTTTCAGTCTTCAAGTTCTTCTCCAGATACTCAATCATCTTGAGTAGTCTCTCTTTCTGCTGAGCATGTATCATCTGCTCTTACTTCATTTGTAGCCTGTGCCACTTTACCTTCTTCTTCATGAGCCAAACAACTCTCTGGATTTCGTCTATCATCATTACCAGTTCATTAAAATGTTCTCTAATCTCAGCTACCTCTTTCCAATATTCTGCATCAGTCAATTTCTTCCTCATGCCATTTGTCCTGGCATTTCCTTCCTCTTTTTTATTGCAGCCTCTCTCAGAACCCCTGCTTTCTCTCCTATGACTCTTGGAAGTCATCTTCTCCTCCATGAGTTCTCCACTCACAAGCTGCACTAAGCCTCTGCAATAGAAAGCTCCCTTGCTGCCACTTACCTCACCAATCCTTTCCTCCAGATTTGGGCTTTTAGAAAGTACTGGTCTCCTATCTTCTAGAACCTTCTGAGCACTCTCTTCTGATCTCTCTCAGTCTACAGATTTTCAAGAAAACATCTGTTCTTCTTTCATCCAACCTCTATTGGGAATTCTCCAGGTTCTGCCACACTTTCTTCTTCACTTTAGAATCCTCAGCTGGACTCTTTCATCACTGCTCTCAAAGCTGTGATCTTATTTTGCTAAGATTTCTTCAATTGCCTGCAATCCGAGTTCTGCAAAAAATACTTCAAACCAGAGTTAAATAATGCTCATCGACTCACCTTCAATATTATGTATAATCTTGCTTCTTCTTTCACATGCACTGCATCTATGTATGCTGCAATCTTTATCAGTTTCCAAAAATCTGATTTTTTTCATACATGTAATTAAAAAGACTTGAACTTTCAAATAGAGCTATTCCAGCTTTGATACCACATGATGTCGGGTGCCCCCTGCTTACCCACAGTCTCCACTATCAGATTATATAAAAATTCATCTCCCACCTTTACTCAACATAGTTTTCAAACCTGGGAAAAACTTAAACTAAATATCTAGAAGCTTTAATATCTCAAATCTGAGATTTGAGATATTAGATTAAGATTCTCTTATGGTAGTAAAACCCCACAATCTCCCCTATGCATAAAAGTGGACAAACTAATTATAATCTCAATCTGGACAATAAATTAAATTGCGAAGCTTCTTATCAAAGGTTAAAACTATGTTTATAACCCATCGGCCTTACCTAGTCCATGCAATCAAATTAAATATTCGAATAGAAATTAAACCCACAACATAACCTTTATGTTCTCACCTTATGGGAAATTGAATCAACATTCAGCCTTATAATAAAACACATATATAGTGGTCCATTTCATATAACTCCATTCAACATATATTCCGCCAACCATAAGGTTCTTTTGCATTAAACCCAAGGTATGATATCCACCATTCATCAGATTGGACGACCGACAGGTCATCGCGCTCCAACTTAAGGTTTTCCACCGTTGATTCACACCTTATTATCCTCTGCACAATTTCAATGTACACCTACTGTCAGATCTCCATAACCTCGCATCAGACGGTTATCACATTTTTTTTAGAACAAAACCTTAACACTCAGAAAAAAAGCGAAATGGGTGGTAATTGAATACCACCTTATGGACACGTGGCACTTAAAGAACGATATCACATTTTTTTTCAGCAAACAACTTACCACTTTTAATTTTTGCGAGACCACCGGTTTTGTGGTTTGAAACCACCGTTACTGTTACGGTTCCGTTCCTCCGGCTCAAGGTTCCACTTCATTTCTTCAACGCATTCACTTCCAATTTTCTGCATTCGCTCCTCATACATAACATTCTTCCTTTGCTTCTGATTTTAACTTCGATTCATTACGATTTCTCATAAATGAGGAATCCTTTCATACCTGTTAACCCAGGTTTTCCCAATCTGTTACGAGGGTTTGAGCAATCGTTAAACCCTCCATTTTACAACTTTCAATTTCGACTCTTCGAACAGAGCCATTGCATCTTATTATCTACCTTCAATAGTTTCAAATGGGTCTTAAAAGCCTCTGCCTCGCTTCTTCAATTCACTGGCTTCCAATTCAACACAAAACTCTATCTCAACTGATATCACAACAACAACTAGAGTTTGAATGCAAATCCAATATATTCAACAATTAATTACTGATATCGTTTGCGGTCTTAATAAAACTCATCGATTCCATTGAAACCTTCACACATATTAAAAATATTCAATTCATGAAGCAGGGATGTGGGTCAAATGCACCCAACTTAAGGCAAACACACATATCACACTCACCTTTCCTACTATTCATAACCCAAGAAATTATGCATCGATTCAATTGATTTCAATCAAGAACAGAACTCCATCTAAAACCCTGTTACAGAGTATTTTTTCATACATAATACACGGAGACTCAAAATATTCTTCACATGGAATAAATCAAACAATACACATCTCACATAATCCCGAAACAAATTCTTCACACACACACACACACACACACACACACACACACACACACACACACATATATATATATATATATCCGAATGAAACTACTTACAAACTTCCTGGTCGTTGGCCAGATCTTCAAGTCGATGCCCTCCTATCCTTCCTACTCTGCATTGCTCTGCAGATCTCTCCAGGTCTCCCATTAATGCCTTTGAGGCTTATTTTTATATAAATTGATAATCAAGCGATTCAGCTCCTTCGATGACTCAACAAAAACTCTTGGAATCCTCAAATCCTAATTTTAGTATAAATCCATAAACAAACTGAAACTGACTCTTCAAATTCCTAACTAATCGACTTCCCCTCATGTTCTACAATGACTTGGGAACATTTACGATTTTCTCTCAATACTTAATTAAAATCACTCAAATTATTTAAGGATTACATAAGAATTTAAAAACATAAGACCCCCCTATGTCTACAAAAATACAAAGTATTTTCTTGAGCCTAATGCCCCTGCATCGGACTCCTCAATTTAAATTTAATCATGATCTCCTAATCACGTGCTTCCAGTCCTTGCCTTCCTGGATCCCACACTTTGTTCTGCAACTGATCATCTGTTGCAATATTCTTCTTCTGCACTCCTCCAGGCTTCCATATCTTATTCTGTCTTGCTCCACTGGCTACACTTTTACAATCTCTTTCTGTCTTTCTTTTGCTATTGCTTCTGCTTCTTTGTTCTCTCGCTGCTATCTTCCTCTGACACACTTTCACCATCAGCTTTCTTATCAATTCAATTTCCTGATCTAATTTATCTCCTGACTGCTGGATACTGCTCCCTCTTGATTGCTGAATTCTTATCTCTGCTTTTTCTTGCTGAGTTCTTATTTGCTGAACTCTTACTGCCTCCTTTTCTGTAGCTTTAGCCCCAGCTTTAACTTGCTAAGATTTTGCTTTCTTAGTCCTCACGGCCTCCCAATCATCCATACCCTCTTGTTTTCTGCAACAGTAAACTCTTCCTCATTGTCATCCATGAAAATTTCTTCATTCTCTGACTTCAACAATTTCTTGGACTAGGATTTAAATTGCCAGTCACTGTCATCATCTCAGTTCCTCTCTTCTTGGACCAAACACTCCTTAGTCCTTCCATCAGCACCTGCAATCATAGAACAAGCACCAGAACTATAAAATCCTTGTGTCTCTTCCTCCTCTGGCAACAATTCAAATTGTTGCTTTAAAATTTCCTCTGGAAACACTTCAATCTACTGCTCTGCTATTGTTACTTCTCCCCAAACTTCCTAGACATCTCTTAAGATATCTCCCTTTGCAACATTCTTTTGCTCATCACTTGCAAATTTACCTTTAAAAAGTAAATTATCTTTCAATTCTCTAACTGTGGTAGCATAGTCGTTCATTTCTCCTTGGATACTAGTAAGCATGATTAAATTTTGCAAACTAGTATCTGCTCCTATTCCTTTCATAGCTTCAAGCATTTTCACCCTAGTTTCTGTAATTCCATTCTCTTCTCTAAATGTTTTCAGCAAATAATTTATCCACCTATTTTCAAGCATTTCATCAATATGCTGCAAAAAATTTTCAGCATATTCTTCTTCTTCTTCCTTGACAATCTTCAGTAATTGTCTTCCATCTTCTTGATTGATTCCGGCAATCAATTCAAGTTCTTCAAGTATGGTGTCCTCATCTTCTATCAGAGTAAAATTCTGATTCTCCACCACTATAGCAGTCCCAAAATTCTGTCCTCCAGTCTTCTCTTTGTCCATCAGACAAAACAACTCCTCCTTGTCATTATCAGTAACAAATTCATCTTCAAATATAGCTGTCATATTTCCATTGAAACAATCCTTTTCACAAAACAAGGAATTTATGAATTCATTTTGTTGTAGTAATTCAATCTGATCTTCCTCTGAAAGATAATCATCATCATAATTTACTTGGAAAAATTCAGCTTCACTGAATACAGTTTCATCACATTAACTGTCTTCTTCAATACCTGCATTCACACACAACTTGTCAATTTTAAAATCATAAGACACCATGGTCTCATTTGATGATTCAATCATCAAATCTTCTTTCTGCTATTCCAAATCCTTTCCAAGACCCAGAAAATCTTCATTGTCTTCATTCCCTTGTATCCTCACATTCTGTAATCCCCAATTTTGAAATTGAGGTCCTCCTTCCTGCATTGAATCCTGGTTGTTTAGAATAATCTTCACTAATCCAATTTCTTCATTCCATGGATTAAAGTCTTCCACGAAATTTTCTTCTCCCTTTATTTGACTGTCCAAAGGTGTCAAATTTTCTCCATCACCAACAAAATATGCATTCACAAAACAATTTTTAAAACAAAAATCATAAGGCCTCAGTGCCTTTCTTTCCTCTGCCAGCATTTCAGTATGTTGTCCTGAAATTCCTTCCTTCTTTATCAGCACATCAGTATGTTGATTCACCTTTCCCAAAGAACTCTCTGAAGAATTCTCAAGACTGTCAATAAGTCTTTCATTCACACCATCTTCCTCCATGATGGTTTCCTCTTCACTGTAGTGAACTCTGCCTTATACATTCTCCCTTTCATACTCTGAATTCTCCAACAAATATTCCGAAAATGCAATTTCTCTTTTGCCTTCTTTAAGAACTTCATCATCACTTACAGTCCCTGCATTGATACAAAAAATTTTAGTTTGTAGACGAGGAGCTTCAACAGCCTCCATTGGTGTTTCACATATCAGTTCTTTAGATGGATCCTCTCCTTCTTCATTCACAAGAATTTCTTCCTATGCTACAATAGTTTCTATCATAAATGTGTCACTGCTTCCTTCAGTCAAGGGACATTCTCCAAAATTTCATTCTTCTCTAGATTATTCATCTTCTGGGGAGATACTTCTTCATACTTGTGACAACTTCACAAGATTTCTCCTCCTCCTCTGTAAAACCTGTAATCACATCACAATTATTAGTTACAAAAATACAAGGTTCTACATCATCCATCTAATTTGGACTTGTCCAATAACTCAGGAAATCATCATTAATTTCCTCTTCAGCAAGACAAACTTCTTGTTGTCTTAAACCTCCACCATGGTTCACAAGATCTTTTGCAGATCTCCATCATTCATCTGTACTCTGTTCTGCTTCACAAACAGAAACTTCTCTTCTCAACTCAGCTGCTCTGAGTTCTGTACATCCCAACTATACATCCATCCTCTGCTCAAGATTTCTCAGCTTCTCTGCAAACATAAAAAAATCATCAATTTTAAAGTCATTTGACCTCTTGGTCTCACATGAAGTTTCAGTCTTCAAGTCCTTCTCTAGATACTCAATCATCCTGAGTAGTCTCTCTTTCTGCTGAGCATGTATCATCTGCTTTTTCTTCATTTGTAGCCTGTGCCACTTTACTTTCTTCTTCATGAGCCAACCAACTCTCTGGCTTTCCTCTATCATCATTACCAGTTAATTAAATTGTTCTTTGATCTCAGCTACCTCTTTCCAATATTCTGCATCAGTCAATTTCTTCCTCATGCCATTTGTCCTGCATCTCCTTCCTCTTTTCTATTGTGGCCTCTCTCAGAACCCCTACTATCTCTCCTATGACTCTTGGAAGTCATATTCTCCTCCATGAGTTCTCCACTCACAAGCTGCACTAAGCCTCTACAACAGCAAGCTCCCCTACTGCCACTTACCTCACCAATCCTTTCCTCCAGATCTGGGATTTTGGCAAGTACTGGTCTCCTATCTGCTGGAACCTTCTGAGCACTCTCTTCTTCTCTCTCTAGGCTTCACTTTGCAGCTTTTCAAGAACACATTTGTTCTTCTTTCATTTAACCTCTGTTGGGAATTCTCCAGGTTCTGCCACACTTTCTTCTTCACTTTAGAATCCTCTGCTGGACTCTTTCATCACTGCTCTCAAAGATGTGATCTGATTTTGCTGAGATTTCTTTAATCGCCTGCCATCTGAGTTCTACAAACAATAATTAAAACTAGAGTTAAATAATGCTCATCAGCTCACCTTTAAGATTCTGTATAATCTTGTTTCTTCTTTCACCTACACTGCATCTCTGTATGCTGCAATCTTTATCAGTTTCCAAAAATATGATTTCTTTTCATACATGCAATGAAAAAAACTTGAACTTTCAAACACTGTTATTCCAGCTTTGATACCACATGATGCCGAGTGCCCCCTACTTACCCACAGTCTCCACTATCAGCTTTTATAAAAATGCATCTCCACTTTTACTCAACACAGTTTTCAAACCTGGGAAAAAATTAAACTAAATATTTGGAAGCTTTAATATCTCAAATCTGAGATTTGAGATATTAGATTAAGATTCTCTTATGGTGGTAAAACCCCACAATCTCCCCTATGCATAAAAGTGGACACACCAATTATAATATCAATCTGGGCAATCAATTAAATTGCGGAGCTTCTTATCAAAGGTTAAAACTATGGTTATAACCCATCAGCCTTACCTAGTCCATGCAATCGGATTAAATATTCGAATAGAAATTAAATCCACAACATAACCTTTATGTTCTCACCTTATGGGAAATTGAATCAACATTCAGCCTTATAATAAAATGCATATATAGTGGTCCATTTCATATAACTCCATTCAACATATATTCCGCCAACTATATGATATGACCACCAACCATAAGGTTCTATTGCATCAAACCCAAGGTATGATATCCGCCATTCATAAGATCGGATGACCGATAGGTCATCGTGCTCCAAATTAAGGTTTTCCACCGTTGATTCACACCTTATTAACCTCTTCACAATTTCAATGTACACCTACCGTCAGATCTCCATAACCTCACATTGGATGGTTATCTCATTTTTTTGAGAACAGAACCTTAACACTCAGAAAAAACGTGAAATGGGTGGTAATTGAATACCACCTTATGGACACGTGGCACTTAAAAAAAGATATCGCGTTTTTTTTCAACAAACAACTTAACACTTTTAATTTATGCGAGACCACCGGTTTTGTGGTTTGAAACCACCGTTACTGTTACGGTTCCGTTCCTCCAGCTCAAGGTTCCACTTCATTTCTTCAACGCATTCACTTCCAATTTTCTGCATTTGCTCCTCATACACAACATTCTTCCTTTGCCTCTGATTTTAACTTTGATTCATTACGATTTCTCATAAATGAGAAATCCTTTCATACTTGTTAACCCAGGTTTTCCCAATCTGTTACCAGGGTCTGAGCAATCGTTAAACCCTCCATTTTACAACTTTCAATTTCGACTCTTCGAACAGAGCCATCACATATTATTATCTGTCTTCAATAGTTTCAAATGGGTCTTAAAAGCCTCTACCTCGCTTCTTCAATTCATTGGCTTCCAATTCAACACAATGCTCTATCTCAACTGATATCACTCCAGCAACCAGAGTTTCAATGCGAATCCAATATATTCAACAATTAATTACTGATATCGTTTGCATTCTTAATAAAACTCATCGATTCCATTGAAACCTTCACACAGATTAAACATATTCAATTCATGAAGCAGGGATGTGGGTCAAATGCGCCCAACTTAAGGCAAACACACATATCACACTTGCCTTTCCTACTATTCATGACCCAAAAAATTATGCATCGATTCAATTAATTTCAATCAAGAATAGAACTCCATCTAAAACCCTATCACAGAGTCTTTTTTCATACATAATACATGGAGACTCAAAATATTCTTCACATGGAATAAATCAAACAATACACATCTCACAGAATCGAGAAACAAATTCTTCATCTATATATATATATATATATATATATATATATATATATATATATATATATATATATATATATATATATATATATATCCGAATGAAACTACTTACAAACTTCCTGGTCCTTGGACAGATCTTCAAGTCGATGGCCTCCTATCCTTCCTACTCTGCACTACTCTGCAGATCTCTCTAGGTCTCCCATTAATGCCTTTGAGGCTTATTTTTATACAAATTGATAATCAATCAATTTAGCTCCTTCGATGTCTGAAAAAAAACTCTTGGAATCCTCAAATCCTAATTTTAGCCTAAATCCCTAAACAAACTGAAACTGACTCTTCACATTCCTAACTAATCGACTTCCCCTCATGTTCTCCAATGACTTGGGAAAATTTACAATTTTCTCTCAATAATTAATTAAAATTACTCAAATTATTTAAGGATTACATAAGAATTTAAAAACATAAGACCCCCCTATGTCTACAAAAATACAAAGTATTTTCTTGAGCCTAATGCCCCTGCATCATCCCAGCATGATAGAGTCCCACAGTACTTTGCATATCCTGACATCATTTCTCCATTAGAAATAAACCATAGGGTCCTCATACCCGACCATGTTTATCATCACCTCACCCTGCATATGATAAATGCCCACAATGGTTGGTAGAGCCTCCCCTCCATGGCAATCATCATCCACAGTAGACCATACATCACCCCACAAGTGAGGCCATCGCCATACCATTTTAGTCAGGGAAACACCTCATGCCCATCCAAATTTCATGCATAAGGTCAAGCTCACCATTCAAACTCAACCCCCTTCCCAGACGATTAGGTTGCACAAGCAGATTGAAAGCACACCTCCGTGCACCGCATTTGCCCCGCCATACCTCCATCAGCATAATCCCATTTGCGACATCTTCTGCTTCATCAACCTTGCACATGAGACCAACCAATCGGATCCCTACCCTCAACAAAACACCTTCCTCACACCTTCAGTGAGCGACCCTCTTTCATGTTTTGGGGTACCCGTCTCTGTGTTTTGTATAAACCAAACCCCATTATTTTATTCTTTTGGTAAGTGTACAAAGACCGCAAACAATGCCCTTCACCACTTCGCCCTCATATTTCACCTTTTCTCCCATGGCAGCAGTCCCCCATCTCCCTTGGTTGAAGTATTTCACCCTCCATGCACGCACCATTACAACAATCATAGCCAGTTTACACCCACCCTAGAAGTCCTACCGACTTTAGGGATTTTTCCTTTAGAAATACCTATGACTATCACTAAGCTGCTCAAATATACTTTGACCTCAGGCCACTGAATCCCCATCATCTATTTTCAGTCACCATTCACCAACATGCCTATGTTAAAACCATCATATCCCGATACCCAACCCCTCGGGTTGGTAACTCATGGTTTGGTTAAGGCTTCCTTTTTGTCGACCTCAGGACCTCTTTTCAAAAAAGGAAGCGGTACCTTGGATGACCCTTCCCCATGCAAAGGGGTATCCTCGGGTGGCACTGTGGGAGACATCATTGTCCACAGATGTCATCGATCCTCTTGACATTCGACTACAACAAAAGCTTTCGTGTCACGATGGTATCGTACCTTAAAACCATTGCACTTTGATCAAGATCCGTCGAAGACCCGTGCCTTCATAAGTGTCTCTTACAAAAATTCTTACACGGGAAGGTCCCAGCTAGTACATATGCGTAAATGGCACAGTGATATGCCATACCAAGATTACACATATGGGTACCACATTGCACCTATCATCAAAGAAAAAATGCCCCTGAGGGCATCAACAGTCATCGTCAACAACCACTAGCATCACTACCACCAGCATCACTATCACGAGCATGGGACATGCCTGCCTCATTGAAATTTTGTAAATATGTTGTATATTTTGTCTGCTTGTAGGGGGTCCCTTAGGCCATGGTTATCTCAGAAACGGTGCAAGGTGTTGTCAATTCAAAAAATACACGCAGACCTCTCTCTCTCTCTCTCTGCATATGATACATAAAAGAAACTATAATGTATTTCAACTATACAGTTCTTCCTAGACCTCACACATTAGGGGGCAACTGTTAACACTAGAAAATTTTACAGCAGAAGATGACATTAATTAATGTCAAGCCCAAGGATTTATAGGACAGGAATACATTATGGAATCAAGAAGTATTTAAAATCTATAAGGTTTTGAGAAAATCAAATTTGAAGTAGTCATAAATGCTCAAATGTGCACTTTATCCTTCGAGAAGAGCGCCTTCTGGGTGCCTTTTTTCCTGATAAGCGCACATTCCTGGAAATGGAAAAATGTCACTTTCTGGGACCACAACAAGAAAAGGACAGTTACTCCTTATGTGAAAGCCACCCAAGGACAGCCACCAGCACCTCCTTAGACATTATGTGAGCACACAAAAGAATATTTGAGCACACAATGGAATCACACGTCTCCCTTGGGTCACCATCCATCATGTACCAAGGGAGGTAAGGAGGATTTGAAGCTCACCTATATAAACCCACCAACAGATGAACAAATGGTGATCACAAGGTTATGCTGGTCAAATTTTCCCAAGCAACACTAGCATTGTGTGTGACTCGGAGCTGGAGCTAAAGAGGACTCAATAGTTGGCCACCCAACATCTTAGTCCACCACAATAGAGAGAGAGAGTGAGACTACATCAGAGGTAGATCTTGGAAGGCAACATCCTTGCATCAGGACGTAGAGCCATTGCCTAGGTGCCCTTTGGCAAGTGGGTAAAATTTCTTCTCAATTTCTAACGTTTAATAAGAAGAGGCCATCGAGCCATCGTTTGCATTATTATCGTTTGGAAATCTCTGTATAGCTTCTGTATATTTGTGTTTCTTTAGTTTTAGTTTAACTAGAGCATACTTTAGCATACTATTTCCATTAATTTTTGTGCTTTTGAGCTCCTCCACTTTCTGCCTATTACCAATAGTTTAGAGAGTAGACCACACTCTCTAAGCTTGTGCGATTTCATACACTCGTACGACTAATCCACAACAACAACGACGATAAAGTTTCAAGCTATAGTCAACCATGGTTTTACCTTAGACAACCACATTCAACCATGGTTAACCATGGTCAACTGTGGTCCAACATGTTTAGCCATGGGTAAACATGGTTGAATAATTGTCCACAATAAAACCATGATGACTATGGTGGACCATGATTAAGTGGCTAACAATGTTCAACCATCATCAAGTGGTTAGCCATAGTCAACCATGGTTTGACCTTAAAAACATGATTGACTATTATTCCTTGTGGTCAACCATGCTCAAGTGGTCAACTATGGTTTACCTTCGATAATGACAGTTAACCATGGTTGTCTATCGATAAATATGATAAATTAAAAATCCATGGTTAACCACTAGGCTAGGGCTAGCAATGGTTAACCATGGATATGCATGGACAACCATATTTAACTATAGCTAACCTTAAACAACATGATCAAGTAGTTAACCATAGTTGAATGGAAAATGATGGCTAAGTGGTTAGTCATGGAAAATTTTCTAATAATGCTCAACCATGATTAATAATGGATAATTATGGTAAACCACAACCAAATGGTCAACCATGGTCTCCCATGGTTTGACCCTAAAAAACATTGTCAACATGGTCAACAGTGGGTAGTCATTATCATCCTCACTCTACCGAAGTCTACAATGGCCAGGCCAACATGTAAAATGCAACCCATTGTGAACTATAGTTGATCAACCACAATCAAACATGGTCAAAAAGTTCAACCATTGTCAACCATGGAGTATCATGGTCAACCATCACCAACTTTTATAAACCATCATCATAGTCAACCATTTTCAATCATAACTTGACCATATTTAACTATATTCAACTAAAATCAACTTGATCTATTAATCCCCTTCAAAAAAATCTATATCACATTAGTAAATATAATTATATATAAAAACAAGAATATTTTCCACCTTTTAACATATCAAACTATGTAAAAATAGAGTCAAGTACATCAAATGTGAATGTGGCAGATATATAAATAATAACGACTCTCTAATAAAAACAATTTATGACAAGAAGCTCAACGCTTCACGCTTACAAGTGAAAGTATACATTTATAGCCAAAAGTGAGTGGGTTGTTTGAAAAATTATAAATTTTCTGCACCTGCGAGAAGGAGGTTACCAAGATCGAAGTGATGATCATTCCACGGAAAGCGTGAACGATTTACTTACCACAGTTGAATATCTATTGTAAATATTAATGCGAAAAAAGGTGTTTTTTCACTTTGTTAGTAGCAACAACATATAAAGGTAAAATAAGAATATGTGTGAATTGTATGAATTCTTTCACTTTGTCCTACTTCCAATATCAACTAGCATTTGCACCAAAAGGGTGAAAATACATGCCAATAGAAGTGAAGTGTAGATGAATGTAGAGTGAAACAGAGGTAGCATTGAAGGAAACAAAGATGTATACATGGAAGGCATGAGGAATCAAGAGGCTAAAGTATTGGTAAAGTAGAGCTTTCCAAGTGGGTAAAAGTGCATTATAGAATCTGCAATATATCATATTTTTATCGCGAACTAAAAATTAGAAACACATTACCTTGAATAGTTTAAACAAATAAATATTTACTCTCTAAACAAACAAAAAACATAGGAAATCCAATATTTACTCTTGATACCCTTTATTGGGGAAATCAAGGCCTAATATATAAAAATAACAAACATAGGAAATCCAATATCTACTCTTGAAACCCTTTATTGGGAGAATCAACACGAAATAGATACATATTATTTCCTTGGCTACTTGCCCAATCTAGCCACATTGATACCAACTCTTGTTCTATGTTCCAACATCAATCTCTTCCAAAAGGCGTTTTAGAAACTAGCTCTACACTAAACCATAGATACATTTATATCAAAATCACTTCACAAACGAGCTCTACACTAAACCATAGATACAAGTATAGAAAATTGTGAACTTCCAATCACAACAAAGAATTTATTTTCATCTCTATGTTATTCAATCCTTCATCAATTTTTCGATATTTAGAATAAAAAGTACAACACTCCATCTATGATAAGCTTGGTCCACACACATAAGATCATGACTCCTAATAGTTGTCAACTTACACCACACAATGTTATCACTTGAATATACACATGCATATTGAACATTTTCTCTTGACCTTTCATCACTATACCATCTTTGATAATTTTGATCCACACACAAATTCTTACACCACACAATGTTATCATTTGACAATGACATATGTATTGAACATGTTCCCTTAAAAATAACACATAGAGAGAAACCAGTGGTAGTGTTGTCGTGACACATATATAACAGACCATGGTATAATAAAAAAACATTCAATAGTCCGTGGCACGATATAGAATAATAATTCCCTACTAAAAAGGAATGAGTGAGTGAGATGGTAAGGTTTGGAAATGAAGCTAGAGATGTCACAAGCAACTTCATAATATTTGTACTAAAGGTAACACAAATTTTGGAATATACATTTGATCACTGAAAAAGGTATATAGAAAACCTAAGTCAAATGTATTGAAAAATATATTTTAGAGTTTAAGTATGAGAAATTCCAAAAAGTACAACTTCAAAACATCCACCTTAAGTTGGGTCAAACTTTAAAATATTAATTTAATCATTGAAAAGGGTATACGGAAAGCATATCTAGTTTATTGAAAAATAGAATTTTAAATTCATAATTTGTAATAGATTATGGTAAGTTGCAAAGTTTAATTACTCCCCAGCATCCCCTACTCCACCCACCCTACACTTATAAGCCTTGTTCGTCTAGTGGATGTGTTTTCCTAGAAGTCATTTGAGGTCAATATGCAAGGAGGGAATTTCTTAATGATGTACTTCATGTCTGGTAAAACTTCTAGAATCTAAAATCCAATTTTCAAAGATCTCAAGCCCCGAATTAATTTGGAAAATTTTGGATTCTACCTAAACTTGTCTTTTAAGTTTCCTAAAATGTATCAAGAATAATTTCCCACGTCCATATTGTTGTGAGACTTGCAAGTCAAAGACAAGTTTCTAGCCAAAAAAAGTCAAAATGTGTCTACCCAAACATTAGACATTTGAGCATACTTACATAGTTCAACTTCAGATCAAAAGCCTATCTTAAAAAAAAAAATTACTTAAATATTTGTTTTTGAATATCTTTTATTGGTAAGAAATGAATATTATTTTAAAATATTTAAATGAATTTTTTTTTTTAGTTTTTATTTTCTTTTATAAAATTTAAATTTTAATGGAGATTTTTTTTTTTTCACAAAAATATAATAAGGTATATTTCACTTGAGGAATATAAATATATCATCAACATCATAACCCATCCTTCCTCCCAACCATACCAGTGACCCCAACCCCAATTAACGGAAAATAAAATCCTATATAAAATAATTGCTCTATATTTCATAAATAAAATAATAGAACATTTTGTATTTTATGTAAGAAGGTTTTTTCAATCAAAATGCAGTGAATTCAATTGTCAATGAAATTGCAAGTTGGAACTTTTCTATTTGGCAAAGGAAACATACCCATTTTTCAAGGAAATTAACAACTCCATGACACCATGGTTATGAATTTGGAATTTAGTTCCAAAACAAATGTTTCACACTTTTATCAAAAGAATTTTGTTATTTTAAATCAAGAATTTGGTTGAATTTTCGTAGAATAATTTATTTTACCTTTAGTTTTTTTTTTTATTCATTACTGTAGACCATAGAACAACCTGGTCGTACACATATCGAGTCTAAGCTCTATAGAACTCTGCTAACTCTTTGATCACAAATCTGGGAGATAATCCCTATGATTATGATTCACAATGCAATATATGTTAGGTTGGATGGCTTCTTTGTATATCCATGAGATGTTAAATTCCAATTTACTTAAATTTAGTAATGTTTATATAATCAACATTTCACATAAATTATAATGAATGGTTAGAAAATAAAAAATAAATCATTTATTTCGACACTGGTAAAAAAATTATAATATTGTTAATAAATACCATTAAGAAGAGACGTTAAATAAAACTATTTTATTTTTTATTTCTTCCAAATAAATATTGTAAAATAGACAAATAATTTTATTAAATCAACACAGACCCCAAAACCATATAGACGCTCCATCACATATATGCATTTCACTCGTGACGCACCCAATTTAATGGATAGAGGTGTGTTTTCGTTGGCTTGTCGCTTGAAAAATATTGCGTAACAAACTATGGTCGTCATGGTTTCGAACGAGCTGAAGCCTCAAAAAACCGTCCTGATGTGATGCATGTAAGAATTCCTACCGAGAAACCTGCCATCGTTTCTCAGGGGCTTCAGGAAAGCACATGGCTACCCATTTCTCGCTATGGAGGGCAGCAGAGGAAGGAAATTTTGGGGCACTATTCATAGCTCGACACTGACTGCCACACCTTTTGGCTCCTACGAGACCGTGACCCTCAATGCACACCATTGATTCATGACATTTTCCACTTCACCTTCGACAGTAGCATTGAAGAAAAAATGTGTCATTTTGCAATGTCCATTTCCCATCTTCCTCACTAAAAGGCTTCATAAGAGAAATAGGCTCTGCGAAAAAATCCTCCCTCTTCTCTCAGCTTTCGAAGCCCAACTATTCGTGCAAAATTGAAGGCTGTAACAACACTTGAGTAGATTACTATGTGAACTCTGGCTTGACCAGTAGATCCCAAGTGAACAAGGTCAAGGCGCAATAGAGGGAAGCAACAAACACCTAGAAGTGATTCGAAAGATTTCTCTGGCTGACATAAAGACCAACTATAAACATAATCCTCAGATTTCTTTGAAAAACCTTCAATATTATTGATACCCAATTTTGAGCTAATCTCCAAAACAATAGCTTCGTTGGTACTTTCTGGGAATCTGCTTTGTGTGAAGATATATCTGAGGCATTACCTCCATGAGAAAGTCATTGCTGTTGTAAGTAATTTATCTATCCATTAGTACATTGAGCCTAATTTTGAAAGCTAACTAATTGAGAAAAACCTCGCAGTACCTTTCGAGATTGCTTGCTAAAAATATTTGGCTTCCTCAATTATACTTGGAAGCCTTATTATTGCCCACATAGTGTCGACTGATAATTCCCTCCCTTGAGACATCACATCTAGATTAGTTTGTAGTGTCATCCCAAAAATTTCATGAGATTTTTGGGAAATTCCCCACAGGTGCTTACCATATTGTTGGATGCTACTATTCTCCATTTTACCGGCCTACGAGAGTTGTACATGGCTAACACAAATTTGGCAATGAATAGGGGAAGAAATCTGGAATGCTAATGGAGAACTTTGAGCACTTGGCATGGTATTTCCAGACCACTCATCGGCAGGCATCAGAATATGATTATGCTGAATAAATAATTATGATGAACAACCTATGGTTGATGAGGTCGACACTCGATTCCATGCCACATTCACCGAATTCTGTGAAGTGGATTCAAGAAGAAACGAGAACTTGAAAGTTACATTCGAAGATAACGATGGGTTCAAGTTACCGAGCTCCACCGAAGATGATGGAATGGGGTTGAGTTCAACCTAACGAGATCCAATGAAGACGATGGAATGGGGTTCGAATCGACACGCATCAGAATATCATTTTGCTAAAAAACCTATGATTGAGAAGGCATCGCGACACTCGACGCCATGCCAAAATTCACTGAATTCTATTAAGTGGATTCAAGAAGAGACCATAAATCAAAAGTTAAATTCGAAGATAACGATGGGTTCAACCTACCGAGATCCATCGAACACAATGGAATGGGTTTCAAATCAAAATTCGAAGATAACGATGGGTTCAAGTTTTCGAGATTCATCGAAGATGATGGAATGGGGTTCAAATCAAGCATTAGGAAATTGTCAATGCTCATATCCATCCCGTGTTGAATTGTAGGATTGCTGTGAAATTTCTGTTTGAATTTATTAATTGGGAAAAAGTAATGGGTGACAATGTTGAGAAATTCTTGAGGATGACGAATCTCAACAGTGTCACAAACAAGAACCCCCACAATAGAATTCATATCGGCATAATTAACTTAGTGTTGCACAACATTTTGTCACTATCCCTGAAATCCACATCCTGCACATTGGACGATAATTTATGTGACTAATAAGCAGTGTCCTACCTTGAAAATACTATCATTGCATCCCTTGCCATGAGGAAAATATTTCTTCTGTTGACAATTCCCTGAGAAGATCATTATAAACACATGTTTTTTCCTTAGCGCTAGTAGCCTGTTATGCCCTCGCGCCAATGAGGAAGATTAACACCGGGCCCTGCACCCATTGGCGCTCTGTCCTAGTGCATTAACCATGCCAAGCTATTTATGGAATGTTTTTTAAATATAGAGGTGAAGTTTCTATCCTAAAAACTTCATGGATGAGTCAGCTGGAGTGGTTCGATTGAATAAACATGGACTCCCTCCTTTGGCCTCTTGTTTCCACCCTATGGGGAAATCTCCCAAGGGATAAGGTCTCCCTTCCACTATTGTCGAGATCCCAGCCTCCTCCTTTCCCTCTATAATTAAAGCTATCTCCCATGAATTCACTAGTTGAACAGAGAGCTGAACATATTATAGCTGAATAGATGAAGATAATTCTTGTACATTGCTAGAGAGATTCAACACAAGAAGATACCTTTGTCGAGAGATATTAGGATTGTGCCTTCATCCCGTCTGAATTCCCAACGATCCTTCGAGATGCGCTTCGACTGAACCCTGCTGAAGGAGGCTACAACGTCAAGGCTCCGGTTGTAACTCTTTCCTCTATTTATATATATACATGATTATTTCCTAGTTCCCATCTTGTGTTAATATGGTTTGTTTAATGAAATATGCTTAACCCTTCCTTACTGGTTATTTGATTATGAATGAAATCATCGTTTTGTATGTTGCTCTTGTTTTCTGATCTTTGTGCAGGTATCCGAGCATCGTTGAGGAAGGATTGTGACCCGTTGAAGCAGAGATCAAGAGGCTACCACCACTATAGTGATGACAACGTTGGACTCCAGGTAGGTCAATCTACCTTGTCCTTTTCATTCAGTAATTAGGAACCTACACTTTATCTTATCCCTTTGTTGGTAGACCCACTCTAGGGCTAGAGGGATCATCTTTGTCCACAGAGAGGATTTACCTTACCAAAAATTTGGTGACTCCGCTGGGGATCAGTGTGAGTTTTTCGTTTCGTTTTTCGTGTGACTTCGGTCGTTTTCTTGCTTATATTTCTCTTTTTTCTTGTCTGGTTGTTTGGAATACTCCTTTTCAGCTCTAGAATGTCAAGATTGACCTCTACTCATTGGTTTTCCCATTTTTCCATAGCTATCTAGGTTGGCACGGATTTTCTTTCAACAATTGCACCAATTGGCACTTGTTGCTTTTGTTGCAGTAGCCCCAACCTCTGTTTGGCATGGATTACCACCTCATAGTTGTGTCGAATCCCGTAGGATTTGATTTGACCTTCCTGTTGAGTTTTTTGGATATTTGTTCTTGACTCTGGGTGTTTTGCTTTGTCGTTAGTCTTTTTGGAGTTGTTTTGACTGTTGTAGGCTTGCTCTTCTCAGTTGTTTGTCTATTCTCTTATTGGTGTAGTTCATAGCCCTAGGATTTCTAGGCGCCTTTCGCTCACTGAGCCTTCTGATTAAAGTTTGAGTCTTCTTGTTTTTGTCAATTTGATTCCCTAATCAATTCCTTTTTTCTTTCTTGATCCCTCGATGGGCTAAAGTAAGTAGACTACAAAGAGGCACCCAGGGAACTACATATGTTCTCAAAGAACCGTTCCCATCACAGCAGACCCAGATGGTAGAGAAACCTCAGTCCTCTACCCCATTTGGCTCTCAGGTTTTCATGATGAATGGTTCTGTACTAGTTTCTATTGCTACTCGGTTGAAAGATTATACCAGATCGCGTAAGGAAGTGGGGAAAGAGATCGCTAATGGTCCTCCTCCTCCGCTTGCTTCTGGCCCTCTTAAGATTGAAAGGCCCAGTACTGAGCCCATTTTATGGCCACCTTCCAAAGGTGTACTCCACAATTCTTCTTATAATCCCAATGCCCGTGCTACTCAACATTACATTATTGTTGAGGATCTGGCTTAGGCGTCGTGTGCAATGTTTGCGTTAGAACTACTTCAAAGTTGTCTGTCTCAATGGAAGGCTTTGTTATTTATGATCAGCGGGGTTGATCTTGCTAATACTAGCCTTCTCGCTTTCGACTTACAGAATTTCGTCCCATGACTCCTGAACCAAATTGCACTCATCATACAAGTTGGTATTAATGTTTTGAATATCCATCGGGTAGTTGTGCATGAAGGTGCATCTTTGTACGTCATGTCATCTACTTGCTGGAAAGCTGTTGGTTCTTCAGCTCTAAATTCATCACCGAATTTCCTTGAAGCATTCGATGGAAGGGAATCTAAACCTATTGGTGTTCTCGTTCTAGTTTTCTGATTACATTAGAAGGGAAGATAGTCATTGTCGAGGTTGAAGTAGTTGACGCCAAGCTAAATTACAATCTTCTCCTTGGTCGTAGTTGGACTCACGCCATGTTGTGCGTTCTGTCCACTCTCTTTCATGTTTTGAAATTCCCGCACGAAGGAAAGATCGTTACTATGGATCAATTGTCGTTCTTCACTTCTTATTTTCAGAACAACATTCTGTATGTGGATCAAATTCCAACTCCCTACGAGAGCATAGGTTCGGGTCTCTTCAAAGATCCTGCCCTCATGGGTATTTTTCCTCTTCCTCCACTCAACACTATTCAGATTAATATGATCTCTCAGTCTGACGACCAATGGATCATCCCTTCGCCTGAAAAAATCAATTATTTTGGAGATTCGATGTCGTTAAGTCTGATCGAGATTGACTCTTGTGAGTTTATCTCGGCTTCGAAGGCTCCGCCTTCTGATCATGCTCCATTGAGAATGTCTCTTGACTATTATTCTCAATCCCCTTGGCTCAATGATTCAGATTCGCCCTATCCCTTGAAAAATATTTCCCTCTGATGAAGCCATCGTGGAAACTATATCTCTCGAGGATCCTCCATGGGATGATAGTCATCATTGTTATTCATTTATGCCTGGCCTTGGGGCCATGTCTACGTGTCTTCAGAGGTTTTCATCTCAAGTTCCTTCTCCTTTACTTTAAATACCCATTCTGACACATGAATTTTTTACAGAGGGTAACTTGAGTAACATCACGCAAACGAAGCCTATCGACATTTCCATGAAACCGAGTATTGTTGAGAACATCCATCTCAGGGTCACCTTCTCTTTCGATGAAATTCAAGTTTATACTAGCCTTTTCCATGATATCCATGATGTCATGGTCCTACGAAGAGATGCCCAACATTGATCCTAGTATATTGGTGCATGAGATTCCTACCTACCCTTGTTCGAATCCTGTTCGTCAACGCCTTCGTCCTGTGCACCTTAGAAAGGCTGGCGCCATTAAGGGTGAAGTTGAAAAAATTCTCAATGTTGGTTTTATCTATTTGATTCCCTTGACAGAATGGGTGTCTAACATTGTCCCTGTAGATAAGAAACAGAGTAATATTTGGGTTTGTGTTGATTATCGTGACATAAACCAGACCTGTCCTAAGGATAATTATCCTACTCCCTTTATCGATCAAATCATTGATGATTGTGCAGGGAGTGATATTTTTTCCCTCATGGATGAATTTTCTTCCTATAACCAAATTAACATCCTCCTGACTGATCAACATAAGACTACCTTCATCTATCCATGGGGTACTTTCGCATATAAAAATCTCCCTTTCAGCTTGAAAAATGTCAGCGCCACATTTCAACACACGATGTCCTATGCTTTTCATGATATTAAGCACATCGTGCAGCCTTACCTGGATTACCTTCCAGCTCATTCAGCTAAATGTAAGGACCACCCTGACCATCTTCATCAGATATTTCTTCGCTGTCAACGCTACAACATTCGGTTAAATATGCACAAATGTGTATTCTACGTCGATTCCAATAGACTCTTGGGTTTTATCGTTTCCAAAGATGGAATTTTCCTCAATCCACTCAAAGTTGAGGCTATTATTAATCTCCCCTCTCCATCCTCACTACATCAGCTGCAGAATATTCAAGGGAAGGCTATTTTTTTGCGTCGTTTTATACCTAACTATGCAGACATCGCTAAAGGATTCACGCGATTATTAAAGCAAGGTGTCCCATTCATTTGGGATGAGATTTCCTAGAATTATTTTGATACGCTGAAGACGTTGCTTGTCAACGCTTCTCTATTGTGTCCTCCGAACTATCATCATGATTTTTCCCTCTATTTAGCTGCCACTTTCAGCACGATTGCCATGGTTTTGGTGTAAGGCAATGATTACGGTGATGAGCATGCTATCTACTACATCTCTCATAACCTTCTCGATATCGAAAAGCGCTATGCCCATGTCGAGAAGTTAGCATTAGTTTCGGTTTAAGTCGTTCAACATTTTCGTCATTATATTTTTTTGCGTGCTGTGACTGTGATTTATGAATGAAACCCCATGACCTATATATTGTCTCGAAAATTACTGGGGGGAAAATACTCGAAGTGGATTTTCATCCTCCAAGATTTTGATTTGGAATTTACAACTGCCAAGTTGAAGAAATAATTAGTATTTGCCAATTTGATATGCTCCCTCCCTTCTGACGCCACTCTGTTTGGTTCTGAGGAATGCATTCCAGATGATACACTTTTTCTAATTAGAACCCTCGATCCTTGGTATAGTGATATCATTGTATATCTCCAGAATTCTACCCTTAGATCTGAGTTGACGAAGGATGCTCCCTGACGCATCCATCATCAATCACAACCTTATCGTATAGTCAGAGATACACTCTACCACATCAGAGTAGATTCCATTCTCTGTCGATGCTTGACTCTTGAGGAAGCTGAGAAATCCCTAAATGATTGTCACAATGGCAGTCACATGTCTGGTTATGCCACTGCACAGAAGATTCTTCCTGTTGGGTATTTCTGGCCCTTTATCTTCAAGGACTGTATTGTCATTGTTCGTAAATGTCATGATTGCTAGATCTATCAGTGCAAGATGTGCACGCTGCCTGCACATCTGCACGTTATCATTACCGTTGGTCCCTTTGTGAAGTGGGGCATCAATTTTATGATGTGTAACCCTCACTCGACCGAGGGACATGCTTATATTATCGTAGCCATTGACTACTTCACCAAATGGGCCGAAGCAATGCCTGCACTGGCGGCTGATGGTAAGAAAGCAGCTCAATTCATATTTAATCACATCATTTCTAGGTTTGGTGTCCCTGAAGCCATCATTACTAATCATGGTTCCCATTTTTAGCATTATATGGTGGTGGAGTTGACTTCTAAGTTGGATCTGCGTCACGACATCTCAATGTTGTACTATCCTTAGGCCAATGGCTAGGTTGAAGCTGTGAATAAAGTTCTTGTCACTGTGCTTCAATGTACAATTGGGATGTACAAATCCAATTGGCATCTCATGTTATTTTCAACTATTTGAGCATAACGAACCTCAGTTAAGGATCCAACTGGATTCACTCCATTTCATCTTGTTTATGGTCTAGAAGCTACCCTTCTGATTGAGTGTGAAATACCTTCGCTCAACTTGGCTGTTGAATTACTGCCCAACACTTCACCTGACGAAGAGCGTCTTATCTACTTAGAAAGGCTGGATGAAACTCGTCGCTTTGTTGCTTTGGTCATCGAGGCACAAAAGAAGTGAGTCAAAGCTCATTTTTATCAGTCGGTTTCCCCTTGCTCCTTTGTAGAAGGAGACCTCATCCTCCTGTACGACCAAGCTCATGATAAGATGGGGGGAGGCAAATTTCAAGCCATGTGGAATGGGCCCTACATAGTTAAGCGTGTTTTGCAGAATAGGGCCTATGAGCTCATTGACTACGAAGGTCATACTCTAGATCAACCCAAAAATGGGTTGTATCCCAAAAAATATTATGCATGAGTCATTGGTGCATGTTTTGCGTACATAGGTGTTTTTTTTAATTTTTTGTACATTTTTGGCTTGGTGTGCTTTGTGAGCGTTTTCCTGCTTATTGGGTCATTTCTTATTGTGCACATGTCTATTACCCCTTATATCGGTTTCATGGATGGTGCTTCTTGCAGTACTCAGAACTTGTATTCGGCAGCCTAGGTGATTTATGTTCCTGCTGGTGAATTGATAGATCTGCAAGGTATTTTTCTAGGATGAGCTACAAACAATGTCGCTGAGTATAGTGCTGTCATTGAACTATTAACCAAGGCAATTACCGTCGGCATACGTGCATTGGTTGTAAATCTAGACTCACAACTTGTCATTCTTCATCTTAATGGACATTATTTAGTTGGAAACCCTCACATTTTAAGATTGTATTTATGTGTTCATTTTATAGAAAGACATTTTGATTATATCACATATCAACATATTCCTAGGTGAATGAACACATTAACTGATATAGTGGTTAACATTGTATTAGATAGACAGTATTAGATAGACATTTGTGTAATCTATAAAATCATAATTAGTAGAACACTATGGTTCTAATTTGTTGAAATTATAAGAAACAATTGACTTGGTATTGAAATTACTACTTAATGGAACATCCTCCCCTATAAATTCTCCCAGTCTCATGTCTAGTAGAGGAAGCATATGTGAAAAAGGCTACTGTTAAGGAAGATTAAGGGAGCACCATGCCCTATCTAATGCCTCAACCTTGACTGAGGGATTGAATATAGTTAGAAATACCTCTCAAGATGCTCTCAATAATATGAAGAATACTAAAAAGGGCATGTAGGATATTCATTTCTCCTACATGAGGCATTTGGTAATATTGTTACTGTGCCCCCTGAGTCTTGGCATGCCTATTGCTCTACTAGCAACATCACACCGACCATGTTAATAGATACAAAGGAAATCCGATGTTTTTGCATATGTTTTTTCTTCATTTTATTATTTTTTTGTTTGATTTAGTTGTTTATGCAGATGTTATAATGCTAAAAACACTTTGCATAATTTTGAATAGATTCCCCTAAATTGAATTTATTGTAGAATAATTTCTCCCATTAAATCTAACTCTTTCACTTTTTCCGAGCTGTCACAACTCTTCTCTACTTATTGTATTTTTAAATTATTTTGGTTCTATTTTAGTGTTGGGAACTATGATAGTAATGATTGCCCTAAAAGTGGAAATGGAGCCATCAATAAAGTGAACCTAAAAGATTCATGTGAGTGTTCCTAGGAATGTGCATGCATTCTTAGATGCTAAGCATTGGAAAGCCCTAAGCTACCAACAAGGAGGTTAGTTAACGTGCTAGGTAATTATGGCTAAGGAATGGACACATTTTCTTAGAATGTCGTATTTTTTATACAGATGTAGCTATTTTTTACTCATTTTTAACCGTCAATGCATTTTTGGAATCCCCCCCCCCCCCGCTTCCAACTATGTCTCTATATCCCTCCCTCCCTAAATACCACCCCCATTCTCTATTTTCTCTTTATATCTCTATCTCACCCTCTCTCCTTATTTATGCAGTCACCAACTACCATCCCCTCCCCCCCCCCCCCTTCCTCGCTTTCTTTATCCCTCACTCGCCTCCTCAATCCATCCTTCACAACAATTCCCTTTGAACTTAATCTTCACTTGATTGTTTTTTTTCCAAATCCTCTTCACTGGATTTCACCATTTCTATAGTTATTCCTCCAAAATTAAATGATACTAGACACAAGAATTTTTATCCATACAAAATTCCCTCATTAAAAATCCATAATTAGAGCATACAATGAAATATTTCTAAAATTTAATACCTTACCTTGTATAGCATTAAATTTCCATTCTTTATGTCATATATATATATATATATATATATATATATATATGTATATAGTTTTTGAATATTTTATGATAAACATGACATAGTTTATTAATAAAATAGTAATCAATCGAACATTGAAAAAGTTAGCTAAAACAATTATATAAATTAAATGGTTAGTAAAAATTGATAGACATCAATCCATAATATGAATCAAGACACTTATGTCATAATACAATAAAAAACAAAGAAACAAAATCATAAAGATTAACTAAATTATAGCTTTCTTTCTATTTTTAAATTGATTTTTTTGTAATAGAGGAATTGACAACTAGGCCAATCTTGTACTCAATTGACATGGGGTCAATTCCAACTACGATAAGCTCTAAGCACATAATGTAGGCCCCTTTCTTCACACACGAGTTATATTGAGGGATTTTAAAACTGGACTTCCTTGCACTAATACTTCATCTATATGGCCATTGCCAAATGAGCTGTCCTCGGGGATTTTTTCTTTTAAGGAACGATTAACTTTCTATTAATCAAACTGGAATATGGAAGGTTCCATTACATTCAAAAGAAACAAAGTTTTAACAACCCCCCAAAATTTCTCTTACCAGTATCTTTGGATGTGGAGATGAATTTTCCAGATTGTCTACATTATTCTTCTGATAAAATATCCAAAATACTCCATTAATACTAAGTTACCTACATAACATAATCTAACTATTGTTATGGAAATGACTACCCGATTCGCTCCTCATTTTTCTTATTGAGTTATTCCATGTTTTTCTTGTTTGCTTCCTCCTAGTGGGATGATTCCTCTAGGATATCCTGTCCCTGCACCTACCACAACTCTTTTCAGTCAAGAAACAATGGAGGGAGAGCCCCACCATCACCAATATCCATTCTGACATAACACTATAACTAAGGCAAAACACTTCCTTTAACATATTAGTAACTGTAGTCTCCATCTTAACCTTGGAGTTTTCTACCTTATAATCTTGATTTTCTATCTTGGTTACTATTACTTCCATTGTTGCCTACATTTTTTCTTAATCTTTTTTCAATCCTTCTAGTTGGATGGAGACCAAGGTGAAATGGGAGCAAGCTTTAGAGATAATCTTCTTACCTATCCTAGAAATAATCTCCTTAATCTCCTACTTAACATCCTAATCAATCTCATCTATAGAGCCACCAACACCATTTCCTAATGAAGAAGCCATACCATCAACACTGAGAGTCTTATTCTAGTGCCCTATGCACAATTGATAATTCATTGTTTCTCAGGATGGTATGTAAGCACACATGATCAGAATATATCATCCTTCCTCAACCATGGTACTCAAGAATCCTACCCTGCAATCTTGCCTTAAAATAATGTCGAAGCCATCCCACCTATCTACATGCTTGACGTAGCACCTCACATTTAACCACCTATTGATTGAATTGCCAAATGTTTTGCAAGAGAGATCTGGGAAGAGAAAGTGGATCTTGGAATGTCTGCCATTATTATACATCTTGTTAATCATTAATTCTTCCATAATAGCCTTCAACCATATCAAAGCCTTGATTTATTTATAATCACGGAATGTGACATTTATTAATTTTGGCGTTCACCTCCTACAGATCATCTTACTTCAAGTGAACCTTGATGTTAGCTTGAGCATCCGCCAACATATTTTTATCTCACTTAATATGGTAGAAATCCATGGATTTAAATTTATCCATAAGAAATTGAATTTATGTAAGGTTGGACTTGAATCGATTTCCTTGCAAAACTTCATTTTGTATAATTTTTCAATAGTAATAAGGGAATCTCCAAAAATAGTTAATTAGAGGATTCCTTTAGTTACTTCCATCTTAAGCCCTTGCTAAAGTGCTAGTTCTTCTACTTGGTTGTTTGAGGCGAAACCCAAACCCCACACAAAATGTTTCTCAAGTTTTCCATCAAGGCGAAGGATAATCCCTCTCGCTCCCCCCTCCCCTCTCCTCAAGGAATATTTTTATTATTAATTATAAAAATAATTAATATATGAATTAAGAATATATATACATCTAAACAAACTTGTAACAATGAAATCATAGTAAAGTAACAATGATCAACAAGAGTTCATTGTCATAAATAAAATACCAATGAAAAATTAAATCTCACATTTTTTGGAGCATAAATAAATATTGAATTTTGATGTGTTAACTATCGTGGATATTCCACTACCATATTCATCACAACAAACATGATAATATTATATTAAAAAAATATGAGATTCTACACTATTACAGTTTTATTAAACTTTAAGACCTGCGTATTTAACTATAATTAGTGCATGCATGTAGATATAAATTATGAAAAAAGGTAGAGAACGAAAAAATAAACTCACACACACACTTAAGACATAATATATGCTCCTTGGGAAACCCGTTCAAGAGAAAACCCTACTAGAATGTGAGGTCGCTTCACTTTCTTTCTCTGTATGGAAATATGGCTACAGGTACAAAGAAGTAATGTTTGTGGCCCGTGGGACATTATAGTGGACAAATCCTCTCTATGTTCTCTACCTCTTACCTCTCCTGGCTATCTTTGCTCAACTATGGAACAAAATTCTTTTGAAAGAATGGAATGCTTCTTCCTACTAGTGGCCTGGTTATAACACATCCCGATAGCCTATTAGTGGTCCTTTTTTACTACATTTACTCTTAACAAGAGTTACAAAATAGACTCTTCGAGAGTATTTTACATCAAAAATACTTGGCTAGCCCCTTTTCCATAAATAATGGGGGATGACGTGGCATACTCTTGAACTATAGGTGTGAAAACATGAAGGTCAACTTCTAAGTTCCATAACTTTTACATATCGACTCCGATTGATGTGATTCTTGTGTAGCTGGAAAGGTATTTGTATGTAGAATAAAATGAAAGATATGAAAATATGCGACAAAATTTTACCCCCAAAAACTATCATTTGATGCTTCAAAACACTCTCATAATGTTTCAAACCCTGTTTTTCCAATCTGGGTCCTGTTAGTAAAAATAGTACCATGAGATGATTCCTCCACTTTTTACACTCTAAGTGCATCGAGATGGATGAAAAATAAGATAATTATCCAATCCGGATCACACCTCCCTATTTTTGGAGGCTTTTGGTTCCTGAAATATTTTACTAAATGAGACGAGCAAATTTTTCCTCCATATTTTCTCTGGTGTACCATTTAGACATTCCTAGAATTTTTCCCTTCAACCAAATTTGCCAAAGGTCATGCTACCCATGTCTTTTATTTTTGGACATATTATGAAAACTATATATTTGATCAACTATGCCTAAGCCTCTGGTTCCAAATCCTCCACAGAAGGTATGACATGTTCCTCCTCCTGATCTAGAATGGAACGTGTTACTCTCTGCCAATTCTTCCAGTCACCAATGATCAAATATACTCTTAAAAGGTCTTAAAGTCAATTTTCATGGTTTTAGTAGGTCTTCAAATAAAAATTTGGTCACTCACTAGTGTGTCTAGGTGTGTTACTATTTCCAAAAAATTCATGTTTTAGCCATTTCCATCATCGATTTTGATGAGTCACCTTTGAAATGTATCCATCACCATCTCAGTCACATCACCATGGTCATAATTCCTCTCACCATTTCATGAAGTGTCACCATTAGGTTTTAGGGTCAAAATCATTAAAAATCCGCTAGTTCACCAATAAATCCAGCATTGAAGGAGTAGCAATATTGAAAAATGTTCAATAAGTTTTTTTTTAAAGTGTAATTTCATTTCAATCATGAATTTAATGTTTCTAAAAGGCTCTAAAGCTGCAAAGCTTCGAATCAAAAGTGAAAATACTTGGCGGGGACACTCAACCACCAAAAGTGATAATTGATTTCCAAAGGTACAAAAGACCAAATGAGATTCTCATTTACTCATTTCATCCTGAAGAAACCTCTCTCCAGCAAAGAAAATCACTCTCACCCTTAGAAAAAAAAATTATTTTCTCAAAAGTGCCATCTCTCCTCAACATTGTGCTTTTTTTGCGCATTCGTTGCGCAGGTATTGAGCACACGGTGCGCTTTCGCTATGCGTTTACCTGAGTGCCGTGATTTCTCCATTTTGGAACAAATCATCACTATAGCTGAATTCTTCATCATCAAACAACTTGGAGTGTATCAGAGATAGGTAAGTGGGCCCTCCAAATCATCTCTTTGTCTTCATTTTGTGATTGGAAAGAGAAATTCCCTCTTCTAGGGTTTCTAGTTCATTTGCTTGGTTTCATGTATACATTCACAAATTACTGAAAGAAACCCTAAGAATGAAGCTCACTCACCTTCCCTCACCTACCTAATCACTTTCCCCACCCTCTACTCCTCATTTTCCCTATTTTCCTACAAACCCTAGCCTATACTAGCCATTTCTAAGTTAGGACTATTTTTTCCCTTTTTGGACCCCTTCCCCTCATCCATTTCATCAATTTTCACGTTCCCATAATTTCCAGCATCTCTCCCTACCCCCCTAAATTTTACCAAGAATTTCGAAAACCCTCAACCCCTTCATCTACCTTCATTCCCAAAAATTACCCAAATCCCCTGTTTTTCCCTTCACTAAAACCTAATTCCCTTTCCTATTGAGCTAGAGTTAGCAATGGATTCTGAAACCATTGAGAAGAAAAGGCACAAGGGAGGTCAGATCAGCAGGCATGAGCCCACTTTAGAAAATGATTCCATGCCTTCACCCTTCCTAAAAAAATCATTTCAGGATGCTCATTTCCTTGCATTTTGCCAAAAGGTTGAGGAATTTCGTTTTCATGACAAACTCACCAGTACTTTTTCCACTAGATTAAGGAGAGAAAAGGTGACTATTTCAGGGGTGGTGTTCACTCTTTCAACAAATATCATTTCATCAACCACAGGGATTCCAAACAGTGGAGAAAAATAGTTCAAGAGCAGAGACCATGACCTTGACAGCTACAAAATTTACTTGAAGCTAGCAACAAAGCAACTCCTTCACACATATTTCCATTTAGACACTTGCTGGAAAAATATTCCCATCTCATGAAATTTATCATGAGGTACTTCACATGTGAGGGAAGGTAATCAAGGTTATACCAATATCATATGAGACTCTTGATGCATTTCACCGGTGTAAAAACCCTAAAATTACCTCATTACCTCTATAAGAGCATGGTAAAGATGGAAGAGAAGGTAAGGAGAATGGCAGAGAATCATCATGCTATTTTGTTTCACCATGCCTTGTTGAAGGTCTTGGTTTTCCATCAGTTATCACAGATTATTTTGTCATGGGAAGGTTTTGTTTATTCAAATTCTCTTTTTTCTTCTCCAACTCAATCTAGCAGTCACTCTACACCCTTGGCTTCACCAGCATATCAAGAGGTTGCTTCCTCAAGAAAACCTACCAAAAGAGTTCCTAGGGCAGAGGTGACATTTTAGAGGTAAGAGGCTTTTGTTTGCTCTAGATATTGTTGAAAGGTCCAAGCTTGCGTCAGGTGCACATGGATCATCATCACACCATGAAGCACCTTTGCAAGATGAGGAGTCATTCCATCTTGACACTGATATGGCAGACTTGGATGTGAATGAAGAAAAAAAAGGACCAGAACAGATCATCATGGAGAAGGATGATGAGATCAGAGAACACAAGGAGAGTTTGTTAAAGGCCAACTTCTTGGATTCGTTCTTGCAGCAAGAGAATATGGAATTAAAGGTAAATCAACTACTCTTAAATACACCCAAGGTTTATTTGAGAAAATATGATATATAAGGTAAGGCAATTGTTGATATTGATGATTCATATGATCAGGAATACTAGTTTATAAGAAAGAGACCAAGGACAAGAGGCCTCAAGAGGGAACTTGAGTAGCAGAAAGAAGCATCTCCACCAAGAACTCAAATGACACTTGATGAGCTCATCTTCGTAGAAATTGAAAAAGACAAGGTAGGATGGATTGATAGAGTGAATTTCCACATGGAAATGCTTTTGAAGAAGAAAAATAGGAACAAAAACCTACAAAGACACATGGAAATGCATTACTACAGAAGAAATCAAGTCTCCCAGGTAAGAATCAAACAGTTGAAGAAAAAGCTCAAGGAAACCCTAATGAGGAAAAAAGAGAAGGATAAGTTGGATTTTCTTGTTGAAGCCTCCCTCATAGAATGAAACATCATCACAAGCCTTCATGGAACAATTTTGGTGAAATTTTTGAAGAAAATTTGGAAATTTTTGGTTTTTTGATACTTTTTTCTAATTTGGAAAAACTCAGTACAACCAAAAGTGCAGTGCGCTGGTGCTATGCTTTTTCCTCATCCATCCAAATGCCAAAAAATTGATATGCCTGGATAGATATTGAACCATAAATCTCAAATATCCACCTAGGGTTCCTTATCATTAATTTGGTTGAGAGAAAATGTAAAAAAAGGGCTCAAAAACACACTTTCTGCCACTATTTTGAAATAGGCGCTACACTTTTAGGAGTACCTGTGGGAAAATCCATTGTTCTCCCTCACGACGTGTCCATTTTTCTTGACTGAGGTGTCCAATGAAAAAAATACATCATCATATTTCTAGATCACCTTTTAGAAGTGGATTTGGAGCATGGTAAGGCCTCCAAAAGCCTCTCAAAAGCCAAGCTTTGCGCTTTATTAGAAGTGCGTGGTGCTTTATCAGTCAAGCGCTGCACTTTTCCCTGTAGTGTATTTTTCGAGGTTTTTCTCAGTGAAACTTGGCTTGATGATGTAATTACTCTAATTTATTGTTGATATGATGTAATTGAGATTGAATGGGCTTGTTATAGTAATTTTGATGTAATTTTTGACCTCATTTATGAGGAGAAACTTAGTCAACTCTATTTTGAGGTTTTGTTCAAACCTTTGTGGACATTAGGGTTTTTTTGAAAGATATTTGTGAGTTGTTCCTACAATGAGGGATTTGACCCCTGAGAGAAGGGAATTTTCTTTTGATTCTATATGTATGTATTTTTCAGTCGTTTTTATGGGTGGACATCAGAGTGTGAAACTCTTGTAGCTTGTACTCCATCATTTTATACAGGAAATCAAAGGTATTCAGGAATTCTCATGTTGTGAGTTTGTGATATTTTTTTCTCTCTGTTATAGTTTTATATGCATGATATACTTGTCTCCTTACTGTATCTTCCTTCTTCAGTGATTTTCCTAAGAGGTTTATAAGCATAATTATTTTCATGAAAGCTCTGTTTTGTTAGGAATGCAATTTTCTGTAATTTTCCTTCTTGATTAATGAATTCATGGTGAAAATTCCCATTGTGATCTCTTGCTATTTCAAACCCTACAATACACTAAAAAGTTCCTAATCCATCACAAAATCATAACTATCTTGCTCCTCTATATCTCTTGCAACTGTAAACTTTGATACTTTGACCTAGTTCCTTGATTTTCATCCTTGATCTAGCAGAAAAACCCTAAATATTTCAAAACCCTAGAGTGAACATATCTATCCTAAATCCACTCTTTATCCATTCAAACCCTTGGCTGTGATTTTCATAAAGAGAGCCCTCTCTGGTTTGGTAGGGCTAGCTACCAAAATAAAAGCTTGGTTTGAGGTTACCTCTATTGATATCCTTTCAATCTTGGGACATTATGGAGGCTAACACAAGGCTCACAGAGTTTAAAATTATCTACATTTACAACTAATTAAATGTGCATATACAATGGTAAAATGAGTCAACATGAATTATCACCCACCTTTTCCAGTATCTCAAAGGGACCATATCTCAGAGCCTCGATTTCCTACCAGTTTCCTGCGACCTCTCCTTATTCAACTATAGCCATACTCTGTCTCCCACCTTGAATGATTTCTCTATTTTGTGTTGATCATGCATGACCTTATGCTTCTCATGTACCTTATGCAGTGTTTCTTGTACATATATATTTATTTTCCTGATCTTATCTATAATTTTTTCTCTCCTCCTTGCTGCCCATATGCAATATCCAAAGGTGAAGGTGGAAAATATCCTAAAAAAGTCTCAAATGGGGACTTTCTTGTAGAAGTATGGAGTAATCTATTATAAGAATGTTGTATAGATACCATATTTTCATCCCAGATATTCACATGCTTCTAGTTGTATCCCCTTAGAAGTTGCACCAAAGTCATGTTGACTAGTTCTATCTGCCCATATTTCCATGGATGGAATGTTGTAGATCTCTTCAATTCTGTATCCATATTCTCCCACAATGTATTCTAGAATGCATTGATAAATATTGTATCCCTATCTGAAATGATGCTCCTTGGTATCCCAAAGTGCGCCCAGACCTGTATAAAGAACAATTTTGCTACTTCTTGCCCGCTGGTGGTATTTTTACAAGGCATCAAAACACACATATTGCTGAACTTGTCAAATACCATGAACATGTAGTCATGTCTCTTCCTGGCTGTCAGTAAAACTCCCACAAAGTGCATGGAAATTATTTCCCAAGGACGAGTAGGCACATGTTATGGATGATATAGACCCTGTTTCCTATTTTTAGGCTTGTTGGTACAAAAAATAATGAATCCTCCTATAAAACTAGCTACTCGCTCTTGCATCTTGGGCCAATACATAGAACTCTACAAGTTAGTGATAATATTCCCTATGCCAAAGTGGCCTGCAAACTTGGAGGCATGAGCCTATCTAACCAACTACAATCACTCACCTTTAGGAACACATATGTTAGCCAACCTCTAGAGTAACGCATCCTAGAGATGGTATTCAATAGCATTGTCGCCATCGTGCACATTCCTTTGACTCTGCAACTGATGATACACCTCCTTGAAGTACTCATCCTCTGAATATGCCTCTTTGTATGTATCATGGGTGAATGGCTCCATGTGCATAAGAGTTCCAAAAGCTATGATCTATGATTTGGGTGGCCTTGACAACATGTCAGCCTACTTATTTTTGCTTCCCTTCTTATACTTTATCATCAAATGAAACTTTTGTAAAAACCCCATCCACTTGTAGTTCCTATTCTGTTGTAGCTTACTCTGGGCCTACAAGTACTATAACAACTCGTGATCTTCATGGATTACTATCTCCTTTCCCATCAGGTAGTGCTTCCACTTCTTCACAACTTTGACCATGGCATAGAGCTCCTTATCATAGATAAGGTAGTTAAGAACCTCCTCATGAAAAACTTCATAATGGTAACATAAAAACCTTCCTTTGTGCATCAAGACAACTCCCATATCATACCCACTCGCATATGTCTCCACTTCAAAAGGCCACTACAAGTTTGATAATGCCAAAACTAGTGCTTGACTAATATTCTTCTTTAACTCCTTGAAAGCCCTTTGTTGACATTTTCCCCACTAGAAACTATTGACACTTACTATTATGGCATGAAGAGGTGTTTCTATCACTAAAAACGAGGCTATGAATTTCCTCAGGTATTGTACTTCCCCAATGAAACTCTTGACCTCAGAAACATTAGTAGGCACCGACCATTTCATGATGGCCTCCATCTTGGAAGGATCTATCTTCAACTCTCCTCCACTGATCACATACCCCAGATACAGCAAATACTGCTACACAAACTCACACTTCTTGAGATTTTATAGTAGTTGGTGCTTTTTCAATGTTTCTAGCACCTGCGTCAAATCTGAAATATGTTCCTCCCAGGTATCACTATATACTAGTATATAATCCAAATAGAAAATAACAATTGAATCTATAAAATGGTGCACTACATCATTCAGTAATCTCATAAATGTAGTTGGCTCATTACATAGGCCAAATGGCATAACTAACCACTCATACAATCCTTTCTCAGTTTTGAAGCCAGTCTTCCACGTATCTTCTTCTTTGACTCAAACGTGGTGATATCGAGAGTTCAAGTCCAACTTGGTGAAGTACTTTTCTTGCTCCAACTGATCTAGAAGATCATCTATCCTAGGTAGGGGGTATATGTTATTAAGAGTGACTCTATTCAAGGTCTTGTAATCTATACACATCTGCCAAGTCCCATCCTTGTTTAGCACAATGATGATGGGTGACCCACATGGTGATGTAATCAGTTGAATGAAACCCTGTTCTAAAAAATGTTGCAACTATTCCTTCACCCCCCTCTCTTTCATAAGAGAATTCCTGTACAACCCAATATTTGGGAATGGGGAGTCTGGCAATAGTTGGATCTCATGCTCCAATTCTCTCTTAGGTGGTAACCCTTTAGGCTCTCGGAACACATCCTTGTATGCTTGTAACAAATCCTCCAATTTTTTCTTTTGTTTCTTGGTACACTCCTCTAAGGATGCCGTGCCTCTTAGTGACTCCTCTTCAGACTAAATTTCTCATATAAACAATAAAACATACTTCTTTCTATAATTGATCAATTTCTAGGCTTGGTTGGTGCTTACTAGTGAAATTTTTGACTTGCCTTTATGCAAGTTGATGATGAACGATTTTCCATCCTTGATGAGTCGGTATTGATTAGATCTCCTCATGAATATTTCATCTCGCACGTACATGTATGGACTCCTAAATATGACTACACATACATCAAGGGGAACCACATCTATATCTACTTCATCAATTAAATTGAAATTGATAACAAATAAAATTCTACATTGTTTTGTTACCTTAAGCTACGCATCTTTATTTACACATCCCATTGGATATGGGTTTGGATGATCACGAAATTCCAACCCCAACTTATTGACACACTCTGTTGCAATGAGATTCGCCTGTGATCCTAAGTCAAATAGAAAACAATATTTGTCTTCTTGACCCGTATCTTTATATGGAATATTTTCGTCATTTATTTATCTTGTTGTTGCTGAAGGCTACTCAAATTCACCTCCTTTTATACTGACATAAAAATGAACTTATAATCCACATCTGAGCTAATTTCAACTTGGTTTCTTGAATCAATGGCCATGATATTCTTCTTCTTGTTCTTCAGGTTTCACTCTGGATATAACTTCCAACGCTTCTCCTCTATATGGCCATCAATGTTGTAGTGGTTGCAGTGGTTGCTAGGATCTCTGCATTGGTGTGTTGTGGCTGCCATATTCTTATTTTTTCCTCTTTTTTTATTCTTGTTCCCCTCCTTAGAAGCGTCTTATTCCTCATTCTGTTTTTATCCACTTGATTTCTCTCTCTTGAAGCCTATGTTCTCTAGTTATTTTGTCTGTACACAAGCCTCTTCCACCGATTTGGGCTTGAAAAACATCACCTGCTCATGCAGATGGTGGTGCAGACCCCCCAAGTACTTGAGGAGTAAATCTAAGTTATTTGGAGAGATACCCAACATTATAACCATGTTTTTGAATTTCATGGTGTACTCATGCACACTTTGGCCTAAATTTTGCCTGAAGTAATGCCACAAGGTCCATGGTCGTCCATATAACCAACGGGATAAAACTGTGACTTAATGAGGGTTTTGAAATCTTCCCACTTGATACTGGAGGTTCTCCCTCCAACCTCAAGGTTTCTGTGTGGCTCTCCCATCAAGTCAGTGCATAGCCCTCTAATCTAAGCCGTGCGAATGAGATATTTTTCCCTTCCTCGATGTGATGGATGCTGAAATAAAATTCTAGTTGCTGCAACCAGTGGTTCAGCTTCAGAGCTTCAATATCGCAATGGTATATCTTGATATCAAAATTTTCTTCCACTTTAAACATGGATTGATTCAGAACACTCGAACTAAGTTGATATTTTCCGAGTTCTTTCTTTGGCTTGTTTTCCGTGTCTTCTTGATATTCTGATCCCCCTTTTGATTCATCTGATGTATTCGAACCCCCCATATTCTCCAAATATCCCCAACTTATTTATTAGGTCCACCATGAGGAGGTTTACATTGCAGTTTATATCTGCAACTTGTTGTTCGAGCCACAAAAACCTAAAATATCTAAGATCACAAGGTTCGTTTATAGATTCATCGGCCATGATTATGGTTTTATGATTTTCTGCCCCACTGACCTAGATCCATGCAATCTCCACAAAAATACCCAAAGAAACCTACTCTGATACCAAATGATTCGTAAAATTTCGTCGATATTCCACTAGATAGTTCATCACAACAAATTTAATAATATTATATTAAAAAATCTGAGATTCTACACTATTGCAGTTTTATTAAACTTTAATATCTGTAGATTTAACTGTAATTAGTGCATTCTTGAGAATATAAATTATGTATAAAAGTAGATAACGACAAGATATAAGACATAAATAATGTGACAACCAAGGTATTTGAACCTTAGATCTCTTAGTTTTCACATATTTCACATTACTTCGATCACCAATTGAGCTCCCACCTTGGGCTATATTATTATTAATTAGAAAAATAATTAATATAATAATTAAACAAATGCACACACACATATTAAAAATTATGTAACAATAAAAACATAGTAAACAAAAAATCAGAAACAAGAGTCCATTTCCATAAAATACTAAAGGAAAATTAAATCTGATATTTTTTAGAGAATCAATGACTTCAAAAGATGAATTCCACTATTGCACGAGATACAACTATTTCATAAATGTTACAAATAGCCAATTACAAAATGTCTCTATGGAATTGGACTTAATCCCAACAAGCATGGTTGGAGGGGAAGGGGGGTTGAGGAGCGAGACAAATTGATCACCCAACCACTCTACCTAAGATCATTTAACTACTCAGAGGTTTTAGCAATGAATAGTGTGATTGCTTTTTTGTAAACATAAGAGGGGAGGCTTAGAAGTAGTTTTTATTAGCATATGGAAAGTGGATATAACACATTATAAATATATAATCTAAGATGTTAACTTGAATAAAAACGTTAAGGAAAACCTTTAACAATAGAAAAAGTATGAGAGAGAAAATTGATAACATAATTGGGATAATATTACCTTTTGTCTCAAGGAATATTTATGTAGATATTGTTTCTATGAAGACGTAAATAGCTAAGAAAATTAATTCTACAATGAGGATGTTTATCACTATCCAATTTGCTAATATAATGATTTCAATGATGACAGAGTATATTGGTTTAAAAAATGATTAAAGGAACAATATAAAACTTAAAAAATCATAATAAAATATATACTAAAAATATACAATAGATAAAATTGATAAGGAAGTGATTTCAACATTTACAAATGGATACCAACATTGATTTCAACATTTGTACAATTGACTCATTTTTTGTTACTCTAAGGAATTGATTTGAATATTAGTAAGAGGGATCAAATTGATTTCAATGGATCAAAATGATTTCAATGCTTTATACATTGATTTCATTAAATTACAAAATTTATAATGTTAAACATTTCAGACTACATTGATTGTTTTTCTTATGGTGACAAGGATTGCTATTGGTGAAAGAAATTTCCAATATTGGAAAGAAAGAGACACAAGGTATAAAGTTTACTACAATATCTCTAGATTAGGGTTTAAATAGTTTCCATTTAAACCTCCTTTCTCATTCATTGATATGAAAATATGGACTGTTGGGAAGTATGCTAATAAAAAAAATGAAGATGAATTGAGAAGAGATTCATTATCAATTATATCCATCCTAGTAATTTCTTACTACTCACTTCATTATTGAGCATTGTTATTTGGTTCTCTAGGTTATAAATGATCGTGCTGAGAGGCACTATAGAACCCAATATAGTGGATATATGTAGAAATATTGTAAGGTTGCATGTCAACTTTTCTTAAATGTCAAGAAAAGTATATATATAGAAAAAAATAAATAAATAAATAAATAAATGTCAGCTTCATATGTTTTAATTAATATTCAAATAAAAACATATATAAATATAAAATGTAAAAGTACATCAAATAATTCAATGTGGCAATGATTTAGCTTGTTCGTCTTAATTTATAAAATAAAATTTAATGAAAAAAAATAATAAATTGGATAAATATAAAGAAAAAAACCATGGGAAAAAACTAATAGATTAAATAAATATAAATTACAAAACCATAAGTTATAACCAAACCATGGGCGATAACACTTTCCTCAAAAGCTACTTTACACAATAAAATCCAGCAACTAACGAGTATCGTTTGATGTAGTGTACTCTCTCTCTCTCTCTCTCTCTCTCTCTCTCTCTCTAGATATATATATATATATATATATATATATATATATATATATGTGTGTGTGTGTGTGTGTGTGTGTGTGTGATGAATATTCTCAAATATGACTCCCTTCAAATTTTCTTGTGTTGTACACCCAATAGAAAAACATTACTATGAAACACCTCACCTTCATTAGTTCTACTAATTAAAGACCATTGTATATATAGAAAAAAAAAATGACAGCCTCATATGTTTTAATTAATAATCAAATTAAAATAGATATACATCTAAAATGTAAAAGAATGTCAAATAATTCCATGTGTCAATGATTTAGCTTGGTCATCTTAATTTATAAAAGAAAATTTAAAGAACAAAAATAATAAATTGGATAAATATAAAGAAAAAAACCATGGGAAAAAACTAATAGATTAAATAAATATAAAGTAAAAAACCATAAGTTATAACCAAACCATGGGTGATAACACTTTCCTCAAAAGTTACTTTAACGCAATAAAATCCAACAACGGACGAGTATTGTTTGATGTATTGTACTCTCTCTATTTGCATATATATCTGTGTGTGTGTGTGTGAAAAATATTTTCAAATATGATGTTAGGATATTTCGACACATAGGAAATAGGCTCCTTTTGTGTCACCTTTGTAAATCCTTCAATCCTATCCCAAGTTGTTCTTAAGGGGGGGAATATTAGGATATTCAGACACATAGGCAATAGTTCAGTATAACTTGGTCTAGTGTAGAGTTAGGAAAAGTGTGTTTCTTTTCTATGTACATTTGTAACTTATAATCCAATGGTCATGATTTGTAGTGATATGACGGTTCACTCTCTCCTTGGTATTAACGACACTTGATTCGTGGCTTAACACATGATTGGTCCATGATCTCTATTTAAAGAGCATGGAGGGTCATTTTTCTGGTAACTGTTTATGAGAGAAACATATGTAAACTTTATTTTTTATATTAATAAATTTCGTGAAGTGGCCGCATTGGCTCAGGCCGTAGACTGTTTCCCTCTTCGAGGGTTTTAACCACATGATATACTGGTGTACTGATTTGTGATCTATTTTTCAGCGGTGACCTTTAGTGTTTGATCTAAGGAACTTACCCTATAAATTTCTTCATGGTATCAAAGCTCTTTTGAGGGTCGCATCCATTGTTGATCAAAATCTGAAGCCGGTTTGATTGCATGCAACCGCCATTTTCTAGATATACTATTTATGAAATTTTTTGGGCTTGGAGAACTGCTTTGTTGTTTTTGGCGCATCTGTTACAGTGAGGAACCCCTTTCATTTCATGTGAAGAGGTTTCCGGTTTCCCAAGTTATGTCATTTTAGATCTAGAGGTATAAAGTATTTCTTTTGCAGTTATATTAATTAATCATTTTGTTTATTTTGGTTTATATTTTTCTTGTTCCCAGATATATACCCTCTTCTCTATGTATGCTCTTTGCTATGCGCAATGTGTGATCTTGGAAAATTAGAATCAGGAAGAAGAGATTTTTTTTGCTACGTATGCTCTTTCCCCGCATATTTGTGTGATCTTGGGAAATCAGAAATAGTGAAAAATAGATAGGTGCTGGTAAGGCTAACCGAAAATATAACATTCTGCCGTAAGGCTTGCATTTCAATTTTTTTGTGCTCAGATTTTGTGTTTTTTTTGTGCAGGAAAATGCATGCACATCGAAGACCCAAAAAAAAAAAAAAAACCCTTCCTCCTTTCAAACAATTACAGAATCCTTTTACTAGCTCACTTGGTGAGAAGTTAGTTTATGAGAATATAGGTCTTGGGTTCAAGTCTCTTTTTCAAGCTTCTTTTGTAAAAAGCGTTTTTTTAAAGCGGGGGGGGGGATTTTTTTTTTAAAGTCAAACTTCATCATCAAATTTCAAATTGTTCCCGTACTAACTATTCAACATCTAAAACTCCTTTTTTCAAAAAGGCATAACTTCTTCATCCGGAAGCCGTTTTTGGAGCTGTTTTTTTTTAATCAGCCTAATTTTTCGAGCTCTTTCCAATGGCGCAGTTAGTTTTAGCCATTTTCAGCTTCAGTTATTTAAAAAAAATGGGAACTGCATGCCCAAGTATTCTTAACAACACCAATTATTTCAAACGTCTACCTCATATGGTAGATTTACTTAGAAGTAAAGGGCTTTATAGAATAGCCACAAGACAAGAAACTAAACCTACCAATGGATATAAAGCTTCTAAATGGGAAAATAAACAATATTAAGCACGAGGGTTGATAGGAATGTCGATTTCTCAAGAACTTCGATTTCATATCCTTGACATTGACAACCTTGATGAAGCCCTGAAAAAGATAAATATTGTTTTTAGCATTCAAAATCAAATCAGGGCCCACCAGCTTGAAAATGAGTTGCTTACTTTAGACCCCAATAATTTCTCCTCTATTGAATATTTTTTGTCCAAATTCAAGACCCTTAGACTTCTTTTAGAAGATTGTAAGGTAAAAAATGAAGATGGTAGCCTCATCTATTCCATTCTTGCTAAGCTTGGCCCTGCATACTCTGTATTTGTTTCCACCTTCCATTCCACTAGAGAAGCCATCATTTCTTTAAGAACCGCCTACAAGAACCCCTCTTTTGATGCCTTTTGCGATTCTTTGATAAGAGAACAAGAAACAATATTACACCTTGGTCTTATCACTTTTGGAAGTGCTTCTAAGAAAGCCTTAGCATCCCAACAACAACCATATCAAAAGAATCCCAAGAAGCAGTATCCTAAAAATTATGGTCCTAATCCAAACAAGGGTCCTAAGCAATTTCAGCCGCAAACTAAAAAGTTAACTCACCAAACTGATAAGGCAACTAAAAACAAAGGGAAGAAAATAGATAGACATTGCAACTTTTGTAATTGTGATGGCCATATAGATTCCAAATGTTTTATGAATATGAAAGCCTTGGAAGAAAAAATGAAGAAGCACCACATCAATTTGGAGACCTCTTCAACTTCATCTTCAGGAATGGCACATTCTGCTTATGGTTGTCAAGCATCTGGTTCTACATTAAATGTATCTTCTTCTTCTCATTCTCATGAATGGCTCATTGATTCTAGAGCTTCTTACCACATGGCCAAAAATAAAGCCATTTTTTCTTCTTTAAATGATTGTAACACCAAACATATTTATGTTGGTGATGATAGATCTCTTAGTGTTGTAGGATCTGGAACCATTCATCTAGATAATGGTCAGTTGAATGATGTACTATGTGTTCCTACCTTGTCATGCAACCTTCTATCTGTTTATCAGTTAACTCATTCAGGTGAAGAGAAAATAGGAGAATTCTCACCTCATGATGTTGTAATCAAGGACCTCAAAGATCCTAGACATATTTTAGCTACTGGAATTGCTGATGATTCCACAAGGTTGTATAAGTTTGACAACTTTGGTTCATCATTTCTTCCCTCCGTTTTTGTTGCTCATAATGATGAAGTGAGAAAACTTTGGCATGAGCAATTTGGTCATTTAAACTATTTCTCTTTTCAAACTCTATGTAAAGAAAATATGGTGGCAGGTCTTTCTATGCTATCTTGCCAAGATGGTGTTTGCTTCGGATGTGTACTCGGAAAAAATCATCGAGATAGTTTTGAGAGACATGCCTCTTGGCACACTTTAACCCCTTTGCAACTTGTGTACAGTGATTTATGTGGTCCACTTCCTGTTGTTTCTTTCTTTGGTTGCAAGTACTTCTTAAATTTCAATGATGATTTTTCTAGACGCACTTGGGTATACTTCTTAAAACTCAAGAGTGAAGTTTTTAACATGTTATTGACCTTTAAGGCCTTTTTTGAGAAAAAATCTTGACATCAAATTCTTAAGTTAAGATCAGACAATGGAGGAGAATATGTTAAGAACAAATTTATCAACTTTTTCACTGAGCATGGCATTCAATTACAACATATTGTTCCATATAATCCACAAAAAAATGGTGTAGCTGAAAGGAAGAATCGCACCTTAAAAGAAATGGCCAATTGTATGCTTAAATCTAAAGGACTTGGTCTCAATTTTTTGGCAGAAGCAATTAACTATGCAAATTAAATAATAAATTGCACTCCTACTAAGGTTTTAAAGAATATAACTCCAAAATGAGCTTGGAGCTCAATCAAACCAGATGTAAGTCACTTTCGTGTTTTTGGAAGTGATGCTTGAGCCCATATTCCAGATGCGAAACATAAAGCCTTAGAACGTAAGAGTGAAAAATGCATTTTTGCTGGATATTCTGAAGATGTCAAAGAATATAAACTTCTTCAAATAAAATCCAAAAATATAATCATTAGAAGAGATGTAAAATTTGATGAAAATATATCGTCCTACAATCCTATTTTGGCGGGTGTGCCACCTTTGGCCTGTGAGCCTGATTCGTCGTATGTGCCACCTCTCTCTATCTCTTCTATTTTTTGTAGCATTCCTTCTAGTTCAGGTGATGACAAAAAGGATGAAAATCCTCCTCCACCTCTTAAATATATTTCTTCTGCTCCACTGCTTCCAAGATTGGTTCGCTCTACTCGGGATGCAATAGGTTCTCTTGCAAGTGACCTTGCAGATCAACGACATACACATTCTCATTTTGAAAGAGCCACTTCCTTATTGGCTCAAGTTCCAGAAAATCCCGATCTAGACACCTTTGAAGAAGCTTCCGATCATCCAGATTGAGATGAATCTATGAATGAAGAATATTGTTCCTTATTGGAAAACGATACTTGGGATCTTGTTCCTCTTAAAAAAGGAAGAAAATTTGTCACATGCAGATGGGTTTACAAAACAAAGTTTGGACCAAATGGAAAATTTGATAGACATAAAGCTCATCTTGTTGCTAAAATATTTTCATAATTTGAAGGCATTGAATATAATTAAACCTTCTCTGATTCCATCTAACCCACTTACACACTCTCAGTCCATATATAAAATTTCAATTTCAATTCAAAACCCACAATCTTCAATTTCCTTTCCACACAAAACTGCATTCAACTTTTATCCCTAGATAATTTTAACAATCTGGGCAAACTCAATATTTACCAACCTGGAAATTTCAAAAATATATCTGGAAGCTTTAATATCTCAAATATGAGATTTGAGATATTAAACTAAAATCCTCTTATGGTTATAGACCCACAATCTCCACTATGCATAAAATTTCACACACTCAGTTATATTCTCAATTTGGGTAAAGTGAGTTAAATTTCGAAACCCTTCAATACCTATGGTTCAACCAAAGGATAAAATTTCAATCCATATAATATGCTCTTTCAATTAAATCCAAACAAACCTCATACCTAAGGTCTGTCATTTGATTTATTCACGGCGAGAACCCTTTTCCAAATGGTATCATCGTAGCTATAGGTTTAAACACCCATATAACTATCATGTCCCACAACTTATATATATCTCGCTTACCTTTCGCATATAACTATAACATGCCCACATACAAATTCATTTATACAAGGTTTGGCTTTATATATATCAACATAGAATTAGATTCGGGCCCATAGCAACTTATGTACCTTTCTGTTAATCCCTTCACAATGTAAAGACATGGCCACTGTTTGATCCTTTGATCAACACATCCAACGAGAATCGTATTTTTTAACCTTCGAAATTTAACACTAAAAAAAATGCGAAATAGTCAGTTTTAAAATACCACCTCTGCCTTACGTGTCAAACGCAGACCCATATCGCGTTTTTTTCAACAAATCCACTTACCACTTATGGGGTCACGCGAAACTATCGGTTTCGATAAAGAAACCCACCTTTACTATTCCTCATTCATGGTTCCATCTTCTCAATCATTCATGGTTTTGTTTCTCCAGATTTTGCATGTAATTTTTCACACAATAACTCGGCTTCCTCTATTCCGTTATCTTGATTCTTCAATAGGTTTGTTGGTTCGTCACTGAACTTCAATTACACGGTAACTGTGTAATGTTATCCTCGTAGTACATTGTATGATGCTAATTTTGATTCGAAATACATCCAGGCAATCTTATCTCACAATTTAGAGTTTCAAGCAATTTCTTTGTACTTGTCCTCGATCCTTTCAAAGATCGAAGACTGTAATCCTCCTCTAGTATTCTCAAGGGTATATGCAAACCCTTATTTCATTTCAACTCGAATTACAGTATTAACTCTGTCTCGTTACTTAAATTAACCCTCCAAATGATATGTGGAGTCACCATTCAACCACTTAATGCAGAGTTCTGTCTCCCCTTATTCATAAATTATGAACACTTACAATCTACGATTCAATCAAACACACACACATAATCTTGAACAATTTTTCATATATACATAACTCATAATCAATTCTTCATATATACAATTATAACCAATTTACAAAAACCCTGTCTCTGGCCTGATATTCAATTCGATGGCCTTCTATCCTCACTACTCTACACAGCTCTGAACCCTTCCAACTACTTACTCGTATGCTTACATTTATACAAATTAACAATGAATCAATTCAGCTTCCTTAACAGCTCATCAAAGACTCTTGGAATTCTCCAAAGTCCCAAAGTTAGGCTCAATTCCTAAAATAACTGAAACTGACTCTTCACCTTCCTAACGTAATGAAATTCCCCTCATGTTCTCTAATGGTTCGAGAAAATTTACAATTCCTCACTATTTTATTCAAAATACTAATAATTACATGAAAATTTAAAAATATGAGACCCCCATTTGTCCACTTAGATACAAAGTATTTTATTGTGCCTAATGCCCCTACAGCATACTCCCATGGTTCAAATTGATCATGATCTTCTGATCATGTGTCTTCAATCTTTGTTTTCTTAGGTCCCATACTCTGTTTTGTCGTTGTCCGTTATCTGCATTATTCTCCAACTGCACTCCTCCAGGTCTCCATATCCAGTTCTGCAATTTACCACCAACTGTACTTTCACATTCTGCTCTTGTCTTTCCTTTGTTAAGATTCCTCTGCTCTCTTGTTGCCCTCTACTACTTCTGAGACATCTTCATCATTAGTCTTCTGATGCTTTCAATCTCAATGTCCAGCTTATCTTCTAGCTGAAATTTCCTCTGCTGCTGCTTCCAATTTCTATTGCTGCCAATGTTGTTGTTGTTACTGCCTCCAAGAATTTTGCTTCTTTTACTCCAGCTCTTGCTCTTAATTGCTGAGCCCTTGCAACCACCCTATCATCCATACCCTCTTGTCTTCCGCTACAGAAGAACTCTTCTTGAATATCTCTTAAGATATCTCCCTCTACAACATTTTTATTTTCCTCATCACCTGCAAATTTCTCTTCAAAAAGTAAATTATCATTTAATTCTCTATTTGCAGTAACATACTCATTCAATATACTAGTAAGCATAATCAAATTTTGCAAACTAGTATCTGCTCCTCTTCTTTTCACAGCTTCAAGCATTTCCACTCTAGTGTCTGCAATTTCCTTCTCATGTCTAATTGTTTCCAGCAAACATTTCAGCCATCTCTACTGTACTTGTTTCACATCCTCAATATGCTACAAATTAAATTCAACATCTTCTTCTTCCTCTTGGACAATCTTCATTAATTGTCTTTCATCCCCTTGATTTATTCTAGCGACCAAATCGAGTTCTTCAATCACTGTATCTTCATCTTCTATCATAATAGAATTCTGATTCTTCATCACTGTAGCAACTTTTAAAATCTATACTCCAGTCTTCTCTTGGCTCATCAGACAAGCCAATTTTTCCGTGTCACCAACAGTAACAAGTTTCTGCATATGAGACATGACTGTCTCACCTTATTTTTCCAATAGTCCCTCTTCTCTCAAGACAAATTCAAATGATGGATTGTCTTCTGCATCACCTGTAAGCATAATCAAACTATTAGTGTCAAAATCACAAGACCCAATGGTCTCACTTGCTGATCCAGCCACCAAATTTTCTTTCTGTAGTTCTAAGTCTCCTTCAAGACCCAGAAAATCTTCACTATCTTTCTCCTCAGCTTCTAGAGTTATCTCCACTATTCCAACCACCATGTTAAAATGATGACACTTCACTATGTTTTCAGCCAACATAGTTTCTCTTTCATTCAATTCTCTGACAATTTTCACTGGCTGTCCCTCTTTGCCTGCATGATTAACACATGAACCTTCAGAACTAAAATTACAAGGTCTCAATACATCTTCCTCCTCTAACAACACATCAGTATGTTGTTCTGAGTTTCCTTCCAGACCCTCTGTCAGCACATCAGTATGATGATTTTCATACTTCATGAGACTGTCAGCTAGCCTCTCCTTCTTTCCATCATCTGCTTCATGAACACTATTCATGAATACTTTCCTGCCCTGCTTCCTTAGCAAATTATCCTGTGCATAGGTACTCTGCTTCTCCAATTCTCTTCTTTGAAAATCCAACCTTCTATACAATTCAACAACTTCAATTGGAGTAGATTTTGGAAACCTCACACAACGTTTTATACCTTCACTTGTTCTTGACCAATCATCAGATGGTCCTTCACCTCTTGCCTCAATATTCTCATTAGACTCCTTTGTCTTCAATTCCTCCTAAGATATTTCTATCTCAGCATTGATCTGAACGTATTTTAGATTCAATTTCTCCTCCTCAACAAAATTTAAAGCTTGTTCATCTCCCTATGATGTACCTGCAAACATACACAACTCTTTAGTTTTAAAACCACAAGACTTTTCAATCTTGGTTGCTTTCCCAAGCACTTCCCCTTAAATAGATCTACATGTGGAATCTTCAAATTCCATCCTTGACTCAAGAACTCTAAGTTCCTCCTCCTCTGTAGAACCTGTAATCACCTCACAATTGTCAGGTTCAAAAGTACAAGGCTTTACATCATCTAGTTGATATGGACTTGTCCAATACCTCAGGAAATCATCAATGATTTTCTCTTCAGCAAGACAAAATTCTTGCTGACTTAAGTCTTCATCATGGCTCATAAGATCCTTCATAGATCTGTGTTCTTCACCTACACTTTGTTCTGTTTCACAACCAGAAACTTCTTTTCTCAACTCAGCTGCTATGAGTTCCCCTTTCAATAAGGCAATCTCCTTTTGCCTCAACCTCAACTGTAATGGTTGCCATTTCACTCTCTTCTTCATGAGCCAACCAACTCTTTGGATTTCCTCTATCATCCTCTCCAGTTTATTAAAATGTTCTCTAATCTCAGCTATCTATTTCCAATATTTTGCATCAGTCAACTGCTACCTTATGCCATTTTCCTTGGAATCTTCTTTCTCCTTTCTTCTGACGTGGTCTCTCTCAGAACCTTTGCTATCTCTGCTATGACAATCAGTAGTAATCCTTTTCTCCATGATTTCTTCACTCACAAGCTGCACTAAGCCTCTGCAACAACAAGCTCTCTTGCTGCCACTTACCTTACCAATCCTTTCCTCCGGATCTAGGCTTTTGGCAAGTACTGGTTCTCCTTCTGCTGGAACCTTTTGCGCACTCTCTTCTGCTCTCTCAAGGCTTCACTCTGCAACTCGTAGAACTCATTAAACCTCTATTGAATCTCCTCAAGGTTCTGCCACACTTTCCTTTTCACTTTAGAATCCTCTGTTGGACTCTTTCATCACTGCTCTCAAAGCTATGATCTGCTTTTGCTGAGATTTATTCAATTTCCCGCACTCTGAATTATGAAAACAATTCTTCAAACCAGAGTTAAACACCGCTCATCAACTCACCTTCTCTTGAGAATACTGCAATTTCCCCCCCTATTCAACCTTTAGCTGAATATCAGGTTCACTGAAATATCCATGCATGATCTTGTTCTTCTGCAACTCTCTGTTCACTGCAACTCTGTGTATCTTTGCATATTAGATTTTAGAATCTGGTGTTCTTTCCTCTCTCATCACATGCACTCATTCAGATTTAATTACAAAAAAAAAATCCTTTACTTCAAACAAAGCTATTCCAGCTCTGATACCACATGATGCTGGCTAACCCACTTACACACTCTCAGTCCATATATAAAATTTCAATTTCAATTCAAAACCCACAATCTTCAATTTCCTTTCCACACAAAACTGCATTCAAATTTTATGCCCAGATAATTTTAATAATTTGGGCAAACTCAATATTTATCAACCTAGCAATTTCAAAAATATATCTGGAAGCTTTAATATCTCAAATATGAGATTTGAGATATTAAACTAAAATCCTCTTATGGTTATAGACCCACAATCTCCACTATGCATAAAATTTCACACACATTTACATTCTCAATTTGGGTAAATTAAGTTAAATTTCGGAACCCTTCAAAACCTATGGTTCAACCAAAGGATAAAATTTCAACGCATATAATATGCTCTTTCAATTAAATCCAAACAAACCTAATACCTAAGGTCTGTCATTTGATTTATTCACGGCGAGAACCCTTTTCCAAATGGTATCATCACAGCTATAGGTTTAAACACCCATATAACTATTATGGCCCACAACTTATATATATCTCACTTACCTTTTGCATATAACTATAACATGCCCACATACAAATTCATTTATACAAGGTTCAACTTTAAATATATCAACATAGAATTCAATTCGGGCCCACAGCAACTTACGTACCTTTCCGTTAATCCCTTCACAACGTAAAGTCGCGGCCACCGTTCGATCCTTTGATTGATGCATCCAACAAGAATCGTGTTTTTTAACCTTCAAACTTTAACACTAAAAAAAAAATGAAATATGAAATTTTAAAATACCACCTCTGCCTTACGTGTCAAACGCAGACCCATATCGCGTTTTTTTCGACAAATCCACTTACCACTTATGGGGTCACGCGAAACTACCGGTTTTGATAAAGAAACCCGACTTTACTGTTCCTCATTCACGGTTCCATCTTCTCAATCATTCATGGTTCCGTTTCTCCAGATTTCGCATGTAATTCTCCACACAATAACTCGACTTCCTCTATTCCGTTATCTTGATTCTTCGACAAGTTTGTTGGTTTGTCACTGAACTGCAATTACACGGTAACTGTGTAATGTTCTCCTTGTAGTACATTGTGCGATGCTAATTTTGATTTGAAATACATCAAGGCAATCTTATCTCACAATTTAAATTTTCAACCGATTTCTTCGTACTTGTCCTCGATCCTTTCAGAGATCGAAGACTGTAATCCTCCTCCAGTATTCTCAAGGGTATATGCAAACCCTTATTTCATTTCAACTCAAATTACAGTATCAAATATATCTCGTTAATTTAGTTAACCCTCCAAATGATATGTGGAGTCACCATTCAACCACTTAATGCAGAGTTCTATCTCTCCTTATTCATAAATTATGAACACTTATAATCTACGATTCAATCGAACACACACACATAATCTTGAACAATTTTTCATATATACATAACTCAGAATCAATTCTTCATATATACAAATATAACCAATTTACAGAAACCCTGTCTCTGGCCTGATCTTCAATTCGATGGCCTTCTATCCTCACTACTTTGCACAGCTCTAAACCCTTCCAGCTACTTACCCGTAGGCTTAAATTTATACAAATTAATAATGAATCAATTCAGCTTCCTTGACAGCTCAACAAAGACTCTTGGAATTCTCCAAAGTCCTAAAGTTAGGCTCAATTCCTAAAATAACAGAAACTGACTCTTCACCTTCCTAACTTAATCAACTTCTCCTTATGTTCTCTAATGGTTCAAGAACATTTACAATTCCCCACTATTTTATTCAAAATACTAATAATTACATGAGAATTTAAAAATATGAGACCCCCCTATGTCTACTTAGATACAAAGTATTTTATTGTGCCTAATGCCCCTGCATCATTCTCCCTGTTTCCAAAATGAATTCTATCTGCCTTGTTCTTTCCCTTGCTACCTCCTTTAAATGGGAATTCCATCAAATGGATGTTAAATCTGCCTTCTTACATGGAGATTTGCATGAAGAAATCTACATGGAACAACCCCCTGGATTTATCCAAACTGACTCTAGCCTTGTTTTTTGCCTTAGGAAGTCTCTCTATGGTCTCAAACAATCTCCTTGGGCTTGGTATGCCAAAATGGATAGATTTCTTTTAGATAATGGCTTTTCTAGGTGTCATTCTGACAACATTGTATACACCAAGAAAATGGGTAAGTCCTTCACCATCCTTGTTCTTTATGTTGATGATCTTATCCTTATGGTTAGTGATCCCAATCATATAAACCATGTGAAGTCTAGCCTCAAAAATAGGTTTTAAATGACAGACTTAGGACCCTTACATTATTTCCTTGGTCTTTAAGTCTTGCAATCTAAAGAAGGTATTACCCTTTCTCAGTCCAAATATGCCTGTGATATTCTACGCCACTTTAACATGGAAGACTGTAAGCCAACCCCTTCACCCTTTTAGTCTGGAGTCAATATTTCGGTCACTTGTACTACCCCTGAAATTGATGCTACCTTATACCGTAAACTTTTTGGTAAACTTCTGTATCTAACCCATACTCGTCATGACCTTTCCTTTTCTGTTGTTCTTGTTGCTCGGTTTATGCACAAACCTCATGAAAGTCACTAGAAAGAAGCTAAAAGAATACTTCGATATATTTGAGGTATAGTTCAGTTTGGGATGCTTTATAGTACAGGAGCATATGCATTTTTTTATTGGTTTCATTGATTCTGATTGGGCTAGTGACCCTGATGATTGAAATTCTACTGCAGAATATGTCTTCACTCTTGGTTCGGGACCTATTACATGGTCTTGTAAGAAACAAAGTGCCATCTCTCTTTCTTCAGTAGAAGCAGAGTATATTGGTGCAGTTGAAGCCAACAAGGAAGTCATGTGGCATCGTCAGATCCTGTCTGAATTTGGTCTTCATCAACAACATATAAATACACTTTAGTGTGATAATCAGAGTGCCAATCAGCTATGCAAAGATCCAATTCAGTGTCAGCGTATGAAACACATTGAGCTCCACATAGACTTCGTCAGAAAGATCATTGATGATTGTGTTCTTGAAGTCCAGTATTTTCAAACCAATGATCAAGTAGCTGATATCTTTACAAAGGCTCTCATAGAAGTGAAGTTTACCAAACTTCGATCCATGCTTGGAGTTCAGGAAAGTTATCATTAAGGGTGGATAGGCTTTAATGCCTCCTTCCTTCTCCTATTGTGTCACCTTTGTAGATCCTTCAATCCTATCCCAAGTTTCTCTTAAGGTGGGATGTTAGGATATTTCGAAATATAGGAAATAGGCTCCTTTTGTGTCACCTTTGTAAATCCTTCAATCCTGTCCCAAGTTTTTCTTAAGGGGGGATGTTACGATATTCCAACACATAGGAAATAGTTAAGTATAACTTGGTCTAGTGTAGAGTTGGGTAAAGTGTGTTTCTTTACTATGTACATTTGTAACTTATAATCTGACTATCATGATTTGTAGTGATCCGATGGTTCACTCTGTCCTCGGTATTAAAGACACTTGATTCGTGGCTTAACACCCGATTGGTCCGTGATCTCTATTTAAAGAGCATGGAGGGTCATTTTTCTGGTAGCCGTTTATGAGAGAAACATATGTAACTTTCTTTTTTATATTAATAAATTTCGTGAAGTGGCCACGTTGGCTCAAGCCATAGATTGTTTCCCTCTTCGAGGGTTTTAACCATGTGATATATTGGTGTACCGATTTGTGATCTGCTTTTGGGTGGTTGGTGTTTGATCTAAGGAACTTACCATGTAAATTCCTACATAGGGTGCCCTTCAAATTTTCTTGTGTTGTAGACCCAATAGAAAAAAATCACTGTGGAACACCTCACCCTCATTAGTTCTACTAATTAAAGATCATTGTATATATTTTGGTGCTCAATCATGAAGGAAATCCAATTAGTTTGGGCACCAAGGTTAAGGTGGACTTCAATATCCGTCAAATATATTGGTAAGACACCCTTATAAAAACATAAGTTAACAAAATTTTCCAATGTTCCTCTCAAAGTAGGCCAAAGGTTTGTCGAGATATTCTTTTCCATCACACCACAACTCATTAATTCTACGATTATAAAATATGTGAATTTTTTTAAATGATTAATATATTAAGATATTTCATACATTAAGATATTTATATCTATTAACCAATCATTTTCATCAAATGAATATGTCCCTCTAAAATCTAGGACTACCATTTGGGCATTCACTTCTTTTTCACAAGATATAGATGCCTCTACATTTATTTATTCTTTAATAAATCTAATGGTTTACATGTTAATCTCCAAGTTAGTTAGTGAACATGAAATTAAACACACAAAAATCAATTATAAGTTACAATAACCCAATAATAATATATTAAAGAACCCAAAGTGTTTCATACCATCCCACTAGTTGAAGAACTCCATGAAATGAATCTGCAAGATAAAATTGAAACATGTATAAAATAAAAAAGAGCTTTCCATGAATAATATAGATTTTATATGCATCGATATTAAACAACACCTTCCAATTTTATGTAACTATGTTTCTGATAACCAATTCATTTTTATAAGCAATTTTAAAAGACATGATGCAAGGATCTACATAAAACTTGTTCCCACCTTGAATTTTTGAGTCAATACACCTGTCACTTATTAAATTATTTCTCCTAAAGCCACACTTATGTGTTGTGTTGATCATTAATTAAAATGAGTCATTTTTGAATTAAACCTTGAGAAGCCATGTATCGAATGTTATGACAGATGGTGAAACATTTAAGGGATGGTTGAAGAGAAACGATGTAAGACAAGTCACGTGCCTAAAACCCGAAGCATATGTACGAAAAAGGTCAAAATATAAAGCAAAAAGGTAAGGGTAATGCAAAAGGGCAAAGGAATGGTGCAAAGGACGCAAAACGATATTATTAAAAGGCTTGCCGCTTTCATAATATGCACGTGAGGGAACTCTTCGTATGGGAAATTCCGAGGGGGTCAAGAAGCAAAAGGGGGAAGAGACCCGTACCCCCGTGGAATTACAGTGACGTGCCACGGGGTGGACCCAAGGTAAGGGTGATGTGGCAGAGCAAAGCGCAGGTAAGAGTGATGTGGCAGAGTGAAGTGCGGGCCCTAGAGGCCTGTATGCTATGTATTTAACCAGTCTTACGAAGAATATGTTTCAAGAACCGTGTGGTTTATGCAGCAGAAAGGTAAGGTAAGTTTCTAGGTGAGATGGTATCGAGGCTCGTACTAGTATTAAACTTGGCACGTGATGTTCACCTACTTCCAGCTGACACCCAATCCCTATACGCCGCGTGCTCCACTATCAGTGTCCTTACGACACTCACCTCGCTTACTTCACCTCTCCGCCTTTTACCCCAGAACTTTCAGTCTTAGATAACGGTCCTCCCATATTTTACTGCAGTAAAATTTACAGGTCTTCCAACTACGCTATAAACTAAGTGGGAGCTAGTGCCAGGTCTACCCGGTCACTGTCAGTACCCCCGCGTCGTTTCCTGAGCAAATTTGCTACTGCACAGGTATTCCATCCCTCATATTCCCTCTGCTTTCCTTTTTTTTTTCAAAGTTTTGTATGTCAGACATGGGAAAGGGCACACCCAAGAAAACTGAACCAGAGACTCCTCAGGTCTGTGAAACCAGAAACCCTCCCGGGTTCGAGCCTTTCATTGACTTGCAAGCCGAAATCTGTGATCCCCAATACCCTTTTCCCATCAGCAGTATAAAACCCAAGCTTTTTAGGCGACATACTCGACAATAGGGATCGATATCGGGTGGTTGTATCAGGTTTATATCATCAAATTACCCCCCCAGTCTATCCGGTGGTCGATTTTATTTGTTGGCTTAGAGATGCCTACGATGAGCGCCGAGGCATGTTTACCTCTACTCAGGGGAATAAGATTTTTTCTCTTTCTCCCGACATTATCAGGCAAGCACTTCACTTTCCCATCAGTGCCAGCTATACCAGTTTTAGTGAAATGACTTTAACCTCCCAGTTCACTAAATTTCCATGGGAGCACCAAAGAGACTTCATTTCCTCTATAACCAACAACTAGGCTATGTCTCTTCCTTCTGCAGAGCCTTTCCCGTTGAGTCTGTTCAAACAAGAAGTGCAGCCCATCCTTGCTCTCATCGCAGGTCTCTTAGGTGTAGGCGGTTTGGGGGAAGTTTCCAGGGCATGTGTTTATTTCTTGCGGTTAATGTCTCAAACGGGGGTAGTTCTGGATGTTCCTAGCTTCTTGGCTGCTAACATTCAAACCTAGTTCCAAGAGCTTTCAAAAACCGGTCACTTCCACTTTTGTTCGATGGTCTTCTACCTCTTCTTATAACAACATGTTGATAAGTTCGAGAGTTTCGGTTTAGATAGGGTATACGATGTAAATTCTCAACCCAAACCATTTTTTGACTGGAACTTTGCATTACGCCAATTACCAAATGGGGTGGGTTATTCCAGGTTTCTAGATGAGTTCATGCCCATTGTCTACACTATCATCCATGACTCACCCTCACCTAGGTTTTTTCTTGAAATGAAGAGCTGGCTACAAGCTAGTAAAACCCAGAGCACCGGGGATTGGTATATCTTTGACAATTACACTGAAATTCGGGTCTATGGAGCCGAGGTTCCCCCTTACCAGCTACCTGTGTTTCTTGTTCGACGAGTTTATGCTCTGGATTATATTTGACAGACTCTCAAGTCTGACCAACTCCACTTTGTCTCTGCAAAGAAGGGTTTCATCCTGAAACTCCCTATCACTATTGGCCCATTTATTGTGAATTCAAGACATGCCATCCCCATTGTTGAGAAGTTGCTGCAAGGCATGGACCTAAGATAGGGGAAGACTTGGCCCTATGATCCCCGGTAGATTATCTCTAAGAGAAGAAGGAGGAACAAGTCTACTCCTTATGCACATGAATCGAGACTGTTTATAGAGTGGAGAGCTAACCCTGAAACTTGGCCTTTGATTTCACAGATGGAGACAGATTCATCTGCCACAAGGGAAGGAGGAGAAGTGAGTAGAGGCCAAGAAGAAGAAGAAATGGGTCCCTCAGTAACAGGTTCCCCCCTTCGCAAAAAGCAGAAAACAGTCTCAAGCGAGGCAGAAGTCATAGGGGAAGAACAACTGCTTGTGCCATTTACACCATATGGCCAACCTGATGGGAGAAAAGCTGGGATTAAAGTGCTGAGAGACAGTATCACCTCCTCTGACTAATCTCAAGTCTTATAGGCCATTGGAGATTATACCTCACCAGTTGTAATTGAAAGGAGCCTGAAAAACAGAACGTTCGGGGATAAATACAAGGCCGAGCTCGAAGGTTATGTGGAAAAATATCATACTAGGGTTTCAAATTCCATGAATGTGGATACAAAACACCTGGTATTATATATGGATGAGTCCATATTGGATCCTAATGCAGGTACCACTAGTTACAGGATGCTTGAGTATGCAATTGACATGGCCATGGTACCAGCACCCGACAAATGCAACCTGTTCCAGGTGGTGGGTGATATGTTGAAAGACGAGGTAATGCGGGTCACTATTGCACTGAGAAAATTGGAGAAAAAGCATGAACATGTGAGGGCGACCTTGAAGAAGGAACAGGCAAATTCCTGCACTCTTTCGAATCAAGTACGCGGTCTCACAGAGTCGATCAAAGGAAAAGAAACTGGAGACTCAAATTTGCAGCGCTATGTGATTGAGAAATTGCAAAGGGAGGTTGCATCTCTGAAACACAAGGTTAGCATACCGGCATCTCACCATGTTCAAAAGACCAAATTAGCAAAGGTAGAGAGAGGAAAAGTAGACTTGGCTGACTCACTGGCGAAGGAGAAAGAGGAAAAAGAAAAAATTGCAGAAACAATGGCCACTCTTCAGAGCAGGCTGACAGAGCTACAGACTACCTGGCACACGCACAGCTGTGTGCCAACTACAACCCTACCAGAGACTAGTTCGCTGTCCGAGCAGGTGACTACAACGAAGGCTGCAAATGATGTATTAGAAAAGCAGGCTTCCACCGCGAGGCTGAGAATCACCGATTTGGAAACCTCTTTGGCTGAGAATACCAGAAAAATAGAGATATTGCAGAAGGAGATTGAGCAGGAAAAGAAGGCAAGAGTCGACTAGCAGAAGACCATCACTGATCTCAACAGCCACCTGAAAGGTAATATCACCCTCAGGGATGGAAGAAGGATAATTTGGTCAGAGATAATTTCGGCAGTAACAAAGCAGTGAGATTTCCTGAAAAATCATCAAGGAAACAAAATCTTCTGTACTCTATCTCAGAAGGAAGTTTCAAGAGAGAAATATCAACTTGTCTAATAGAGCCCAGCACGCCAGGAGATATGTTTCTTTCTTGAAAGGGTTGAAAGTTGGTGAGGTGGAGCAGCATGGCATAGCAAATCTGTTCAAGGAAGCTGTCGAATTTCAAAAGATTATTGATAAGGAGTCTGCCAGCGTTATAGTTTCAAGGGTCCTACAACTGGTGGCAGCCAACATGGATCAGTTCGATGCAGTTTGGGCCGAGATCACAATAGCTAAAATCCCATCATGCTGGGATTCTACCACTCCTTCCATGCTACGACCATTAACAGAATATGAAACACGTCTCCAGGAAGAAAGGGACCGAACGGATATCTTGTCAGACAAAACCACTCGGTTAAAAGCTGAGACAATTGTTTCATCCCTCCACCCAGAATTCACTCTCCATTTGATAAAACATAAGATCCCCATCGACGCAAGTTTCGGTGACCTCACTGAAGTCTACATCAAGGTGGAAGGTTTCGCAGCGATGCCTGAACCATCAGCGGACAATTAGCAAAGATGCACCCAGTTTTCCAGTCAGATCGCCATCTCATCAGCTAATGTTCCACCACCAGTGTCAGCAACCACCTCAACCCCTTCTCATCAATGAAATACTATCAATTCATGATTCGGCCCTAGTGGCATTTTTATTTTTACTTTAGTTAATTACTTTTAAGTTTCAAGTGGAATTTATATTCCACTCCAGCATTTTACTTTCTGCCAAGACTGTTGTTTAATATTTTGTTTCAAAACGACCTAGTGCCTAACTGAAAATGATGAGAGGCCTTTATTCCTCATCATAAGTATTGGTTATTTTGATAAAGACCTCTAACAAATTCCTGGCATGCGAGGAAGATATTTTTCCAAAAAATATCTTCTCGCTCATGTACTGAGGCCTCTATATAAGCAAGGTCAGAAGAGAAAAACAGGTTCCATATTTTCAAACGAATTTTGTTGTGAAAGAATTGTTGTATGCTTGTTGTCGAAATCTTAATAGAAATGCGAAGAGCCCGTTGGGTCTCAGCAAGAAGGAGTTTTACTTTAAGTGAGGATTTTGGTCTTAATGTTTTATAGTGTGTAACTCTGCCCTATGTGATATTGTTTTACTGTTCATTTCGTTGTTTCCACTTCTTTTATATCATGTTCTGGAATGCGAGTGTCTCACTAGTTTTGGTATAAATTTATCACACTGATACTTATACTAAGCTTGTCAAGTGCTTTAAATATGGCTCAGGCATGGTATGCTGTTTCACTTTCCACTTCACTTGTTATTCCTCTATATTAAATACTGTGAGATGTTATTCTTTCAAACCTATTGACATGTATGGATTCTTATCATTTTAAGCCCATCTCATGTTTAGATATGTTTATGGAATTCCCTCTCATTAGTAGTTAATATCCCTTCTATACTTTCTATGCAACAAACTTCTTCTTATTTTTAAATCTTTGTAAAGCATTTTAGAACCCAGCCCTCCTTAAAGAAAGTTGTATTTGAGTTGTCTGATGCATCTATATTAAGGACTCACCCCTTGCCTCTGCAGCATCTTGTTATTTTGCTGACTCTGAGAATATTCTGGTTCCATTTATATTACATCGCCCTGTAAAATTTGAAGTAGTAAGGAGCCTCATGCTGTCAAAAGTCTTGATTTATAACTTACGCTCCTTACTGTATAAGATTTCCTAGGCACTGGTCTTTCACAACTCAAGGCTATCTCTAGGATTGACAACATCTTTTTGGCGCCGTTGCCAGGGAACTGAAGTTGAGATAAATTAAAATCCCTGGGCCTCGAAAAAACCTTATTCACTCTTCAATTAGGTGAGCATGGAGAGTTGAGAGTTGTATATCCCTCACCTTGGCGACTCCACATTAATTTTTTAGGTAAATCTATTTGAAGTCCTGGCTCCTCGGAAGCCACACTTGAGGTCAGATACGTCTCAGCCAAAGATACCTTCTGTTTCTGACCCAGAGAGAATCCTACATAGAAGAAATTGGAGGGGAAGACAATTCATCCATACTGAGATCCCACAATTTTCCTTAGAATACTTTCCGTCATCTTCCTCTCAAGTAGCCCAAGTGCAAGGCTCTGACTCTGCTATGGGAGAAACCGGTTATTACTCAGACAATGTACCTCTGGGAAACATCCAAATAAAGGATGAGGCTGAGTCAATAGATACCACTCGTTACTCATTCCATCCCACTCCAGAGGCTGAAGAGGTTAAAAAAGTTACTGAAATATCTGTCGTTAATATTCTGCCTTTTTCGTCATCACCCCAAGCTATTGTTCAATACATTCCCATTGTCATTCACACCTCACTTCCACCTCCCGCTCCTCTTACACATCAAACTCTTTTGGTACCTCCACCTCCTCCTCCAATGGCTAATGTCCCTGGCTTCTTGTTGAATAAATATGCCCCCCTGGCATTACCTTAAGTGCTAAATGATATGCCACAGGACTATCTAAAAATCCTGCCCCGATTCAATGGGGAAAACGGGATCGAAGCTCAAAAACACCTTGAGGTCTTCTGCTCTTTCGTAGAAAATTTTAATGTCGAACATATCAACATAGTCCTAAGACTGTTTGTGAAATCTCTTGATGGTGAAGCTAGAAAATGGTTCAAGACACTGGGAGACCGTTCTGTCACCACTTGGGAAGGAATGGAGGACACTTTTCTTATAAAATGGGGAGAGAAGAAAGATCATGGAAATTGTCTTACTAAGTTTAACACACTCAAGAAAAGATATAATGAAGGGGTGGCTGAATTTATTAAGAGATTTAACAAGTTGTATCTGAGCCTCCTCGCTGATATGTAACCTCACAAGACTGCTGCCAAGGTAGTTTTCATGGCAGATTTTGACTCCGAGTTTGGTTTCTCTCTGAGAGAAAGAAAGTCGGCCACCCTGGATGATGCCCAGACAGATGCACTGGAGCTTGAGGCAAACTTTTCCTCCACTGGTAAATCCAAGGGAAAATCCGAACAGGATACTAGAAGAAGAGGGAAAGAAGAGGTATCCACCTCGAGCCAAGATAGAGATTCAGCTAATGAAAGGATTGAGGAGATGAAAAAGATGATTAAAAATCTTTCGAGTAAGCTGGTTAAACTTGAAATGGAGGCCAAGAATACATCCTCTAAGAATTTCAAAAATGCTCCAAACAAAGGTTATAATCCTCAATACAGGAAGCCACCCTTGTAGATACTATGAAGGGAACGAAAGGAGCAGCAAGACCAGGTACCACACCTTCTATACTTGGAAGGTCAAGTAGATGGTCCTACCGAAGACATTACTTATGAGCAAGAGGAGGCATACCTTGCTTTCTAAAATAGTGATGAAGTGGAATTCCCCCTACATGAAAGTGATGAAGTGGAGGTGCAGGCACACACAAAAGGAAAAAATAATGAAGACACTGAAGATCCTGAGATTGATGACTACAACAAGTAGTTCGTCGATTTCATGCAAGCTCAGTTCAATAGAAGATATGACCTCAGATCTTCCAGGAAGAGAACTCGCACTTAGGATCAATAGGAGGACACACCTCAAGAGGAAGCACCTGCTCAGAAGGAGGCCATGGCTCAAAGGACCCCAGACAAAGGTAAGAGGCCTCTTAACCAATCTTTGCAGTCTGCTGATCAAATTCCTTCATCTTCACAAGGGTCTACACTCCCTAGTGTCAAGCCAATAATAAAAGAAGTCAAACCTCTCCCCTAGAACAAGGACCCGAAAGATAAAGAATCAAAAGAAGTGTTAGTAGATAGGCCCCCCTCTACCTTCAGTCTACAAAAGGAGCTTGAGAAGGTAAAAATCCCAGTTCCCTTGACCGAATTGTTAAAACAACCTGCATATCAGTCCCATGTCACATCCTTTATGCTACCCCCGGAATTAATACATATTCTAGATAGTTTGGACCTTCAAGAAGAAAGGCCTATGGTTGTATTTGGCCCACACGTTGAAGAATTAGATGCTGCCACTCCCTCATTTTATGTGTCTTTAGTAATACATGACCTGCTGTTTCATAACTGTATGTTAGATTCAGGAGCCTCTCATAACCTTTTGCCCCTCTCGGTCATGGAACAACTAGGACTACAGATCACCTACCCATACAAAGACCTCTATTCATTTAACTCCAAAAGAGTTAAGTGCCTAGGCATGATAAAGGACTTAGTGGTCAATCTGGCTCAGATCCCAGCAAAAAGTGTAGTGATGGAAATTGTGGTGGCTGACATTCTAGCTCGCTTTAGCATGCTACTGTCAAGATCTTGGGGGACTAAAATTGGTGGATCAATCAAGATGGACCTAACCTATGCCACTATCCCTGTCTTTGGTGGCCAGGAGAGGAGGCTGTACTGGGAAACTAGATTTGTTAAGACAGTTACCAAGGCAGATGACTCAGTTAATTCTTCAGTTTATAGCAGGGAGGGAGATTTTTCATGTTTGATGTTGGAGGAAGATCAGGAGTACACTCGTGAACCATCATTATACTAGATCAAGACAGGGCAATCAATAGAGAGTCCTGAATCTGAAATCTGGACACTTCATTTTGATGGGGAAAACTCCAGAGAAGGTAATGGGGCTGGGGTATTATTCATTTCTCCTACAGGCCAATGGGTCCCTTTGTCTTTCAAGCTGGAGTATGACGCCACCAATAATGTGGCCGAGTATGAAGCACTTCTGTTGGGGCTACAAACAGCCAGGAGCATGAACATACAAAGTCTAAAGGTTATGGGAGATTCGAAACTGGTAGTCAGACAAGTGAATAATTAGTGCCAAGCCAAACATCCTAGGCTAAGGGCTTCTAGGAACAAAGTTTGGGATCTGGTGGAGAATTTCTTCTTAGCATTCAATATCTAGTTCATGCCTCGGGAACAGAATAGGATGGAAGATTCCCTTGCAGTGGTAGCCAGTACTTTCCATCCACCTCAGAACCCTCTCTTGAGATATGAAATTGAGGTACGATATCGGCCATCAATCCCAGACAACATCAAACATTGGCAAGTGTTCGAAGATGAGGAACAGGTGAAGAGATTCTTGGAAATAGTTGGGGAATTTTCCAACATGGAGATTGATACTTGTGAAGAAGAGGAGGCTGAAAACACTTCAGGAGATAAATGGGAAGAAAAGGTGGCTGGCCAAAAAATTTTGCAGCTGAAAGGGAATGTCATTCCCCGAGGACTAGTGCCCTTAGAAAGGTTGTTTAACAAGAATGATGTTCTACTGCAGCCAAACAAAGCTATGGAGGAGAATCAGGTAGAAGATCTAAATCTTGGCACTGAAGCTGACCCCAAAATCGTGAAGTTGTCCAAGAAGGTCCTGGAAGAATATAAAGAGCTCTACCAGAAATTATTCCAGACATATAAAGACGTGTTTGCATGGTCTTATCAAGACCTAAAAACCTTCAATATTAGCATCATGCAACATAAAATTCCACTGAAGGGAGATGAAAAACCACATAAACAGAAGCTTATAGAGATAAATCCCCTTTTGCTACCCTCTATTGAGAAAGAAATTAAGAAACCGTTGAAGGCCAAAATCATTGTACCATTGAGATATTTTGAGTGGGTAGCAAAATTAGTCCCTGTATGGAAGAAGAATGGAGAAACAAGGCTATGTGTTGATTTCAGGAATCTGAACAGAGCATCCTTAAAAAATAATTATCCACTACCAAAGATGGATCACATCCTACAGAAAGTGGTAGGAGCTGCTTGAATGTCAATGATGGACGGGTTCTCTGGGTACAATCAGGTGGCTGTACTACTAGAAGATCAGAAGAAGACTGCCTTTACCACTCCATGGGGGACGTTTATGTATGCCAGGATGCCTTTTGGTTTTATTAACGTAGGGGCCACTTTTCAGAGGGCCATGGATATTTCCTTTGTTGGGGAGAAAGATAAGTTTGTGGTGGTATATTTGGACAACATTATTATGTTTTCAAAAGATGATGCAGAGCACATTGAACATTTTCACAGAACTTTTGAGAAGTGTAGAAGGTATGGCCTCTCCCTCAACCCATAGAAGTCTTTGTTTGCACTGGAAGAGGGCAAGATTTTGGGACATCTTGTAACCAAAGATGGAGTAAAGATAGACCCTAAGGGAGTAGAAGTTATAAATGGCATTTCCCTTGCTAGAAATAAAATGGAAGTTCAGGTGTTCCTAGGCCGTATAAACTTTCTGAGGAGGTTCATCCCTAACTATGTTGAGATAGTTAGGCATATAACTGGCATGCTGAAGAAGGATAATGAGGTAAAGTGGTCACAAGAATCACGAGAGGCCTTTGCCAGGATTAAAAATGCATTTTCCGAAGCCCCTGCGCTAGCAGGACCAGATTATGCCAAACCTTTTATGATCTTTTCATTTGCATCACCTCACACAGTGGTAGGGGTTCTATTGCAGAAAAATGAATAAGGGTATGAGCAACCTATCGCCTTCTTTAGTCAGGTGCTCCGTGATGCTGAGCTGAAATATAACATATTAGAAAAGAAGGCATACGCTCTAGTAAAGTCTCTTAAAGCCTTTCGTATGTATGTCCTGTAGTCCCATGTCACTTCGTTTGTGCCCATAGCAGCTGTTAAAGATATCCTTCTCCAGGGAGATAGTGAAGGAAAAAGAGGGAAATGGATTGCCAAAATACAAGAGTATGATCTAGACATCAACCCTACCAAGCTAATCAAGGGACAAGGGTTAGCCAATATCTTGTCCAAATCAAACTGTCAGGCTCTGGGTATAAATCTATCCATGATAGCAAGCAAGGAGTCAGAGAAGAAAGAAGAACCACAGGGAGTAGAGATAGCTTCCCAGAAGACACATATGAAGTACCTCATCAGCCCGTGGTACAAGGAGATAGTGGAATATATTCTAACACTTAGTTCCCCGCTTAGCTGTGACAAAGCTAAATACAGAACACTGAGGTTGAGGTCACAGAAGTACGTTGTTGCAAACGATCGGTTGTACTGGTGAGACCCCTCAGGCATCCTGCTCCTGTGTCTCACAGAAGAAGAGGTAGAGAGTATAATGGCCGAGTTTCATGAAGGAATCTGTGGGGGTCATTATAGCTGGAGGGTCACTGCCCACAAAATCCTGAAAGCTGGTTTCTACTGGCCTAAAATCTTTGGGGATGTGTTTTCCCAGGTCAAAGCTTGTGAGAAATGCCAAATATTTGCTGAAATACAGAAGCTAGAACCTCTTCCCATGATCCCTGTTCATGTGGATGAACCTTTTCAGCAGTGTTGAATTGACTTTATCAGCGAAATACATCCTCCATCAAGTGCTAAACATAAGTGGATACTAACTGCCACAGATTATTTCACGAAGTGGGTGGAAGCTATACCTGCCAGGAATGCAACAGATACTGTGGTAATAAAATTCATGGAAGAAAATATCATATCCAGATTTGGCTGCCCTACCAAGATAGTGACCGAAAATGCACAGGCCTTTAAATCTACAAAGTTTGTCAGCTTCTGTCAACAGTATAATATTGCACTAGGCCACTCTACAGCCTATTACCCACAAGGAAACGACCTGGTAGAGTCTTCAAATAAAATGCTGGTGAGAGAACTGAAGAAGGCTATCAATGAAAACCAGAAAAATTGGGATTCCTAGCTGAAATTCGCTCTGTGGACAAACAAGATTACCAGCAAGAGAGAAACTGGGAAGTCCCCGTATGAATTAGTATATGGGAGGGCAGAAGTTTTCCATGTACAGTTAGCATTACCAGTAGATTGATTCATGCAAGAAAGCCAAGAGGAACCTGATGATGTGACCAGAAGAATCAACCAGATGGTGGAGCTAGAAGAAACACAGAACCAGGTAAGTTAGAGGCTAATTGAATATCAGGAGAAAATGAAGGATCTTTTCGATCAACATGCCAAGGACAGGAAGTTACATATTGGGGATTTAGTGCTCAGATGGGATATTCAAAGGGCTGATAAAGGGAAACACAGTAAATTCGACCCCCTCTGGTTCGACCCCTTTAAAATTGTAGAACAAGGGGGCAACAATACTTTCAGGTTGGAAAATTTACATGGAGATTTTCTTGATGCCCCTGTAAAGAGTCAGTTTCTCAAACCTTACTTCCATTTCTGAGTCAGGCCGAGAGAGCCTGATGTATCATATTGTATATTAGTTACTATTTTTGTCTTTGTTTAAATAATGTGTGTGTGGTGATGGATCATGAAGAGGAAAATTAAAAGTGCTGAAGAAGGGTGTCCATAGAAGATAAACAGGTGGTCTGCGAAGTTCTCGACACACTCAAGTATGAACGTGTCATCCCTAGGTGGAGCTAATGTTGATCATTAATTAACATGAGTCATTTTTGAATTAAACCTTTAGAAGCCATGTATCAAATGTTATGACAGATGGTGAAACATTTAAGGGATGGTTGAAGAGAAACGATGTAAGACAAGTCACGTGCCTAAAAACCAAAGCATATGTATGAAAAAGGTCCAAATATAAAGCAAAAAGGTAAAGGTAATGCAAAAGGGCAAAGGTATGGTGCAAAGGATGCAAAAAAATATTATTAAAAGGCTTGCTGCTTTCATAATATGCACGTGAGGGAACTCTTCGTATGGGAAATTCCGAGGGGGTCAAGAAGCAGAAGGGGGAAGAGACCCATACCCCCACGAAATTACAGTGACATGCCACAGGGTGGACCAAAGGTAAGGGTGATGTGGCAAAGCAAAGCGCGGGCAAGAGTGATGTGGCAGAGTGAAGTGCGGGCCCTAGAGGCCTGTATGCTGTGTATTTAACCAGTGTTATGAAGAATATGTTTCAAGAACCGTGTGGTTTATGCAGTAGAAAGGTAAGGTAAGTTTCTAGGTGAGCTAGTACCAAGGCTCGTACCAGTATTAAACCCGACACGTGGTGTTCACCTACTTCCAGCTGACACCCAATCTCTATACGCCGCGTGCTCCACTGTTAGTGTCCTTACGACACTCACCCCGCTTACTTCACCTCTCTGCCTTTTACCCCAGAACTTTATGTCTTAGATAACGGTCCTCCCATATTTTACTGTAGTAAAATTTACAGGTCTTCTGGCTATGCTATAAACTAAGTGGGAGCTAGTGCTAGGTCAACCAGGTCACTATCAGTACCCCCATGTCGTTTACCCGAGAAAATTTCCTACTGCACAGGTATTCCGTCCCTTATATTCCCTCTGCTTTCCTTTCGTTTTTAAAAGTTTTGTATGTCAATCATGGGAAAGGGCACACCCAAGAAAACTGAACCAGAGACTCCTCAGGTCCGTGAAACCAGAAAACCTCCTAGGTTTGAGCCTTTCATTGACCTGCAAGCCGAAATCTGTGATCCCAAATACCCTTTTCCCATCAGCAGTATAAAACTCGAGCTTTTTAGGCAACATGTTGAGAATAGGGATCGATATCGGGTGGTTGTATCACGTTTATATCATCAGATTACCCCCCCAGTCTACCCAGTGGTCGATTTTATTTGTTGGCTTAGAGATTCCTACGATGAGCGTCGAGGCACGTTTACCTCTGCTCAGGGGAATAATATTTTTTCTCTTTCTCCCAACATTATCAAGCAAGCACTCCACTTTCCCAACAGTGCCAGCTATACCAGTTTCAGTGAAATGACTTTAACCTCCCGGTTCACTAAATTTCCATGGGAGCACCAAAGAGACTTCATTTCCTCTATAACCAGCAACCAGGCTACGTCTCTTCCTTCTCTAGAGCCTTTCCCGTTGAGTCTGTTCAAAGTCTCACAGGCCATTGGAGATTATACCTCACCAGTTGTAATTGAAAGGAGTCTGAAAAACAAAACGATCAGGGATAAATACAAGGCTGAGCTAGAAGGTTATGTGGAAAAATATCATACTAGGGTTTTAGCTTCCATGAATGTGGATACAGAACACCTGGTATTGTCTATGGCTGAGGCCATCTTGGATCCTAATGCAGGTACCACTAGTTATAGGGTGCTTGAGTATGAAATTGACATGGCCAAGGTACCAGCACCCGACAAATACAACCTGTTCCAGGTGGTGGGTGATATGTCGAAAGATGAGGTAATGCGGGTCACTATTGCGCTGAGAAAATTGGAGAAAAAGCATGAACAAGTGAGGGCGACCCTGAAAAAGGAACAGGCAAATTCCCGCACTCTTTCGAATCAAGTACACAGTCTCACAGAGTTGATCAAAGGAAAAGAAATTGGAGACTCAAATCTGCAGCGCTATGTGATCAAGAAATTGCAGAGGGAGGTTTCGTCTCTGAAACGCAAGGTTAGCATACCAGCATCTCACCATGTTCAAATGACCGAATTAGCGCAGGAAGAGAGAGAAAAAGCAGACTTGGCTGACTCACTGCCGAAGGAGAAAGAGGAAAAAGAAAATATGGCAGAAACAATGGCCACTCTTCAGAGCAGGCCGACGGAGCTACAGACTACCTGGGACACGCACAATTGTGTGCCAACTACAACCCTACCAGAGACTAGTTCGCTGTCCGAGAAGCTGACCACAGCAAAGGCCACAAATGATGTACTAGAAAAGCAGGTTTCCACCATGAGGCTGAGAATCACCGAGTTGGAAACCTTTTTGGCTGAGAATATCAGAAAAATAGAGATATTGCAGAAGGAGATTGAGCAGGTAAAGAAGGCAAGAGCCGACTAGCAGAAGACCATCATTGATCTCAACAACTGCCTGAAAGGTAATATCACCCTCAAGGGTGGAAGAAGGATAATTTGGTCAGAGATAATTTCGGCAGTAACAGAGCAGTGGGATTTCCCAAAAATTATCAAGGAAACAAAATCTTCTATACTCTATCTCAGAAGGAAGTTTCAGGAGAGAAATCTCAACTTGTCTAACAGAGCCCAGCACGCCAGGAGATATGTTTCTTTCTTGAAAGGGTTGAAAGCTGGTGAGGCGGAGCAGCATGGCATAGAGAGTCTTTTCAAGGAAGCTGTCGAATGTCAGAAGATTATTGATAAGGAGTCTACCAGCGTTATAGCTTCAAGGGCCCTACAACAGGTGGCAGCCAACATGGATCGGTTTGATGCAGTTTGGGCAGAGATCACAACAGCTGGACTCCCATCATGTTGGGATTCTACCACTCCTTCCATGCTCCGACCATTAACAGAATATGAAACACACCTCCAGGAAGAAAGGGACCGAACGGATATCTTGTCAGAAAAAAATGCTCGGTTAAAAGCTGAGACAATTGTTTCATCGCTCCGCCCAGAATTCACTCTCTTCATTTGGTAAAACATAATATCTCCACCGAGGCAAGCTTCGGTGACCTCACTGAGGCCTACATCAAGGTGGAAGGATTCGCAGCGATGCCTGAACCATCAGCGGACAATCAGCAAAGATGCGCCCAGTTTGCCAGTCAGATCGCCAGCTCGTCAGCTAATGTTCCACCACTAGTGTCAGCGACTGCCTCAACCCCTTCCCGTCAATGAAATACTGTGAATTCATGATTCAGCCCTAGTGGCCTTTTTATTTTTACTTTAGTTAATTACTTTTAAGTTTCAAGTGGAATTTATATTCCACTCCAGCATTTTACTTTCTGCCAAGACTGTTGTTTAATATTTTGTTTCAAAACGGCCTAGTGCCTAACTAAAAATGATGAGAGGCCTTTATTCCTCATCAGAAGAGAAAAATAGGTTCCAGATTTTCAAAAGAATTTTGCTGTGAAAGAATTTTTGTATGCTTGTTGTCGAAATCTTAGCAGAAATGCGAAGAGCCCGTTGGGTCTCAGCAAGAAGGAGTTTTACTTTAAGTGAGGATTCTGGTTTTAACGTTTTATAGTGTGTAACTCTGCCCTATGTGATATTGTTTTACTGTTCATTTTGCTATTTCCACTTCTTTTATATCATGTTCTGGAATTCGACTAGCTCACTAGTTTTGGTATAAATTTATCACACTGATACTTATACTAAGCTTGTCAAGTGCTTTAAATATGGCTCAGGCATGGTATGCTGTTTCACTTTCCACTTCACCCATTATTTTTCTATATTAAATACTGTGAGATGTTATTATTTCAAAGCTATTGACATGTATGGATTCTTATCATTTTAAGCCCATCTCATGTTTAGATATGTTTATGGAATTCCCTCTCATTATTAGTTAATATCCCTTCTGTACTTTCTACGCAACAAACTTCATCTGATTTTTAAATCTCTGTAAAGCATTTTAGAACCCAACCCTCCTTAAAGAAATTTGTCTTTGAGTTGTCTGATGCATCTATATTAAGGACCCACCCCTTGCCTCTGCAACATCTTGTTATTTTGCTGATTCTGAGAATATTCTAGTTCCTTTTATATTACATCCCCTTGTAAAAGTTGAAGTAGTAAGGAGTCTCATGCTGTCAAAAGTATTGATTTATACCTTATGCTCCCTATTGTATAAGATGTCCTAGGCACTGGTATTTCACAACACAAGGCTGTCTCTAGGATTGACAACATCTTTTTGGCGCCGTTGCCGGGGAACTGAAGTTGAGATAAATTAAAATCCCTGGGCCTCGAAAAAACCTTCTTCACTCTTCAATTAGGTGAGCATGGAGAGTTGAGAGTTGTATATCCCTCACCTTGGCGACTCCACATTCATTTTTCAGGTAAATATATTTGCAGTCCTGGCTCTTCGGAAGCCACACCTGAGGTCAGATACGTCTCAGCCAAAGACACCTTCTGTGTCTGACCCAGAGAGAATCCTACATAGAAGAAATTGGATGGGAAGACAATTCATCCATACTGAGATCCCACAATTTTCCTTAGAAGACTATCTGTCCTCTTCCTCTCAAGTAGCCCAATTGCAAGGCTCTGAATCTGCTATGGGAGAAACTGGTTATTACTCAAACAGTCTACCTCTGGGAAACATCCAAATTAAGGACGAGGCTGAGTTAATAGATACCAATTGTTACTCATTCCATCCCACTCCAAAGGCTAAAGAGGTTAAAGAAGTTACTGAAATATCTGCTGTTAATATTCCGCCTTTTTCGTCATCACCCCAAGCTGTTGTTCAATACATTCCCATTGTCATTCACACCTCACTTCCTCCTCCCCCTCCTCTGACACATAAAACTCTTCTGTTACCTCCACCACCTCCTCCAATGGCCAATTTCCCTAGCTTCCCGTTGAATAAATGTGCCCCCTAGCATTACCTCAAGTGCTGAATGATATGCCACAGGACTATATAAATATCTTGCCCCGATTCAATGCGGAAAACGAGATCGAAGATCAAAAACACCTTGAGGTCTTCTGCTCTTTCGCAGAAAATTTTAATTTGGAACATCTCGACATAGTCCTAAGACTTTTTGTGCACTCTCTTGATGGTGAAGACAGAAAATGCTTCAAGACACTGGGAGACCATTCTGTCACCACTTGGGAAGGAATGGAGGACACTTTTCTCAGAAAATGGGGAGAGAAGAAAGATAATGGACATTGTCTTACTGAGTTTAACACACTCAAGAAAAGACATAATGAAGGGGTGGCTGAATTTATTAAGAGATTTAACAAGTTGTATCTGAGCCTCCCCGCTGATATGAAACCTCACTAGACCACTGCCAAGGTAGTTTTCGTGGCAGCTTTTGACTCCGAGTTTGGTTTCTCTCTAAGAGAAAGAAATCCGACCACCCTGGATGATGCCCAGATAGATGCACTGGAGCTCGAGGCAAACTTTGCCTCCACTGGTAAATCCAAGGGAAAATCCGAACAGGATACTAGAAGAAGAGGGAAAGAAGAGGCATCCACCTCGAGCCAAGATAGAGATTTAGCTAATGACAGGATTGAGGAGATGAACAAGATGATTAAAAATATTTCGAGTAAGCTGGTTAAACTTGAAATGGAGGCCAAGAATACATCCTCCAAGAATTTCCAAAATGCTCCAAATAGAGGTTATAATCCTCAATATAGGAAGCCACCCTTGCAGATACTACAAAGGGAACGGAAGGAGTAGCAAGACCAGGTACCACACCCTCTATACTTGGAAGGTCAAGTAGATGGTCCTACCGAAGACACCACTAATGACAAAGAGGAGGCATACCTTGCTTTCTCAAACAGTGATGAATTGGAATTCCCCCTACGTGAAAGTGATGAAGTGGAAGTGCAGTCACACACAGAAGGAAAAACTAATGAAGACACCAAAGATCCTGAGATTGATGACTACTGCAAGCATTTCGTCGAATTCATGCAAGCTCAGTTCAATAGAAGATATGACCTCAAATCTTCCAAGAAGAGAACTCGCACTCAGGATCAAGAGGAGGACACACCTCAAGAGGAAGCACTTGCTCAGAAGGAGGCCACGGCTCAAAGGACCCCAGACAAAGGTAAGAGGCCTCTTAACCAATCTTTGCAGTCTGTTGATCAAATTCCTTCATCTTCACAAGGGGCTACACTCCTTAGTGTTAAGCCAATAATAAAAGAAGTCAAACCTCTCCCCCAGAACAAGGACCCAAAAGATAAAGAATCAAAAGAAGTGTCAGTAGATATGGCCCCCTCTGCCTTTAGTCTACAAAAGGAGCTTGAGAAGGTAAAAATCCCAGTTCCCTTGACCGAATTGTTAAAACAACCTGCATATCTGTCCCAGGTCACATCCTTTATGCTCCCCCCAGAAGTAATACATATTCCAGACAGTCTGAACCTTCAAGAAGAAAGGCCTATGGTTGTATTTGGCCCACATGTTGAAAAATTAGATGCTTCCACTCCCCCGTTTTATGTGTCTTTAGTAATACATGACCTGCTGCTGCATAACTGTATGTTAGATTCAGGAGCCTCTCATAACCTTTTTCCCCTCTCAGTCATGGAACAACTAGGACTATAGATCACCTACCCATACAAAGACCTTTATTCATTTGACTCCAAAAGAGTTAAGTGCATGGGCATGATAAAGGACTTAGTGGTCAATCTGGCTCAAATCCCAGCAAAAAGTGTAGTGATGGACATCGTGGTGGCTGACATTTCAGCTCGCTTTGACATGCTACTGTCAAGATCTTGGGGGACTAAAATTGGTGGATCAATCAAGCTAGACCTGACCTATGCCACTATCCCTGTCTTTGGTGGCCAGGAGAGGAGGATGTACTGGGAAACTATATTTGTTAAGACAGTTACCAAGGCAGATGACTCAGTTAATTCTTCAGTTTATAGAAGGGAGGGAGATTTTTCATCTTTGATGCTGGAGGAAGATCACGAGTACGCTCACGAACCATCATTCTACCAGATCAAGATAGGGCAGTCAATAGATAGTTCTGAATCTAAAATCTGGACACTTCATTTTGATGGGGCAAACTCCAAAGAAGGTAATGGGGCTGGGGTATTATTGATTTCTCCTACGGGCCAATGGGTCCCTTTGTCTTTCAAGCTGGAGTATGAAGCCACCAATAATGTGGCTGAGTATGAAGCACTTCTGTTGGGGCTGCAAACAGCCAGGAGCATGAACATACAAAGTCTAAAGGTTCTGGGAGATTCAGAACTGGTAGTCAGACAAGTGAAGAATCAGTGCCAAGCCAAACATCCTAGGCTAAGGGCTTATAGGAACGAAGTTTGGGATCTGGTGGATAATTTCTTCTTAGCATTCAATATCCAGTTCATGCCTCGGGAACAGAATAGGATGGCAGATTCCCTTACAGTGGAAGCCAATACTTTCCATCCACCTCAGAACCCTTTCTTGAGATATGAAATTGAGGTACGATATCGACCATCAATCCCAGACAACATCAAACATTGGAAAGTGTTAGAAGATGAAGAACATGTGAAGATATTCTTGGAAACAGTTGGGGAATTTTCCAACATGGAGATTGATACTTGTGAAGAAGAGGAGGCAGAAAACACTTCAGGAGATAAATGGGAAGAAAAGGTGGCTGGCCACAAATTTCTGCAGCTGAAAGGGAATGTCATTCCCCGAGGACTAGTGCCCTTAGAAAGGCTGTTTAACAAGAATGATGTTCCACTACAGCTGAACAAATCTGTGGAGGAGAATCAGGTAGAAGATCTGAATCTTGGCACTGAAGCTGACCCCAAAATCATGAAGTTGTCCAAGAAGGTCCCGGAAGAATATAAAGAGCTCTACCAGAAATTATTCTAGACATATAAAGATGTGTTTGCATGGTCTTATCAAGACCTAAAAACCTTCGATATCAGCATCATGCAGCATAAAATTCCACTAAAGGGATATGCAAAACCACATAAACAAAATCTTAGAGAGATAAATCCCCTGCTGCTACCCTCTATCGAGAAAGAAATTAAGAGATCGTTGAAGGCCAAAATCATTGTACCATTGAGATATTCTGAGTGGGTAGAAAACTTAGTCCATGTACGGAAGAAGAACGGACACATAAGGCTATGTGTTGATTTCAGGAATCTGAACAGAGCATCCTTAAAGGATAATTATCCATTGCCAAAGATGGATCACATCCTACAGAAAATGGTAGGAGCTGCTCGAATGTCGATGATGGACGGATTCTTTGGGTACAATCAGGTGGCTGTACTACCAGAAGATCAGAAGAAGACTGCCTTTACCACTCCATGGGGGACGTTTATGTATGCCAGGATGCCTTTTGGTTTGATTAACGCAGGGGCCACTTTTCAGAGGGCCATGGATATTGCCTTTGTTGGGGAGCAGGATAAGTTTGTGGTGGTATATTTGGACGACATTACTGTGTTTTCAAAATACGATGTAGAGCACATTGAACATTTGCGCAGAACTTTCGACAAGTGCAGAAGGTATGGCCTCTCCCTCAACCCACAGAAGTATTTGTTTGCACTGGAAGAGGGCAATATTTTGGGACATATTGTAACCAAAGATGGAGTAAATATAGATCCTAAGAGAGTAGAAGTTATAAATGGCATTTCCCTTCCCATAAATAAAAAGGAAGTTCAGGTGTTCCTAGGCCGTATAAACTTTCTGAGGAGGTTCATCCCTAACTATGATGAGATAGTTAGGCATATAGCTGACATGATGAAAAAGGATAATGAGGTAAAGTGGTCACAAGAATCATGAGAGGCCTTTGCCAGGATTAAAAATGCATTTTCCGAAGCCCCTGCGCTAGCGGGACCAGATTATGCCAAACCTTTTATGATCTTTTCCTTTGCATCACCTCACACAGTGGCAGGGGTTCTATTGCAGAAAAATGAAGAAGGGTATGAGCAGCCTATCGCCTTTTTCAGTCAAGTGCTCTGTGATGCTGAGCTAAAATATAACATATTAGAAAAGCAGGCATACGCTCTAGTAAAGTCTCTTAAAGCCTTTCGTATGTATGTCCTGCAGTCCCATGTCATTGCGTTTGTGCCTACAACAGCTGTTAAAGATATCCTTATCCAGGGAGATAGTGAAGGAAAAAGAGGGAAATGGATTGCCAAAATACAATAGTATGAGCTAGAAATATTCCCTACCAAGCTAATGAAGGGACAAGGGTTAGCCAGAATCCTGTCCGAATCAAACTGTCAGGCTCCGGGTATAAATCTGTCCATGATAGCAAGCAAGGAGTTGGAGAAGAAAGAAGAACCACAGGGAGTAGAGATAGCTTCCCAGAAGACACATATGAAGTACCTCATCAGACCGTGGTACAAGGAGACAGTGGAATATCTTCTAACACTCAGTTTCCCGCCCAGATGCGACAAAGCTAAATACAGAACACTAAGGTTGAGGTCACAGAAGTACGTTGTTGCAAACGGTCGGCTGTTCTGGCGAGACCCCTCAGGAATCCTACTCCTATGTCTCACAGAAGAATAGGTAGAGAGTATAATGGCCGAGTTTCATGAAGGAATCTGTGGGGGTCATTACAGCTAGAGGGCCACTACCCACAAAATCCTGAAAGTTGGTTTCTACTGGCCTAAACTCTTTGGGGATGTGTTTGCCCGGGTCAGAGCTTGTGAGAAATGCCAAATATTTTCTGAAAGACAGAAGCTAGCACCTCTGCCCATGATCCCTATTCATGTGGATGAACCTTTTCAGCAGTGGGGAATTGACTTTATCTGCGAAATACATCCTCCATCAAGTGGTCAGCATAAGTGGATACTAACTGCCATGGATTATTTCACAAAGTGGGTGGAAGCTATACTCACCAGGAATGCAACAAATACTGTGGTAATAAAATTCATGGAAGAAAATATCATATCCAGATTTGGCTGCCCTGCCAAGATAGTGACCGAAAATGCACAGGCCTTTAAATCTGCAAAGTTTGTCAGCTTCTATCAACAGTATAATATTGCACTAGGTCACTCTACAGCCTATTACCCACAAGGAAATGGCCTAGCAGAGTCTTCAAATAAAACGCTGGTGAGAGCACTGAAGAAGGCTATCAATGAAAACCAGAAAAATTGGGATTCCTAGCTGAAATTCGCTTTGTGGGCCAATAGGATTACCAACAAGAGAGCAACCAGGAAGTCCCCATATGAATTAGTATATGGGAGGGTAGCAGTTTTCCCTATACAGTTAGCATTACCAGTAGCTCGATTCATGCAAGAAAGCCAAGAAGAACCTGACAATGTGACCAGGAGAATCAACCAACTGGTGGAGCTAGAAGAAACACAGAACTAGGTAAGTCAGAGGCTAATTGAATATCAGGAGAAAATGAAGGATATTTTTTATCAACATGCCAAGGATAGGAAGCTATAGATTGGGGATTTAGTGCTCAGATGGGATATTCGAAGGGCTGATAAAGGGAAACATGGTAAATTCGACCCCATCTGGTTTGGCCCCTTTAAAATTGTAGAACAAGGGGGCAACAACACTTCCAGGTTGGAAAATTTACAGGGAGATTTTCTTGATGCCCCTGTAAATGGTCAGTTTCTCAAACCTTACTTCGAGTTCTGAGTCAGGCCGAGAGAGCCTGATGTATCATATTGTATATTACTTATTGTTTTTGTCTTTGTTTGAATAATGTGGGTGTGGTGATGGATCATGAAGAGGAAAATTAAAAGTGCTGAAGAAGGATGTCCATAGAAGATAAACAGGTGGTCTGCCAAGTTCTCGACACGCACAAGTATGAACATGTCATCCCCAGGTGGAGTCAATGCTGATCATTAATTAACATGAGTCATTTTTGAATTAAACCTTGAGAAGCCATGTATTGAATGTTATGATAGATGTTGAAACATTTAAGGGATGGTTTAAGAGAAATGATGTAAGACAAGTCACGTGCCTAAAAACCGAAGCATATGTACGAAAAAGGTCCAAATATAAAGCGAAAAGGTAAAGGTAATGCAAAAGGGCAAAGGTATGGTGCAAAGGATGCAAAAAGATATTATTAAAAGGCTTGCCACTTTCATAATATGCACGTGAGGGAACTCTTCGTATGGGAAATTCTGAGGGGGTCAAGAAGTAGAAGGGGGAAGAGACTCGTACCCCCGCGGAATTACAGTGACGTGCCACGGGGTGGACCCAAGGTAAGGGTGATGTGGCAGAGAAAAGTGTGGGCAAGAGTGATATGGCAGAGTGAAGTGCGGGCCCTAGAGGCCTGTATAGTGTGTATTTAACCAGTCTTACGAAGAATATGTTTCAAGAACCATGTGGTTTATGCAGTAGAAAGGTAAGGTAAGTTTCCAAGTGAGCTGGTACCGAGGCCCGTACCAATATTAAACCCAGCAAGCGGTGTTCACCTACTTCCAGCTGACACCCAATCTCTATACGCCGCGTGCTCCACTGTTAGTGTCCTTACGACACTCACCCCGCTTACTTCACCTCTCTGCCTTTTACCCCAGAACTTTTAGTCTTAGATAACGGTCCTCCCGTATTTTACTGCAGTAAAATTTACAGGTCTTCCAGCTATGCTATAAACTAAGTGGGAGCTAGTGCCAGGTCTACCCGGTCACTGTCAGTACCCCCGCGTCGTTTTCCCGAGCAAATTTCCTACTGCACAGGTATTCCATCCCTCATATTCCCTCTGCTTTCCTTTCATTTTTAAAAGTTTTTTATGTCAGTCATGGGAAAGGGCACACCCAAGAAAACTGAACCAGAGACTCCTCAGGTCCGTGAAACCAGAAACCCTCCCTGGTTCGAGCCTTTCATTGACCTGCAAGTCGAAATCTGTGATCCCCAATACCCTTTTCCCATCAGCAGTATAAAACTCGAGCTTTTTAGGCGACATGTCGAGAATAGGGATCGATATCGGGTGGTTGTATCACGTTTATATCATCAGATTACCCCCCCAGTCTACCCGGTGGTCAATTTTATTTGATGGCTTATAGATGCCTACGATGAGCGTCGAGGCACGTTTACCTCTGCTCAGGGGAATAAGTTTTTTTCTCTTTCTCCCGACATTATCAGGCAAGCCCTCCGCTTTCTGACCAACACCAGCTATACCAATTTCAGTGAAATGAATTTAACCTCCCAGTTCACTAAATTTCCATGGGAGCACCAAAGAGACTTCATTTCCTTCATAACCAGCAACCAGGCTACGTCTCTTCCTTCTGCATAGCCTTTCCCATTGAGTCTGTTCAAAGAAGAAGTGCAGCCCATCCTTGCTCTCATCGCAGGTCTCTTAGGTGTAGGTGGTTTGGGGGAAGTTTCCAGGGCATGTGTTTATTTCTTGCGGTTAATGTATCAAACGGGGGTAGTTCTGGATATCCTTGGCTTCTTGGCTGCTAACATTCAAACCCAGTTCCAAGAGCTTTTAGAAATCAGTCACTTCCTCTTTTGTTCAATGGTCTTCTACCTCTTCTTATATCAGCATGCTGATAAGTTCGAGAGTTTGGGTTTAGATAGGGTATACGATGTAAATTCTCAACCCTGACCAGTTTTTGACTGGAACTTTGCAGTACGCCAATTACCAAATGGGGTGGGTTATTCCAGGTTTCAAAATGAGTTCATGCCCATTGTCTACACTATCATCCATGACTCACCCTCACCTAGGGTTTTTCCTGAAATGAAGAGCTAGCTACAAGCTAGTAAAACCCAGAGCACCGGGGGTTGGTATCTATTTGAAAATTACACTAAAATTCGGGTCTATGGAGCCGAGGTTCGCCCTTACCAGCTGCTTGTGTTTCCTGTTCGACGAGTTTATGCTCTGGAGTATATTCGGTAGACTCTCAAGTCTGACCAACTCCACTTTTTCCCTGCAAAGAAGGGTTTCATCCTGAAACTCCCTATCACTATTGGCCCGTTTATTGTGAATTCAAGACATGCCCTCCCCATTGTTGAGAAGCTTCTGCAAGGCATGGACCTAAGATAGGGGAAGACTTGGCCCTATGATCCTTGAGAGATTATCTCTAATAGAAGAAGGAGGAACAAGTCTACTCCTTATGCACATCAATTGAGATTGTTTATATAGTGGAGGGCTAACCTTGAAACTTGGCCTTCTATTTCGAAGATGGAGACAGATTCATCTGCCACAAGGGAAGGAGGAGAAGTCAGTAGAGGCCAAGAAGAAGAAGAAGTGGGTCCCTCAGGAACAGGTTCCCCCCTTCGCAAAAAGTAGAAAACAGTCTCAAGCGAGGTAGAAGTCATAGGGGAAGAACAACTGCTTGAGCTGTTTACACCATATGGCCAACCTGATGGGAGCAAAGCTGGGATTAAAGTGCTAAGAGACAGTATCACCTCCTCCGACTACTCTGAAGTATCATAGGCCATTGGAGATTATACCTCACCAGTTGTAATTGAAAGGAGCCTAAAAAACAGAATGATCAGGGATAAATACAAGGCCGAGCTGGAAGGTTATGTGGAAAAATATCATACTAGGGTTTCAGATTCCATGAATGTGGATACAGAACACCTGGTATTGTCTATGGCTGAGGCCATCTTGGATCATAATGCAGGTACCACTAGTTACAGGGTGCTTGAGTATGCAATTGACATGGCCAAGGTACCAGCACCTGACAAATGCAACTTGTTCCAGGTGGTGGGTGATATGTTGAAAGACGAGGTAATGCGGGTCACTATTGCGCTAAGAAAATTAGAGAAAAAACATGAACAGGTGAGGGCAACCCTGAAGAAGGAACAGGAAAATTCCCACGCTCTTTTGAATCAAGTACGCAGTCTCACAGAGTCGATCAAAGGAAAAGAAACTGGAGACTCAAATCCGCAACGCTATGTGATTGAGAAATTGCAGAGGGAGGTCACGTCTCTGAAACGCGAGGTTAGCATACTAGCATCTCACCATGTTCAAATGACCAAATTAGTGCAGACAGAGAGAGAAAAAGCAAACTTGGGCAACTCACTAGCGAAGGAGAAAGAGGAAAAAGAAAAAATGGTAGAAACAATGGCCACTCTTCAGAGCAGGCTGACGGAGCTACAGACTACCGGGGACACACACAGCTGTGTGCCAACTACAACCCTACTAGAGACTAGTTCGCTGTATGAGCAACTGACCACAGCGAAGGCCGCAAATGATGTACTAGAAAATCAGGCTTCCACCATGAGGCTGAGAATCACCGAGTTGGAAACCTCTTTGGCTGAGAATACTAGAAAAATAGAGATATTGCAGAAGGAGATTGAGCAGGAAAAGAAGGCAAGAGCCGACCAGCGGAAGACTATCACTGATCTCAATAGCTGCCTGAAAGGTAATATCACCCTCAGGGATGGAAGAGGGATAATTTGGTCAAAGATCATTTCGGCAGTAACAGAGTAGTGGGATTTCCTGAAAATCATCAAGGAAACAAAATCTTCTGTACTCTATCTCAGAAGGAAGTTTCAGGAGAGAAATGTCAACTTTTCCAGCAGAGCCCAGCACGCCAGGAGATATGTTTCTTTCTTGAAAGGGTTGAAAGCTGGTGAGGCGAAGTAGCATGGAATAGCGAGTCTGTTCAAGGAAGCTGTCAAATGTCAGAAGATTATTGATAAGGAGTCTGCCAACGTTATAGCTTCAAGGGCCCTACAACAAGTGGCAGCCAACATGGATCGGTTTGATGCAATTTGGGCGAAGATCACAACAGCTGGACTCCCATCATGCTGGGATTCTACCACTCCTTCCATGCTCCGACCATTAACATAATATGAAACACGTCTCTAGGAAGAAAGGGATCGAACGAATATCTTGTCACAAAAAATCGCTTGGTTAAAAGTTGAGACAATTGTTTTAGCGCTCCACCCAGAATTCACTCTCCTTCATTTGATAAAACATAAGATCCCCATAGAGGCAAGTTTCAGTGACCTAACTGAGGCATACATCAAGGTGGAAGGATTCACAGCGATGCCTGAACCATCAACGGACAGTCAGCAAAGATGCACCGAGTTTGCCAGTCAGATCGCCATCTCATCAGCTAATGTTCCACCACCAGTGTTAGTGACCGCCTCAACCCCTTCTCATCAATGAAATATTGTCAATTCATGATTCAGCCCTAGTGGCCTTTTTATTTTTACTTTAGTTAATTACTTTTAAGTTTCAAGTGGAATTTATATTTCACTCCAGCATTTTACTTTCTGCCAAGACTGTTGTTTAATATTTTGTTTCAAAACGGCCTAGTGCGTAACTGCAAATGATGAAAGGCCTTTATTCCTCATCATAAGTTTTGGTTATTTTGGTAAAAACCTCTAACAAATTCCTGGCATGCGAGGAAGATATTTTTCCAACAAATATCTTCTCGCTCATGTACTGAGGCCTCTATATAAGCAAGGTTAGAAGAGAAAAACAGGTTCTAGATTTTCAAAAGAATTTTGCTGTGAAAGAATTGTTGTATGCTTGTTGTCGAAATCTTAGCAGAAATGCGAAGAGCCCGTTGGGTCTTAGCAAGAAGGAGTTTTACTTTAAGTGAGGATTCTGGTTTTAACGTTTTATAGTGTGTAACTCTGCCCTATGTGATATTGTTTTACTGTTCATTTCGCTATTTCCACTTCTTTTATATCATATTCTGGAATTCGACTAGCTCACTAGTTTTGGTATAAATTTATCACACTGATACTTATACTAAGCTTGTCAAGCGCTTTAAATATGGCTCAGGCATGGTATGCTGTTTCACTTTCCACTTCACTCATTATTCCTCTATATTAAATACTATGAGATTTATTCTTTCAAAGCTATTGACATGTATGGATTCTTATCATTTTAAGCCCATCTCATGTTTAGATATGCTTATGGAATTCCCTCTCATTAGTAGTTAATATCCCTTCTGTACTTTCTACGCAGCAAACTTCATCTGATTTTTAAATCTATGTAAAGCATTTTAGAACCCAACCCTCCTTAAAGAAATTTGTCTTTGAGTTGTCTGATGCATCTATATTAAGGACTCACCCCTTGCCTCTGCAACATCTTGTTATTTTGCTGACTCTGAGAATATTCTAGTTCCATTTATTTTACATCCCCTTGTAAAAGTTGAAGTAGTATGGAGCCTCATGCTGTCAATAGTCTTGATTTATACCTTATGCTCCTTACTGTATAAGATGTCCTAGGCACTGGTATTTCACAACTCAAGGATGTCTCTAGGATTGACAACATGTTGCAAAATCATACAAGTTTACGTGATGCTCAACTGAGCCGCTGAAGCTTAGAAATGTATCAAACTCCCTTGCCTCTGCAACATCTTGTTATTTTGCTGACTCTGAGAATATTCTAGTTCCATTTATTTTACATCCCCTTGTAAAAGTTGAAGTAGTATGGAGCCTCATGCTGTCAATAGTCTTGATTTATACCTTATGCTCCTTACTGTATAAGATGTCCTAGGCACTGGTATTTCACAACTCAAGGATGTCTCTAGGATTGACAACATGTTGCAAAATCATACAAGTTTACGTGATGCTCAACTGAGCCGCTGAAGCTTAGAAATGTATCAAACTTACCAAAGCTTTTTATTATGGAAATAAAAACATTCAACCAAATCATAACTCAAGATGTTGACTAGGGAGGAAATATGTATTTAATGGTCAAAACATTAAAAGAAAGTATAGAAGAAATAAACAAATCTATGACTTGTACCTAAATAGAGCAAGAGAGTATGAGGTTTTGGATTTCCTAGCAGGGGACAAGAAAAAGGATAATACATATCTGACAACCCACTAAAAAAACCCACCTGGTAGTCCAAGAAAGTCATTGGGTATTTGGCAGAAATATTTTAGGCTCAAGTTGCAAGATCATCACGAAAAATACGAATTTCTACAGTGGTTGGCAGATATACAACAAGTCCTGAAGGTTAGAAAACTCTATAGGTGACATGGGATAGATGGCGATAAGGCTAAAATAAGTCCTGAATAGAGCAAGAGAGTATGAGGTTTTGGAGTTCCTAGCAGGGGATGAGAAAAAGGATAATACATATCTGACAACCCACTAACAAAACCCACCTGGTAGTCCAAGAAAGTCATTGGGTGTTGCAAAGATTCCCAAGAAGCTCAAGTTACAAGATCATCTTGAAAATACAGTTTTGAAAAGCATGATGGTTGTTAATACTCACAAGTCCTGAAGGTTAGAAAACTCTATAGGTGACATGGGATAGATGGCGCTAAGGCTAAAATAAGAGATCCATTTTTTTTTTCCAATGAAATGTTAACAAATTATTTCTCTAATTAAGATATAAAATATTTTAATTATTTCTAAATTTAAACATTATAAATTGTATTAGTCAACACTAAACTAACAACATTCAACAAGTAAATTGATTTCTAAATTTCTTCGTGGGTGGGGACTAAAAATAATTTGATTAGTAACTTACAAACTCATGTGATATTTATCTATAATATTTAATTTAATAGATATTTAAAAATTATGCACACACACACACACACACACACACACACATATTAACTCAGTTAATATTAATAAAAAATAACTAATATTAATGTAGGGCAGATAAATTTTACCATCAAAAATCAAAATTTAACATAGTAATAAATTTATTATTCAAATTATGTGTTGGTCCATTAAAATAATTAATATAAAATATAACTATATATATTAATGATTTAAAAAATGCAAATACAAATTTGTTGTATATAAGAGACTCATTAAACACTTTAACAATAGTTATAGTAATTAATATATATGAAAATGTCCATCTTAATTTATAAGTGAAATTCAAAAATTATAAATAACTAAATTAAGAATTAAACACTATAATATATTAAATGGATTATTCATTAGGAAGGGTGTATGCATGAAGATGGGTTACAGTTTTGGGCCAAATGTGGCTATGAAATTTCAAAATTTTACTCTTTTATTGAATTGAAGCCCTCAAAATTCATATAAGCACTGTGAATTTTGATTGAGAGTAAAAACACAATCCATGGAGAATTTTGCTGTGGTCCTAATGATATTTTTTTTAAAACAATTTAGTGTTACATAATATGTCAGTTTTCTATTAAATGAAATGATATTCCTTATATATCTTAAGAGGTATGTGTGTTTTCATGTAGCATAGCTTAGTCTAAATGTGTAATTTTTAATACACATGAGCATGAACTTCACATAGAGAACTAAGTTTTTCATATTAAAAAATTAGTTTTTATGCAAAATTATGTTTTTTATTATTTTTTGAAGTTCGCTAAGTAATATTTCAATTGCATTTTTCATACACAAGGGTAAGCATAATATCTTTTCTACTATTTAAATCAATTCAAAATCCAAGAGTGCCCTTTTGAAGAGGACCAATGAATGAATATAGTTGTATTTTTTGAAATTTTTTCCTTTTGTATATTTTATTTTATTGATTTTTTATTCAGCCTTTTTGAAACAGTCCAAATTCGAAAATGTCAAACTCATATGCCATTATATAGAGGATTCCTTCCAAAATCCAACATGATCAACTCTGCCACTTAAGGACAAATTTTTCTAGTGTACAAGATGATGTTGCACAGAAATATGCATAAAAGGAGATAAAAATCTATTTTTTAGGCCCTCAACAACTTGATCGAGTGTTTGAAATAAAATTTTAAATAGCTCAATCAGGAGTTTAATAAACCCTTATCGAGCTCTTAACATGGTTACATAAAGGCTCGATCGAGCTGTTATAATTATCTAAAATAAAAATAAAAATAAATCATATTATATTAAAAAAAAACAACAAACTAAACTAAACTAAACTAAACTAAACTAAACTGTTTCTCATTAACATTTATGAATTTGTCACCATCTAGTCAACTTGAAATATATTAAAAGTATAATATAAAACTAAAAACTAATTGTAAAGATTCTATAAAAGATTACTTATTAATCACTAAGAAAAGTAATAGATTATATTTTTTCAAATCATTACTTTAAATTTTATAATATTGTTAATCTATATTACTTAAATTCAAATTAGTGAAATAAAGTTTTAAAATTTATGATTTCTTTATGTTTTGAATTATTTTAAAAATATATATTGCAAACCTAATTCAAGAGTAAAATTTTCTATATATGTTTTGCACTTGAGCACACTAAGCAAAAAATTGTTGAGAGAGATTTATAACCACAAATACCATTGCATCCATTACAACTATATTAAATATAACTTACAACTATTTTCATTATTACTACACTCATTTCTTTCCTTGAACAAGAGGATATTACTGCATTATATATATATATATATATATATATATATATATATATATATGTATGTATGTATGTTGGGTTTTAATATATATGATTATGACTCATGGCTCATTGTTTATTAACTCTTCAATGAATTTTATAAAATATACATTTCAAGCAACGTCAAATTCACATTTTTGAGTTAGACTTATTCATATAAAAAATTATAATATTTATTAAAATCAAATTGATAAATTTTCGTATGTTTAATCAATTTATTATTTAAATTATAACATTGAAAAATTAAATCATATTAAAAAATAATTTTTAAGTTACCAAATTATAAATATAAGAATATTACAATTTCGCAAGTGGTTTAGAATTTGTTTTCAAATCTATGCACCAAAGCACTAGAATCATAATGAGAAATTAATCCACACATTTTTTAATTACTTATTCAAATCTAATTAATAATTTTTTTTTAACTATCAAATAATTACAATTTTAAAATCTCCATATCAAATTTGATATTTACATCAATTTTAAAATTTCCATTTTAAGGCTCGATCCAACACTTAAAATTCTCAGTCCGTCCACTTTTTTTTCACCTAAACATGTCCTCCCTTGCCAAAAAGTGTAACCCAACACCATTCTTTGACCCAGGGTTATGACATATTTTATGAAGATTATGGATTAAGTTTGGGTATTCTAATTAATAGACAAAATGGGTCCTTGTTAATTTTATTCAAAATACAAGACAAATGTTTAAAAATTATATGTTTAAGTTGTTTAGTTTTCAAAGACCAAGTACCTTGGGGGTTCACGATGTATAATCCATTTATGCATTCAAATATGTATTTTAAACAACAATAAATGACAATATTGTTAGAAATTGAATTTTCCATTTCCATTTAATCTTTTAATTAGACTATGTCAAATTAAAGTTAAGATAATAATTAATATTTGTTAATTTACAAATTAAAATTTAATAATTAAAAAATTATATATATATATATATATATATATATATATATATATATATATATATATATATATATATATAAACTACTATTATTATATTATAATTGATATTAATTTATAAAAATAACATTTTGCAAACAAAACCCTAATACTTTAGTATACTTGAGATATGAAACAAAAGCTATAAATTATATTACTTTTAAAATTAATTAAAATTATAGCCTAATTTAATTGGTGATCACCATGTGATAAAGTATTTTCTGTCGCTCTCAACCCCATTGTAGAGGTGTCCTATTCTAATGCCCTGTAAACATTTTGACTAGATCAAAAATAAAAATAAAAGAAGAAAATGAAATAAAATAAAATAATTAATACTTATCAATAAAACATTTTGACTTGGTAAAATTACATAAAAATAAAAATAAAATAAACTAAAACAAAATATAAAACATAAAATAAATAATTATCCAAATAATTCCATTACCCAAAATTCCAAATTACCCAAATCCCTCCATTATCATCATAATAATTGCATATGGGTCATTACATCTGCAATCTCCAAATTACTTGTGTAGCCCCAAATTTTTTTTTATCTACCATTAGGGTTCTATTTTTCACCAACTACGCGTGAATTCATCGAGATAACACAATTTTTCTGCAATCACCAATCTCCAAGTTACTTGAGTAACCGAGATAACACAATTTGTCTCCAATTAGGGTTTTGGATTTTGTACCAACGACGAGTTAAAGTAATCGAGATAATACATTTTTTTCTGCAATTAGGGTAGAATTTTGTAACAACTACAAGTTAGGAGTTGAAACCACATCTCCCGATCAAATTTGAATTAACTAACCATGTCACTTCATCACCAACTAGATATTAATACTTATACCTGAAATCATTGATCAAATATGACCTATGTGATCAATTTCATGATTTGATTTTGCATCGAGTTAAAATTGTCAATCAAAGTCCACCTAGTTTATCACTTTCATGATTCGACTTTGTACCAAGTACGAGTTCAATTTCATGATTTGAATTTGCACCAATTACAAGTTAAAGTAATCGAGATAACACATTCTTTCTACAATTAGTGCTAGATTTCACACCAAATATGAGTTTAATTTGATCATGGTAGAGGTCACATTTGCCAATCAAAGTTGAATTAACCAAGCACGTCACCTCATGCCACTTACACTTGAAACCATAGATCAAATTCAACCTAGCTGATCGACTTCATGATTTATATGTGACAAATCAGTATCTCTAATAGAGAATTATGTTCATTTCTATGCAGGACCTATGATGAACTTGACAATTTGTTATTGTACTCCCATAAACTATGATGAACTTGAGAGATTTTCTCATGTGTTGCCATTAGTTGGTTTATTCTTATTGCCTATGATGAACCTGATAGCCTTGTTCCTGTAGTGCCATTAGTTAGTTGATTCCTTTAATCTATGATAAACCTAAGAACATTTTTCCTGCACCACCATTAGTTGGTTGATTCTTACAACTTACGATGAACATGATAACTTTGCTCTTGTACTGACATTAGTTGCTTAATTCTTCTCTTAATTTTTCCTCTCTCATCTTTCTATTTCTATTACCATAATTTTTTTTGTTGATGGAGATCAAAATGACATATGAATATGTATATAATCACCTTGTAATTATTGAAAGAGTGTTTTTCCCTTTGCCATAATGGAACTTGCCTCATTCATTTTATAGGATTTGATATATACAACTTCTACCTTACAATCCATGGTCAATATTATATTCATCTTTAGATTGGAAAACATCTTCTTTACACATGAATGTTGCTTGGGCAATTTACACATTTATTCTTTATTTCACATGGTGAGCTTACATATTTATTCATTAACTTGATTAATGTATATGGGAAGTATATTTCTGCTCTTTCTATATTTTACCATTTAGTGAAATTATTTTATTGTTTATATTGTTATTAAAAAGTCATTATATTTCGCCATTTTTTCTTCACAAAAATAGTGGGACACTATATCATGTTGATATTTCATAATTTATTCATATGTTCCTTGTTTATTCACTTCATCCTTCTGCTACTTGTTGTGGTTATCCCTAGAAATGTAGCCTACCAAGCACCCAATCCTGTTAGTAGCCATGTCAATCAATATACTTAGCCATTCCTAAGATCGTGCGTTTTTGTTAGTTTGAACTTTGAGCGTGTTTGTATTAAATTGCAATAGATTGATAACCCGACTATTTATTTCTGGATTAAGGTTCTGAATTTCAGGAAATTATTCTGGGTAGGGGAAAAAATTTCATGAAATTCTTTTGGGTAGGGAAAAACATTTCATGGTATCCTTCAAATTTTGAGTAAATATATTTACTAGTTCTAAATTATTCCATAAATAAGAAAAGAATATATCAAAATTACACAAAATAAGATATGTATGAGTATATGAATAGTGATCAAATTTCAATGGTTGGTCTTAATTTCATTTAGAAGGGCACATATTCATGTCACCCATCCATAACGAACAACTTACAAAAAAGAAATACATTTCAATTGACAACAATATACAATTTTTACTTTTCATTTTCAATCAAATTTGTTTCTATAAAATAAATTAAATTCGTAGATGGAAAGTATGTTCTAGCTCAAATTGACCCAATCAATTTGAGTAAAAAAAATACATTTCAATTGACAACAATATACAATTTTTACTTTTCATTTTCAATCAAATTTATTTCTATAAAATAAATTAAATTCGTAGATGGCAAGTATGTTGTAGCTCAAATTGATCCAATCAATTTGAACTTTGTCAACTTCTTTATTTGGTTTAAACATTCTTCCAGTCTGGACACCATTCCATCTCTCAATTCTTTCGTTGAAAACTTTCTCAGGTTTTGTGGCCCTAAAATGGACTATTCCATCTCTCAATGCTTTCATTGGAAAGCATTTGAATTTTTGTGGCCCTAAAATGGAGAAATATGAAATTTGATCCCCAAAAACACCACTCTCCTACTATGAAGTATGAGGATTTTGAATTTTGAAAAATAAACTTAAGAAAGTTTTAAGAATATATATATATATATATATATATATATAAAAACTATTATCATATTTTAAAAAGATAAAATGTATCCTATCACAAAATAAATTACAAATGAATCCAAATATTTAGTAAATTAATAACAAATAATAGTATCATTATAAAATCATAAAATCAAAATCTCATTTATTTACTTATCATAAAATTCCATCCCAAAAAAATGTAAAAAGAGGAGAGATTAACTCAATTCCTTATATTTCCATATATTTCTTTAATATTGAATTCTATATGGATTTTCAAAGTTTAAATCTCCCATCCACTAGGATGTAGGGTTTTATTTATTCATTTTCTAAACTTGTAAACTTGTAACTGACGTATAATGAAGAAAACTATTTAAATCTAAAAATTGGTTTGGCTGAACTATACTTTGAAACCAATGTTGTAAAATTCTTCCCAAATGTTGAAAAACATTAGTCACAGGACTATATGATAAGTACATGTAACTACTTGAAATAATAGTCCTTTGTTATGTCTTCATATACATAACTCATCTGATGGGAAAGGTAAAGGAATAGAGTTATTTTGATCGAATGAAGAAAAAAAATGCAACCACCTAGAAAAAGGAAAGTTTGGATTATCATTGACTTGTGTTTTTTATCCTATTGATTCGTGAATAATCGAATTATATAACTGTGAAGATATATTTGGTCGTGGAGGAGGTCAAAAAAATTATTTCTTAATTAGTATGTGAGAGGAGGTTGTAACGCTTCCAATTACATCTAGTCAATTCAATTAGTGAAAATTTGACTTTCTCATCCTCAAATTAAAAGTACATAAAATTAACAAAGTAGGTAAGCTCAAAAGCTTATCTAAAACCATTTCTTGGCTAAGAGATTTTATTTTTAGAAGGTAAGGAGTACAAAAATAGGTTAATGGTACAATACCAAGAGACATCTTGTGGGAGCAAAAGCATATCTCCTCATGGATTACTAGTGAGTAATTCCAAGTGGTATGTTTTTTCTTGAATAAGGGTGATGATAATCCATGAGTGGTCCATTCCAATTATTCCACATGGTATGATCATAATTTCCCCATGGCTATTCTTAGGTTAGCCAATGAAAATGAAAACCTAATTTCCCCACATGTGATCAGAATTTTATTGCAAATACCTATCCTCTTAGATATAAGACTTTTGTGATCTATAATGTAGATAAAAGTCTTTCATATTAATCACATCATTAGGGTTTGGTCGACGTTTCGAGCCATCTAATGTGATTCATCCTTAGGACAAGGTGAAGAAGGGAACCAATCTCATTGAATAAATAGTAAGGATGCATCATTGCTCGGTGATAATTGATAAAACTAGGCGTTAAAAACTAGCTGTTAAAAACTAGCCATTAAAAACTAGCACTTATTTGCCTAGGTTAGTTAGTAAGTTATAATATTAAAAGTTTTTAAGTTTTTAAGAAATATTATTCAAGAATAATTTAAATTTTTTATAATTTAATAAAAATATCGAATTATAGTTAATATAATAAAAAAAAGGGATAAGAAAAAAAATAAAAAATAAATAATAATAATAATAATAGTAAATAAATAAATAATTTTTTCTTTCTTATCTTCGTTTATTAATGTTTTTATTTAATTCCCTTTAATTATATTCTTAGCTCTTTATAATATATATACCCTTTCTCAGCTTATTATATTATCTAATTTTTAATAAAAAAAATATTCTAGATTATATTTTTTAGCCATTTTATTAATATTTCTTAAAATCGTAAAATTTATTTATTTATTTTATTTTATTTATTCATTTATTTATTTTATTTTAGTTATTCATTTACTTATTATTATTATTATTATTATTAGTTTATCTATTTATCCTTCTTCCTGATTATTTTAACTATAGTTGAATTTTTGTATTAAATTATAAAAATTTTAAATTATTCTTTAGTAACATTTCTTAAAAATTTAAAAACCTTTAAATTTAACTACTAGTTTTTAACAGGTAATTTTTATGAACCACATTATGGTTCAAAATGTCGACCAATGAATCTAAACAAAACATTAAATGTATTGAACACTTATATTATAATATAAATATTTAACATAATTTCAATTTACATCCAAATATTTAAAAATAAAATATTTATTTCAAATTTCATAAATTCAAAATCATATCTTAGGTTAGCCAGTGACAATGAAAACCTAATTTTCCCATATGTGATTAGGATTCTATTGCCAAGACCTATACAGTCTCAATACCCTATTTAACACTGAATAACTTGTTTATTCTTTAAGCATTATAATAATGGATTGAATCTAAACAATGCATTAAATATACTGAAAACTTATATTGATAATCTAAATCTTTAACACAGTTTCAATTTACATCTAAATATTAAAAATAAAATATTTATTTCAAATTTCATAAATTTTATAACCATATAGTTTTTATTTATATCTAAATATTTAAAAAAATAAAATATTTTTTTCAAATTTCATACATTTTAAAATTATTAAGTTAATTCATTCTTACATAATAATAATAAATTACATAAAAGAAAATACTTAAAACAGACACATATATATTTTCCATACAATTAACTAAAATTTGAACTCTATATCATTAACTCATTGTTACAGAAATACTTGCATAGAAATACTTCGAAACATCATATTATACATATAAATATTCAACAAGGCAAACAATACCTATATAGAAATATTCAAGAAAACAGACAATAAAGAAACCCCTGAATCAATCTTGAGGGCTTCTCAAGTAAACCCACTGCACCCTAGAATCAATAGTCAGAGTAAAGCACTGGACCTACTCAACCCACTTTGGAACAACTAAAACCTTGAGGCCTAATGTTCACGTTTAATGAAATGTTTTTATTAAAAAGCATAAATAATATTAAAACTCAAAAAATCAAAATCATATCGGGTAACTCTACAGTTTTGATATTCATATATAAATCTCACACGCATTGCAGGTCACCTGAACCCCAACCATAGGGATGCAAAAAACTTAACATGTTGTTGCATTATTTCGAAAGGGGAGTCACAATCCATCAAAGTTGTAAGCTCAATAACCTTTGAAGACACTTCGATGAAGTCCACTACAACATCATTGTAATGTACCACCAAGATATCATCGTCGTCCAAACAGGGTCTCCTTGTAAGAGGGTAGAAGTGAACCAAAGCCTCTCACAAGTTTTTCTTCAAGGACTCCATTGCGGAGTTGGATCCCTGATCTAGGATGGGTACAGGATAATATTATGATTGTAGTAAAAAGTGGCAAAAGGAAGATCAAAATTTATCAAGTCATAGTACTTGTGCCCAGATGTCGGAGCAGGATATACACAATATTTCAGCTGCATAATTATGTTTTTATCACTGGATTTCTCATAATTCTCATCATGTTTGTTGCACAAGATTTCTCTGGACCATAAAAGCCATTCGACATAGCTTGTGGAATCTGTTCCCGAAATTTGTTCTTGAGCCATGGTGATTAGGGGGAATTACCATGAATAGGATTGAAGTTCAACAATTTCCGCAGGAAAGCACCCATATCATCGATATTTGAAAAGGAAGGAAGGTAACCATCTCTCTCTCGACTTTAATGCTTGGCCACACGAAAGCCATTTAAGCGTTGTTTTAAGGTTTAACCACACCAGTACAACATCATCAACCACTAAAAATATTAAAACCCAAACTGACGAGCGTTGTCCAGGAAATGAAAATGGTATTATGCTATATTCTTAGAAAACACGTAAAACTATATATTTACGTCTTTAATAACATTTTTATGCTTACGCAAAATTTAATGAATTTGATAAAAGCTGCAAAAACCAACTTCTCATGGTTTTAATTTGACCTACCACCTTATGGTACATATAATTTTATTTTTATTCATATCGGAATCAATACACTTGATGTGTAATATCTATGGAATTACATTAATATTTGTTCAAATTTATTCCTGGAAGATCCACGACTGAAGTGTTATCTGTGTACATTGTACGTAGAACGAACAAGGAAACCAAGGGTCCAGCGACCAACCACCAGGGATACCTTGAAAATTTATCTAAGGACTAGCAACCGTTCATAGAGAATTATATATATATATATATATATATATATATATATATATATATATATATATATATAAAACCAACAGAAATAAAAATTTGGTTTTTTTAGACGTGTAATTTTTTCATTGCACTTCTGAGACGTGTAAGAGCCCTCTTGATGGGTTGTGATGGGTTCAATTTTGAACACCACATATGATCAATATTAGCCCATAACAAATATAAATGTGAATCCTATTCTTCGCATATACTTATTCCATATTATTGAACTGGAATATGATTTTTGGATATTAAAGCTTGAACAAATAAATTTAAATTCTTATTAGATGTCTCGTTGTCTAGCAACGCCATCTTCACAACCTATGTAGTAGGATTTACCTTTAATCTCAATTTTCTCCCTTCCTCTTCACCCATGAATTTCTTGATGGTATTTGCCACTTATTCCCTTCTGATTAGTGCTTTTTAGTTTAGGAATCTCATCCTACTCCCACCCAGGTCCATGGCCATTTCCCACTCTTCTATAATCAAAGATCTATTTGTGACTGATCTATTAATTGTCATTTCAACTAGAAGGATGAGACATAAATTCTAGTTTAGATGACCATTCAATAACCAAACCTTATATTTGATTTCCTCCACAAATCCCGGCACGTCAATGTCCAGATCACACGGACGGGCACCCAATTGAACAATTGCTTGCTTTCTAGTAATACCATTGCCACTTCTTATATATGGGCTATAGAAAAATGAGAAAGCTTTTGAAATAAATATAGATGACTAAAAGTTTTTCCAGAGTCAGCCACAGCAGAAGTAGATTTAGCTATATGTTGGTTCGTATGTTTTGTTATCGAGATCTTTTTTGGAATAAAGAAACACAAGGACCAAAGGACCAACCTGGTCTTATTGATCAATTTTGCAATAGTTTGGCTTTCTAAATTTTTTAATCGCATTAGATAACCCATTCATCCCCCATCGTATTGAAATCCTTCATGTACGCGTTCGATACATCCAACTTCTAAAAATAAGATGAAAGATTTGTTATATTTAAAGTCGAAACTTCGTGTATGTAGTTTATTAAGTTTTCATGTTCCTCTTATACACAACCAAAAAACAAGTTCAGAAACTTAATTTATTTTCTCAACGTGATAGCCTTGATAGCAACATCAACAATCAACATGCACAATATATCATCCCTTTGAAGCTATACATGGAAACAACAATAACCATCATATGGAGCATGATTCTCTACAAGAAAATGAACTGGAAAAAGAAAAACACATAATGATGCAGTGGTAGTAGCAATATATATCACATCCATCAACATCCTCATCAATATAAGAATCATACACCAAATGGCTCAACATCATGAAGTCATACTCCTAAAAAAGTGCAAGCTACAACACTTGATAGAAGATCAAGAATTAGTGAGGATAACTCTAGCATCAAATGTGTCTATACATCACAATATTCTTCATGCAAAAACTCCAACAATACCATCATCATGGAAACCCTAAGTAGATCTCAAGCATCCACAACACGAGTAAGTGGCCTAGCGGATAACATGAAAAATGAGCAATAAACAACCACCATGTATAACAACAACAACAATATAAAATATATCCATCATGATAAGCTCCTATATCTTTTTCATATAACTACCAATCTATAACACGGGAATGAAAACAACTATAGCCAAACACCACCCTTATACTAATCTCCATGGCACAAAATCATACATGAATTTATCACTCCAAGGACACATTTTTCCTCAAGCTAAAAGAATGAAACTACATGTTAACGCGTGTAATACTATATAAGGAAACTTATAATCCATGCACAACCAAAACACATACTCCTACAATGGATCAATTTTATATAAGTACAAAACATGGAATGCATAGCTAACTCCTTCAATAACCCATAATGCCATCAATATCACTGAAATATTGGAAGCAGAAGAGGTGCTCCCCCTAAACACATGCCATCACACCTTCACAAAATTCTTATTGGAGATATTTTGTCTCACACGCACATCAAAAATCCTCTTTTAGAACTTAATAATAATATCATATGCATATATAACATTAGTAAAAAATACCTAGCATCATAAAATTATCATAAGAAAGGATAGGCATCATCAAACCCTAGATTCATGCATCAAAATAACTTCAATAATTAGATATATTCACATGCACATCACTTTATATGGCACACTTTCAATAATTCTACATACAAAATAAAGATGTCCCATATTCTCCCCCTCATGCCATGCAAACCTCAATTTATCATTGTAGACACTTACTGCTCCTTCTTCCTCCAAAATTTTAGGGGTTGATCTCTTACATGCAATTATCTTCCTATCCTCTTGTCTGACGTACTTTGCACGGTATTCATTATTTGATTGGATGGCCTTAACAACCTTGAAGGCTTGCAATATTTGGCCATATTACTAAAATTTTCGTAGATGTAGCATCGGATATGACCCAGGAATGGAGGAAAGGAATTGCATCTCTCGATATTTCTTTTATTCCTCTTTCCATGAAACCTTCATTCAATAACATTATGTCCAAAACCATTGCACGAGTAGCAATAACTGTAAAAATTACCATTATACCTGATTTTGGCTGAAATTTGTGAACAGGGCAATCCTCTTTGTTTTTTTCTTGATAAGGCCTTCTATGCAACTACTTCATTTGTTGCAAGCTTCTACAATTTATTGCAACATGTCCAAACTTGTGAAAACGGTAACACTCTACCTTTTCCATCGAAGGAATGAAAGGGATTTGATTCCTTTTAAATTTTATAATTTTCTCGATATCCTCTCTTGGAGCAAAGGATATTTTGAGTGTATGTGCCCCTTGATGCATTTCTTTCTTCTATTCTTGGATCTGCTGGTTATTTCTTTTATTAATTCTACTCTTGTTATTGTTATCATTTTCTACAGGCATTTTTGGTTCTTCATTATGATTCTTTCCTGCATGTGGACTCGATTCTCCCTTTTGAAAACCAAGACCAGATCTAGCCAATGGCGATATTTGGTTTCCAAGAATATTGTCGAAGGCTAGAATGCTCTCCTCCATCTTCATATTCTTTCTCACAGAGATCACTTCAACTTCTAAACTTTTACAATGAAGTTCCTTCTCTTCATACTTCTTCCTTATTATTTCTTCAATATAGTTTCCCCCTTCTATCTAATTTTTTAACCCAATTATATCTTCTCTTAGTTCATTCTCCTTCTCATTGGAAATATTACATGTATTGGTTAGTCTATTCAGTTCATCAAATAATTTTTGGATTACTATAATCGTCAATTAATATTCAATCTTAACAAGAGGAAAAACATTCTTATATTCATTATGTAACTCAATAGAACCATCATAATAATAATTCAAAAATTGCTTCAAAATATTAGCTTCAGATTTTCTCTCTTATGACATAATCATTTTGGCTAAGATTTCATAATTTTCTAGTCCATTTGCAATGGAATGATTTTCTTTCCTCTTTAGGTTCTTTGTATTTTAAGACATATTCTTCTTTTTCTTACCCATGATCCATGATCTAACCTCAAGAAATTAATATTTACTGACAGAACTGACTTTGATACTACTTGTTGGAAATTATATCACTACTGGTTGGGGAGGAGGGGTGGGCAGGGGGGCGGGGGGGGGGGTGTTGGTGAATTAGTAGTGGTAAAGTTTATATAATCTATTAAAACATTTTATGGGTTACTGAATCACAATATACATTAACTGATGAGTAGATCAAATCATATAATGTATTAAAAAACATAGTAAATAGAAAATATGAATCTGCAACTACACCATGATCATCACATGAGAATGATAAAACAACAAGAGAAACATGCGCAAGGAGACACAAAATTGTTTTGGAGAAAACCCCCTCCTGGTCAAAACCCACCCTTTCTATTGTTGCATTGCTCAAAATAATTCATTATTTTTCAAGAAATTACATTACATAGAGTATTCAACTCGGTAGTATCAGTAAGGAAGTATTTTCCTCAACTCACGACTCTGCGGAAAACCATCTGCTGTAAGGCTCCACAACCAACAAGCCTCACCCAACTACTTTGATACTATGGAGAAAATTTCTTCCTATACTAATTTTTTTAGAGTCCACCAACTCAATGCCTCTATGCGACTCTCAATTTCATTCATTTTCAAACTATAACCATTGAAATACTCAATTATAACATCAAAACAATAATCTCTTCAAAGCACATAGAGAAAACTCCCAATAGGATACAACATTATCTGTAGCACAAACCCAAATAATACATCAATCACTGAATCAGTCCCTCCAAAATAATCTCATTGCAACAACCAATATGATCACAAACATATCAACAACATATATAAAGTCAAATAAAATTCTTCCTTTGCAATAACAGATGCATTAGTCATGCAAACAAGTAGCTACACAATCCCATTTTTCTCTACCATACTGAATGTCCCTCTAATCAACCTCTCCAACAACCTCTTCCTATTCTGAATAAAATATGATCTCTGGTTTGTGTATACAACACTTTTATGTATCTCTGGAATTTTGTGTGAGAAACTACAACTATATCATTTCTGCATCAATTCCATCTCAATGGCTTGCTCTCACACTCACAAAATAACCAACCAAATAACCTCATAACATTCTACTATTTGTAATTTTCTAAGATGATGAAATCAGTAAATGTTAGGGGTGATGGAGCACTCAACAACATTGTTCATACACTTTATTTGATTTGAATTCAACTCTTTGACTTGATCTTTCCACTAAATTCATTTAATAAGAGAGATTCTCCACTTTAACCATCTTCTAGAAGTTAATTAAAAATTTTCCAACCTTTTAATGAATATTCTTTAACAAGGGAACCAAAAAAACTCGTAAAATACCTTAGATGCATGAGGAATGCAATGAATTTCCAATTTAGACCATAGTCATAGGGACAACACTAGAAATTATCAGCGACAATTGCATGGAAAACACTAGAGAACTCTGCTGAAGGTTTGTAGTCGCACCCATGACACTCTCTCCAAATAGTTGTGGCAGAGGATAGAAAAATCAAATTCTTTAGCCTAGAACTCTGCCAAACTGTTTGAATAACGTCTCCAACATTTGTAGCAGTATTTACCAAGACATGAAAAGTCTCATAAAAACCTCTGCAACCTCCTGTTGAGCTCATACAAGACATTAAATTCATGAGTACATGAACAAAGTCATGAGTGTAGGCACTGCATCAAGTGACATCAACCATGTAGTTGAGTTTTAGAAGTGATCTTGATACATCATATCTGCCTCTACAACACCTTTGCAACATCAAGAAATTGATAAACATGACAAGACCTCCAAAAATGTTCACTATCCCTATACAAGTACCAGGTCACCTCCATCTAGCAGGTCATCTTTAGGAGTGAACATGAGGCAACATGACAAATATCATCATATCCTTTAACACCATGATAATATTTTTCAACAACATGGCATACACCAAGAATGTGTTAATACAAACATATGAATCATGATATCCATCAGGTGACATCAATGACAACACCAAAATTCCAACATTGTTCATTCTTATTGTTACAGTGTTGTGTATCATACCCTATATTATAGTTTTGAATGTGAGATTGGTGCTTCATAAGGAATGAATTAGGGTGAAAGTTTTCAATTTATCAAACTCTCTTTGTGTAGTGGGGATATTAAGTGCTAGTGGAGTTTAGGAATATTGTTCACTATATAATATGGTGATCATTTATTGTTTACTTTGAAGCTCTGAATGGGTATTTTACGTTTTGAGTGAATTGGAGAAAATTAATACTCCATCCGACATCGGAAAAAATAAATATTTTATTATTTCATTCATGGAACCAAGGTGTTAAAGTACGTGTTTTCATTATATAAAGTTAAATATATCTACGTGTTTTCTTTAAAAGAATTATCCATAATGTTCTAATGGTTATGTGGGCTTCTCGAATTGGGGTTGAATTTATATGGTGACAAGAGGTTATGAAATATATTTTCACCAATCACATTATATTTTTCATAGTACCTTTAGGTGGCCATAAGATCACTTAGAGATAAAGGTTAAATTTATCACCATGGAAGGTTTTAATATGTGTTTATGTTACAAATCCCGACACACTTTTAATTTTTGATATGTGTTTATTTTACAAATCCACGAATACTCTCAAGTTTCTTTTTAGGTAAATGTTATTAACTAGGTTCTGTTTACATGGACATTCATCCATCATCTGGAAGTTTCCATGGAAAATTAAAGTGACTAACATAAACCATTGATTCATATTATTGTAGTACTTGTTAGGTAATCATATTTTTGTTCCTAGATTAAATTAGTCATTCACGTTAGTCGTTTCTAATTGTTTTACTTATTAAATAGGCATAGATATTTTAACCCAAGACTAAATTAGTCATTTATGTTAGTCATTTTAAGTTGGGTCACTTAATATTGCTCTTTTTTTGCAGTATTTTACTTGTAACATCAACAATGACTAAATTTCTTAGTCACCTAGTCACTAATTTTTCATTTTCCACTAGTGTAAAAGAAACCCTGTAGCCTTGCACCTTGTTAGGTTAACCTTACCACAAGATGATGTGATTTGTACATGTGTGATTTATCATTTTATAGGCTTTCGTTAGCTCCCTTTATTTCCAATCTTTTAATTAGCATATTCAACTGCTCACTAGATTGTTTCCTATAGAAAAATAAGGACTCTTACAACAATTTTCAACTTACCTATGAAAATCACTTAGATTTGCATCCAACTCATGATATTTATTTATTGATGTATTACAACACCCTTGGAACGCTAATAATGGAAATTGGAAGAAAATAAACCATGTAGATGCCTTTATTTGAATTGTTTTAGTGTTAGAAAATTAAATATTATAGAGCAATGAAACACATAAAATATGCGGAAAACACAAGCACACAAAACACATAAAACTAGAGAGACATAGATATACGTGGTTCAACCAGTTTGGGTTACGTCCACCCAGAACAACCAATCCTCCCTTTCTATTATCCAACAAAATGAAGAGACACAACCTACAACAGATCCACTGTAATATCCTCTGTTCTCTCTCACAGTCTCCCTATCTGTTTATTGCTTCGAGAATACACATACAATACAAAGCCGCAATACAATACCCTCATACAAGCGAGGGGTTTCCTTCTAGGGAAAAAAAAGCTAAACTAAACATAACTTCTACCGTCAGATCATCCACCTAATGAACAACCCAGATTGACTAGAAATTACAATACTTTTACAAGGCAGTTTTACATCTGTTTTTAGCTTCGGGGGCACTACCTCCGAAACCCCCCACCAGGGGGGGGGGCTCCATAAAGTCACAGCCACCCCCCCTGGGCCCCCTAGGTAGCGTTTAATTACGGGCGGCATCACTGCCCCCATTAAGGTACAGGGGTCCAACGTTGTGATACAAAATAAACAAGATAATCAAGCTCCACACCCAACAATCTCCCACTGGGAGACTGATTGTAGCAACTCCACCACTGCTTCATTTGCTGGAAAATGACTCCTCTTCGGATCTGGTTGTTTCTCATATTCATTGTCATCCTTGAAGACCAATTGAAACTGAGCATGTTCTCAGTTTCTCCCTGGTTACAACTTTTGTTAGCATATATGTAGGATTATGGCTAGTGTGTATCTTTTCCAGCTTCAACTGTCCATCTTCCAATACTGACCATATGAAATGGTACTTGATCTATATGTGTTTAGTCCTGGAATGAAATGCTAATTTCTTTGCAAGGTGAATGACACTTTGGCTATCACTATATAACGTGCCCATATCATGCTTCTTACCCAATTCATCCATAAACCTTTGTAACCAAATCATTTCCTTACTAGCCTCTGTAGCAGCAACATATTCTGCTTCTGTTGTTGAAAGTGCAACAACACTTTGGATTTTTGAAACCCAACTGACAGTTGTTCCACCTACAGTGAATACATATCCTGTAGTGCTCCTCCTGTTATCTCTCTCACCTACCACAACTGCATCAACATATCCCTGTAGATCAATGTTTGAACCACCAAAGCATAATGCTTGACTTGTGGTACCTCTCAAATATCTGAGAATCCATTTTACTACCATCCAATGTTCTTTTCCTGGATTGTTCATGTACCTGCTTACAACTCCCACCGCATGAGCAATATCAGACCTTGTGTAGACCATTGCATACATTAAGCTTCCAACTGCTCATGCATATGGAACTTTAGACATATAGTCCATTTCTTCTTGAGTCTTGGGGCACATCTCCTTACTAAGTTTGAAATGGCTAGCAAAAGGTGTACTAACTGGTTTTGAATTCTGCATATTAAATCTTTTCAACACCTTTTGTATGTACTCATTCTGAGAAAGTGTTAATTTGCAATTTTTCCTGTCACTAGTTATTCTCATACCAAGGATTTGTATTGCAGCTCCCAAATCCTTCATTGCAAATGAATTTTCCAATTTTTTTTTAGCACATTTATTTCCTACATGTTAGACCCTGCAACAAGCATGTCATCCACATATAGTAACAATATAATATAGCTACCATCATTTTGCTTCTTCAGATAAACACAATGATCAGAGTGACATCTAGTATAACCTTGTTCAGACATAAACCTATCAAATTTTATATACCACTGCCTTGGAGCCTGTTTTATGCCATACAAGCTCTTCTTTAACTTGCACACTAATTTTTCCTTCCATTTGACCTCATATCCTTCTGGTTACTCCATATAGATCTCTTCCTCCAAATCTCCATGGAGAAATGCTATCTTTACATCTAACTGTTCAAGATGTAAATCTTCTGCTACTACAAGACTTAAAATAGTTCTGATTGAAGTCATCTTAACAACAGGAGAAAATATTTCATCAAAATCAATACCTTTCTTCTGTGCAAACCCCTTCACCACAAGTATAGCTTTGTACTTCTGTTTTCCTCCATTTTCTTCCTTCAGCCTGTAAACCCATTTATTCTGCAATGTAGTTTTACCTGCAGGCAACTAAACTAAGTCCCAAGTTTGGTTATGCATTAAGGAGTCCATATTTTATTCCATGGCTAGCTCCCACTTCTTCCTTATTTCAACCTATCTTTCTTCTTCATAACATTCAGGTTCACCAGAATCAGTCAAAAATAAATAATATAATGAAGGAGAGTATCATTCAGGGGGTCTACTTATCCTGGTAGATATTCTAACACCACTTTCAGGTGTTTGAGGTGCCTGTTGCTGTTGTGGTGGTTGTTGTTGTTGTGGCTCTTGATTATTATTATTTTCAGGCACCTTTACCTTTTCTGTGATCTCATCAAGAACTGTGTATTCTTTGTTTTCTTTTTCCTGTTTCTTTTCCTGCAACTGATTCTTATACAAGACATTTTCATTGAATATTACATCTCTGCTCCTAATGATTTTGTGATTTTTATAATCATATAAGCGATAACCAAAATCATTAACACCATATCCAATAAAGGTACATTTCTTTGATTTTGCCTCAAACTTTGTTCTATTTTCTTTATTAATATGGACAAAGGCCTCAAAACCAAAGGCTTTAAAAAAGAGTAGTTTACCTTTTTACCTGTCCATGCTTCCTCTGGAATACCACCATCCAAGGAACTTGAAGGCCCTCTGTTTATTAGATAAACATCAGTATCTACAGCATCTGCCCAAAATTGTAAAGGCAATCCTGCATGCAATCGCATGCACCTTGCACGCTCCATGATTGTTCTATTCATCCTTTCTGACACACCATTTTCTTGTGGTGTTCTTGGAACTGTCTTCTCTCTACGAATTCCATGCTCTGAACAATACCTATCAAAATATTTGCTGCAATATTCACCTCCATTGTCTGATCTGAGACACTTCAACTTCTTTCCTGTCTCAATCTCAACCAAAGCTTTCCATTTCTTGAAAGTATCAAATACAACAGATTTATTCTGAATACAATAAATCCATGTTTTTCTAGTTGCATCATCAATAAAAGTAACATAATAATGAGAGCCACCGAGAGATGATACCTGAGCAAGTCCCCATACATCTGTATGCACAAGCTCTAATTTTTCGCTCTTCTTTTCTTTCCCAACTCTGAGAAATCTGACTCTCTTCTGTTTTCCATAAATGAAATTCTCACAGAAATCCAAATCAACATTCTTCAAACCTGACAACAAATTTCTTGAGTGAAGAATCTTCATTCCCTTCTCACTCATGTGTCCGAGCCTATGATGCCATAATGCTGCATCTGCTCCTTTGGAAGTTAAAGCATTAACAGAGTTAGAAATACCATTGCATAAATACAATGTACCAACCTTTTCACCTTTTTCTATTACCAAGGCTCCTTTGGTGACCTTCCAAGCTTTATCTGTGAAAGTTGTCACACAACCTTCACCGCCTAACTGCCCTGTTGAAATCAAATTTTTCTTTAGATCTAGAACATGCCTTACCTCCTTTAGTAGCCATTGGTTTCCATTCTGCTATTTTACAAGAACCTTACCCATTCCAACAATTTTACAGGGTTTATCATCACCCAAACGAACTTGTCCAAAATCTCCTTGAACATAGTCATGAAAATATTTCTTATCGGTGTGACATGGAATGAAGCCCCTGAATCTACAACCCAAGAATCAGTAACATTTTAAAAAGAAAGGAAATCAAAGCATATTGTAACACATCACTGTCACATTTGCTTCAAGATGGTTTTCTTATTGTGTGTCCTTCTTTTCCCTTCCAAGATCTATGGTCTCTTTAGGTGTCCTTTATTTTCCGCATTTCGCACTCACTATCCCCAATCTAGACTTGGATACGCAGCACCATGATTTCTTTTGATATCTGAATCTCTCTCTTTCCATTCTGCTGATCACACTCAAAGCATTACCCGATGTCTCACCAGAGCTTTTCCGTCACATTTACTCACTAAGGATAGCACCGAAAACATCATCAAACTTTAAAGTACTAGATCCAGAGATAGAGTTACTAATAGCCATAACTAAACCATTCGAGCTTTCTAGCAATGAGCACAGAAATAAAAGAGCCCTAACTTCATCATCAAAGTTTACCCCTATAGAACTTAACTGACTGGTAACTGTATTAAAATCATTTAAATGGTCTGCAACAGATCCACCTTCCGACATCTTCATATTAAATAAACGTTTCATAATAAATACCTTGTTTGAGGCCGAGGGTTTTTCATATAGTTTCGCCAACGCCTTAATCAAACTCTATGTTGTTGTTTCCTTCGAAATATTGAAGGCTACCTACGTTCTGAGGCACTAGTGATACTGTTAAGTGTCTTTCTATCAAAGAATATCCCAATAAATCTTGTCATTGTCGTCGCTTCTTTGTTTTACGCTCAATGGTGAGTCACAGGTCTTTCTAATACATATAATCTTCCATCTGCATCTTCCACAGCGCAAAGTTTTGGCTGTTAAATTTCTCGACCCTAAACTTACCATCGTCCGCCATTGCTCCCACTCGAACTAGGAACCCTTTTTTCCTGCGAGTTTATCAGCCAAATATACCTTCGGCTCTGATACAAGTTGTTAGAAAATTAAATATTACAGAGCAATGAAACACATAAAATATGCAGAAAACACAAGCACACAAAACACATAAATCCAGAGAGACACAGATATATGTGGTTCACCCAGTTTGGGCTACGTCCACCCCGAACAGCCAGTCCTTCCTTTCTATTATCCAACAAAATGAAGAGACACAACCTATAACAGATCCACTATAATATCCTATGTTCTCTCTCACAATCTCCCTATCTGTTTCTCGCTCCGTGAATACACATAAAATACACAGCCATAATACAATACCCTCAGACAAGGGAGGGGTTGCCTTCTAGGGAAAAGAACCCTAAACTAAACATAATTTCTACCGTCAGATCATTTGCCTAATGAACAACCTAAATTGACTAGAAATTACTATACTTTTAAGAGGAAATTTTACATATGTTTTTAGCTTTAGGGGCGCTGCCCCCGAAACCCCCCACTAGGGGGGGCTCCATAAAGATGCAGCTGCCCCACCTTGGACCCCCCAGGCAGTGTTTAATTACGGGCGGCATTGTCGCCCCAATTAAGGTACATAGGTCCAACGTTGTGACACAAAATAAATAAGATAATCAGGCTCCACACTCAACATGTAGAAATTACTTCTTTTCTGCATAATTTGGGTTTACTATTTGCAAGATTTTATTTCAACTATCTATTTTATTTTCTTGCAAGATAGAATAGGTTTTATTTCATTTCATTGTAAATAAAATAGTTTTCCTTATTTTATTACAATCATCCTAGGTTTTCTTGTTGTCCTTCATTTCTTGCGATTTCAATTTTTCCTATAACATAGAATCATTAGATTGGTCTTTGTACCGCCATATTTCATCTCAATACTTCCACCTACATAAAATTCAGCAAATGGAAGAGATATTTATTGTTTCCCATATAGTTCCAACCCCTATTAATTTTTTACAAAGACCCTTGGGAGTTGCAACATTGTTGTTGAAATAATGAGGGCTGCCATTTTTTTGCGTCAATGCTAGGGAGGTGTTAAAGTATGTACTATATTTTTCTTAATTTGATTTTCTCTCTATTTATCCTTCAAAAAGAAAAAAAAAATATTAACATCTTATTTTCAAAAAATAGACAAAAAATAAAAATTGCATTTATTTCTTGTATTGCTCGAAGAATTAAGGAAAAAACAGGAGAAGTGTTAATAAAAACACCCACTTCCACTAGAATCCAACCTCTCTTAGCTAACAGTGAGCCTCTTGCCTTGTTCAAAGGGACTTCTAAGGAACTTTTTTGTTGAGAAATCAAGGATCCTTGAGGACTTTGTGGAAGGAGAAATACCTTCACACCCCACCAACATTGTGTTTGAAAATAGATACTAAAAATTATTCACATTCCCCATTAGAGAGACTATGGAGAGTATAAAACGGAAAAAAATAATCCATCTATCCTCCCAAAATTATAGTTTTATATTACAAAAGATATGGATACTTTCATGTTTGAGTCTTTTTTAGTATGCAGGACTTATGGCTATACAATTGATAAGGGGAACTCAAAATTTTCCCCTCCACTCTTAAGGATGTAGTCATTCGATGGTTCATGAGCCTAGAAGGGGACAACATCACCACATGGGGACAAATGTAGCAAGCCTTCAACAACAAGTACCGGGATTATTGTAGAGAAAAATATACCAAAGATGAAATATTAAAAATGGTCCAAGGATAAAATGAGTCTCTAGAATATTTTGAGGAAATATTTGAGCAGATTTATAGAAGGGCGCACAATTACACCTTGGATCTAGACTCCTTGAAGCTATTACTACTCTTAGAAAAAAGAGAATAATTGATGTAACACTCAACCTACTAGCAATTGGAGACATATTTCAACCCAATTATGATGATATCAAAATGATATTAAGAAATAATTTAAGGGCTACTATGAAAAGAGGTAAAGAAAACAAAAGAAAAATTAGAAACCATTTGATTAATAAATATGATTGATATTTTTTTTGCAGAATCGATATCATGCTGCCATGAATATTGATGGCTCAAAAGAATCCTTTATACGGAAACCTAGTTGTTCTCAAGAAATTTCATGGGAATATTATTTAACTACTAGTTTTGGGAAAGATAATGTGAAAACCATAGAATTTGGCACCTCTGAAACCTTGAAAATTAGACCCTTTCTCTTAGTTGATAAACAAAATCAAATACTATCTTAAAATAACACATTAATGTGTTTTCATGGGACTACAACGGGATAAAATGAGTACATCCTTCTGTGAGCACTCACCATCTATATATCAAGTATGATCATAAACCTGTTCACCAACCACAAAGGTGAATGAACCTTCCACTAAAAGACATTGTAAAAGATGAATTGCAGAAATTGTTGGATGCAATATTCTTTATCCAATATTGGATAGTGAATTGGTGTCTCCCCTAGTCATTGTCTCTAATAAAAATAGAAAATGGAGAATATAATTTGACTACATAAAACTTATCAAAACCACCACGAAATATCATTTCCCCTTTCCTTTTATTGAGCAAGTTATGCAAGTCCTACCTGGGAAAAAATTCTTCTCCTTTTTGGATGGATTTAGTGGGTACAACCAAATCTCGATCATTCCTAATGATTAGGAAAAAACTACCTTCACATATCCATCGAGGACTTTTTCTTATAGAGTTCTTCTAGTTGGATTGTGTGGTGCCCTTGACACCTTCCAAAGGGATGTGCTGAGAATATTCTCTAATATTGTGCATGTTTTAGTGGAAATATAAATGGAATTCATCAATCCCATTGACCCCCCATCTGAGGATAAAAATTCATCATTTTTTTTCACAGACTACCTAACCAAGTGGTTTGAAGTGAAGCAAGTGAAATTAGCAACTGAAAAGAAAGTGGCATAGTTTTCAAGGGAGAAAATGTTTCATAAGTTTAGTTTTCCGAGTGAATTGGTGATATAAAAAGGCTCTCAATTCACCTATAATATGACCAAGGGAATAATGAAGCAACACCACATTCAACATAAAAATTCTAATCCATATTACCCTAAATAAATTGGATAAGTGGAGGTCACCAATAGATAATTGGAGAGAACTTTGACCAATATGATCAACAACAACATAAAGTGGGCAGAAAGATTTCTTGAGGCCACTTTGGCCTACAACACCACCTGGAATACCACTACTAGATTTATCGCCTATGAGTTAGTAATATGGTAAGAAACATTTTTTGTAAATTGAATTTAAATATAACACCTTGAGGATGGAAACAAAAATTCATATTTATTTAACTAAAGCACATGCTAAAATATTGCAGCAATTAAATGCACTAGATGAATACAAAATCCAAACCTTATTCCACACTGAAGAAGTCCAACTACAAATAAAAGTTTGGCATGAAAAGTACATCAAAACTACAGCCTTCAAAGAGGGCGATTGAGCCCTAATGTATGAATCTAGGTTTAAATACTTCAAGGGTAAGATGATGACTAGATTGTTGGGGGCATTATGTAGTTGAGAAGTGTTATGATAATGGGTTGGTAAAAAATAGGACTATCAATGAGGAAAAATTTCCACTCTTGGAAAATGGATACTAGTTGAATGTCTATAGGAATCCCCTCTCTAGAGATGAGTTTACCAATTGAATATGCGAGGAAAATAATATGATTTAGAGCATTAGGGATCCAATAATACTAAATACCTAAACAACAAAAGAAGAAAACAAAGAAAAAAAGAAGAAAAATAACCTCAAGAAAAAACCTTCCTTGAGGCACTTGAGGTAAGACTCGTTGGCTAGAAACCGATATAAGGAACCTTGTAAGTCTCGAAAAAAAGAAAAAAGGAGATAGAAAAACAAGAGAAAACATAAATAACTCTAGGTGAAAACCTCCTCCACAGAACCTAGAACAAACCAATTGGTGGAAAACCTCAACGAGGAAACTTGTAGGCCTAAAAGAAATTGATTAAAAAGAAGGAAAGAAAATAAAAGAGAGAGAGAAAAAATATATATATATATGTTTTTTTTTTCATCTTAACTTATGTGTAGGTGCCACGGGAAAAGAACAACATGAAAAGGTTAGTATCCATATTCATCCTAAGACATCGACTTCAAAACTCCAAGCAGGCCCCTATAGTGCTCCTACACTATTCTCCACCTACTTTCATTTTCCACCATGTAAAACCTACATCATCAGCTCTTTCCCATACTTTGCTTTAGTTTTCCTAAAATTCTATATGAATGTCCTATAGTTCTACATAATGAACCGGTTTTAAAAAGAAACTACAAGTTGAGGATTTTCTTTTCACTCGAGCTAGGGAAAAGCACTTGAAGCATCCTAACATCTATCTCTTCCACTATCGTGCATCATGTACTAAATCCTCCAATTTTATCATTTATAACCCTACAATAAATTAGTCTCTTGTTTTTTTTTTTCACCAAAATCGTAACCAAATCCCTATCCGTAAGAATAATTTACTCCTCCATGAACTATCAAGTCTCCTTTCCATTTCAGAATGGTGCTTTAGTGAGCATGAGGGACCTATGTGATTGCTACACGAGACTACATAGTCATGTAGCATCCTGTATAAATCATATAGGCCCAAGTTCTACGACAAGAAAAACATTCCCAAAGAATACCACAACCTCCAAAAAAGGGTCAAAAACTCCATATCAGTAGCATCAATACAATCACTCATTTCAACTTTGACAAATGGGCCTGAGCAACTATAGAACTATCTTTTCAAATGTAGCACCTTGTAAACATATGGAAGAATAAAAGAAGCAACCTACAAAATTATGAAAAGGTAAGCTCAAGTATGAAAATATCTTACACACCTTACAAATTAATTTGAAGAATAAGGAAAAATTGTTTGTGCAAAAAGAAAACAATTTACAACTAGATAAACTAGAAGAAATCTCTAATAGTTTGGAAAATAAAGTCCACTTTATATAAAATCTATTCCAGCATGTGGGAGGATGAATGAGACAAAATCTGTGTTTTTTTTAAAAGGTTGCCATTTTTTCCTATTGATGATGTGATAAAATTGGAGTATGATATACATGAAGGTTGATATGAGTAGGGGGGCATCATGAATGTTGCGCACTAAGATTTCCTCATCCACCACTGGAAATAATCTCCACTTAAGCAAAAAATCAACTCAAATTCACCACCTATTCCCATTGAAAGTTATTCATGAAAACAAGTGTTTTTAATCCCATTAAAAATTTACCATCTTTACCGGAGGACACTACAAGGTATTAGGTCCAAAATTTTAGAGTTACAGGAAAAACCAGTAAGAAGCTACAAGTTACAAAGCATTTTACTATAAGAGTATAGAGCATTGTCAAGACCACTCACAAATATGGTGAAAGAGGGTTATTTTATCAATAAACCACAAGTCTAAATTATTTCCATATTACTCACATTTGGCACCATGTATCTTGCTTAATTTTTGGAATTTGTCAACTATCATATTTTCTATCTCAATGGTGCAACGTAACGGAGGAACAATAAGTTAGTTTCTTTTCCTCTATACATACTGAGTGATTTGACCATGGAAACATAAGTTTTTTTTTCAAATTTTGTTGAAGACTATGTATCTTTTCTTTTTACAAATTACATAAAACGTAATCCCCTACTGCCAAAGGAAACCTTGATTCCTATAGCAACACAGGGACAATATTTCCCTTGGCTAGAAACTTGTCCAAATTTGTGGGAATGAATATCAAACTCATAGAGATATTGTAATACACAATGGGGGTTGGATTCAATAAAAGAGAGCCAACTGATACCATTAGGATTCATTATAATCCTAAAGTTATGGTCATCATAGAAAACTGGCAGTAGTTGGGCTTCTTTGAAAAGCTTAGAGTATATGATGATGAAGTTTCCTTAGAAATTTCCATGGACTTACAATGCACCAAAGGCTAATAAGTAATCATTGTATTCAAAAGGTTGGTGATATATGTTAATGCAAACTCTAATATCAGGGTCACCAATCTCCTGGAGGGGCTACATTGGAGTAACGAAGAAAGACAAGAAGTTATCAATGTTAAGAGATGATTCTTCCTCCCTAATGAACAAACAAATGAGGATAATAAAGGCATTAGAAGTAAAATCCTACCTTACCCTTAGGATGAGATAGCCTATCATATTTTCAAATAAAATTCGTGCGAGGGAGGGGTAAGCATAGTGTATGCTTCTCAATTCATACTCCTATACTAGCTGAGATTTCATCATGACCTACCAACTCATGAGCGATTAATTATCCTGTTATTCCTCATCCAATCCCTTAAGGAGATGAGAAACAAGGTCAAGGAGGTTAAGAAAAATTAACTAGCCCATCACAACCTAATTATATTGGTATTAATATATGCATTAGAAAATCTTCAACATCCCATCCCCTAGATGAATTTTATGGATATGGATAGATAAGCCTCCTTAGAGGCCTAGTTAGAGTTTTAAAAACACTAGAAAAATTCCACTAACAATAGGAAAGGGAAGGTAGTCACCAACCCTATAAAATAGAAATAATAATAATAACTACTAGAGGGAAAAGGGAGGGAAATTGTGCCACATTAGTAGGACTCGACACTCCCACAAAACAAAAAATAATTAGATCTACTCAAAATGTTGTTTACATTAGGAGGAAAAGGAGTAGGATAAGGTATAGTGGCAAGACACAGCCTCCTTCTCCTACCCTTATTGCTATTGAGGAGACCCAAAGTCTAAAAAAATAAGGGCCACAAGATGTAAACAATTTCTTTTTTATATGAACTAGAGGTACAAGTAAATGAAATATAAACACCTCCTGAAGAAATACGGAAACACATAAAATCAAAGGGGAAAATTTACCATCTACAGGAATAACTTTCCCACCTATAGGAACAACATTCCTGCCTATAGGAACAAGATACCCTGCTATAAGAGCAACCTACATAATTGAAAAAAGTTGAAAAGTCATTCAAGAAACAAAGAAAGCCAAATTCATATTTTCCTTGGTGATTAATAGTTGATACTCCTCCTACATTAACAATAGGAAAAATGATTCTTGAGCACCTAGTGGCCCAACTACACTCAAGGTGGATAAATAGAAAGTTGAAACTCATCGGTGGACGAGAATATCCCAATCCAAAGGACTATTTGATATTGTTGGAATGGAGGATGAGATGAATAAAATGAGAGAATAAATGTCCTTCCTATGGCTGGATGAAGAAAATAGGAGGGAACAACTTGATAAAGAGAAAATAAGTTGAAAAGCCAATTAAAATAGACACAAGTACTACTACAAGAAAGGGACACTCAAGTTGTCACTTTGGAAACAACTGTAGGCACTATGACACACCTCTCTTTAAAAGCAATCACTTGTAGATAGTCTTCAAAGTCTTACTCATTATTCTTGAAAGAACAATCATGTAGATTTTAGATAAACATGATTGAACATAATGGAACCATATATATACAAGAAATCATAAACTTCATTGACTTATACCTATAATGTAGTATGAAAGACGATGCCAAGATCGTTGAATTGTACCTTCACAAACTTGTGCTCACAAATTTGACCATATTGGACCCAAACCCATATATGGGAGATGTATAGTCATTGTCCCTAACATATTGGCCTAGGAATGAGGAGATAAGATCAAAAGAGCTAAATAACCTTGGATGGGGAGTTGAAAGAGCTAATGTGGATTAGACCTGAGCACCCAAACACATCCATCGTCACCTCGACTCATGGAATTCTAGTAGAAGATCTAGAAGTAGTGGAAGTTTAAAAGAAGAGGCAAGTGGAGGCCATCCTGTGCTTTGAAGATACCTTTAAATTTTTATAAGAGGAAATATCCCAAGAGTTCCAAAGGATATGGAAAGAATTTCCCCACAACATGAAAATTATAGAATACCACTATCCTAACATATTTTAGGTTGCACTTGACAAGACTCCTTTATACAAGATAATTATTCAAAGGCTTGGATTCTAATGGATTGGGGTTACGTACAATCCAAAACTGTTGTTGGGACTCTGGGAACATCATAGTAAAGAAGAGGATTCCAGTGAATGACAGTGCATTAAAGAGAATGTGGGTTTCCACCCAGCAAACAAAACCACATCTAGCCCAACATGGAATGTCAAACAAGTTGTCAAAAAAATAAATGAGGAAGAGGAGAGGTGGTAAGAGGAGTAAAGTTTCTCAAAGGCTCAAAAACCATTCAAGTAAGTCAGTATGATATGCCTCCCAAATAGGTAAAACATAAGGCCCATCTAACCACTCTTAGGGAAATAAAACCTACATTAAACCTTCCTCTTTTCACTTAATAACACTTTCCTAGCTTAATAAGTTGTTAAGAAAGTGAGGAGATTCTTCTTGCTTTACATGCCTAACATGACTATTGTGTAGGAGATAAAAGGAATTTTGCATATATTTTCAGGAGATGAAACCATATATATTCATGGGGCATGCTCCCTACTACAAAATATTTCCATCTCAGCTGGTTGAGGACAATAAATACTCCTTCCTACTATTGCGTGGTGAACCACGAATACTGATCCATTTTTTAAGGTATTTTGGAGGGGAAGTACTCCTCTCGTAAAGGAGACTTCCCCCTAACCATATTGTATAAATATAGGTCTTTATTAACCTTGTATAATAAGTTGAAGCAGAAAAATAATGGCGTAGATCATTAGGAGAAGTTTAGAGTTCAACTTCTACGACTTTTTCCATGTACATGCAATTTTTCGGTTGATGGAAGTGATATTTGATTTCAAATATTAGTCTTTATTTTTATTAAGGGTTCTCAGATTCCTTGGGTTAGGGCCCACCCTAGGTACCTAATATCCCTCTTGTTTATCTCTGCAACTTATTTCTAAACATTATGTTTATGCATCGTTATTTAGCTAGTTTATGAAAAATATTTTCTTGCACGTTGTCTTAACAGTAGTTGATGATATCTGTCATGGATACATTTTTAAAATAAAATTCTTATTCCTATATTTGGTTCATTTTAATTGATGCTATTTATATGTTTTCCATCATTCATTGTTACTATTTATGCATAATACCCTATTTTGTAACTACATGAAACCCTACAAACTTTCATCTTGTTGGATTAACCTTTACAAAAGCTAACGTGATGACTTGGACATGTATTCTTTATCATTTTAAAACCTTTACTTTGTTCCTTTTATTTCAAACCTTTCAAAGAGTATTCCACTGGTCATTGGGTTGTCTCATGCAGAAAAACATGGAGTCTTATAGCAGTTTGCAAATCGCCTCTAAAACTCATCAACTTTGCACCCAGATCTTTATTTTCCTTATTTTATATATTAAAACATCCTTCGAGCCTTGAGAAAAAATTTTGGAAGAAGAGAGACCGTGTAGATTCCTCTATTTTAATTATTGTAGAAATTACTTCTTTCATGTAGAATTAGGGTTCAGTGTTTGCAATCTTTTATTTCAATAGTTTTTTTGATTTCCTTGCAAGATATAATAGAAATTATTCCATTTCATTGCAAATAAAATAATTTTCCTTCCTTTATTTCATTTAGCCTATATTTTCATGTTGTCCTTCATTTCATGTAATTTCATTTACAATTGGATTTTATCTCAGTACTTCCACCTACATAAAATTCAACAAGGGAAAAGGTAGTGTCTGTCGCACATATAATGCAAGTCCCTCTTAAGTTTCTATGAACCCAAAGTTGACGATAAAAGCTAGGACCCTTAAGAGTTGCAACATTGTTGCTACAATATTGAGGACCACCACCTCCTGTGACCTCTAAAGAATGAGAACTCGATAATGTTCTCATTAAATTTGTAACTTTCTTCATAACCCTAGGATATCATTTCCAAGCCAATAAATATTGAAAATGTATGATTTTGTTGTAATAAAACCTTGATTTACCACACCACCACTCCAACCAAGATGTTAAACCCACGTTGCAAACACCATGAAGTTGTAATACATGTGAGAGTAATACATGATCATATGATGAATGCTAGAAAATTTATGAGACATGATAGATGTATACTTTACCAAATTCCAACGAGCTTGTCGAGGTTCAAAATGGAAGGAAACTGTCGATCCCATTGATCTCTCACTGTGATCCTCTACTCCTGTAAAGAAACTAAGATTTTCAACTCACTGGAATAGTAGGTTTACTCTAGAAAATGCTCATAGGAACCACCAAAAACGAAACAGGGAAAAATAAAGCTTAAGGTCACAAGTATGACAAGAAGTCAATATATTCTCTCTCATTAGTCACTTTTCTTATGAATATTGGGATTTTCTAGTCCATTGGACGTGGTGTAAAAGTTAATCCTTCTCACCCACTCCCTTTTTCATCATTCCTTATGATTTTGACTACCATTCATGCATAAGATATAATGATTTTATGTTATTTTTTTCATGGTGTAAAATCTTTGCTCACTCCTAGTCGCTCTATTTTGTTTTTATAGTCCCATATGGTTCAAAACTTTTTTAATCACCTAGGTTCTATTAAAATTATTTCAGAAGGGTTATATGTAGTGGGTTTGGACGTGGCATGACCCACAACCCCAATTTATCGATGGATCGCTTGGCCTTGTGAAGTCTCAGACAAAACCTCCCACTTAGAACACAAATGTCCCATGTCATACATAATATGACTTTTTTGTTGGAAACACCATTTATGTCTAGCCATCTTGGTACCTTTGCAAGGGAATTTTAAAGGGCTCTATCTTCTAATGATTATTTATTTTGTCTCACATGATTATTTATTTTGTCTCACATGTTGGATATAGGCCCTCAAGTATGAACAACACAGGGTGCTTATTTCAAGAGCAAGGTCGAGCCTACTACCCAACACACCATGTTTGCTATGCATATTTATATGTTTTAATATATTTCCCTTTGCTTTCAGTATACACCCTTATCTCATTGATTGCCATGACATGCATCTACATAAGCATTTTTTCTAGATCACAACCATAGCTAGCAGAATCCAAATTGATGAAGTGAATCTAGCCCAAAATTTTGCACATGTGATCTCTGAATATCTATCGAGCACAAAAATCTCAACTTATTTTCCATGCCTAGTTCGTGTTTGACTTAGTAGTTATCTTATCATAACTTTGTGCAAACTCAAAAAGATCATGTTTCCCCATGGGTTTCCCTCTAATTTTCTGTTTTCCTCAGAATCAACAACCCAAGTAGGGACAACCTTATAAGAAATATCGCCCTCGACCCATATCACAACTTCACAATAATGGGTTTAAGAATATTTCATTTACTCAACTTTTTCAAGCCACAATATAGTGTGTCATTGAAAATACATTGAGCCTAGAGTATCCCACCTTGCATTGGCTCACATGCTAAACCTAACTGTTGAAATAGAAATCAAGTGTATGCTTGTCTCCAACCCATATGTCATTTTATTTTGATGAGCCATGAATTTAAAATCTAGATTGGCATTTCCATGATAAAATTTTGATTGTACACATTGTATATGGCTAACATGCTCTACCCAGACCACATTTTAAGGAAAAAATATATAATGAAAATTGCTAATAGATCTACCCCATTATAATTTCGTCATAAAAAGATACGTAAATAAATTTCATTTTCACACACAACTTAAAATTTGTTTGGAATATGCCTTATTATTATAATCATGTCATGCTACACAACCTTCAACTCCCATTTCGAGTGACTAATCATAAGCACACTTTAATCATTGCATATGCTATCGAATTGCATTTTTTTCATGCCTCTATTGGAATTTCATTATTGACTTGCATTGTGCCTCTTTTTGGCAACACATCATACAAATTTATAGAGGATTTTTGTGATTGTACGTCTATTTAAATCAGGTTCTATATAAGGTTATAATATACTACCTAGAAAAGTCAAGAGACCAACATTGGGCCTATCATGCAAGAACACAAACGTTCCATACTTATAACTTGTCACTTCTAGCATTGAGATAATGTTCCCTACCTTGGTTATTTTCATAATAATTCTTAATATAAAAAATGAAGTTTCTTTTTTTAGCCAGGAAGTCAATTTGGAGCAAGAAGAAATGAAGCAAAAGGAAAAAACTTCGCCGTATTTTTGTCTCGCTTACTTAATTGCATCATGTTCATACATCTCTTTCCATAATTTATTATACATATCTATTATATGTCATGCATTGATTTGAGACATATCTCAAAACTAATTTCTTTTATTGACATATTGCAACATCTTACACATTGCTCTAGCGTGTTGTTCTATAATATTTCAATAACAATCCATATGGGCATAAAAATGTTTCATTCTTCCTATCATATTCATTATATCAACATACATGTACTCATTTCACTTGTCTAGTTGCATGCATGGATAGTTCCCTTTCCCATGCAACATAGTTTCCCTTATCTATATCCCAAATACTCCAACACTTATGTGAAGCGTGATTTTAAAGAATCCTTTACTTGTTTATTATGTATATATGCTCAGAAAATTGATGTTTGCATGAAAAATTGTCTTGATTACTGTACAATATAAGTTTATTTCCCAAAGGTTCATGAGGAAACATAAGAGATCGAAACAAAATAATCAATATGTCATGGGGGGGAGAAAAGAATAAAAGGATCATATTATCTATTAATTTTGATGCATAATTTGAGGAGTTCAATGAGTTGACCCAATCTAGTCACTTATACCTCAAACATCCTCCTCCTGCCCCAGATGCTTCTCTGAACATTCCTATGCCTCATTTGAGTATAACAAAAATTCCTAAACCACATGTATTCTAGCAACAACCTATTCAGAATGATGGTTTGGAAATCAACCCTATGAGACCTACATCTAGATTTGCACATTGGCCTAATATTTATCATCATTCAATCCACCTTGTTAGTATTCCTCCTTAGATACCTTCTACTTGATATCAGGTCACTTATTTTCATGCTCAACAACCCCCTGATTCCCTTGTACGCTTGGCATTGGAAAAAAATCATGTGCCTACTATGCCTATATAATCTCCCTTTGAGGCCACTTCATCACATACACATTTCGACATTCCTACAACTAAAGGAGGGGGGGAGGAGAGAAATATACTTCCAAGACATGCATCGAGAGGTACAAGGAGAGAGGAAGGAGGAGGAGAAAATTTCATCTTACATGGATGGCCCTAACATACCTCTTGAGTTGACTTGAGTTATGTCTTTGATATCATGTATTTTTACATTAGTTTATTTGCATTTATTTCAAATTATGACATTCTCATATTTTTGGGATAGCATATGATTTTTTACCATGGTACATATTTTGATGACATTGTGGTTCATGGGAGACACAAGAACATCTTTACATGATTGATTATGTATGTTTGTGGATATTGTCTTGTTTCTTACATATAATTTCTTTTTATGATGATTGTATTCTTGATGATGTCATATTTATATTTTGTTACATGGGAGTTATAAGGTCAATGGAAACATTTTATGGACTTTGTGAGGGGACCCCACATACTAATATACAATTAATTAATTAAAAACACCTATTCTAAATGTCTTTTCCTGAATTAAATCTATATGGGTGAACTTCATATATATATATATGTATATATATAACTTGGTGTATTTTTGTGTTGATTTAGGTGCATAGATATGTATAGAGAAATAGAATTAGCTAAGATCAACCATTTGTTTACCACAGTCAACCTGAATTTATTCTAATAGAAGTGAAAATCCATTCACTATAATATTTCTTCTTATTTTTCAACAAACACCCAAATGAATTTGTTATAAGTGTCATGAATTTCATCAATTAGTTATCATAATATGCCATAAATTTGAGTTATTTTTTTCAAAATGCATAATTTTTTATACTTTATGGAATTGCGATATTAGTTTCTATTCATTTAGACATGTGGTTATCTAGGATGGTAATGGACTTCTTTGCTGCACAATGAAAACAACCTATTTAAGACATTTTCCTAATGAATTGGACGAGTCTTGTAACCATTACAATATGAAAATTTACACATAAAAAGAAAAGAAAAAAAAAAATCCTAGATGATTCATAAGCATATGACTGATGTGAGTTTTCAGTTTGCAACTCTCTTAACCTGACGAGTTTTAAAGGTAACAGGTCATTTGTATAATGAATGCCGATGATAACTGAGCATTATTTATTTATTAAATATTAATTTTTATTATTATTATTTTTTATTAATTTAAGTTTATAAAATATTAAAAAATATAGTAATGTCCAGTATTAATATATTTAAAAACTCTTCATATAATTTAGTAAGCAGTGATAATCATAAAACGACTGTTAGCAGTAAAGGAATGAATCATCACTACAGGTTTATAATGTATTAAAGAGCAGCATTTTTAAAATAGATATGCATGATAGCAAGATATGAAGATAAATGTGATTTAATAGGCTAAAAGTGTTAATGATCACTGGGAATATTTCAATCGAACATAGCATAATTTCACAATTATCATCAAGTTAAGTACCAAGAAAAAAAAAAAAAAACATATTAAGATGAATGTGATTTAATAAGCTAAAAGTTTCCATGGTCACTTGGAGTACTTTATTCAAGAACATGAGCCTGATCTCACAAATTCATTAGGAAAATGTCTTAAATAGGTTGTTTTCATTGTGCAACAAAGAAGTCCATTACCATCCTAGATAACCACATGTCTAAATGAATAGAAACTAATATCACAATTCCATAAAGTATAAAAAATTATGCATTTTGAAAAAAATAACTCAAATTTATGGCATATTATGATAACTAATTGATGAAATTCATGACACTTATAACAAATTCATTTGGGTGTTTGTTGAAAAATAAGAAGAAATATTATAGTGAATGGATTTTCACTTCTATTAGAATAAATTCAGGTTGACTGTGGTAAACAAATGGTTGATCTTAGCTAATTCTATTTCTCTATACATATCTATGCACCTAAATCAACACAAAAATACACCAAGTTATATATATACATATATATATATATATGAAGTTCACCCATATAGATTTAATTCAGGAAAAGACATTTAGAATAGGTGTTTTTAATTAATTAATTGTATATTAGTATGTGGGGTCCCCTCACAAAGTCCATAAAATGTTTCCATTGACCTTATAACTCCCATGTAACAAAATATAAATATGACATCATCAAGAATACAATCATCATAAAAAGAAATTATATGTAAGAAACAAGACAATATCCACAAACATACATAATCAATCATGTAAAGATGTTCTTGTGTCTCCCATGAACCACAATGTCATCAAAATATGTACCATGGTAAAAAATCATATGCTATCCCAAAAATATGAGAATGTCATAATTTGAAATAAATGCAAATAAACTAATGTAAAAATACATGATATCAAAGACATAACTCAAGTCAACTCAAGAGGTATGTTAGGGCCATCCATGTAAGGTTTTTTTCATTTTCATATTGTAATGGTTACAAGAGTTGATATATATTATTTTGGCACAGTATGATGTCGCTAAGCTCCTGTCACAACCAGTTATCATTTATGAATATTATAAGAGTTGATATATATTATTTTTGCGCAGTATGATGTCGCTGAGCTCCTGTCACACCACTTATCATTTATGAATATTTTATGATTAGCATGACACAGTTTCCAAAAAGTAGTGAGCAAACTCGCTGATTTTCACAAAAACAAGTAGAAAGAGTAAGACTAATCAAATTACTAAAATAGAATGATGATATTTTTTCAACAGAAGAAATTGTGCCTAAAACAGTCTCCAGCATATATAATTTTAAGCTCTCCGGCATATATAATCTTGGCTAAGATTAAACCACAAAATTTGTGGAGACCAAATCTCTCGTAATTATTAAATATTAGACCACATCCTTTAAGACTAAAAATAACCTAATATTACTTTACCTTTTATGAATATTTTATTATCAGCATCACAAAGCTTCAAAGCAGTCAGAATAACAAACTGACCCACTTTGACAAAAGAAAATATTGAGACATATCAAACTATTAATAAATTTCAATATGCTGGTAATGCCAAGCGCACTAATAGATTTAGGTAACTCACAAAATTCAGGGAAGGAAACATGGGTACGTACGCCCTCATTTAATTAATAATGACACTACAAAATTAGTAGTAACCAACGCCAGACACGTAGAACTCCAAGAAAAAATTGGGAGTTTATTGTTATAAAACACTGATACTGCAAGAGAAAAGGCTAACCAGAAAATTTGTATAAAATGTTACTTGATAAACGTTGTCACGTAACAACATTGCCACATGTCTACTAATAAATTTGAAGCATATTAAATTATTCAGTGTTAATAACTGTATTTGAATAATTTAGTATATAAAGAATTTGAATTATTCAATGTGAGAAAAAATAGATTCATCAATAAAAGATGCAAGTAATTATCAACGACATGATACAAAATCCAAATATTTTGAGAGGTGATATTTGTTGGAATTTTTGAATAATTTGGACTAACAGAGAGGAAAATATAATTGCTCTTCTACAATACATAGATTAAAAAAAATTCATATATAGAGAGGTGAATGGATTAAAAAACTATGTTTCTATTAGACTTAAAAAAATATTACAAAATGACTGTATTCAAAACTTATGTTGTTTTGGGTTGCAAAAAAATTCTTCTGCTACAAAACACAGCTCTTCAACTTCTGGCTCTCTGTCTTCTTTCTCTTTCTCTGTTTTCTGCCTTCGAGCTTTTTTCTCTTAATACACAGTCAACTCTATGCACTTTTCTTTTCAGGGCATACTCTTTATACAATGCCCACGACATATTTATATCTTTTACTTTTCATTATAATGATTATATATATATATATATATATATATATATATATATATATTGTAAATATAATATATTGACAATATATATATATATATATATATATAAAACGTTTATAAGAAAAGTTTAAAACATGTAAAATATTCCGTGGTAAAAATAAATTTAACCAACGTAAAACCTTTAGCACATACATTGCCATAAATAAAAACAAATAAAAAAATATCAAATCAAAACATTAAAGACTTTATGCTTTCTGGAGGCTGGTTGGTAAACATTCACTCCAACTCTTTTATCCACCTGGAATGACTTTTAATTGATTCGGAGAAGTGATGACATCACCATCTCCGGTGGGTCATCTTCCCCTTTGGCTCCTCATACCTTCTGCCCCTCGAAATATGTTGATGGCTTTGCATTTAATGAGTTAGGTGGAGAATTAATTTTTAGTGGGTGTTGCAAATAAGTATGCAATTGCGTGAAGACCAGAACTAGGGATTTTCTGCTCCCGTGGTCCTTCAGATTTCCATCAGCATTTAATTTTTCCGTCTCTGCTCTACGTGCAATTGGAATTAAATTCCAACACTCCCCCTTAATTTCAACTTCTGGAATTTTTTCCATACCCAGACATTTTCTCAAGTAATTAAAAATTTTCTGCCCCAATAGTTTCGTCAATATATCAACAAACTGCTCTTTTGTTCTACAATGTTGTAAAGCAATTTCTCCATTATTCACTAATTCTCTGATGTAGTGATACTTGGCATCTATGCGTTTCGTTCTCTTATGAAACACTGAATTCTTTGACAATGCTATTGCTGAGCTATTATCACAATAAATTGTTGTGCCTTTTATCTGTTCATGACACAAACTCCTCAACATTCTTCTCATCTAAACTACTTGACACACTGCTGCTGTAGCTGCCACATACTTTGCCTCTGCTGTAGAAAAAACCACAATTGGTTGATTCTTAGAAGCCCATGAAATGGCTCCTGAACCCATATGAAAAACATAACCAGAGGTGATTTTCCGGTCATCTATACTTCCAGCCCAATTACTGTCAGTATATCCAATTAATTCAAAATTTTCTGAATTGGTATATAAAATTCCATATATTTTTGTTCCTTTCACATACCTCAGAATTCTTTCTGTTGCTTACCAATGTGCCTCCTTTGGCCTTTACATAAATCTGGAAATTTAACTCACAGAATGCATAATATCCGACCTAGTTGCAGTCAAATACATGAGGCTGCCAACTATGCTCTTGTATAAACTAGGATCAAAATCCTTGTTGTTGTCTTCTTTGCCGAGTTTCAATCCCATCATTGTAGGAGTAATTGTTGCTTTGCAATCCTGCATATTAAATATTTCCAAAACTCCATTCATATACTTTGCTTCAGAAATAAAAAATTTATTTTCATTTTGCTCTACTTCTATTCCTAAGAAGTATCTCAGCAATCCCATGTCAGTCATCTCAAATTCATCCTTCATGACTGTTTTAAAATTTTCAATGAGGTAATCATCATTACCTGTGAATAGAACATCATCAACATACAAAACAATAATGATCATCTTACCATGTTTCTCCTTAATGTATAATGTGGGTTCTCCTTCACATTTTTCAAACTCATTTTCCAGTAGATAGGCATCTATCCTATTGTACCATGTTGTTGGTGCTTGTTTCAGCCCATAAAGAGCTTTCTTCAATATGCAAACTTTGTACTCTTGGCCTTCTTTCTCATAACCTAGAGGTTGTTCAACATAAAACTTTTCCATCAATACTCCATTTAGGAATGTTGATTTCACATCCATTTGGTAAGCTTTCCACTTGTGTTGTGATGTTATGGACAACAATGCTCTTACGGTTTCCATTCTTGCAACTGGTGTAAAAGTTTCCTCATAATCTCTTCCTTGTTGTTGTTTGTAGCTTTTGACAACAAGTTTGGCCTTGTGCCTTTCAATCTTACCTTCAACATTGCTTTTGGTTTTATAAACCCATTTCACTCAAATTACTTTTTTACCTTGTGGGAGATCAACCAATTCCCATGTGTTATTTTTCTCTATGGCATTCATTTATTCATCCATAGCATCTATCCATTTCTTAGCTTGTATAGCTTCTTCAAAATGAATAGGATCCTCTACATGACAATATAATGCAAATAAAGAGTTCATACCTTCATTTCCTTCCTCTTGCTCATAAATATCATTCAAATTTCTGAATCTTTTTCCTCTTTCACTTGCTGAACTTATGCTTGTAGAAGCACTCAAATCTACTCCTTGTGACGTGCTTCGAGAAGCACTGTTATCATTTCTCAACGGTGTTCTCATTCCTGCTTGTGGTGTCCCTTTTTGTCCTTGTGTTGGTGGACGTGGTGCTACTAATGAGGTGTTTCTTTCAACCATTTCTTCCTCATCATCATCATGAGACAAACAAATTTTAACATTCACTATTTTCTCAATGCTTCCATCCCAAGCTTTTTCTTCAATGAATTGTACATCTCTTCTTATAACAAACTTCTTGGTGGATGGGTTATACAGTCGGTATGCCTTTGATTCTTCACTGTAACCAATAAATATGCACTTCTCCCCCTTACTGTCCGACTTCTTCCTTAGTTGATTCGGAATGTGTGCATAAGCCACAGAACCGAAAACTCTCATGTGGGTGATATGCTGCTTTATGCTGCTCCACACTTCTTCCAGAACTCTGTTCATGACAGCTTTGGTTGGGCATCTATTTAAAATATATGCTGCACAATGTACAACTTCAACCCAATTTTCATTTGGCAAATGTTTTGCCTTCAGCATACTTCTTACCATGTCCATGATGGTTCGGTTTTTCCTTTCAGTAACTCCATTTTGCTGCGGTGTATACCTTGTTGTAAATTGTTTATTTATTCCATTTTCTCTGCAAAAATGCAGAAATTTTTTTGAGATATATTTTCCTCCTTTGTCTTTCCTTAAGAATTTAATATGCTGCCCACCTTGATTCTCTACAAGAGCTTTAAAGTGGAAAAATTTCTCAAACACTTCACTTTTAAATTTCAAAAAATAAACCCATGTTTTTCTTGGGAAATCATCAATAAAAATCAGCATATAGTGTCTACTTTATAGTGATGGTGTTTGCATTGGTCCACACAAATCTGAATGCACAATTTCTAAGAGTACCTTTGCTCTTATGCTCTTTCCCGATGGAAAACTTTCTCTGTGTTGTTTTCCCAAGATGCAGCCTTCACATAGGCTGTCATGGTTTCTCAATAAATGGTAATCCCTTTACCATTCCTTTCCTATGCAACAAATTCAAACCTCCAAAGTTGAGATGTCTAAATCTCAAATGCAATAACCAATTTTCATCTTTAGCTTCTCTTTGGAATGTCTCTTGTGTCACTGTTGCCATTTCAGCTCCTTTCTTCAAATCTACTCTCATTTTGAGATGGAACATTATGTTCCTTGTCATCTTCACTTGTGCAATGAATTGCTTGCTTGGTAGTTTATCCATGATGGTGCATACATCATCTTCAAAGAAAACATTGTACCCCTTTTGAATGAGCTTTCAAATTCTCAAAAGGTTACACTTCATACCAGACACATAGTATACATCTGATATGGATCTTCCTTCTTCTTTTTTTGTAAAAAAATTTACTCTACCTTTTCCCGTGACAGAGACCTTACTGTCTATCCCCAAAGTAACTTGAGACTTTACATTTTCATCTAACATGAAAAACATGGAAATTTTTCCAAGCATATGGTTGCTACATCCTGAATCTAGAAACCATATATCTTCACTCTTTTCTTCAGCCAAATTACATGCTAAAAATAAATTTTCTTGACTGATATTTTCTTTTGTAAAATTAGCACTGGGTCTATTATCCATGTCACTATGTTTCTTCCTACATTCATTGGCATAATGGCCATACTTCTTACAGTAATGACATTGGACTTGGGATTTATCATACCTTTGTCCATGTGCTTGATTTTTCCCACTTTGCTGGCTACTGCTTTGGCCTTGGTTCTGATTTTGGTTGTTGTTCTTTCCATTTGTATTTGCTGGGTTGTTTCTTCCTCCTTGGTTCTGACTTCTGCCTCTACCTTTTCCTTTGTAGTTTCCTCTGCCTTGACCTCTTCCTCCTACAAAGGACATTTGGGTCTTGAAGGCATTCTCAAAATATGAGTCTGTTGTTCTGCTCAATCTTTGCTCATGTGTTATCAGTGATGCATGAAGCTCATATACTGAAAACTTTGAGAGATCCTTGGTCTCTTCGATTGCCACTACTATGGCATGAAATCTTGAGGTTAAACTTCTCAAGATTTTCTCCACTATCCTTCTTTATTCAAGTGTCTCTCAATGAGACCTTACCTGGGTAACCAACCCAATCACATGTGTGAAGAATGAGTCTATTTTATCAGACTCTTTCATACAAAGAGTTTCAAAGTCTCTCCTCAGCAATTGTAGCTTTGCTATCTTCACCTTCTCCATACCTTGATAAGTTGTCTGGAGGGTATCCCATGCTATCCTTAGGAATAGACTTTCATCCACTGCTTGATAGAGATAAAAGAGGGCTTTTGGGTCCTTCTTACTATTACTCTTCAGCAAATCCTTCTGTTTGTGTTAAGGCATTATATGCTTGCTCATCTGCTTGTTCTTCTGGACCATCTTCAACAAGCTCCCATAAGTCTTGAGAGGCAAACAGGGCTCTCATGGTGATTGTCCAATATTCATAGTTCTTCCCATTGAACTATGGGAGTTGATTATTTCTTATACTCGTGCTTGTGCTGGCTCCTGCCATAGCTAGCTTTCTGAACTATGCTTAAAAAAAAACTTGACTGTGTTTTTAAACAAACTGTCTATCTGTTGAGAAATAAAATCTGTCTTCAACAGACTTCCTTCTTACAGGTCTCTGGACTGTATTCTAATGTAAACAAAAAAATCTGTTTGTAAATACCTGGACTTTTGCTGAGCCTTCACACTGTTGGAGAACTTCTTCAACAACTCCTTCCTTCAGCTTCTTTGACAAACTTCAAAGAGCCTGGACTAGCTCCGATACCATGTTGGAATTTTTGAATAATTCCGAACAACAGAGAGAAAAATATAATTCCTCTTCTACAACACAGAGATTAAAAAAAATTCATACACAGAGAGGTGAATAGAGTAAAAAAATCTGTTTCTATTAGACTTAAAAAACTATTACAATATGAATGTCTTCAGAACTTTTGTTGTTTTGGGTTACAAAAAAATTATGCTGCTACAAAACACATCTCTTCAACTTCTGGCATATGCTGCTACACACACAGCGTTCAACTCTCTGTCTTCTTTCTCTCCGTTTTCTGCCTTCGGGCTTTTTTCTCTTAATACACAGCCAACTCTATGCACTTTTATTTTCACGGCATACTCTTTATACAATGCCAACAGCATATGTATATCTTTTACTTTTCATTATAATAATTATATATATGGTAAATATAATATATTTACAATATATATATATTACATAACGTTTATAACCAAAGTTTAAAACAACCAACGTAAAACCTTTAGCACATACATTGCCGTAAATAAAAACAAATAAAAAATTTATCAAATCAAAACATTAAAGACTTTATGCTTTCCGGGGGCTGGTTGGTAAAGATTCACTCTAGCTCTCTTATCCTCTAGGAATGAATTTTAGTTGATTCGGAGAAGTGATGACATCACCATCCCCGGTGGGTCATCTTCCCCTTTGGCTCCTCATACCTTCTACCCCCCGGAATATGTTGATGGCTGTGTGTTTAATGAGTTAGGTGGAGAATTCATTTCTGGTGGGTGTTGCAGATAAGTATGCGGTTGCGTGAAGATCAGAACTGGGGATTTGTTGCTCCAGTGGTCCTTCAGATTTCCATCAACATTTAATTTTTCCGTCTCTACTCTACGTGCAGTTGCAATTAAATTCCAACAATATTTCAGATGAAAATTTTTCTAGAAGCAATTGAATACGTTGCAAGATTTCTCGGAATGTGCATTTCCAAGATCTAATTTTCACGGAGCGAGGATCGTACTGAACACCTTGATTTTCCTTGCAGGATGGGGCATTTGGCTTACTTTTTGAGGAGCTTTGGAGAACGGAGTTTGTAGTAAAGCATGTCAATACCATGCTGGTGTCCGAGAAGGTTTTAATTACTCTATGTGGATATGTATTATTCACAGCTTCAATTACTATTTGCAAATATTCTTCATAGAATTAATCTTTCATGTGTTAAACCTTAAAGACGCATTGATTATTCTATCGATTAGCATAAAGGGTTGATGGCCATGCTGAAGTAATTTAAGGAAGTTATAAATTAATATTATTAATTACAGTTGCTTTATTATTCAATACTAGTAAATACCAGAGATATTGTCATTGTATTTAAAAATAATAAAATAATAATTTAAATTAACAAATTTAAAATATAAACTAATATTGGTCATAGTTAAAACATTTTAATTTATACTTCAATTTTACATAAAGTAGAAAAAATCATGAAAAATAAATCTAGTTGCTTAGCTTTTTTAATATGGAGACTAAGAGTAAAACATTTACTTCTTACGCGATTTATTCACTAGTTACATGAAATAGTATTATTGATTCTATGTTCAGCTTACATGTGATATTTAAAACAAAAATATATTAATAAAGAAAATATTTTAATGGCAACCATAAGTAAACTAGCACAATTGCATTAGTAAATTTAGATAATATACATTAATAGACATATATATGGACAACATTAATAATTATCAAATATATGATAGTAATTTTAATTTAATATTATAAATCATATATTATAAACTATATATATTAAAACTTAATATAATAAACCTTTATATTAAAGGTCCTAGAGTATATTATTATAAATATGTAACATCAATCCATGTATATAATATCGACCATGACTATTTATATTTATGGAAATCCACATCAATAAATCCACATCAATAAGGTCTAGAGTGATTTAAATTTGGTTATGATTAATCTTTAATTTTGAAATGGGTCGTTCTTTTCATTAATACAAAAAAAACCAACCACATAGGATGGAGGAATACATGTCAAGGGCAACCATATATTAATAAATTGCTTTTCTCATCCTATTGTAGAATAAAATGTCAATGTTTCATTTTGAAATCGACAATTCTTTCATTAATGTTCCAAATTTTAATTTTTGATTTTGAAATGAGTCATTATTTTATTAATGCCACATAATATATGTCATGCAAAACAAAACCAATAAAACTAATAATATGTGCAATACGTCTTTTGTTTTCAGTATAGGATTTGAATACCCATTGGATACATTAGGCTGTATGTGAACAAAAAGGAGTGGATTAGGCAGTATGCTAATATTGGTAAGAGTGAAAAATCCATTCCTTTCATATCCCTTTTTTCTCTGTAATTTCTAAATCACACATTAAAAAACAACATGCTTAGTTTTATATTTACCTTGCTTAGTTTCATATTAACCTTTTTAGCATCTCCATTCTTAAAACTAATAGTAAAAACATACCCAAAAGAAAGCTACATAAATATGTTGACTATAATAAAAGAAATCAAAGAATACAAAAAGATCCATCTTCATCTTTGAAGAAATTTAAGGAAATATTAATTGCAACACAAATTCCAGCTCTAATTCTAAATGGCATTGAATTTATAAATAAATAGAGAAAATAAATTATGTTAAAAAGATCATAAGAACTTTCTAACTGTAAATTTTTTATGATATTTAATAAATAGATCAAGGAGTTAGAGAAAATTTCCATTAGAGAAAAGTTACAAAAATGTTATATGTCATAATTATAGATATATCTAATCCTTTGCCCTTGGATTTGGCTACTCTTCTGACTTTTGACTTTTGTGTTAGATATCTTTATGGGAACTTTTGGATGGATCTAGGGAAATCAACAAAAATATACACCATTTATGATTAGGGTTTACACAATGAATTGATTAACATTTTCACATAGATTTAAAATAAAAATTAATTCTTATGAAAATAATGAATTTTAGGTTTACATATATACTCTTCTCACTTTTGTGTTAGATAGTTTTATATTTACCTTGCTTAGTTTCATATTAACCTTTTTAGCATCTCCATTCTTAAAACTAATAGTAAAAACATACCCAAAAGAAAGCTACATAAATATGTTGACTATAATAAAAGAAATCAAAGAATACAAAAAGATCCATCTTCATCTTTGAAGAAATTTAAGGAAATATTAATTGCAACACAAATTCCAGCTCTAATTCTAAATGGCATTGAATTTATAAATAAATAGAGAAAATAAATTATGTTAAAAAGATCATAAGAACTTTCTAACTGTAAATTTTTTATGATATTTAATAAATAGATCAAGGAGTTAGAGAAAATTTCCATTAGAGAAAAGTTACAAAAATGTTATATGTCATAATTATAGATATATCTAATCCTTTGCCCTTGGATTTGGCTACTCTTCTGACTTTTGACTTTTGTGTTAGATATCTTTATGGGAACTTTTGGATGGATCTAGGGAAATCAACAAAAATATACACCATTTATGATTAGGGTTTACACAATGAATTGATTAACATTTTCACATAGATTTAAAATAAAAATTAATTCTTATGAAAATAATGAATTTTAGGTTTACATATATACTCTTCTCACTTTTGTGTTAGATATATACACGATTTATGATAAGGGTTTATCCAAGTGAATTGATTAGTATTTTCACATAGATAAATAAAAACTAATTCTTATGGAAAGAATGAATGTTAGGTTTACATATATGGAAGAATAAGAAAGATAACACCCAATTATTTAAACTTTAATGGTTGGCATAAAAATTGGAGAATCAATGATTTTAACAACATGATTTATTTTGCTTCATTTCTTCTACACTTCTTAAGTGCAACTCCAACCCTAATGACTAAAAAAAATCACAGTTCAGTTGATGGTAGAAAATGGTTTTCCACTTTTTCCAAATTCTTGAAATAGTTTCCTCTCTCAAACCACTTTTTCCATTGTTGGATGCAAATAAATGAGCTCTTGATTGGCATTGAAAAACATTGATGGTTCAAACTCCAGTGAATTTTCTATGGACCTCTAGTTTCTTGGAAGTAAATGAAAATGAGAAACCCATGGAAACAAAGAGACAACACCAATGTTATTTTGATTTCAAATAAAATAATGTATTATTAATATCCAGTATGTAACACCATCCTCCCACATTTACCTAAGTTAACCGGTCCAATGGGGAAAACATATGATGAGAGGCTACTATGATGTGATTCAAATACCCATTTACAATTAAGGAAGTGGAGTTGACATAATGAAACCAAGCTCACCTTCCACACATGCTACAGAACATTTACGAGCCAACCAACCCTTCCAGGTGACCAACACTTGAGACAACTTTACATTTCAGTGTTATAGAACCTCAACCACTCCCATGATAAGCCATGCATGTGACTGAGGCCTTCCAGTCACTCCCACAGAAATTCATGCCAACAACTTTGCAATTTTTCAGGAAGTTATGCGCCAGTGACCCCAAATTTTGAGTCATTTTTTCAGGGCTAGGTCTCAAGCAACTGCCGAGAACTCCATGAAGCCTTCAAAAATGAATAATAATAATGGAACAAAGCTACTAATGCAATCACTGGTACAAATACTTGATCTCGCCCCTACTAGCCATGACAAGCATTTCGTAAAAAAAGCCACAAGTATGTAAATTTTTACAAGTCATAACAATAGATCTGAGCATTGCGGTCTCATACTTATCTGTGATTCCTAAAGAATAATTTTTTCCATATCACAATAGAAGCTTTATCGTCTATTATGACATATATTCATTTTAAATTCATTTTCTAATAAAAACATGATGAAAAACCTACATCATGTCTGTCATAAAACATACTCATAACCAACATATAAATAACAAAAATAAAAATGATATAATATCCATAAAAACCACATATGAACCAATACATTTCCACATGAAATACCAAGGAGAAGAATCTCTTATTAATGAATGAAAAATCCAACTAGGTTTGGGACTTACATGTACCACCCGACCATAGATTCGGTTGAACCAAACCTTTATTTCATCCAATCACTCTTGTGAAATACTCTAGGCATGAATGTGGGGCTCAAAACCAAACCAATCCAGATTTCCTTAGGCTTTATCGTAATCCACTCTGGATCACCAGGCCTTAAACAAACACGGATGCCTTCGAATTTATCCACCTATATGGTGAGGAATTTTTCTGCCTCCTAGTCTCTAGGATTTACCATATATGCTGCCATACTCCGAACAAGGATTCATAGGCCTAATAGAGACTCACCCTATAGGATTTACCATATATCCCACCATTCATGGGGCGAGGATTCCTAGGTCTGATTTAGGGAACACACCTCTAGGCTTTACCATATATCCCACTATCCACCTATCATGAATTCCTAGGCCTACCGAGGTACGAAAAATCTGGGTTTACCACAATCCCACCGTCTCCGGTCCACAGATTCCTAGGCCATGTGTTATTTATTTCAGAGACCACCTTAGTCAGTTTCGAAACCATTCGACAATCCATCTCAACAAAATATAAGAGAACCCATCACACCTGGAAGATCCCATGCTAATGACAAAAAGAGAAATAAATTGTTCCTGGTGGATATTGGTGACCACCCACCTATTCGACTTGGACCCCCACCATCATTTCTCTCAGTTTTACAGTTTCAACACAATTTAATATTTTTAGTAGTTTTTCGGGTCCTGAAGTTTTGGAGCCGTTTTGAGGCCCCGAAATGACGTTTTTTGGGAAAATCGGGAGCAACATGTAGGTTCCTTCGATGTTTCTCACATCAAATGTTGTATTCCTTGAATAGATATTTTGAATAAGGTATTGAGCGTACCAAACAAAGGTCATATGCCAAAGTTGTATCCTAGGGAAGTTGATGTACCAATTTACCCAAATGAGGCCCATAGTTTTGGCGCTTCATATCCTAGGGTTAGATTTTTGGATGTTTAGGGTTTTCCATTGTTTCTCAACAATAAATAGGCCTTAGAGCCTTATTATAACATAGTTCGGAGGCCTATATCTGCCACCTCTCTTCTCAGAGATAAGCTACCAGCGCCCTAGCTAGTTTATTTCCATTACGTCTGTAAGTATATTTCAATCATTTGTTATTAATTAAATGAAGTTTTATTTCTGCTGCATCTCTGTGTTTATGTTTATTTATGTATATTATTGTGTTCCTGCATAAATACGGATTAGTGGTATCACATTGGTTTTCTATTTATTTATTTTTCTTTGCATGTCCCCAACGAGGTTAGGGTATAAGGAGTTAGGGCTCGATATGGTTGAACCCTTGCAAGATCAGCCTCGTAAACCCCAATGACCTCCCATGGTGGAAGAAAAAAAAGATGAGGGAGAAGGATATCATATCAAATTATTGCTCGAGGAGGCCCTTAAGAAACAAAGGAAAACAATTATGGATAATTTTTCTCAGATCCTTCAACGGATGCCCACCGACGGTGCATCTACATCCAGTAGCCACTCTAGAGGCGCCACTCTTTCATGGTACAAGTCAACTTCGACATTCCTGTATTTGAAGACCAGATAGATGCAGACATTGTACATATATGGTTGAATCTATTAGAAGGATATTTCTCATTTCATGACCTTTTTGACAGAGACAATACTATTTTTTCACTCCTCAAAGCTTCCCCCCCATGTCAAGGACTAGTGGGAAACCTACTGTGAGAAAAAGGACAAGAGGGAACCCTCTTTGTTCTTGGCTCCACTCACTTGTAATTCATTCCGAGATGGGATCAAGGAAAAATATTACCCCGTGGTGAGCTATGAGGACAAGTACATCCAATGGACCATGTTGCGGTGCCAAAGGGATCAAGATGTGCACGAACTGATGAATTTGTTCCATACCCTACACACAAAGTTGAGTATTAAAGATTCAGAGAGACATTTGGTGCTCAAGTACCATAGTTTTTTGCATAGATACATTCAAGAGGAACTGGAGTTCCTCAAAATTACCTCTCTTTGCATGGCATATCACTATGCCGACAAGATCGAGCAAATTTTTTTTCAGAAGTAGTGATAATTTGGATCCACGAATACGAAGCTAGGAAAAGGCACCCTCGAACCACAAAACAAGGGGAAAATCCAAAGCAGGGCGACTCAGAACAACACCAAAAATCCAAAGAAGGACACGGGGAAGTGGTGTGAACTTCATAACAGCCCCACTCACAACAAAAATGAGTGTCGGGCCAAAAAGTCCCTAGTGGCCGAATGGAAGGCACTTGAATCAAATGGATGTTCTGATCCTGAGTCAGAACTAGACAAGGGTGATGAAAAAGGGAAGCAGATCATTGATGCAAATCCCAGTGCCATTTTTGCCACCACCAAGCTCTAGAGGGAGGATCCCGAGGATCGAGAGGAGGGGGATCGCCTCTTTCATTCACAGATGTGGGTGAAGGGTTCCCCACTGCAATTCCTTGTCGATAGAGGAAGCCAAAAGAACCTCATTTAAGAAGAGTTCGTGAAGCGGATCGACCTACCAATCATAGCACACCCACAACCATATACCATCAGATGGCTTCACCAAGGAAGAGATCTAAGCATTCGCCAACAGTGTCGCCTTCCATACAACATCAAGACATTCACAGATGAGTTATTGTGTGATGTTGCTCCTCTTGATGTGTTTGATGTATTATTGGGCCAACCATACTTGTTTGAGAAACATGTTGTGTATGAGTCTAGGAATCATTCTGTTGTTATTACTTTGGGAAATAAATTCTACAGGATACCTGAGGTAGTACCACCTCCTACTATCGCTTTGACTACTGCAAAACAATGTAGTAATATTGTTTCCCAAAACAGGAAATTTATTTCATTACTATTCGCCCACAAGACAAGGAGAATATTGTGGCCAAAACCTCAAAACAAGGCTCACTTGCATGGATGCAGCAGATGGACAAAGTCATGGAGGAATACGAGGAAATTTTATCCTACCCACAAATATTCCTCTACATTGTCAGGTCAATCACTCTATTGAACTGACCCCAGGTGCGTCGTCGCCTGATATTGCCATACCTCATGCGACCACACATAAAAAATCCACACATATACTGTCTGAGGCTGATAAAGCAACCAAATTTATTGAACGCATCCAACACGTCCACCAATAGGTCCACAACATCTTGGATAAATCCAATGCCGAGTATAAGCAGCTTCTATATCAACATCGAGTGCCACACAACTTCCAAGTGGGCGGAAAAGTGTGGCTACATTATCAGAAAGAGCACCTCGCTAGAACCCACTGCAAGCTTCGCCCACTCCGATATGGGCCATATGCCATCACCAAGGCAAGTGCCTCACAAGGGACCAAGTTCAACATAATTTTCCTCATCTCATGGAGGAACTCAACACAATGGGGAAAATTGCTTCCTAAGGGGGAGGAATGATCCAGGTGGATATTGGTGACCACCCACATATCCCACTTGGACCCCCACCATCATTTCTTTTAGTTTTTCAGTTTCAACAGAATTTACTAGTTTTAGCAGTTTTTCGGGTCCTGAACATCCGGAGCTATTTTGAGGCCCTAAACGACGTTTTATGGGAAAACCGAGAGAATAATGTAAGTTTCTTAGATGTTTCTCACATCAAAAGTTTTACTCCTCAGATAGATATTTATAACGAGGTATTGAGCACATCAAATGGAGATCATATGCCAAATTTGCGTCCCCGAGAAGTTGATGTACCAATTTACCCAAACGGGGCCCATAGTTTTGGCGCTCCATCTCCTAGGGTTAGGTTTTTGTATGTTTAGGTTTTTCCATTATTTCTCAACAATAAATAGGCCTTAGAGCCTCATTGTAACATATTTCAGAGGCTTGTAGCCACCACATCTCTTCTTAGAGATAAGCTACCAGCACCCTAGCTAGTTTATTTCCATTATGTATGTAAGCATATTTCACTCATTTGTTATTAATGAAATGAAGTTTTATTTCTGTTGCATCTCTCTGTTTATTTTTATTTCTGTATATTATTGTGTTCCTACATAAATTCAGATCAGTGGTATCAGAGTGGTCTGCTCTTTCTATGTTTTTATTTGCATGTCCCCAACAAGGTTAGGGTATAAGGAGTTAGGGCTCAATATGTTTGAACCCTTGCCAGATCAGCCTCGTAAACCCAAACGACATCCCATGGTGGAAGAAAAGAAAGACAAGCGAGTAGGAGATGTTGTCAAATTATTACTAGAAGAGGCCCTCAAGAAACAAAGGAACACGATGATGGATAACTTTGCCCAGATCCTTCAACAACTACCCACCGATGTTGCATCTACATCTAGCAGCCACTCTGGATGTGCCACTCCTTTCAAGGTACAAGAAAACTTTGACAGTCCTGTATTTGATGGCCGGATAGATGTAGATATTGTGGATAAATGGTTGAATATATTAGAAGGATATTTCTTGGTTCATGACTTTTCCAACTGGTAGATGATTATTTTTGCATTGCTCAAAGCTACCCCCCATGTCAAGGATTAGTGGGAAACCTACTGTGTGAAAAAGGACAAGAGGGAACCCTCTTTGTTCTCAACCGCACCCACTTGGAATTCATTCTAATATGGCATCAAGGAACACTATTATCCTGTGTGGAGTTATAAGGACAAGTACATCCAATGGACCACATTGCGGCAACAAAGGGATCAAGATGTGCATGAAGTGACGAATTTGTTCCATACCCTGTGCACAAAGTTGGGTGTTAAATATTCAGAGAGACATTTGGTGCTCAAGTATCGTATTTGTTTTAAAATATACATTAAGGAGGAAATGGAGTTCCTTTATATCACCTCACTTGGCACGGCATACTGCTATGCCGCCAAGATCGAGCAGAAATTTAAGCAAAAGAAGTGAGAATTTGGATCCGTGAATCTGAAGTTAGTGAAAGGATCCCCCGAACTACATAAAAAAGGGAAAATCTAAAGCGGGGCAACTCAGAACAACACCATAAATACAAATAAGGACAAGAGGAAGTGATTTTAATTTCATAACAACCCCACTCACATCACAAAACAGTGTTGCGCCAAATAGTCGCTAGTGGCCGAACTGAAGGCACCCGAATCAGATGCATGTTCTCATCCTGAGTTAGAACCAGACAGGGTAGATGAAAAAGGGAAACACATCATTGATGCGGATCCTAGTACCATTTTTTCCACCACCAAGCTCCAGAGGGATGATCCTGAGGATCTAGAGGAGGGGGAGCACCTCTTCCATTCGCAAATGTGGGTGAAGGGTTCTCCATTGCAATTCCTCGTCGATAGCGGAAGCCAAAAGAACCTCATTTTAGTAGAGGTCGTGAAGAGGCTAGGCCTACCAACTGTAGCACATATGCAACCATATACAATCAGGTGGATTTACCAAGGAAAATATCTCTAAGTCCGCCAGCAGTGCCGCCTTCCCTACAAAATCAAGTCATTCATGGATGAGGTACTGTGTGATGTTGCTCCTCTTTATGTGTCTAATGTATTATTGGTCTAGACATACTTGTGGAAGTGACATGTTGTGTATGAGTATAGGCCCTGTTCTATTGTTATTACTTTGGGAAATAAATTGTACAGGATACCGGAGGTAGTACGCCTCCTGCCATCTCTTTGACTACTACAAAACAACGTAGTAAGATTGTTTCCCAAACCAAGAAATTTATTTTCATTACTATTCGTCCATAAGACAAGGAGAATATTGTGGCCTCAGCTTCGAAACAAGGCTCCCATGCACGGCAGCAGTAGATGGAAATTTTCCTCTCATCCACAGAGGTTCCTCTACACTGTCAGGTCAAGCACTCCATTGATCTGACCCCAGGCACACCGCCGCCTGATATGGCCATACCTCATGTGACCACACAGAAAAAATCCACATATGTATTGTTTGAGGCTGATAAAGAAACCAAATTTATTGAACACATCCAGCACGTCTGCCAGCAGGTCCACGGCATCTTGGAAAAATCCAACACCATGTACAAGCAGTGCCATGATCAGCATCAGGTGCCACACAACTTCCAGCTAGGCAATAGAGTGTGGCTATAGTTGTAGAAGGAGCACCTTGCTAGACCCCACCGCATGCTTCGCGCGCTCCGATATAGGCCATACACCATCACCAAGGCAGGTGGCTCATAGGGGACCAAGTTCAGCAGAATTTTCCTCATCTCATGGAGGAACTCAATGCAATGGGGACCATTGCTTCCTAATAGGGAGGAACCATCCAGGTGGATATTTGTGACCACCCACTTATTCCAATTGGACCCCCACCATCATATCTTTTAGTTTTTCAGTTTCAGCACAATTTACTATTTTAAGTAGTTTTTCGGGTCCTGAACTTCTAGAGCTGTTTTGAGGACCTAAAAAACTTTTTTTGGGAAAACCGAGAGAAATATGGAAGTTCCTTTGGTTTTACTCACATCAAAAGTTTTACTCCTCGTATATTTATAACGAGGTATTGAGTGCGTTAAACGAAGATCATATGCTAAAGTTGCATCCCAGGGAAGTTGATGTACCAATTTACCCAAACGGGGCCCATAGTTTTGGCACTTCATCTCTGAGGGTTAGGTTTTTGGATGTTTAGGGTTTTCAATCATTTCTAAACAAGAAATAGGCCTTATAGCCTCATTGCAATACAATTCAGAGGCCTGTAGCCACCAGATCTCTTCTCAGAGATAAGTTACCAACGCCCTAGATAGTTTATTTCCATTATTTTTATAAGCATATTTCAGTCATTTGCTATTAATGAAATGAATTTTTATTTCTGTTGCATCTCTATGTTTATGTTTATTTCTATATATTATTATGTTCCTACATAAATCTCAATCGGTGGTATCAAAGTGGTCTACTCTTTCTCGATTTTTCTTTGCATGTCCCCAACGAGGTCAGGGTATAAGGAGTTAGGGCTCGATCTGGTTGAACCCTTGCAAGATCAGTGTCGAAAACCTCGATGACCTCCCATGGCAGAAGAAGAGAAAGACGAGGGAGCAAGAGATCCTATCAAATTATTACTCGAGGAGGCCCTCGAGAAATTTATTTATGCATATATTTCCATATTTTTCTTTGCTTTCTATCCAACAATGGTGCAGTATAATTTACTAACTAATTCTTCCAAAGAGTCGTCACTCCCCTAAGTGCCCAACATGCCAGTTTTGTAGGTAATAATTTCCATCAGTATTTCTACTCAAGTTAGTCATAGATATTTATATTGATTATTATTGTCCTCAATTATGTTCTGCTTTAAACTTGGTAGTGAATATAGACCGAAGTACCCATATTTCAAGATTTGTTGCGTAGGAAAAGTTGACATATTTGTAGCTTCCTTCTCTATGATAGTTTGTTGTTTTTTTCCCTTAAACAAGCTACACTGTGAAACCTTTCCTCTAATACACTTGTAACATACTCTACCAAAAAAAAAGATCACTTTTACCCATAAGCATACTAATGATACATATGAACTTGTAATTTGTTTTTACCTAGCACCTGACGGTCCAAAGTTTTCCTCCCGCATTTAATCAAAACAATATCAAGGAAATATTAAAGGCTGTTACATAAATATTTAACCTGAGCAATACAACATAGGATATACATCATGTTGGCCTAGTTTACAAGGTATTTATTTTTTTTAATTCAACAACCTTGAAATTACATGTAATGTTATTCTTGATTGTTCGATGTGCCAAAGTGGTTTTATGCTTATGTACGAGATGGTCTTGAGTTTAATTATCCAACTAATACGAAACCTTGGTGTTGGGTGGATTAATCAATCTTGTGGACAAGATCGATCTCCCTAGTACCAAAAGGTAATCTAGCAACAAACAGCCAAATAAACCTATCTTTCTCTAAACATATACGATTTACAAAAAGCACTATAGAGGTGTCAAAAACTTACCGTAAGTCCAATGCTTGTTCGGAGTAGTTGTTTTCACTCGTGCACTTGAAGTAGTTATCCTCGTAAACCTGTAGTCACAAAAAAGCAAACATTAAATAGCACTTGTATATTAAAAATCATAAATCATGGTCATCATGGTGATCAAGGATTCCATGAAATAAAAAGTTAACTAACAGCTTATTGAGAAAAATGAATTCATTTGTATTAACTTTAAAAGAAGGAAAACCTTACAACCTTAGCCTTGATGTTGAACAGGCCTTCCCGGGGTCCGAATCAGGAATCTCCTCTGCTCTGACAAGCTCTGCACTCCTCCAACCGAGAAATATAGAGGTATGTGACCTCTCCTCACAAAAATCTCAGTTAAATGAGTCTAAATCCCAACAACACTTAACCTCAAATAATTCTAAAGCTTGAAATCCCCTTGAGGCTACCCAATGCCTCTTTTTATAGTGGAAAACATGAGGTTTCAGTTCCAAATATGAAGGGATAGAATCCTCCTTCAAAGGGATAAGCTCCTCACATCAAGGGGTTAGCTCCATAATGTAAGGGATACATGAACCTCAAAACAGTGGTTCTGCCACTGCAAGATTCTTTCTAGAGGCTTCTAGAATTTATTGAAAGTGAGATTTTTTTAGTTTACTTGCACCTTTTTGATCTTTACAGGGGTCCGCAACCATAACACAGATAAAGCGCATTCAGATACGTAGGAGGCATGAACATTAGGTGCGGGACCGCAGGCAAGATACAGAGAAAGTGCGATACCAGAGTTAAGGATACTTTTAAGAGTTTTTCTCTTATTTCCAAGGCTTGACATGAGGAACTAATGTGTTAGACTTGCAAAGAAGGAAGTATGAGTGATAATGAGCTCATACATATAGCAGAATGTCAGGATGACAATTTTCAGTGCAACAGATTGCCCCTAAAGTGCAAAGTCTGGAATAGATGAAGTTGAAGTCTATCATATATGAAGAGTGCAGTACTTTATCATTTCAAGGATCATCCTGTAAAAACATTCAATGAAAAAAATATATATGTGTACATATCATCGATGAGGTAGGCATTCCCATACTCAGATCAAAACTAACTAGAAACTAATTCAAACTGTTCTGATACAGGAATGATTTTGAATACATCAACAGTATAGACATGTGTAGACACAGTATGGACATAGCCATCTGTTTATAAATAGTCCACTGTATAAATGATAACAAATTCCTCATAGACTGGATGGTAGAAACTAGATCCAGGGTCTTGATTTCCGCATCTCGAACTAGTACGATTCTATCCATGTGAATGAATGTGTCAAAGTCGAACATGGTAGAAACCACTTGATTACCAGTCAATAATGTAAACTGTTAACAAGTGTGAGAGTAACCACTAGTAATGTCAATGGCTCTCAAAGTACTCAGTACAATCCATGAAATGTGAATTAATGAGCTGAAGTCGAACATGTCACGGAATCATTTGATCGAAGGTCAATGATGAAACCTGTCGTCGAAGGCGAGAAACCTGCCATTGAAGCATGTAGATTTCAAGGTACTGATGATTTCTGGATCAAATTCCTAGATAAAGAACTGTTGTCAATAGAAACTGATCCATTGTAGGCAATCCCACAACACGAAATCATAGATCAAATTTTGAAGAAATATATTGGCAAGGACTGACTCAGAGATGGTCAAAATGGATGACAAATATTTTGCAGATGAATGGTTTATTTGAACTGTCCTCTTGAACACATAACGACACTGCAGATGGCTTGGTGAAAATTGACCCAAAGATAATACCCAGAAACCGGATGAAGACTTTCATTGTGGTTTGATTAACTGTTAGGCAAAGGATTTCCCAACCCAGGTGAACAAAAAGTGTCGTGTTCAAGAGTGGTTAACTGGTTTTTCGAAAAATCAAAGTACAACAAACAAGTCCATTTTTCTCTCTTTTCCCCCACCATTTTTGGCAAGTACCTCTTTATTTTTTATAAGCTTGAGGAGGATAACATTTGCTTGTTTATAAGCTCATCCTTCAGATGAGTGCAACTTAGTTTAATATTAGAACCCTAAGAAGGAGTGGTTTGTTCCTGTTTAAAATTGAACAAGTCCTTTACTGTTACATTTTAACGAGTCCAGTATAGGAGAAACTCGATGTTTTTCAATTTTAGGGAGTCAGAAGAAAAACTTAAGAAACCTCCGTGGGTGTACTTTTTCATAAATTTAGTCTCTCGAGCCCAAAAAATGATAAAAAAATGCGGGAGAGAACTCTATTGACTATAATTAGTCAACGTATACCTTTTTCGTAAATAGTCCATTTCAATTCGTAAAAGGGGTAAACTTATACTGAAAGGACGATCATTCATTTACTTTAACGAGTTCGAATAATCAAGTACTTGACAATATTTTCATGTTTAGAGAGTCTGAAAAGGGCTTAAAAGAGGACTCCAAGTTTTCTCTTTTTCGTAAATTTTTGAAAGAGTCCAAAAAAAGTGATAAAAGTAAGCTCTTTGCTGAAAAACGATCAATTCTCCTGAAAAATCCAATTTCTGCACAAAAACTTGAAACATTACACATACCTGTTTGAGATAAAATAAAAATGCTTTCAAAAATAACCTTTTTAAGGTGAAAAATAAACAAATTAAAAATTCATTTATCCGAAAAAACTTATAAAAAGGGGCTTTTCTAATTTCATTTTTACCATTTGAGTTTAGAGTGAAAAGTAAAAGCTTTTGGGTAAAAAGGTTCCTGTGAAGATTCTGGAAAATCCATCCAACGAAATCGAGAACTGTCTGCTCCAGCTAATCCACGACCTCCTAATCTTGCATTTCATCCATTTTCATTTCATTTTTAGGCTTTAAATTCCGTTTTTAAGAGAAAAATGTGTTTAAAAAATCTCCTGCGGGGGTCCGCAGGTGCAACACGTCAGCCCTACGGACCCCGAATTTTTCCTAGATAGAAAAAAGTCGCGGGTCCGTACTTTTCTCACAGCGCCCATGCGTTCCTACGCATTGTGTATGAAAACAAAGTGCATACCCCGTGCAATTAAATTTCAAATTAAAATTTCTCAATTGCCGCCCAAAATTTTTCAAATTAGATTGTTCTAATATATGTTTTTATGCATTGTAGGATATACAAGATGCTAATTTGGAGAGAACGTGAGCATGAAGACGTAGATGACGCCGCAATGTTCCATTTACCTACAATGTAGGCATTAAGAGCATGCGTCTTATATAGATTATGGCCATTCAGGGCATGAGGGCATAGGTAGACCTCCTAACATGGCTGGTGAACAGGTGGAACGTACAGGACCAGTGTTTCATTATTGGCGGCCACCATCTCGAAATTGAGGATGTTGAGGTTGATGGTATGATTGGTACAATCAATACTAAAAGTAAGAAAAAATCTTCAAAGAATTCTTCTCCTATTATAACTCTACCTTATTCCCCGAAAGGAGAGTCTTCCCCCGAAATTTCTGCCGACATTCATGTCGTAGAGACATCCACGGCCAAATCTAAATCCGGCGGTAAAAAGAAAGGGAAGAATAAAAACAAAAAGAATTCAAAAGAGAAAACTGATAAAAACGAATCCAATGACGAAAAACGAAAACCTCGCTATCCTTGTTACATTTGTGATGAGGATCATTTTACTAAAGAATGTCCACATTGAGCAGAGGTTACGAAATTCGTTAAAGGTTCACAACAACCTACTGTATTTAAGGATCCTTTTCCTACTCAAGATAGTAAGATGATTGGTTCTACCTCGAATGCCTCAGAAGAACCTATTTTGATGATGTCTCATGTCAGGATTGTGACACGATCGCAAGATTATGGTACTAAGAACACTATTGATGGTAAAGAAGCAGAATCTTCTAATGCAAACACATCAACTACACCTCCTCCTGTTTATGGTCTACTATAGATCGAGAAACCCAATCCAGACTTAATAATCAAACCGCCTGCTAAAGGTGTTCTTCGTAAATCAACTTTAAATCCACATGCAAGAGATGCTCAGAATTACAACATTGCTGAGGACTTAGCTATTTCCCCTTCAGCAATGTCGGCTTTGGAAGTGCTGCAATCATGCCCAGCATAGTGTAAATTACTTTTGTATGCTATAGGAGCTGTCGATATTCAGGACTCGAACCTAATAATCTTTTATTTAGAGAATAGTACACCTCGCCTACCTCACCAAATGGCTTTCCAAATTCCAGTGTTAGTAAAAAACAGACTGATTTTTTGGAATGTAATTGATGAAGGAGCTTCAACGTGTATTATGTCGATGCAGTGTTGGAAATCACTTGGTTCTCCTACACTCAATCAGTCTTCGACGATTCTAAAGGCTTTTGATGGCCGAGGTTTCCACCCTTTTTGTATTTTGTAGGATTTACCCATAGGGGTCGAAGTTAAAACCGTAAATCTAGATGTGGAAGTGGTTGATGCCCCTCTAGATTACAACCTTCTCCTGGGTCATAGTTGGTCTTATGCTATGACTGCTGTTGTTTCTTCGGCCTTTTGGCTCATAAAATTTCCACATCAAGGATCGTTACAATAGATCAATTAACTTATTTTTCTTCCGATCCAGCCTCTACAGAAACAATCCAGCGCGTCGGTAAAGCCGCTATCCCTTACAAGTATGTTGGAGTAGGTTTGATTAAAGATTATGGTTTACTAGGAACTTTTTCCTTTCCTCCTCCTAACGTATCGCCTTCTATCACAACCATTCTTATGATTACATCAAATACTGTTATGTTTGATGATCCTTGGATTGTACCTTCCGACTCCGAGTTAGATTCATTTGATGGCATGATGCCTTTGAGTCCATTTGAAATTGCATATCAGGCTGTATAGTCACTTTTCGACCCTTCTTCAACTGAAACTGATCCAATTAATGGGATCCATGAGGAATCACTTTCTATATCTAGTTCAGCCACAACGACATTTCCTGATCTTGTTCATACTGATGAGCATATTTGTGAACTTTTGTCTATTGACGATTTTCCATGGGAAGATCTACATCACCGATCTTCGTTTTTACCTGAGCTGGATCATTTTGAAGATGATTTCGCTTCAATATTTACTGCTGAATATGTCAAAGAATCGCAGAATCCATTCCATAATACTGATTCTGAGTTAAATTTGGAAAATATTTCTCGAACGATTCCGATTGACATTTCAGTAAAGCCAGGAATAATTGAAAACATTCATATAGGTGCTTGCTTTATGGAAGATGAAATTCAAACTTATAAAGCCCTATCTCAAGAATTCCATGATGTGCTTGCCTGGTCATATGAATAAATGCCACGAATTGATCCGTCAATTTTCGTACATGAAATCAAGACTTACCCGGATGCCAAACTTGTCCGTCAACGTTTACGTCAAATACTTCCTAGAAAAGTTGCTGCTGTCAAAGACGAAGTTGAGAAATTACTTCGTGCAAGTTTCATTTATCCAATTCCTTTAACCGATTGGGTATCGAATATTGTTCCTGTTACCAAAAAACAAGGAACAATACGAGTATGTATCGATTATAGGGATATTAATCGAGCTTGTCCTAAATACAATTATCCAACCCCCTATATCGATCAAATAAATGATGATTGTGCCAACAGTGAAATGTTTTCCTTTATGGATGGTTTTTCTGGTTATAATCAAATAAACATACTCCTTGTTGATCAGCCAAAAATAGCTTTCATTTGTCCGTGGGAGACATTTGCTTATTGCAAACTACCTTTTGGATTGAAGAATGTTGGCGCAACTTTTCAAAGGGCTATGTCTTACGCATTTCATGACATTAAGAACATTGTGCAGCCTTATCTCGATGATTTACCTGCTCATTCATCGCGTAGGGTCGACCATCCAATTCATTTACGAGCAATCTTTATGAGATGTAGGCATTATCGAATTAGGATGAATCCACACAAATGTGTTTTATGTGTAGAATCGTGTCGCTTACTGGGATTTGTTGTTTCGAAAGAAGGCATTCATGTTGATCCGTTGAAGGTCAAATCTATTGTCAATCTACCTCCTCCTTCGACTCTATGCCAACTCCAAAGCTTGCAGGGGAAAGAAATTTTTTTACGTCAGTTCATTCCTAACTACACCGAGCTAACAAAGGGTTTTACCCGATTTTTAAAACAATATGTTCCATTCTTTTGGGATGAAATCGCTAATTGATCTTTTGATGCACTTAAACACGCATTGACCCATGCACCGTTATTGAATCCTCCCAACTACAACCAGGACTACGTTTTGTACCTTGCTGCCTCTCATTCCACAATTGGGATGGTTTTAGTTTAGGAAGATTAATTCAACAATGAACATGTGATTTACTATCTTAGTCGAAATCTGCATCCGACTAAGATCAAATATACACATGTGGAGAAATTGGCCTTGGCAGCTGTTCAAGTTGTCCAAAGATTTAGACACTACATCTTACTACGCAAAACCACGGTAATTTCTGACTGTAACCTTATGATGTACATTTTAACCAAACAATTGCTAGGGGGCAAGTATTCCAAATGGATAGTTATCCTGCAGGAATTTGACTTGGAATTTGAAAAATCCAAGGCAAAGAAATCTTTGGTTTTTGCTGAACTGATGTGTGATTTCCCCTCTACTGATACTGAAACTGTGGTGGAGCAGCCCATTGCAGACGAATCCTTGTTTCTTATTAGTAATCTTGATCCATGGTATGGGGATATTATTGTTTATCTCCAAACCCAATCTTTTCGGCCTGAAATCTCATGATCTCAGTGATGGAAAATATGTTTCTAGTCCCAACAATACAATATTCTTGGTGATACACTCTATCGTCATGGAGCGGATTCTTTTTTCCGACGCTGTCTTACTCATGAAGAAGCTGAGAAGGTTTTAAATGACTCCCATTCTGGAGCATGTTGCAGTCATATGTCTGGGTATGCCACAACCCAAAAGATATTGCGCGCTGTTTATTTCTGGCCGTCGTTATTCAAAGATTGTATCTATGCAGTCCGAAAATTCCACAATTATCAACTCTTTGATCGTAAAATGCATGCGCCACCCGCTCCTCTTCACCCTATAATTGATGTCGGTCTTTTCGCAAAATGGGGTATTGACTTTATTACATGTAACCCTCACTCGGTCGGGGGACATGCATATATTATCTTAGCAGTAGATTATTTTACTAAGTGGGCCAAGGCGATGCCTACATTTTCGGTAGACGGCAAGACTGCTGCAACTTTCATATTCAATCACATAATTGCAAGATTCGGTGTTCCTCAAGCCATTATTATAGATCATGGAAGTCATTTTCAAAATATCATGATGACTGAACTGACAGATCAACTTCGCCTGCGCCATGATAGTTCTACTCCTTATTACCTGCAAGCTAATGGTATGGTTGAAGTTATCAATAAATTTTTAGTCACTATGATCAGATGAATTATTGGTATTCATAAGTTGAATTGGCATTCCATGTTATTTTCAGCACTTTGGGCATATCGGACCTCGGTAACAACATCAACTACTTTCACTCCCTTTCAACTGGTCTATGGTTTGGAAGTTGTGTTGCCGATTGAATGCGAAATTTCTTCATTGAAATTAGCCATAGAGTTACTCCCAGCTACATCTGAAGAGGAGAAACATTTTTTATACTTGGCTCAGTTAGATTAGAATCGACGAAACGATGCAATAGCAAACGAGGCTCATGTCAAACGGATAAAAGCTCAGTATGATAGAAGTGTTACCCCTCGTAATTTTTCAGAAGGAGACCTAGTCTTAGTTTATGATCAAGCCAATGATAAGCTAGGAGCTAGAAAATTCGTGCCTATGTGGCATGGTCCTTTCATTGTTAAGTGAAAGCTAGCAAAAGGGGCCTATGAGCTGATAGATTTTGACGATGTCCCTTTAGATAAACCTAGAAATGGGCTTTATCTGAAGAGATATTATGCTTAAACTTGGTGTGGAGACTTATTAGATTAGATTTCTTTACTGCTGGTGTGTCTTAGATTAGAAAAGTGTGACTAGTTTAGAAGTGTGTTTTTTATCACTATTCCTGCTTATCTGAGTTTTACTCTTGATATTGTAGATGTCGACGTCTCTTGAAACCTACATTGGTTTTGCTGATCGTGCTTGTCGTAGTACATGGAACATCTCTTCTGCAGCTTGGGTTATCTATTCACCCTCTGACGAGTTAGTATCCATGCATGGGGTAAGCCTCGGTCAAACAACAAATAACATTGCAGAGTATAGTGCAGTGATTGAGTTATTATCTAAATCCATATCATTTAGAATTCAGAGCTTGATTGTTAGGTTGGATTCTGAACTTGTTGTATTATAGCTTAACAGGGTTTATGCCATTAGAAATCCAATGTTATTACGGTTATTTTTAAGAGTTCATCTCTTGGAACATGAATTTTATTAAATTGAATATCAGCATATTCCAAGACATTTAAATACATTAGCAGATGCAGTTGCTTCTAGTCTGATAAATTGATATTTGCAATAATAAAAACAGTAAATCAAACAACATTCATAACATGTACATAGATAGCCGGTAAATAGTGATATATCATAGTGTAGAAGTGTTTCAAAAAATATACATCGTCTTCGATCATAGGTTGGAAACACCTTATGATGGGGAAAAATGGTAATACAAAAAGGTCAAAAATATGAGTCTATGACACGATCATCCTATCACTAATGGTGATCACGACAAGAGACCACTGCTCGGGCCACCCTGCATAGGAGCTTCCTAAAAGGTCCTGGGATACCAATCACATATCTCTGTAATCTGAGTGGGATATCATCTATGTCAGTCTCCAGAATGTCTAGAGTCAGGTGCTCTAGGTGATGCTCTAAATCAGATAGGATATCGGATGATTGGCGCTCTGGGGCTGGTGCTGCGGCAGCTGGATGCCTCCTCTGATAAGGTTAGAGATGGGTTGGTCGTCGTAGACCCACATCTGCATTTAAAACTTTTTGGTTATTAATTTCAAGACGATTAAAATAAAAAAAATTAGAACTTAGAAATTATTGAAAATGATTTTACCTGATTCATCCCACTGTTCCCTTACTGGGAGAGCCATCTCTCGGTCACCGTGGACATCTATCCCGGCGTATGGAAAGTCCTCTATGAAAAAAAGTTGGTGTTCTAGCCAACGAAAATATGAAGGAGGAAATCAAACAATCTCGACGCCCTCAGTAGCGTGACGAGCCATCAATGCAACCCAACGAACCATCCTAGGTTCTCGAGGTCGATCGGCATCAACAGGAATGTTCTGCAGAGCTAACATGGGGATCCTCTCTAGACCAAAAGTGACTACAATGGATCCATATCCAAAGTTATTTAGCCTTTCGTTCTTTGCTCTGGTTAGTTGGCCTTTTACATTGGCCAACACAACTTTGCACCAGTTGAAAATGGTGCCTCGAAAACAGTCTACAACAATGCGCATTTGGGAACCGGTAGCCACATGCAACACTGCACTCTCGCATAGTTTGGTGACAGTAAATGCAGTAACTTTAAGTTCGAGACGGATGATAGTTTTTATGTCAATCCGTTTTTCCCTGGGTCTGCCTGATCATTACAGAACTCTTGTCGAAGACTAGCGACAGTCTGGCCACATGGCCTAGTCCCAAACAGGGAAATTGTTTCGCCCCTTTTGGACGAACCAGTCAAAAAATAGATATCCTACGGTTGATACTGATAAGCTGGGTGTTTTGAAACGGGACTGAATTGAGGATGTCCCTGGTACGGTTGATACGTGAATTGTGGTTGACTTGTGACCACCGTACTTGGACCATCTTGTCCCGTAGGCATCTGAATCGAAGTCTGAACTGAAGGTCCTGACTGGGGTACATACACTTGAGGGATTTGCACGGATGCAGGGATAGAAGAACTCAGAGTTACATATACTCCAGAAACAGGTGTTACAGGTTGAATAGATGTTGCAGCAGTTGCAGCAGTTTGAGGGGGAGTTTGAGGTGTACTAGGCCCAGACTGCTAAACAGAACTAGGTGCAGAAGTTTGAATAGTAGGTTGGACAGGTTGCTGGGTTGGACCAAAAACCAAAGGTTGTCCAGGTTGAGAAGACAACTGCACATTAGGCTGCATAGCCTGTTGATATTGGGATGGATCCCACACCATATTCATTCCGGGGTATTGTCCCGTAAAAGGTTGAACGTAAGGACCATAGCCTGGTTGAACGTAGGGTTGATAAGTAAGTGGTAAATTTCCAGCTCCTTGTACAAATGATTGACTAGAAGGCGGTTGGAAACCTTGAATTGGGTACTGACCTTGAGGTTGATAACCCTGAGGCGCGTACTGAAGCTGGGGTTGATAAGGACCCTGAGGAACATATTGAGTTTGGGGTTGACCTTGGCGTATGTATTGTCCTAAAGGTTGATAACCTTGAGGTATGTACTGTCCTTGAGGTTGTCCGCCAAAATAATATGATTCCACAGTTTGTCCTAGGAAAAATTTACCTTGAGGTTTCCCCCCAGGTGGTAACTGACTGCTTGAAGTTTGCCCGCCAGGTGGTAATTGACTACCTTGAGGTTTCCCCCCAGGCGGTAACTGACTTCCCTGAAAATGTCCTCCAGGCAGTAACTGACTGCCTTGAGGTTGAGGATTCAAAATATTACCAGACATCATAAATATTTGCTCTATGTTTGACGTTTCAGTTTTGATTCCATTAAGACCATATGATACTACTTGTTCAATCGATCAAGGGGCTACTCCAGAGAAAGTACCAGATAGAGCCTGATATCCCGAAGGAACAGATGGACCACCATGTAAAAATGCTTTTGGTGTCTAGGAAAACATCGATGACTCTCCTGCCATAATGGATGATGGATAGTAACCTCTGGGTGTAGGATGAAATGGAATTTGAGGTGGAGAAAAAGAAAGACCCAAATTCTCTAAAATTTTTGTCAAAGATAGATACCAAGCGTCAGTTCGAATAGGGTTGTAGAAAATAGATTCACGCTCCCTACGATTTAAAGACTGAGGAGATTCGGGAAGAGATAACTCTTCGTCTGGACTAGTAAGTTCTTCAATAGAAATGAGGCCAGATGGAAGATCTTCAGTGACAATATTTCTTACCCTAGGTGAACCAAGATCTCTAGAAGTTGGTGTAATAAATCCTGAGGATGTTTCCAAAACAGAAGGTTCAGTTTTAGGCTCAAAAATTTCAGGTTCGTCAGCAAATTCACTGGTAGGAGAAATACTACCAATAACTTCAGAAACTGGAATCGGTTCTTGAATGTGTTCTGTTGTGGGTATTTGATGATCAGGATGAACAACTATAGATGAAGTTCCAATTTCTGTTGATCTAATTCTACTGCTACTAGATGATACTAGAGCGCGCAGCCCTTCAAGCTGACTCGGTGTATATTCAGGGGGCTTCCCTTGAAGTCTCCGGGATTGTCTCGGTAATTCTGCCACGATTAAATATTAAGTAATCACATGCAAACAAAGAAAATTTCAATGAAAACACCTAAAGTCTCTAAAGAAACAAACAGTTGAATCACACGCTTAAAAATCGAAGAGTTCAAACCACACACAAACAGTAACTTCCCATACTAAAAAACACTAGTTGGTGATGAAATCCAACTTAGTAGAAATTTAATACAGAAAGGGCAGTTGGAACAGTTACCCCGACAACCTGCTTAATGAAACAGACTGGCACAAGTTTCTTCACAAAACCATCTCGCGTGAAGAGAACCCCCCAGAGAGTCCAAGTGAGTCTAGTCGACGTCTGCTCCAGGTACAGTGAGATCTTTCCTTCACTGTCACCTTAGGAAATAATCTTAAGTTTTTGGACACTAAGGTTACCAACAGTAACAAATACAACTGGGGAACAGTCTACGATCCGATCCCACGCGCAAGGGAAGAATAACAAAGCTCAATCCCCTTGAAGGCTCCTCGACATGGTTAATCCGAGGTTTATCGACAAGTGACCCTAGGCTCCTCGAAAATGGTTAATCCGATGTTTACCGTTTGTAATGCGCGCAAAATCTTCTATCTTTCCCAATGAAACATAATTGATTGTCTCAAAGGTTCGAACATGATCTCATGATTGACTTCTTTAAGAGAAGCTTCCCAGATTGTACCAATTACAATTGGATTTATTTCCTACCGCAAGATTTATCTACTCATTTGCTTTTACTATCTTGGAGAGTTAATTACTCCCTACTCCAAGATACTAGCCTAAGCTATGTTGGTGATAAGAGCCCTAGAAATAAAAAGATTACTAGATGTTTTTTAATTAAGCGTTACTTTTATAAGCTGTTTATTAAGTTAATAGGTACGGAAATGAAACTTTGATGGTGTGAAGATTCGACTTCCAAAAAACACTAAAAATGCACCTAAAAATGACAATCAATTCATTTTCTTTCAATGAAATCCTAGCTAAAGAAAGAGTTTGAGAATGCAATTATTTTAAGAAACAATTCTTTCTTTAAACATAGAGAATAATTGGAAGAAAATATTTTTGTCTTTTCAACAATAACTCAAAATGAGACAAATTATCAAGGCTCACAACAAAATCCTTTCACTTCCAAAAACTTGAAACTACAGAAAACAATTTTCCTTCAAAAGAAATCTCTAAATTTTAAAAGCACTCAAAACTACGAAACTAATTTTGAAATCTACAAACTTTAAAAATCTAATTGAATAAAATATTTTATATTTTTGAGGAATGTTTTACTTAGTTATTCCGTAAACTAAGGATCTATTTATCCAGAATAAGAAACAAATCAAAAAACACTCAGATATGTTTTCTTTATAAAAATGAATTTCAAAACCTATAACAAAGTTTTTTCGAAGATTTTGCAAAGAAACAAATAGATCTATTTCTCAATAAAGGATGGATTTCACAATCAGGTCAGACTCAGCAAAAAAGAAAAAAAAACCAATGTATCTGAGGTATTTCAAAATGCCAATGCTTCGAATCACTACAAATACCAAGTGAAAAGCAATCCAAAATGCAAAACTTCTAGAAAATCATCAAAACACAAATACTGCTGGAACTCATTCACAAAAGGCTTTTGAGAGAAACAACGTCAATATGGGCAGATACTAAAAACTCTAAATCAAAATAAAGACAAACTGAAGAAAGAAATCTGGAGTTTTTCCAAAATTTTAAGAGGGTCCGCAGGCTTCCAGAAGTAACAGGTGCGGTCCCGCACTGTTTACACAAGGAAAGTGCGAAACTACCCGCACTGTGCAAAAGAACAAAGTGCGGTCCCCAGAAAAGTTAAGGGAAAAAACAAAAGATTTAAAAATTTTAAAAAACAGAGAAAACCTAAGCTACCCAGTCAGATATCTATCAATCAAAAACCAGGAAAAACTTTTCCTGAAATCAAAATAAAAGAGAACCAAAAACAACAAGTTCTTTCCCCAGTATGGTCACCAAATTGTTGGGCGGATTAATCAATCTTGTGGACAAGATCGATCTCCCTAGTACCAAAAGGTAATCTAGCAATAAACAGACAAATAAACCTATCTTTATCTAAACATATATGATTTACAAAAAGCACTATAGAGGTGTCAAAAACTTACCGTAAGTCCAATGCTTGTTCGAAGTAGTTCTTGTCCCTCATGCACTTGAAGGAGTTATCCTCGTAAGCCCGCAGTCAAAAACAAGAAAACATTAAATAGCACCTGTATAGTAAAAATCATAAATCATGGTCATCATGGTGATCAAGGAATCCATGAAATAAACAGTTGACTAACATCTTATTGAGAAAAATGAATTCATTTGTATTAACTTTAAAAGAAGGAAAACCTTACAACCTTAGCCTTGATGTTGAACAGGCCTTCCCGGGGTCTGAAGTAGGAATATCCTCTACTCTGACAAGCTCTGCACTCCTCCAACTGAGATAGATAGAGGTATGTGACCTCTCCTCACAAAAATCTCAGTTAAATGAGTTTGAATCCCAACAACACTTAACCTCAAATAATTCTAAAGCTTGAACTTCCCTTGAGGCTACCCAATGCCTCTTTTTATAGTGGAAAAGAGGAGGTTTCAGTTCCAACTATGAAGGGATAGAATCCTCCTTCAAAGGGATAAGCTCCTCACATGAAGGGGTTAGCTCCATAAGGTAAGGGATACATGAACCTCAAAAGAGCGGTTCTGCCACCGCAAGATTCTTTCTAGAGGCTTCTAGAATTTACTGAAAGTGAGATTTTTTGAGTTTACTTGCACCTTTTTGATCTTTACAGGGGTCCACACCCATAACACAGATAAAGTGCGTTCAGATATGTAGGAGGCATGAACATTAGGTGTGGGACCGCAGGCAAGATACAGAGAAAGTGCGATACCAGAGTTAAGGAGATTTTTAGGAACTTTTTCTGATTTCCAAGGCTTGACATGAGGAACTGATGTGTTAGATTTGCAAAGAAGGAAGTATGAGAGATAATGAGCTCATACATATAGCAGAATGTCAGGATGACAATTTTCAGTGCAACACTTGGGATTCCTCCCAACTTTAGGTGCATACAAATGGAGTTCCCCCTCCGTAGATCTCACAAGCTTACGATCCAACGGTCTTGCACATTTTTGGATGCTTTGGGTAGCCACAACCTTTTCTTGGTCAGGAAGTATGCCATTTTTTGTTTTGTAAATTGCGGGAAAGAACTCTGATGCCAAACCCTTACAACTTTGATTCCCTTTCTAGGTAACTGCTGAACCTTGTTATTCTTTTCCTCTTGTTTCTGGGAGTCAAGGGTTAGGGATTTTTCTTGTTCTTCTTCCAGTCGAGAATTACTTAGACCAGACTGTTAACACCATTTTTTTCTCCTTGGGTTCTCAGATGAGTGGAATTTAGGGTCCGATATGGAGGCTTGTAACTTATGGTCGACCTGAATTTTCTTTAAAGAAGGAGAAACTATAATTATTTCTTTCTTTAAGGGTTATTTTATTTTACACCTACAGGGAGTACTATAAGTAGTTAAAGTAATTCTAATACTCGATTTCTTGAATAAAAAGTTGGCCCAGGTATCAGTTTGCAGTCCATGGGAGGTAAATGATGTAGCCTTTTGAGTTGTTCTTCCCACTATAATACAACTTCTCTAGGGCCAACAATATGCTTTTAATAGTTATTCAATTACAAAATTTATATACACTAGTATATTTCGATTGAGAAGAAACAACAGTGTCTGTGTATTCCATTCGACATAATTTCTCGAACCATTTTTTTTACTGTTGTATGAACATAGATTTACTATAATGGTATTTTATACAAGGGCTTACCTAATCTAGATTGTGTTTTCATTGTGGATATGATCTATGTTTTTTTTTTGCAACCAACCCGAGGATTTTACAATATTATTATTGGTTTTCTTTTATTCTTAATTAAACATTCCAAATTGTGAACTTTTGTTGTGGTCTTAGTTTTCTCTTGTCTCGCAATAATTTGTTATAAGTTTTACGGTTTTCCTGAACGGTTCCCAGTTACTGGTACGACCGAATTCCTAAGGGAATTAAATTTGTATTCCCAGTTAGTCTTTAACATTTTTAACATCTATGGTTACCATATTTTCAATAGCATAAACTTATTTCATTTGCAGCACTGTAGAGAAAGAATTTAGGAAGTTTACAAAAAAAACTTAGAAAAATTAGTGTTTTTTTTGGCATAGACGATGGCGTATCCGAGCCTGTCTTGAGTCCTCTGAAATTTTTAATGTTGCACCTAAGATGGTCATCGCTGCAAACTATGTCACAAGGTCCATTGAACTTTTAACTTATGTTTTTTTTGGTGTAGAGGATGGCGTATCCGAGCCTATCTTGAGTCCTTTGAAATTTTTAATGTCGCACCTAAGATGGTCATCACTGCAAACTATGTCACAAGGTCCATCAAAATTTTACCTTGTGGTTAGAATTTTAGCGAAACTTAAAATAATTTTGAGGTTCCACTCACCTCATGGAATCTCTTAGCCATTGACCAAGTCCATAGATCAAAACTCATAACTTCATGTCACAACTCAAGCTTGTAGATTCCATGTTCGTGATAGCATTTTTGTTGTTTACTAATGTTGATTTCTTACTATTTTATCCTCTCTCTTTCTATATATACACACACACACACACACACACAGACCCAATGGGGTTTCGCTGGCCTTTGGGCTAAACTGGTCCAAATTAACTATTATACCCTTGTGATGAATGACTCAATTTGACATTTAACTATTATGATTCCACAACACAGTTCCATATACAGTTTATTCAATTACATGTTCCATTGATTCTCTAGTTCCTTTCCAGAGAGATACTGTTCTTTATTTTAATCAAAATGGTAACTAAACTAGCACCATTATTTACAAAGCAAACATTTCCAAAAATAACTTATCAAGAAATAATGCCTTTAACTAGTATCAAATCAAAATAGTAACTACACTAGCACCATTATTTACAAAGAAAACATTTCCCTAAAAAACTTATCAAGAAATCATGCCTTTAACTAGTATCAAGTTAAGATACTTATCTCCTCCAGATTGATTAGGTTGCCTTAGGAAATCACCAGGGAAGGGAAAATTGTCGTCCTAACCAACGAGAAAAGTAACACAGCCTATGCTCCCCCCCTAGCCACTTCACTTTCAAGTTAGTGTTTCTTTTGGACAAAGACCCAACTAGGTCTATCTAGGGCTTGTTTGCCTAGGATTCACACATAGTATTTTGTTAGGAAATTCCACCGGTTTTCCACCAACTCAATAATATCCTGCAAGAAAGCATTCTTCCTACTCTCCACAACTTCTCCACAACTTCTTGTCTGAGAGAGTATTTCCACTCCTCTTGATTGTCTTAGGTGGTTTTTCTTCTCCTCACTCTCTTGGCTTTATTTTACCAAACTAAGATATTTATCTCTCCTCTTGGCTTCCTTTTCCCAAATTGAGATATTTATCTAAGGAGGAATAACTATCCAATAAATGTTTGCTGAATGAAATTCTCATCTAGCAATATAACCTTCCCATAATTTTCCATGGCTAATCGTAACAATATTTGTTAATGTTATTAACATAAATAAAATAGAATAAAACTAATAACCAAATTCACTTCATGCTTATTTATCCAGATCACTCTTTAACTAGTTTTCCAACCAAAGTAATTAAATAATTACAATTTCCACTAAAAAGTGTTACAATTACATCCCACATTCCCCCACTTCTCCTATATGTGTCCCTTTCCACCTCTACGTACAATTACTACTCTACATACTCCCTAGGCTAGCCCCGACCTATTCGAAAAGGGAAAATACACATACTCCCTCACTCATTCCCAGCCAAAATTGGGTTAAAAAAAGTTCCATGAATTTTTTCTTAAACATGTTTTAAATCAACTCCGTTACGCATGGTGAAATCACAATCATGTGAGATACCATCCCATTCTTGTGTACCGTGTAAAGTCTAAAGAATCTGACTTATCCTAAGGTCAAGACATTATTTACTCTCTTAGTCCTTTATTTCTACCCACTTGAAAATTGAATTCATCAAAACCTTTCTTGTTCTCCGTGGAATATTTCCTGGGTGTTCACACATTAATACTCACTCTTTACTTAAGCGCCACAAACCTGTGGTAGTGTATGATGTTGTTAACACTGCAATACAGTATAAGTATTTTTGGTAGCCGTAGTTTAGTTTTGAATTTTTTTGAATTATATTTCTCCATTTGAATTTGTTTATAATTTTGTTGGCGTTTTTTTGGAATCAGAAGTTTTTGTTAATTATCAACTCTCAAATAGAAGTTGTATATATATATATATATATATATATATATATATATATATATATATATATATATATATATATATATGGAGGTCGTATTCTACCGAAATAATTTGGCCACTAATATGATCTTCGTATAGCGATGCCTTCGACCTCACCTCCATGTAACTGGTTATCGTTGGAATTACTCCCAACCACTGCCATGAATAAATGTGACAGCAACCTACTTTTCTTTAAATTTTCTGTGTAGAGAAGGACGAAGCCTGGATTTCAAAACTGAAGGCGTTTTCATGAAATCCACCCAAAATCCAACCAACATAGTACCTGACCTTACCTCTTCATTTATTTCTTACCTCTCACATCAACTTACCATTTGCCTGCAACTTCGCACCTGCAACATTTTATGTTTTCCGATAAGTTCTGCAAGTTATGTTGTTTGAGTTGTGATGCGATATCGCCACCATGTATCGCAATCGTTGAAGTTTGTGTTTACCATTAAATGCCTCGAAAGTATTTCCGTTATGGCAACGAGTTACATTTTGCGGCATGCGATGGAGGGATGGACGCGAGGTGATTTGAAAGCCAGAACCGGTAATATTTCAGGTCTAGGCTTTTATGTTATGTACGTTGTTTCGTGTGAAAACAACAATGTGGCTTTGTGCGTCGCTTAATGAAGAAATGGGCATTGATAACAAAGAGACAATTGGTTGTTACCCATCCATCCAGCATTGAAATGAATTAAGTTAATAGGCTACAACCATTTTTGTAATAGATATATATTAATTTCATATGTTTGTAGGTTTCAACCCTGAACAAAAATTATCTACGCATGAATCTTATAACAGAAAAGAAACAATAGCGAGAGCATAAAACATAAAACAAATAAACACAAAGATTTTCCCCTAGATCCCAAAATGGGACGACTAGCTTGATTTTTCATTATATTCCTTTTAGTGTTACAACACATATATATACATGCCGAAGCATACATAAAACCCAATCCATTAACCCTGGATTAGAACATAACCATAGTTCCCTTGACCGGATGTACAAAATACCAGGGGTCGAAAACCATCGTACCCCAAAACCATGTGGAAACTCATGCACAAAACATGGGTGGCTCCGCCTATGAGTGGGTTCAGACACCAAAAAAAATTCCGCTGGGGCACTGCCTCGGACCCCGACAGAGGGGGCTGCCGCCCCCCCTGCTGCGCCCGACGCAACGTACAATGCATGGGGCTAGTCGTGGAAAGAATATAACACATAGCCAACATTCTCCCACTTGTTGTTTTCTGTCCACAGGGGGCCACAGGAGAGTTTAGTTATTGGGAAAATTATTCAACACCCATTGTTTCTCTACACCAAGAGAACTTCTGAGTGCTCACAGACTTTGTCAATGCATATGCAACATTCTTCAAAGTGTCCACCTTTACCAGCAACACCCTTTTAGCCTCAACCATATCTCTAACAAAGTGATACTTAACATCAATCTGCTTGTCTTTGAATGATAAGCAAGGGTTCTTAGCTAAGAAAATTGCACTTTGGATATCACAGTCTATCCTTATAGCTTGTTGTACCAACCCCATACTTGAACACAATCTCTGCAACCAAACTGCTTCCTTGCTTGCATGAGTGGCTGTTATGTATTCTGCCTCTGTAGTTGAAAGCGCCACTAAGACTGTCTTTACTCATCCAACTAACTACACCTCCAAATAGGCTAAACACATACCCACTTGTAGATCTTCTTTGGTCCAGATCTCCAGCCCAATCTACATCAAAAAAACCATGAATGTCCAACATTATTTCCAATCCTGGTCTTCCATGGTAGCATAAGCCATAATCACTAGTGCCACGTAAATATCTGAAAACCCGCTTCACTGTTGTCCAATGATCCTTCCCTGGGTTTGACATAAACCTGCTCAATACTCCCACTGCGTGTGCAATGTTTGTTCTAGTAGAAACCATTGCATACATCAGGCTACCCACTGCATTTACATATGGAACACGGGACATATCATCCTCTTCTTCTTGTGTCTTGGGACACTGTTCCGCAGACAACTTTACACCTACAGGAATAGGAACATTCACCGGTTTACTATCATGCATATTGAACCTCTGCAATATAGTCTCGACATACTTCCTCTGGTTTAACCAGAGCTTCCTCTTTGCCTGATCTCTCTTAATTTCCATGCCCAAAATATAGTTTGCAGCACCAAGATCCTTCATGTCGAATTTGGAGAACAGTTGGGTCTTGAAATCTTGGATAATTTCTTTGTCATTTCCAATCAACAACATATCATCCACATACGAGACCAAATAAATAACACGGTCACCAATTAATTTAAAATAAACACAGTGATCCTCCTTGCTTCTTGTGAAGCCAATTCCTCGTATATAGGTATCAAATTTCTGATACCACATCCTTGGTAATTGTTTTAACCCATACAGAGACTTCTTCAACCTGCATACCAGTTCTTTCTTACCCTTCACCATAAAGCCTTCAGGTTGCTTCATGTATATCTCCTCTTCTAGATCCCCGTGAAGAAATGTTGTCTTCACATCCATCTGTTCTATCTCAAAATCAAATGCTGCAGCAACAGATAAAAGTAATCTAATAGAAGTAACCTTGGCAACATGAGAAAAAATATCACCAAAATCAATTCCCGGCACCTGGGAATAACCTTTTGCTACCAACCGAGCTTTGTATTTCTCCACCTTGCCTTCTACATTCATCTTCTTTTTAAAAACCCATTTTCTCCCGATGGGCTTCCTTCCAGCCGGCAACTCCACCAGATCCCATGCATTGTTTTTGTGCAAGGATGCCATTTCATCAACCATGGCCTCCTTCCAGAGTTTTCCATCCTCTGAATCTACTGCCTCCCTGACAGTTCTGGGTTCATCATCAGTTATAGTTAAGGCAAAACCTGAATAGAAAGTAGATGGACTATACCTTTCTGGTTGCCTTCTTTCCCGAACTGATCTTCTCAAAGCTGGAGTTTGTGGCTCTTCATCTTCTGAGTCTTCTTCTATTGTAGAGTCTGATTCATCCTCCTTTAGCTCAAACTCTATCTTCTCAGGTTCCTTTGGTAGGACTTCATGTTTAAAAACATCTTTCACTTCTATAAACACCACATCTCGGCTGTACACAACCTTCCTTGTTTCTGGGTTCCAAAGCTTGTAACCCTTTAAACCATCCTTATACCCAATAAAGATGCACCTTTCAGATTTATTATCTAACTTGGTCCTTTTCTCCTTTGGAATATGTACATATGCATCATATCCAAATACCCTTAGATGTGAAAGAGAGGGTTTCTTACCAGTCCATACCTCATGTGGAGTCTTATCCTCCAACGCTGATGAAGGAGATCTGTTAACTAAGTAACATGCAGTCTCTACTGCCTCTGCCCATAATTCTTGTCCTAACCCAGTACCACTAAGCATGCTTCTTTCCTTTTCCATTAGTGTTATGTTCATTCTTTCTGCAAGTCCATTTTGCTGAGGGGTGTATGGAGTAGTCCTCTATAGTGCTATACCACACTTCTTACAGAACTCTTTAAATTCCTTCTTGCAGAACTCTCCACCATTATCTGTCCTCAGCGCCTTTATCTTCTTCTCTGTCTGGTTTTCAACCAGAGCCTTAAATTCTTTAAATCTATCAAAGACTTCGTATTTCTTCCTCAAGAAATATATCCATGTATTCCTTAAGAAGTCATCTATGAAAGAAACATAGTACACAGACTTTCCCAGTGAAGGAACTGACATAGGTCCAAGCACATCACTGTGTACAAGTTCTAATATCTTGTTCGTCCTCTTAGCACCAGAAGGAAAAATCACCTGATTCTGCTTCCCATATACACAATTTTAACGGAAATCAAAATCCAGAGAGAAATTAGACATACCTTCTACCATACCATTTCTATGCAGTATCCGAAGGCCCTTCTCTCCAATATGTCCAAGCCTTTGATGCCATAGCATGGTCTTTTCTCCAGAGATAGCTAGGCTTTCTACTCCACTTTCAGGAACCACAAAACTATTACACCCATCAATAACATTGCTACCTTGTAGCTTGTATAGAGTTCCAGTTCGGACTCCCCGCATTAATACCAGTGCTCCCCGAACCATCTTGCAGGCATCTTTCTCGAACACTGTTTTTACACCAGCATCATCCATCTTTCTTACAGAAATCAGATTTCTGGCCAATGCAGGAATATGCAGAACACCAGGAAGTGTTATAATCCTTCCACCTTGCAACTTCAGCTTGACTTTTCCACGTTCGAAGATTCTGGCCTTCTTATCATCCCCTAGAAATACATCGTCGTCATCATATTTCTCATACTCGCAAAACCACTCCCTATGGGGAGTGAAGTGAAAGGATGCACCCAAGGCAATCAACCATGACTCATGATCTACATGTGTATTTGAAGAAGAAGCCAAATACACATCCCCACCTTCATCTGAGGTGGTTTTTGCCTCTACAGAAGGAGTATCATCAGATCCTCAGGAGCTTTAGATCTGCATTCCTTTTTGTAGTGTCCTTCCTTTCCGCATTTCCAGCACACCTTTACAAACTTTCTAGGAGATTTAGATCTCCCTCTAGATTTAGATCTTCCACTGGAAATCTTATTCTTGTTTCTGTTTTGGGACCTTCCTCGTACAGATAAGGCATCTCCATTTTGACCCTCCATATTTCTCCGTCTCATTTCCTTCGATAGCAAGGTTGAGACAATGTCATCAAAATTCAAGGTAGTTGTATTGCTACCTATTGCTCTAACCAGACTGTCCCACGAGTCTGGTAGAGAACACAATAAACTGATTCATTTATCTTCATCTGATATTTTAATATCAACAGATGACAGCTGACTTACCACATTATTGAAGGCGTTCAGATGCTTTGTCACTGAGTCTCCATCCTTCATCCTCAGGTTATACAGCTTTTTCCGTAGGAACAACTTATTCACCAGAGACTTATATTGGTACAAATTCCCAAGTTTTTCCCACAAATTCTTCGTCGTAGCTTCCCCAGATACATTCAACAATACTGATTCTGAGACACACAACCGTATTGTGCTCTTAGCCTTCTGATCCAGTTTCTTCCAGTCCTCATCTGACATTGTCATTGGTTTAGTACTTAGATCTACTGCGATCCACTGATCTTTATCCACCAGGAGATCCTCCATCTTGAGCTTCCACAACTCAAAACTCTGACCATTAAATTTCTCGATCTCTATCTTTCCGCCGCTCGCCATCTTCTTTCACCGCAAGAATCGATCCCGCAGATCTCCCACTGAGCAGGGTCTTCCTCAGGCCCGAGCAAAAAACCCTCACCAGCAAAGGTGTCCCCTTGAAGCCGAAACAACTCTGATACCAAATGTAGGTTTTAACCCTGAACATAAATTATCTACACACGAATCTTATAACAAAAAATAAACAATAGCGAGAGCATAAAACATAAAAAAAATAAACACAAAGATTTTCCCCTGGATCCCAAAAAGGGACGACCAGCTTGATTTTTCATTATATTCCTTTTAGTGTTACAACACATATATATACATGTTGAAGCATACATAAATCCCAATCCATTAACCTTGGATTAGAATATAACCGTAGTTCCCTTGACCGGATCTACAAAATACCAGGGGCCGAAAACCATCGTACCCCAAAACCATGTGCAAACTCATGCACAAAACATGGGTGGGTCCGCCTATGAGTGGGTCCGCACACCAAAAACAATTTCGCGGAGGCGCTGTGCCCGACACAACGTACAGCACGTGGGGCTAGTCGTGGAAATAATATAACACATACCCAACATTCTCCCACTTGTTGTTTTCTTTCCACAGGGGGCCACAGGAGAGTTTAGTTATTGGGAAAATTCTTCAACACCCATTGTTTCTCTACACCAAGGGAACTTTTGAGTGCTCACAGACTTCGTCAATGCATCTGCAACATTCTTCAAAGTGTACACCTTTACCAGAAACACCCTTTTAGCCTCAACCATATCTTTAACAAAGTGATATTGAACATCAATGTGCTTTGTCTTTGAATGATAAGCAGGGTTCTTAGCCAAGAAAATTGCACTTTGGCTATCACAGTCTATCCTTATAGCTTGCTGTACCAACCCCATACTTGAACACAATATCTGCAACCAAACTTCTTCCTTGCTTGCATGAGTGGCTGCTATGTATTCTGCCTCTGTAGTTGAAAGAGCCACTACAGACTGTCTTTTACTCATCCAACTGACTGCGCCTCCAAATAGGCTAAACACATACCCACTTGTAGATCTTCTTTGGTCCAGATCTCCAGCCCAGTCTGCATCAACAAAACCACGAATGTCCAACATTCTTTCCAATCCTTGTCTTCCCTAGTAGCACAAGCCATAATCACTAGTGCCACGTAAATATCTGAAAACCCGCTTCACTATTGTCCAATGCTCCTTCCCCGGGTTTGACATAAACCTGCTCAATACTCCCACTGCATGTGCAATGTTTGGTCTAGTACAGACCATTGCATACATTAGGCTACCCACTGCACTTGCATATGGAACACGGGACATATACTCCTCTTCTTCTTGTGTCTTGGGACACTGTTCAGCAGACAACTTTACACCTACAAGAATAGGAACATTCACCGGTTTACTATCCTGCATATTGAACCTCTGCAATATAGTCTCGACATACTTCCTCTGGTTTAACCAGAGCTTCCTCTTTGCCCGATCTCTCTTAATTTCCATGCCCAAAATACAGTTTGCAGCACCCAGATCCTTCATGTCGAATTTGGAGAACAGTTGGGTCTTCAAATCTTGGATAATTTCTTTGTCATTTCCAATCAACAACATATCATCCACATACAAGACCAAATAAATAACACGGTCACCAATTAATTTAAAATAAATATAGTGATCCTCCTTGCTTCTAGTGAAGCCATGTTCCCGTATATAGGTATCAAATTTCTGATACCACATCCTTGGTGACTGTTTTAACCCATACAAAGACTTCTTCAACCTACATACCAGTTATTTCTTACCCTTCACCATAAAGCCTTCAAGTTGCTTCATGTAGATCTCCTCTTCTAGATCCCCGTGAAGAAATGTTGTCTTCACATCCATCTGTTCTATCTCAAAATCAAATGCAGCAGCAACAGATAAAAGTAATCTAATATAAGTAACTTTGGCAACAGGAGAAAAAATATCACCAAAATCAATTCCCGGCACCTGGGAATAACCTTTTGCTACCAACCGAGCTTTGTATTTCTCCACCTTGCCTTATACATTCATCTTCTTCTTAAACACCCATTTGCTCCCGATGGGCTTCCTTCCAGCCAGCAACTCCACTAGATCCCATGCATCGTTTTTGTGCAAGGATGCCATTTCATCAACCATGGCGTCCTTCCAGAGTTTTCCATCATCTAAATCTACTGCCTCCCTGACAGTTCTGGGATCATCATCAGTTATAGTTAAGGCAAAACCTGAACAGAAAGCAGATGGAATATACCTTTCTGGTTGCCTTTTTTCCCGAACTGATCTTCTCAAAGCTGGGTTTGTGGCTCTTCCTCTTCTGAATCTTCTTCTGTTGTAGAGTCTGATTCATACTCCTTTAGCTCAAACTCTATCTTCTCAGGTTCCTTTGGTAGGAATTCATGTGTAACAACATCTTTCACTTCTCTAAACACCACATCTCGACTGTACACAACCTTCCTTGTTTCTAGGTTCCAAAACTTGTAACCCTTTAAACCATCCTTATACCCAATAAAGATGCACCTTTCAGATTTATTATCCAAATTGGTCCTTTTCTCCTTTGGAATATGTACATATGCATCACATCCAAATACCCTTTGAAGTGAAAGAGAGGGTTTCTTACCAGTCCATACCTCAAGTGGAGTCTTATCCTCCAACGCTGATGAAGGAGATCTGTTAACTAAGTAACATGCAGTCTCTATTGCCTCTGCCCAGAATTCTTGTCCTAACTCAGTACCACTGAGCATGCTTCTTGCCTTTTCCATCAGTGTTATGTTCATTCTTTCTGCAACTCCGTTTTGCTGAGGGGTGTATGGATTAGTCTTCTATCGTGCTATACCACACTTCTTACAGAATTCTTCAAATTCCTTCTTGCAGAACTCTCCACAATTATCTGTCCTCAGTGTCTTTATCTTCTTCTCTATCTAGTTTTCCACCAGAGCCTTAAATTCTTTAAATCTGTCAAAGAATTCATATTTCTTCCTCAATAAATATATCCATGTATTCCTTGAGAAGTCATCTATGAATGAAACATAGTACATAGAATTTCCCAGTGAAGGAACTGACACAGGTCCAGACACATCATTGTGCACAAGTTCTAATATCTTGTTCGCCCTCTTAGCACCAGAAGGAAAACTCACCCGATTCTGCTTCCCATATACACAATGTTCATAGAAATCCAAATCCAGAGAGCAATTAGACATACCTTCTACCATACCATTTCTATGCAGTATCTGATGGCCCTTCTCTCCAATATGTCCAAGCCTTTGATGCCATAGCATGGTCTTTTCTCCAGAGAGAGCTAGGCCTTCCACTCCACTTTCAGGAACCACAGAACTGTTACACCCATATATAATAGTGCTACCTTGTAGCTTGTATAGAGTTCTAGTCCGAAATCCCCGCATTAATACCAGTGCTCCCCGAACCATCTTGCAGACATCTTTCTCGAACACTGTTTTTACACTTGCATCATCCATCTTGCTTACATAAATCAGATTTCTGGCCAATGTAGGAATAAGAAGAACACCAGGAAGTATTCTAATCCTTCCACCTTGTAGCTTCAGCTTGACTTTTCCACATCCGATGATTCTAGCATTCCTATCATCCCCTAGGAATACATCGCCGCCATCATATTTCTCATACTTGAAAAATCACTCCCTATGGGGAGTGAAGTGAAAGGATGCACCCGAGTCAATCAAACATGACTCATTATCTACATGTGTATTTGAAGAAGCCAAATACACATCCCCACCTTCATCCGAGGTGGTTTTTGCCTCTACAGAAGGAGCATCATCAAATCCCTTTCCTTTCTCAGGAGCTTTAGATCTGCATTCCTTTTTTTAGTGTCCTTCCTTTTCGCATTTCTAGCACACCTTTACAAACTTTCCAGAAGATTTAGATCTCCCTCTAGATTTAGATCTCCCACTCGAAACCTTATTATTGTTTCTGTTTTGGGACCTTCCTCATACAGATAAGGCATCTCCATTTTGACCCTCCATATTTCTCCGTCTCATTTCCTCCGACAGCAAGGCTGAGAAAATGTCATCAAAATTCAAGGTAGTTGTATTGCTACCTATTTCAATAACCAGACTGTCCCACGAGTCTAGTAGAGAACACAAAAAACTGATGCACTTATCTTCATCTGATATTTTAATATCAACAGATGACAGCTGACTTACCACAGTATTGAAGGCGTTCAGATGCTTTGTCACTGAGTCTCCATCCTTCATCCTCAGGTTATACAGATTTTTCCGCAGGAACAGCTTATTCACTAGAGACTTATATTGGTACAAAGTCCCAAGTTTTTCCCACAAATTCTTCGTCGTAGCTTCCCCAGATACATTCAACAATACTGAATGTGAGACACACAACCGTATTGTGCTCTTAACCTTCCGATCCAGTTTCTTCCAGTCCTCATTTGACATTTCCATTGGTTTAGTACCTGGATCTACCACGATCCACTAATCTTTATCCACTAGCAGATCCTCCATCTTGAGCTTCCACAACTCAAAAATATGACCATTAAATTTCTCGATCTCTATCTTTCCGCCGCTCGCCATCTTCTTTCACCGCAAGAATCGATCCCGCAGATCTCCCACTGAACAGGGTCTTCCTTAGGCCCAAGAAAAAAACCCTCAGTAGCAAAGGCGTCCCCTTGAAGTCGAAACATCTCTGATACCAAATGTAGGTTTTAACCCTGAACAGAAATTATCTACACATGAATCTTATAATAGAAAATAAACAATAGCGAGAGCATAAAACATAAAACAGATAAACACAGAGATTTTCCTCTGGATCCCAAAATGGCACGACCAGCTTGACTTTTCATTATATTCCTTTTAGTGTTACAACACATATATATACATGCCGAAGCATACATAAACCCCAATCCATTAACCCTGGATTAGAACATAACCGTAGTTCCCTTGACCGGATCTACAAAATACCAGGGGCCGAAAACCATCGTACCCCAAAACCATGTGCAAACTCATGCACAAAACATGGGTGGGTCTGCACACCAAATTTTTTTCGCCAAGGCGCTACCCCGGACCCCGACAGGGGGGGCTGCCGGCCCCCCTGTGACCCCCCTGTTGCACCTGGCATAACGTATAGCACATGGGGCTAGTCATGGAAAGAATATAACACATACCCAACAATTTTTTCAGAGAAGAGTTGAATAAATTAAAAAATTTCCTCTCCCATGCGTTTTTACTCTTGTATGTGTGTGATTTTTTTATTTCTGCGCATATTCTACATTCTCTTTGTTGTGGGGGAAACACATCCCTCTGTGTATTGTTTATTCAGAATTTTCAACATGGTATTGGAGCAGGTCTAGGCTCTTAGTAAAATAACAAGCTCTCTTTACTGAAGAAGTTGAAAGGTTGATTGTTTGAGAAGCGGATTCTCCATCAGTGAGAAGGTTTCTGTTTTATACAGCCAAGAAGGTTGTTTTTTTACATAGACAGAATGGCAGCAGCAGGCACGAGCCTAAAAAATCCACAACTACCACACTTCAATGGTAAAAATTATGATTATTGGGCCATTACAATGAAGGCCCTGTTTGCTTCACAAGATATTTGGTAGATGGTGGAAAATGGTTTTCCAGAACCAACATATGCAACAACACTTAATGCTTTGACAAAAGAAAAAAGAAACTTGTTGAAAGATAATAGGAAGAAGGACTCCAAAACCCTCTTCTATATCTTTCAAGCAGTAAATGAGAGTATTTTCCCAATATTTGTAGCAGCAATGAAGTCCAAGGAGGCATGGGATATCCTCAAGATAGCCTATCAAGGCATGGAGAAGGTGAAGACATCAAAACTTAAAATGCTGAGGAGAGATTTTGTAACTCTCTGTATGAAAGACTCTGATAACATATACTCATTATTCACACATGTGATTGGGTTGATTACCCAAATGAAGTCTCATGGAGAGACACTTGAGGAAAGGAGAATAGTGAAGAAAGTGTTAAGAAGTCTACCATCAAGATTTGATGCCATAGTAGTGGCCATAAAAGAGACAAGGATCTCTCCCAATTGTCTGTGGATGAACTTCATGCATCACTGATGTCTCATGAGCACAGACTGAATAGAGAAACTAACTGCTCATTGGAGCATGCATTCAAGACACAAATGTCTTTTGGTCGAGGTAGAAGTAGAGGAAGATCAAACTATCGAGGAAGAGGAAGAAGCCCACACAGAGGTGGAAGAAGCAACCCTGCAAGCACAAGTGGAAGGGGCATCAACCAGAATCAAAGCAAAGGCTCAAGCTAGAATCAAGCACAAGGACAAGTATGATAAATCTAAATTCCAATGTCATTATTTCAAAAAATATGGGCATTATGCCAATGAATGTAGAAAGAAACAAAATGACATGGATAGTAAACCTAGTGTAAATTTTATAAGAGAAAATCAGAACCAAGGAAATGATCTTTTAATTTGTAATGTAGCACAAGAAAAACAAGATGTATGGTTTTTAGATTTAGGGTGTAGTAACCATATGACTGGAAACATTTCAATGTTTTCCAATCTATATGAGAGTGTAAAATATGAAGTGACGACGGGGACTGATAGCAAGGTCTTTGTCATGGGGAAAGGAAGAGTAAAGTTACTGACAAAGAAGAGAGGAAATAAGTTTGTGCCAGATGTCTATTAACTTCTAAGGATTGGATAGCTCATGAATAAGGGCTACAATGTGTTTTTTAAGAATGATGTGTGTACAATCATGGATATACCTCCAAGTAGACAGGTCATTGCAAAAGTTCATATGACAAGAAATAAGATGTTTCCTCTCAAGATCAGAACAAACTTGAAGGAAGGAGGTGTTGTAGCAGTAGTCACACAAGAGGTCTTTCAAGAAGAAGTGAAAGATGAAAACTAGTTATGGCATTTGAGATTTGGACATCTCAATTTTGGAAGTTTGAACCTATTGCATAGAAAAGGGATGGTAAAGGGATTACCACTCATAGAGAAACCAGACAGCCTATGTGAAGGCTGCATCTTGGGAAAACAACACAAAGAATCATTTCTAGCAGGAAAGAGTATAAGGGAAAAGGCGACCTTAGAGATTGTCCACTCTGATTTATGCGGACCAATGAAAATTCCATCATTAGTTGATAGTCATTATGTTTTGACATTTATAGATGATTACACAAGGAAGACATGGGTGTATTTTCTAAAATAGAAAAGTGAAATGTTTGAACAATTGTACCACTTCAAAGATTTTTTTGAGAAGCAAAGTGGACACTACATAAAAGTGTTGAGAACTGACAGAGGCAGAGAATACATTTCAAAAAGCTTCTTGCATTTCTGCAGGGAGCATGGAATACACAAGCAATATACCACAAGGTATACACCGCAACAAAATGGTGTAGCAGAAAGAGAGAATAGAATCATCATGGACATGGTAAGAAGTATGTTGAAGGAAAAGCATTTTCCAGTTGAGTATTGGGTAGAAACTGTCAATTGTGCGGCATATATTTTAAATAGATGTCCAACCAAAGATGTTAGGAACAGAGTTCCAGAAGAATAATGGAGTGGAACAAAGCATTTTTTCACTCACATGAGATTATTTGGATGTGTGGCATATGCACATGTCCCGGATCAGTTAAGGAAGAAGTTGGACAACAAGGGGGAGAAGTGTATATTTGTTGGATACAGTGATGAATCCAAGGATACAAGCTCTATAATCCATAAACCAAGAAGGTAATAATCAGAAAAAATGTTCAATTCATTGAAAAAGAAGCTCGGGATGGAAGTTTAGAGAAGGCTATAAATGTGAAGACATGTATTTCACATGAAGATAAAGAAGAATTGATTGCAGAAAATAATTCCTCAATGGTGGCTCCTCCTCCACCTACACAAGCTCAATAGAGCACACCGCAAGCAAGCAATAGAGTAGCAGTGCAAAATTTAGAAAGTGCTTCTCCAAGCACACCACAAGGATCAACAACTCCCTCGATTTCAAGTGGAACTCCAAGCACATCTTCAGCAAATACAAGAAGACCAAGATTCAAAAATTTAAGTGAAATTTATGAGCAAGAAGAAGTAAATAATAATGCTGGTCGAAATTCTTTATTTGCTTTGTTTTGTCAAGTTGATGACCCAATCCATTTTGAAGATGAAGTGAAAGAAGAAAAATGGATTGAAGCAATGAATGAAGAGATTGGAGCAATAAAAAAGAATGATACATGGGAGTTAGTGGAACTCCCACAAGGTAAAGAAGTCATTGGAGTGAAATGGGTCTATAAGACCAAGAGAAATATTGAAGGCAACATAGAAAGGCACAAAGAAAGACTTGTTTTCAAAAGTTACAAATAGTAGCAAGGAAGAGACTATGAAGAAACATTTGCATAAGTTGTAAGGAGGGAGACTGATCCAGGAGGATCTTGTTCATTACAGTTCGGCAGAAAAGTTCCATCAACTCCAACAGTTTGAAGTCCATTTCTGTCAGTATCGTCCATGGTTCAGTGTTAGGTTGATGGCACGTATTGATGTGTTATGGTCATCATGTGATTCAAATTTGGGATGTAAAAGATGTACAAGTTGTAAACCTAGTGCTAAAGTCTAATCCTAGCACTATGCATCTAAATCCTATGTAAAACCTAAAACCTAAACATAAACCTTAAGCACAAAATAAAATCATATATTAAACCTACTTTTGGACCCAAAACTATGTTATAAACCTTATTATAAGGTTCGGGTCATAGTATGGTTTAAACCATATTAAAAAAACTATAATATAAACCTTATTCTAAGGTTCGGGATTTAAAGAAAATGTTGGGTTAATATACATTAAAAAACTATATAAATAAACCCACAGTGATAAGTCTAAACAGTAGGCATTAACTGCCAATTTGACCGCATCGAAAGTTATGTGACAAGTCTAGACTGTGGCGGAGTCAAAGATGACAATTGTAAAATGCGCAGAAACTGTCAGGTTTAAAAAAACATGTGAACGCAGTGGCAGATGAGTCAAGCGGTGACCGCTGGGAAACCATAACTGTCGGTGCTAATCCTATCCGCCCCGCTGATCACATGCTACGTATATCTTCTTCCGCCTGGTTAGCTAGCCGCATGGCTAATTTTATAACATAAAATTCAAATATGGGTTTTCACATTTAATTCAGCACTAAGGTCAACACATTTATCCTAGGTATTGAATATGGAGATAGGGTTTGAGACCCTTATCACAAATTTTTCTCAACCATATTCTAAATTTTTTCTTCAGAGGTTTGAAGGCTACCTTATTTAAGCCATCACAAATTCAATCAAGGGGACATGGTGTATTTTGGAGTTCAGTTTCAGCAAGACATAGGCAGTTTTGTTTGCAGCATTGCTCGGCCGTCGGGTGTCGGAATTGAGCGCATAGACAGGCATCGAAAAGGCGAGAGAAATTAATTTATGTTTATAGAGTCTAGAAGTGTCTGTGAGCACAGTAATTCTGATTCATTTCTGTGTAAATATATTCCTCAAAGATCAATCCTAATAAAGCGGACGCCCACTTGAAAGCGAACCCAGAGATGTAGTCCATTAGGGATGAAATCCATAATCAACTGTTTGCTTCTTCTTCTCTCTATTTTATGTTGTGATTTACTCATTTATTTGCTGCTAGTTTATGTCATCTTTCACTTAAAATATTTTTTCAGTTAACAATCAATCTAAAGGAGAAACTAATAGAACTACCTCAGCACTTTAATCGATCACATTCAGATCATATTTGGTACCAGAGCAGGTTGTGCTTTGTAGTTTGTTTTTCAATGGATGTTAACCAGGTTGGGAATGCAACGTGAAAAAGGCGAGCTGGAGGAATTCGATCCATAGATCAGAAAGTGGAAATTTATTCATCAATCAATGATGACATGGACTGAGAACGTTGAGACTCCTGAACCTACTGAAAAGAAACCCGTGGATGAGAATCAAATCTAGCATATGTTTCTAAACATGCAACAGATGTTGGAAGAATTATATGAAGACAAGAATACAAGAGATGCAGCCTCATCGTCAAAGGCATCAAAGAAGGACAAGGGTAAAGGCAAGGCAGATAAACCTCCTTCTCCTCCATCATCTCCATCATCATCTTCTTCTACTTCTACTTCTAGTTCTGAATCAGAAAAAGAAAAGGAACCTAAGAGTCCACTTTTGAAACTTGATGTTAAGTTCGAATTACCTGTGTATGATGGTGAAATAAACCCTGAGAAACTACATAATTGGGTAAAATAGTTATAAGTCTATTGTCGTATTCAAAATATTACTGATGATAAGACAAAGATCCAATTAGCTACTCTTCGATGGGGGGTACTGCTTTGATCTAGTGGGAAACTAAGACACATATAGATTTAAATCATAAGGGAAAAGTTATTACCTCATGGACTAAGTTTATTAAATCTCTAAAGAAACAATTCTATTTGTTGGGTCACACACAACAAGCTGTAATTGATTGGTAGCGCTTGCGATAAGGTAAGGGACAAAATGTTCAAGAGTTCACATAGGAATTCAAAAAGAAAGTGTTAGCACTTGGTATTTCTTTGGACACAAAAGAAACTTTGTTGAAGTATATTGGCAATTTGCATTCATATTTGCAGCATACATTATTAATGTTCAATCTTAATGATTTTGATGAAGTTTGTGTTTAATTTATACATGTCGAATCATGTGGTAGACCTTTCAAGTTTACACCAAAGACATCCAAACAGTTGGAAACCAAAGACAACAAAAATAAGGGAAAGTCAAAGAGAAAGAAGACTGCCACAACTCAGAAGGAAGATGAAATACCTACCTGTACTCACTACCAGAGGATTGGTCATGATGAAGCTAGGTGTTGGAAACTTCATCCAGAACTGATGTCAAATAAGTTCCAAATGAAGAAGGGTGAAAAGAAGGCTGAAACATCAATCCAACAAGGCTTGGACTTGGGATCTGATTCAGGTGATGAAGGCAAAATCACTGCTATGGTTACAATAGGTAAAACTTCTGATAGTAGTACTTCTGCTTCTTCAAACATCACACAGTTGAATGAAGGAAAAAGAATCGAGTTATTTCATATAGGGGTAACTTCAAAGCATACTAAGATAGATACATTGTTCGATACGGGATCACAAGAAAATTTGATTTCTGAGTCATTGGTTAAAAAATTGGTTTGAAAACACATAATCATCCAAAACCATATCCTCTAGGTTGGTTAAAGGAACAAATTCAAATTCATGTTACAAAACAGTGTCGGTTAAAATTTGCAATCACAACTAACTATATCGATGAAGTGGAGCTAGATGTGATACTGTTAGACATATGTGGAATTGTTTTAGGAAGCCCTTATCTCTATGACCGTGATGCAGTATTTTATAGGAAAGAGCATATGTATCATCTCAAGAAATATGGGATTAAATACATCGTTCGGGCACATAAAATCAAATATCACTTGAATTTAACTAATGCTAATCAGATGAAGTGCTTAACAAGTTCAAGTAAGAGATACATCCTCATGTCGATAAAAGAGAAACATAAGGATCTTAATGATAATTGTTCAAGTTGTGAAATTAAGTATGAAGCTAATTTGGTTAAAAAGGTAGATTCATTTCAAGATCTAGTTAAAGAACCAAAACAAATACTGCATAAAAAGGAAATATCACATGAGATGCAGTTGATGTTTGATGCCCCTAATAATGGAATGTATCACAAGTCAGTTATAGAGCATAAATAAATAAAGAAACAAATTCCAGAGAAGATTGGAAAAGAATTAATGCGACCCAGTTCATCTCCATACAATTCACCCATAATTTTGGCTCATAAGAAAAACGGGACATGGGGAATAAGTGTTGATTTTAAAGTTTTTAATTCATTTAAGTAGAAAATTTTCACAGCATTATTAGATCATCAACACCCATTTGAAGTTAAAACAATTGCTAATGGTTATGAAATGGAAACAATGATTCACATAGATTATTAGCAGCTTCAATACCTTCAATCATATACGAAGTTGCAACAATCTTGACACTACAGTTGGATGGGATTTCTTCAGCAAATTCACTTAGTAATTAAGGGTAAGGAAGGTGTAACAAGTAAAGTAGTTGATACGATGTCTAGACTGTCTTTGAATGCTTTAGTAGTACTGCATAATAGTTCATTGGTTCATGAAAGCTATGTGGAGCAGTATAGTACTGATGATGAATTCGAAGATAATTATGAACCACTAACTCATGATGCTCAAATAGAAGAAATCAATTATCATATTCATGGCACATTGTTATGTCATCTAGATAAGTTGTGTATACCGCAGACAAAAAAAGTACAGGTTATTCGGGAAGTTCATCTTTCTCGGATTGCAGGACAATTTGGCATAAGTAAGACTATGGCACAAAGTCAAAGGTATTGTTACTGGCCTCACATGTATGAAACAATTGTGAAGTACATAAAGGGATGTGTAATGTGTTCGACAAGCAAGCCAAGAAATCGAAAGATTGGTTTGCACATGCCACTTCCAATTCCTTTGCAACCATGGGGCAAAATGGATTTGGTTCAAGGATAAACATAAATGATAAACAAGACCGTGATACATATTATTCGAGGTAACTGCAGTAAACATCCTAAGTTGTGGGATGAATTTTTAACTTATGTGCATCAAGCTTACAATTAAGCTTTACATTATTTTGCGCCACGACAGGGATAGAGTCAAGTTAGGTACAAATTGCACCATGATAAGCATCGAGTTGATCATCAGTTTCAGGTTGGCGATCAGGTATGGTTCTGTTTCAGCAAAGTCAAGATGAAAGTGAGGGAGTTGTATTCTCACTTATTGTCTACTTAAAATCAAGCTTTTGTGGTGCAAAAGCTTTCAAGTGGAGAGGATTGATCCAGGAGGATATTGTTCATTACAATTCGATGGAAAATTTTTGTCAGCTCCAACAGTTCAAAGTCCAGTTCAGTCTCAAATCCGCCAGTTCCATTAGTATCGTCCATGTTTAGTGTTAGGTTCACGACATGTATTGATGTGTTATGGTCGTCATGTGATTAAAATTTGGGATGTAAAAGATGTACAATTTGTGAACCTAGTACTAAAGTCTAATCCTAGCACTATGCATCTAAATCATATGTAAAACCTAAAACCTAAAAATAAACGTTAAGCGCAAAATAAAATAATATATTAAACCTAATTTCGGGCCAAAACTGTGTTATAAACCTTATTATAAGGTTAGGGTCATAGTATGGTTTAAACGATATTAAAAAAAACTATGATATAAACCTTATTCTAAGGTTCGGGCTATAAAGAAAATGTTGGATTAATATACATTATAAAACTATATAAATAAACCCACAGTGCTAAGTCTAAACTGCAGGCATTAACCGCCAAGTCAACTGCTTCAGAAGTTATGTGACAGGTCTAGACTATGGCGAAGTCAAAGATGACAGTTGTAAAATGCGCAGAAACCGTTGGGCTTTAAAAAATCATGTGAACGCGGTGGCGGATAAGTCAAGCCGTCTCCGCCGAGAAACCGTAACTGTCGGTGCTAATCCTGTCCGCCACGCTGATCACATGCCGCATATATCTTCTTCCGCCCAGTTAGCTAGCCGCCCAACTAAGTTTATAACATACATTTTAAATGTGGGTTTTCACATTTAATTCAACGCTAAGGTCAACACCTTTATCCTAGGTATTGAATATGGAGATAGGGTTCGAGACCCTTATCATAAATTTTGCTCAACCATCTTCTAAATTTGGTATTCAGAGGTTCAAAGGCCACCTTATTTAAGCCATGACAAATTCAATCAAGGGGACATGGTGTATTTTGGAGTTTAGTTTCAGCAGGACATAGGTAGTTTTGTTTGCAGCCTTGCTCAGTCGTCGAGTGTCAGAATTGAGTGCAGAGACAAGCATCGGAAAGGAGAGAGAGACTAATTTCTGTTTACAGTGTCCATATGTGCCTGTGAGCACAGTAATTCTGATTCAATTTTGTGTAAAGATATTCCTCAAAGATCAATCCTAATAAAGTGGACGCCCACTTGAAAGCGGACCCAGAGATTTAGTCCATCAGGGACGAACTTTGTAATCAACTGTTTGCTTATTCTTCTCTTGGTTTTATGCTATGATTTAATAATTTATTTTCTGCTAGTTTATGTCGTCTTTCACTTAAAAGCTTTCTTTAGTTAAGAATCAATCTAAAGGACAAACTAATAAAACTACCTCAACACTTTAATCGATCACATTCAGATGAGAGATAGTGAGGACAATGTTGTCCATAGCAGCACAACAGAAGTGGAAAGTTTATCAAATGGATGTGAAGTGAGCATTCTTGAATGGCATGTTGAAAGAGGAGGTATATCTTGAAAAACCTCCTTGCTATGGGATAGAAGGCCAAGAACACAAAGTATGTAAGTTGACAGAATCTCTTTATGGGATGAAGCAAGCACCAAGAGCATGGTATAGTAGGATTGATGCTTACGTCATGGATAATGGTTTTGACAAGTGTGATGGTGAACCCACACTCTACATTAAATAAAATGACGACAAAATATTTATTGTTGTTTTATATGTAGATGATTTAATTTTTACATGCAATGATGTTTCTCTCATTGCTCATTTTAAAGAAGTCATGAGAAGTGAATTTGAAATGACTCACTTGGGTTTATTGAGATAATTTTTGGGGATAGAAGTAAAGAAAAATGAAAAGGGAATTTTTATTTCCCAAGTAAAATATGTTGGAGAAGTTTTAAGGAGGTTTAACATGTAGAACAACAAAGCATCAACAACTCCAACTGTCATGGGGTTCAAGTTAAGCAAAGAATATTGCAGCAAGAATGTCAATCTGACATTGTACAAGAGCATAGTTGGCAGTCTAATGTATTTAACTGCAAATAGGCCTGATATTATGTATGCAGTGAGTTTAATATCCAGATTCATGGAGACACCCAAGGAGACACATTAGCAAGGAACCAAGAGAATTTTTAGGTATGTGAATGGAACCAAGGAGTATGGTGTTCTATACTTCTCAACTGATAATTTTAAGCTGATTGGTTACACTGACAGTGATTGGGCTAGAAGTGTAGATGACAGAAACAACACATCTAGTTATGTATTTCATTTGGGATTGCGGGCCATTTCATGGGCTTCCAAGAATCACCCCATAGTCTCATTATCAACAACAAAAGTTGAATATGTAGCAGCAGCAACAGCAAAATGCCAAGTTGTTTGGATGAAAAGGATGTTGAGAGATTTATGTCATGAGCAAGACAAAGGAACCATAATTTATTATGATAACAACTCAACAATTTCATTGTCAAAGAATTCTGTTTTCCACAAAAGAACAAAGCATATTGATGCAAAGTATCATTTTATAAGCGAATTGGTTAACAATGGTGAAATTGTTTTGCAGCATTGCAGGTTAGAGGAACAATTTGCTGATATCCTCACAAAGCCATTGAGACAAATAGTTTTGTTTATCTCAGACAGTGTTTGGGAATGATCGATGTCGGCAGTTGTGATTAAGGGGGAGCGTTGGAATTACTCCCAACCACCGCCATGAATAAATGTGGCAGCAACCCACGCTTCTTTAAATTTTTTGTGCAGAGAAGAGCGAAGCCCGGATTTCAAGCCAAAGGAATTTTCATGAAATCCATGCAAAATCCAAACAACAGAGTACCCAACCTTACCTCTGTGTTTATTTCTTTATTGCCGCATCAACTTACCATTTTCCCGCAACTTCGCGCCCGCAACATTTTATGTTTTGCGATAAGTTCCGCAAGTTATATTGTTTGAGTTGCGATGCGATATTGCCACCGTGTATCGCAATCGCTGAAGTTTTTGTTTACCGTTAAATTCCCTCAGGGTATTTTGTTTTTGATGCGATGTGACGTGCACAATTGCATATGTTTTAGTTCGCAATTAAGCGTCCGTAAATTTAAATTTTTTGCAATGCGATGCGATCATGCCATTGCGCATCACAATCGAAAAGTCTTAAAGATTTGCATTATGGCAACAAGTTAAGTTTTGCACAATGCGATGGAGGGCTGAATGCGACGTGATTTCAAAGCTGGAACCAATAATATTTCAACTCCGGGCTTTTATGTTTTGTACGCTCTTTCGTGTGAAAACAACAACACGGCTCTGTGCACTGTTTAATGGAGAAATGGACTTTGACAACAAAGGGAGGATTGGTTGTTACCCATCCATCCAGCATTGAAATGCATTAAGTTAACAAGATACAACCATTTTTGTAATAGATATATATGTAATTTCATATGTTTTTAGAGAAGAGTTAAATAAATTAAAAAAGTTCCTCTCCTATGCGTTGTTGCTTTCTATCTGTGTATGATTTTTTTTATTTCCGCGCATATTCTGCATTCTCTTTGTTATGGGGGAAACATATCCCTCTGTGTGTTTATTCAGAATTGCAAACAATTCCTTTATCTACTAGTGCTCTATAGATTACAAATTTGAATCTGCAGTTTGTTGGAAAATTAATCACAACCATCGTCTTTAAATTTTTTGACAACAATCACACCTCAGTGAATGTTTTGTAGGCTGCAGATTAAGTTTGCAGAGAAGAACACGTTTTGAGTGGAGTACATAACCCATTCCCCAACATAGTTAAATAATCAAATTCAAATAGAATTTAATGCATGATTAGTAAATGAGTATGAGAAACTTTGTAGAAAGTCATTTTTGCCCATCCATTGTATCAAATTTTGTGTCACGAAGTAAATGTCTTAGTATATATGTTTAGATTTTACATGTAAGTTTTAAAAGAGAGAAAGTGTTGTGTAATGTGGCAGATGTAAGTGTGGAAAGACAAGGGGAGAAAATCCTAGAGCAAATTTTGGTGGGAGCGTAAGAAGTCTTGTTTTACAGCCACAACCTCCATATGTGAATGTATTTCATGTTTTTGAATGATAATATAAATTTTGGTTAGTTGCGATATTGTTTTGGAAATTTTCACTTATAAGTTTTATTATTAATTATATTTTATCCTCCCTATAGTTGCGATTTTAATTTCCACGAACTCTGTATTGAAAATAAAATTCATATGTTAAATGAATTCCGCCTGAACTCCATGTGTAAAATCCTTGTATTGACGGAATTTCCTCTCCCTTTAAATTTTTAACAAGTTAACTAATCTTAATCGTCAAGTAGAACATCTACAAGTTAACCAATCCGAATCATCAAGAAAAACATATATACAACTTATGCTATTTATTAATGGAGTTGTCTAACCAGCAAGAGGAATTGGCCGGACGACTAAAATTGGCAGGAATTTGGGCCAAAAAAATTTAACAAGTCTTGTTTGAATCATGATTTTGATGATGAAAATGGATTCTTAAAAACTTACTGGAATTTCCATTATTTTTAGGGCGAAAAAACAGTCTAGTTAGACTACAACTTTATTAATAAGATTCTATTACACTCTACCAAAAATATTTCTCCTTAGCTTAAGTTACACAATTTCATGAAAATCTTCTCCGGACGAAAAAGGCCTTGGATATTCCCTACAAACAAAATATTTTATATACATGTGGTGGAAGATATTTAAAACATAAAAACAGAAGAATATTGATCGAATACAAGACGCCAACAAACAAAATATTTTATATACATGTGGTGGAAGATATTTAAGACATAAAAACAGAAGAATATTGATCGAATACAAGACGGATTTAATCTAGCACTAATGGAACTATGGAGCGACACTTAATCGAGTTCCTGCAAATACTTATAGTGGAAACTTAGGTCTGATTTTTGGCCCTTAAAGCTTCGACAAATAAATCTAAATTCTTGTTAGAGGACCCTCCCTCGAGCATCACAACCTCCTTCACAACCTTTCTGATAGGCTCGATCTTCAATCTCAACTTATCTCGTTCTTCTATATCCATGAATTTCTTGAGTGTTCTTGCGATTTCATCTCTACCCAACAGCACTCTATTGTTTTGGAACATCCTGCAACTTCCACCCAAATCCATGCCCACTCCCCATTCTTCAACAATCAACCTTCTGTTTACGCATTGGTCGGTCAATAACGGAAACGCCAACATGGGTTTTCCTAACCATAAGCTCTCAAGAATGGAGTTCCATCCACAGTGTGTAAGAAATCCACCCACAGAAGGATGAGATAAAACTTTTAGTTGAGATGACCATTGAACCACCAAACCCTGATCTCTGGTTCCCTCCAGAAATCCTTGGGGAAGAATGTCTTCGGCTCCAGACTCAACGATATCGGGACGAAGTACCCAAATGAACAGTTGCTTGCTTTCTAATAATCCCATGGCCATTTCTTCAATTTGGGCTCTAGAAACATGAGCATAGCTACCGAATGAGATATAGATGACTGAGCTTTTGGGCATGGAGTCAAGCCATCTGGTACAGTCCGACTCAGGCCACATGCTGGTCCCTTTTGTCTCGTCCCTTTTGTCATCCATGAAGCCCGATGGAAGCAGAGGACCAACGGACCAAAATGACTTTTTCAACTGCAATTCTGCAATCGTTCGGCTCTCAAATTCTTCCACTGTATTAGAGACTACCCAATCGGCTCCATGAGCAGATTGGAATGCTGCGTATATTATTTTGTGCCCGACAGTTGACACATCCAAATCCTGAAGATAAGAGGGAAGATCTGTTATCTTCAAAGCTGAAACTCCAGGGATGTAGTTTATTAACCTCTGATCATCTGCAAAACAACAAAACCATTTTCAAATTGTAACAATAAATTGTTGGATTGCATATTTAATACACAGTGTAAATTTGTCTTATTGACGTTCAAATCTATAACAAGATTCATTATCATCAACCATGTTTCTCATCAAGATTCATCAACCAGATTCATTATCATCACCCATGTTTCTAATCAAGATTCATCATCAGCCTCAAAGATTCGGATTCAGATTCATCATCAATATCAAAGATTCATATTGTAGTTGTCTGATCGACTTTTAAAATCTATAACAAAACTCATTATCATTACCCACTTTTCAAATCAAGATTCATCGTCAAGATCAAAGATTCACCATTATCCAAAGTAATATATTGGGAATATTGACATGACTCACTTTTCTAATCTCTAACGAGATTCATCATTTCCACCAAATTGGTGAGAAATAAGATATACTTCCGAATTTATAACAAGATTCATCATCAAAACCAATTTGTAGAAAATAACATGGACTTTTCGAATTTATAACCAGATTCATCATCAGTAAAAGAAAAGAAAATACCATTGTTGAGAAATGGATGATGGCCATTTTCCACCAGCAGATCCCAATAATAATAAATGGAGAAAACAACCGCTGCCTCTGTCCAGAATGAAGCATGAGGAATCTGAAATTTCTTGGCCACACGATCACACCAAACAAAAAAGGTGTCAGCAATGAAACAGGATACAGGGGGCTCCTTTGTACTGAGATGGGCGAGGAACTCCTCAACGTGCAGAATCATATTAGTCCGCAAGGATTCCATAAACTCGTCATGATTCAACGATCTGTCATATTCCAGGGGCATTCCATCGCCAACCTGAGCAGAGCGAATGTCGAGGCCCGAGCTCCTCGCAAAGGAGATCACAGGGTCCTCACCGTTGTTGGCTTTAATGATGTTGGCATGGCAAGATTCTGTATTAACAAACGTGACAATAACGCCCTTGGCTGCAAGCTTCTTTGCGAAATTAAACATGGGAATAATGTGGCCCTGCAAGGGATATGCAAACGCAACCACATGCAGAGGCGCCCTGCAACACACTTCATCGCCATTGCGATTGCCGACTCCATTTGGATTGCTGAGAAGCATTCGAGTCATTGCGCCGTACGAGGACTTGGCGTTATATGATTCAGTCTCCTCCTCCCCTTTGTAGACTTCAGACCTACATTGTGTTATTAATAATGGCCAGTAGGGCGGGCGTCCTTATCAAATTAGGTCAGTGTGCAGTCTGATTCATCATTTTGTATTCCTTTCATTTTCATCTAGTCATCAAATTAGGTCAGTGTGCAGGCTGATTCATCATTTTGTATTCCTTTCATTTTCATCTAGTCAAGACTCATAGCAGAAGACCCCACATCCAAAGAAATATGAAGATGAGTTAAGGTTGTTATTCTCTTAGTCAGTTAGACTGCTCACCCTATTAGAGGTCATTAAAATCATTTTTTCATTTTTTCTATTATGTTTGAAGATTTAATGAAGAAAAAAATATTATTTTAATTTTCTCAAAGTTTAAGATAGTTTCACAAGGTTTAAGATAGATTATGGGACTGACAGTTTTACCATCTGATCTCTGTATTCAGCTCTTTTCATATGTAACATGACAATCACGGCTTCTAACTTCTCAATATTCTTTTGATTGAATAAATTATCCTAAGAGTTATTTGCTAGGATATGTACTTAACGGAGTTGTCTTTAGTGGGATTTTTTGGAATTTTAGGTGCCCGTAAGAATATTTGACGTGAAACCTTGATTTCTGTTATTTAAACTGGTTTTTTTACTATATATATGGATTCAGCACCTTAACAAATCCCTGTGGCACTTGAATTGTGTAAGGGCTACCCATCAAACATGTGATTTCAATAATTTTCTGCAGGATTTTGAAGAAAAAGTCTCCAAAAAGTCACTAAAGACAACTAGTTTACATAACTGTCCTGGCTCTTTGAGGATGTGATACTTAAAAATGTGATGTGATGTGGGAGTGGTTCTTTCTGGTCCTTTCTGGAAATGCTGTGAAATATTTTTTGGTAAAATTATTATCTTTTGTTATTTAAAATGCATTTTTTTATTTTATATAGACTTAACATCTTGAAAAATTCTTCCTATACTTTTGATTGTACATATAAATTTAGCATTCTGAAAAATATCTTTAAAAAAACTCCATTAAAATAGTTGAGTTTAACTCAAACTTGTGATTTAAACAAATCCTCATAAATTGTACATAAATTCAAGTAAAAAATATCTTTAAATGTTTTCCATTAAAACACTCACATTACTGAGAGTTCAACTCAAACTTGTAATTTAAACAAATTGTGATAAATTGTATATAAATTCAACTCAAAAATATCTTAAAAAAATTAAAACACTCAACTCAAATTTGTGATTTAAACCAATCTTAATAAATTATGCATAAATTCAACTCAAAAATATCCAAAAAAAAAAAAAAAACTACATTAAAACACTCAAATTAGTTCAATTCAAACTTGTGATTTAAAACAATAAAAAAAGCAGTCTAATAAATAGATTAAGGCGAAGAAATTATCCACAAGTCTAGCAAGGTGCTGATCATGGGTTCCCTGTGGAATCCCTATCGCGGTCAAGTTGCTTGTCTGTATTCATCATGCATTCTTCGAACTATAATATTGGGGAGAGAAAGCAGCATGTGACATGCACAGATCTCAAGTGACAATGGGACCTTAGGAAAGTGGGACCTCTATGTTGATGAACACAGGCAGGTTTTCTCTCGGACTTACAGGAGGGAAGGTAACGTAGAGACCCAGTAGAAATTGATGATGGGCACATAAAGGTTTTCTTTGAGACTGACAGTAGGGTATTTGGAGTTATTCATCTTTGAAAAATTCAGTGTAAAAATTGTAATGAGTAGAGTGGCCTTCTATGTAAGGGTAGAAATTGGTAGGTTTTCTTTCAGACTGATAGGAGGGTATTTGGAGTTACTCATCTTTGAAAAATCAGGGTAAAAATTGGTGATGAGTAGAGTGGCCTTCTATGTAAGGGTAGAAATTGGTGATGAGTACAGGCAGGTTTTCTTTCAGAGTGAGTCAGTGGAGTCGTACATTTTTTAAAAGTCTGGTAGAAATTGGTGATGAGCACAAACAGGCTTTTAATAGGAGCAGGCCTGGAAATTGACGTCAGGTAGTATTTTAAGTTTCAGGACGTATTTTACTGTTGCTGAGAAATTGTGCCAGTCTAAAACACATTGGGATGACGTTTAATTAAAATCTAAATCTTAAAATTTTATTGTACCTAAAATTACAATTAAGATTACAAAACTTATTCATAATATACACATTACATTGATGAGTCACTAGCAAAGTTTACTTTACGGCCTACATGCCATAATAAATTCACCTTGAATTTCTTAATTTATTTTGGAGCTTTCTGATCTGATCTGATAGCTTAGTACCTACTGTCTACAGGCCTATGGCAACGGGGTTATATTATTTTAAGTTGGGGTGGTTGAAAATTAATGAGAGGTTATGAGAGTAACGATTCTCCATAATAATATTGATGACAAAATTTAATGGTTCTCCATATTGAGAAAACAATTTTCGAATTTACCACTTTGACCTTTAGCATCTCTTTCCATGAATTATGTGTTTTATTTCCCTCTGCCATTTCTCAATCTTACTAATTGCTAAAAGAAATAACCCGACTGCACTGTTGAAGAATTTGTCGAATGTCAAAGTCTGCATTCTTTCTCGATTAGAAGTGTTACTGTATCAGGTATGTATTCACTATTTACTTATACTGTTAATTTATTATAGAACTTTAAAATACTTACCAGTAAATCTTGATATCGTATACAACACATGAGGAAAGTTTAAAGTAAATTAAATGGTGATTTCTGGTGGGAAGCATCTCAAACTCAAGTTGGTATCTTGATGTATCTTCAAATTCAAGAAAAGAAAATTGTGTTTTTTTTTTTTTTTTATTATGTATATTCCATTTTATTTATATTCATTCTATTTTGTTAGCACATGTGGGTTATAATACATTAATAATCTATAATAATTTTCTTCATATGATTCTGCACAGACCATATTAGTCCACGGAGTTAGAAAAATTATCTCCACGGAGTTAGAAAAATTATCTCAGGAATTTATGGACATGTGCTCCTTTAAGACATATTTAAAGTTTTTGATTGGAACCCAACTCACCACTTCTAAGAAAATTCCAGGTATGAATAAAATTGTGAGCCTTTTATGTCAAAATTAAATTAATTTTTTATGTGATCTGCTCAAGTGTTTTTAAAAACTCTCTACATTGCTAATATTTTAGCAATAAGAATTGTAGTAATTACAGATCAACATTTCCAAAATTCTTTATACAGTAATGAAAATTCTTATTATATATTATGCTTCAAGAGTGATTCACCTTTCCCTCAAATTACTTGCAATAAGAATTGTAGTAATTACAGATCAACATTTCCAAAATTCTTTATACCTTAATGAAAATTCTTATTATAAATTATGCTTCAAGAGTGATTACTGACATTTCCCTGAAATTACTAAGGGCCACCATGTTTAACAATTGTTGTATACTTGCTAATTACATGCCTTTGACAATTTCCTTATATTTGGTAATTACATGCTATTGACATTTCAAAGATTTCATGGTGCCAATTTTTTTGGTTGCAGATTTTTTTTTTAATGTTTTTGGTGTTTTCAGTAAAAATTTATACTATTTTTTATTTATTTTAAAAAATTATAATTGTAGTTTTATTTGATTTTTTTTTTCTGTAAATTCACCATGAAATTAAATATTACCATTATAAGAAAGAGAAGTAAAAGTAATTTTCTTTTTTTACTTCACATTTTTCTCATAGTAATCATCAAGATGGTTTTGTTATTTATTCAAATCATCGAGTACTTTACTTGTATAAAATTCTAATGTGAACAAGTCATTTTAGATTGAACTTGCCCAACAAAAACATGTATTGGTTATTAACATTTTTTTAGCTTTACTTTTTTTTTTTTTGCTTCCCAGTGGCTACCAAATTACCGATGCTAGTATATAGTTTTAAGTAATCTTGGATCACGACATCTACACCTATCTAGAAGTTATAAATTTTGAATAAATTTGATAATCTAGAAAAGTGCAAGTTATCTAAAGCCTTTATAAAAACACAGTGTGTGAAACACTAAATAATGTGTATGATTCTATGTTAATTTTGTGCAATTTTAATATTACTGGTTGTATGATTCTATTGTTAATGTTAGTATAAAAATAAAGTTTGATAAAAAAAAATGGACCATAAATTTCAATTGGGGTACTTATTGAGAATTAAGTAAATTGACAAACTAATTACAATATTAGGTTGTCTACATAGATATAGTAAAATATTTTAAATTTATTTTATAATTTTATTTTATTAAAAATATTTATATTAATACTTTATAAAATACCATATATTTAAATATATTTTGTTATTTTATTACAATACTTTGTGCTAATTCTCTATTACTTTAAAAATAATAATCAACTAAATAAAAAACCATGATTATATTATGTTATAGTTCTTGTCTTATTTCAAACTTTACATTATCATCGATACAATGAAAATATACTCTAAAAATAAAAAATTACTAATATATTTAAATAAATTTAATAAAATATTTATATTAATTTTATTTATTAACCCATAAAATTACATTAATAAAATTTAGAACTATTAGATGCAAATTTGTCATTCCTTTTCATTGTCCACTTTTAAATACTTTGAAATGAATGTAGAGTCATTTTGTAGTTGTTAAATGTCACCCTCAAATCTCATTTTGAGTTGTTGAGTTGAATTATTAGATATGAGGGTATATATTTACTTGATTATGGGCTTGTATGTGAAGCTTGTTGAATTGAGTTGTTATATATATTAGTTAAACATTATTTAACAATTTTCTAAACTCATTAGTATGATCTATTGCAATTGTTAATACGTTTTTTTTAACATTTAACATTTTTTAACAATTTTTTTTTGATAATTGGTTTAACAATGTTCATGTTTTTTAAATAATAAATAAATATGTATTATTAAAAAGCATTAACTTTACTTTTCATGCATATTTTTTTTATACAAGTTATTATAAACCTACAAATGTCTCAAAAGAGAAAGATACAAGCTACAATTGGGGAAATGTATGAATGGAAAAAATGACAAACTTCAAAGACTCAAAACAATTTAGACATACCTCAAGAAAACCATAATGCTCATGTAGAACAACAATTACATGAAATTTTTGGAAGTTAATTTGATCATGATCTAGATGAAGAAACAAATGAAGTTGATTAAGAAGTTGCTAATCATTAAAAAATGAAAGTGCAAAAAAAAAGACACTTTCGTATGGAATGGTTAGATAAGTTTCTTTGGTTGAATTATGTGAGGTGTGATGATAAAATAACTATGAAGTGTAGTTATTGTGAGAATTATAGGATGAATGGACCATAGGGTTTAGGGAATGGTTGCACCACCTTACAACGTGATGCTCTTGTTACTCATGAAAAATCATTGGTTCATAAAGATGCGAAGGCGAGATGGAAAAATGCACTAGAGGGAAAGATAAACCAATTCCACATCATGTTAGACAGGTTGAAGATGCCAATAAGTAAAGGGTTATTTATAAAATGAAATTAGTATATTTCATCTGTAAAGAAGATTTATCTCTTTCAAAGTATGAGAAACTTTGCAAATTTATAATGGATGCAAAAACTCCATATATGCCAAAGTCTCAAGACTAGTCTTCCTACAAAAATCGTAAGTCTGCAAATGATTTTATATATTGAATATCAAAACATCTTGAACATATTCAAATAAAAAATACGTTGGAAAGTCCTTTCTTCTCATTAATGGTTGATGAAAGCACTCATTGAACCTTAGAGGAACACCTTGTTTCTTATGCAGCATATTTAGATTCAAAGGGTCTTGGGCCACCTATCTCACAGTTTATGAATCTCAATGACGTAGTGGATGGAAAAGGGAAAATAATATATGATAGTGTCAATCAATTAATATATGTCAGATGTCTTCAATATAAATATTTGATAGTTGTTTCTACAGATGGGGCTTCAGCAACGATTGGACATGAAAATGGTTTTCTTTAATTTTTGAAAAAGAACAATCCAAACAATATTACAGTTCATTGTGTGGCTCATCGTGAGTCTTTAGCAGCAACATATGCTTCTAAGAAAATAAATGAGTTATTATATGTTGAAAAAATTGCAAACAAAGTGTATTGATGGGTTCAAAACTCCCCAAAGAGAAATAATGAACTGAATGATTTGCTTAGATTCATGCAAATTGATGTTCTTGATGTTCTACAGATACAATTAGTGAGATGGTTATCTAGGGGGGAAGTTATTATAAGGCTTGTGAAGCTTATGCCTGCAATTATAACTTTGTGGAAAAATGAAAAAAAAAAAACTTCATCATGGTATGATAATACATGGATATATTCTATCCAATATTGTTTACATATGCTTGCTTTTGTGCTAGGGGAATTGAATAAGTTGAATATGACTTTTGAAGAAGAAACTGAGACATTACAACTATTGGGTTGGCTCTTGAAGTAACTATAAGCACATTATCTAGATGGTCTATGAGAAAAGAGACATTTGCAGAAGGCACAATTTATCTTTCAAAAATTTTAAGTGATTCTAAAAATGGATACATTGATATTAAAGATGAAGAGACAATGGTAGATAGACATGAATTAGAATACATCTCTATCTCAGCCATGGATATTGAATCCAGTGAAGCAAGGAAACAATCTATGAAGCCTTGTATTGAAGGTACACAAGAGAGTTGTCAGCAACTTACAGAAGGTTATATGGAGACTCTCATAGACTCTTTAAATGAAAGATTTCCAGACCTTCATATTTTTAATGCAGCGAAATTGTTTATCACTTGTTATTATCTAGAAGAGCGTCAGAATCGTGAGAAAAATTCAAAGAGTTGGATTTTAAAGATTTTTCAACATTTGCAACATACCATATCAAGTGATGTTGGATTTGTAGCTTTATTTGATGTTAAATATTGTAAAAGAGACTTGCACCCTTTTGTTGATTCATTAAATCTAGCTTGTGAGGGTTTTTCTATGAAAGAAGCATGCAAAGTCTTTCCTAACACAAAACGATGGCACAAAACTTATCGTAATATGATGAAATTATGGCAAGTTGTGTTCAATATTCCTACAAGTACAATAGATTGTGAAAGAGGATTTTCTATGAAAAACATTATCAAGGACATTAGAAAATCAAGGCTAAGGTTGGATACACTGGATGCTTTAATGAGAATATCTTTGAATGGACCCGAACCATCTAATGTTGATTAGCATGCAGTATATGAGGTATGGAAAGATACAAAGTCAAGAAGGATTCTTGAGATTTGAAATTTCTTCTAGGATATGTTTAATGGAGAATCTATGTATTAAGATATTCCTATTGAAAAGTTTTTTTTGTAGTTTCTCCGGAAATTTTGACTTTAAATTAAGTATAATTACCATCTATTATTGAAATTTTTTTTGTATTTTATCTAACAATTTTGAGTTTGTGTTATAGTTTTTGCAACGTTTTCATTGTTTAAATAGTCCTACTATAAATTCATACCATTAATTTGATAGACTACAATTCTACTATTTTTATCCATGCACAGTTATGCATTGTATCGTTAAATTTATTTATTTTGTTTGTTGTCGTCTAGAATGTTAGATTTGTTTGAGTATGGTAGTGAGCTGCACAATAATAAATGGTTTCTTCTGCTAAAATCTAGATGATTGAAAACTAGCTGGTGTGTGTCATATTGTTATTTAATTAGATTAGAACCATGATAAAAAAAATTATTTCCTTTTTATTTTTAGTTAGACATATCTTATTTTTTGGATCTGGAAACTGTATTGTATCTTTATTTTAATTAATTAGGTTAGAAAAAAGAAATACAAATATTTCCTTTCTGATTTTAGTGAAACATATCCTATTTTTTTAAATCTGAAAATTGTAATAAAAGTAGTTTTCAAGCATATCAGTGAGGAAAGATTGATGACAAATGTTTACACTTTTTTTCCTTTGTACATTGTTTTAGATATATTGCTAATTGTAAACTACATAAAAGATTACAGATTGTGCAACTTTAGTCTTGTTAAGAGTTATATTATATGAAATCGCAGATATATTAGCAACTGTAAAGTACATAAAATATTACAAATTGTGCAACTTTAGTCTTTGTAAAAGTTCTATTATATGAATTGAGTATGAAAAGTTGTGAAAGTACAGTGAAAAACTGTGAAAGTATAGCACATTGGGCAAGTGTAGCACAATACTCCTAGTGTGAACATAAAAAATTAATTTGCATAAACATTTAATTTAATGAATTTTTACTGACGTTTTGAGCCCAAAACCAAAAATATCTTCAAAAGATAGTGAAAATCCCAAAAATGGACTCAGTTTTAGGCTCGTCAATGCTCCTAAACTTCTTAAAAACAATCTTACTTATTAATAAATTTTAGTTAACTAAATCTCATTTATTAGTCTCCTCAAAGCTCCTAAACTTATTAAAAACAATCTTACTTATTAATAAATTTTAGTAAACTAAATCTCATTTATTACTATATTTTATTACTGAAAACATTATAAAATTTGAAGTATAACCTTAAGTGATGTATTTTTAAAAATTAAAAAAAAATTAAACTCTTCCCAACTACTTCCAAATTAATCTCGTTTACCTTGTTTTTGTCTTGATGGATTTTTAGTATTTAAAATAATGAAAAAGATCGTGATTATAATTTTCATTTTTTTTGGAGTTTATGAGGAAAATAGCTTAAATATGTGTTTGTACATGCATTAAAAGGATCTTTGTATCCTGAAGGTCATTTATGAATTGAAATCTGGTCTTTATCTCTTAAAAAAAGAAAAGCCTAAATTAGTGTTCTAGCAACGTTTGGGATCATCGAATTTTCAACTCAAAGATAAATTTACCAGAAAGATTATAATTGTTCGATATCGTGCTTGAATGGTGAATATTTGTAGTTGAATGGTCAACTAAAAGTCCAACGCTGTCCAGATTTGTTTTCTGTATTCTTCTACTTGAAGAATGTCCAGATTGGAGATCATTTTTGATATTTCCCCATTTTTTTTTTGTTTATTAATTTGGTTTAAGGAAGATTGTGTTAAGAAGAAATGCAAGTTAGTAGATTTCATAATTTCACATGATATTCTACACCATATAGTGGAAGCTGACTAGTATTATACTTTGCTGATATTTCCCCATTTGTTTATGTTTATTAATTTGGTTTAAGTAAGGTTCTGTTAAGAAGGAATACAAGCTGGTATCTCTTCTACTTTTAGTAAATTTTCATATTTCCACAAGATCTTCTACATCATACAGTGGAATTTGACTAGTGTTATGCTCACATTGTGAGGCTTGGATGGCCATGCTCTGTTCAGGCTACTGAATGTTGTACACTGCTTATTAGAATCACTACAAATGTATTGATGAGTCACTACTATATGTGCAAACTATATGATTCTACCCTAAAATTTTATGAATAAAATATAGAGTTATGGCTTGATTATTGCATAAAAAAGATAAATGTTGGAAGATACAATGCTATTTGTTTATTTTATTAGCATTTGCACTATATGATTCTACCATAAATCTTTATGAACAAAACATAGAGTTATGACTTGATTATTGCATAAAAGAGTTGAAGGCTCGAAGATCCAATGCTACTAGTTTAGTTTATTAGCATAAAAGGTGGATAATTGAAAAAAACGCAAAGTAAAGAGCACCTAAAAAGTAAAAACTTCATAAAATTTTCATTTGATAGGTAGAGGGGATTTGAAATTCCAAGCCTCAATTCAAGTGATACATCTTAGGAAATTCTGGGTAGAATATGAAGGCAAGTTGTTCACCTTGGTACAATAACTTCTTATACAAGTGGAAGCATTAACACTCTCGGGATACTTCCACAGGACAGTTCTAAGGATTTGATTCTTTGGATGCCAAAAAATATTTGGATAATAAAATATGATATTTTCAAAATGTTGCAGATGACAAGATGTTCTAAAAACTAAATGTCCTAAAAACTAAGTGTCATTAAATATTTTTCTATATATGTAAATAAATTACAAATTAAATTTTAGGAAAATTCATAAAATATCTAGAATACCCAAATTTACTCTTTAAATATTTATTTATTTATTTTATTTATAAAAATATTTAAAATATCAAAATAAGGAGAAATTATATCATATATTAATTTGATTAAAAAATATTTAAAATATGGGAAATTATTTTATATATTAATTTGATAATTTAAAAGTGATTTTAAATTTTTGGTGACCATTATTTGTATGGAATATTTATACTGATGCAAAATATCTTTTCTATATATGTACGAATAATTACAATTTAAGTTTTAAAAAAATTCATAAAATATCTAGAATATCTAAAGTTATTATTTAAAATTATTATTATTATTATTATTTTAAATATTTAAAATATCAAAATTATGGGAAATGATTTCATATATTAATTTTATTAAAAAATATCTAAAATATATAAAATACATAAAATTATTTATATATTAATTTTATAATTTAAATGTGATTTTCAATTTTTCTATGTTTTAGAATATGGCTTTTCTGATTCATAATTTTTTCTTTAATAATCACATACGCATTTCGAAACCAACCAGTGTGGTTCATCATTAGGAAAAAATGATAAATCAGATCCATGAAACAGAAAAGATGGGGAGAGAATACAACTAGCCATTAAGGCATAACAACTAGTTTGACTGAGGAGGCGAAAATGAACTAACTTATTACATTATTTTATTATTATATTATATTAAGATTAGTTATTAATTATAATATTATAATTTCTTATTTAAAACAATAGGGAAAATATAGGGTTCAAGAAGATTTATTATTTATGATAAATCAAATCCATGAGACAAAAAAGATGGGGAGAGGATACAACTAGCCATTAAGGCATAACAACTAGTTTGACCGAGGGGAGGAAATGAACTAAATTATTACATTATTTTATTGTTATATTATTTTAAGATTAGTTATTAAATATAATATTATAATTTATTATTTAAAACAATAGGGAAAAAATTGGGTTCAAGAAGATTTATTATTTTGAGATGCACAAGTCGGAATATCCACACTCTTCATTTTTAGTCTACGTTTCGAGTCTAAATCAAGACTGGAGAACCTGCTAAGAAGAGAAAATATTAGGGTGAATAAATAGTGGAACGAAAAAGATGAAAGGGCTGACTAGTTCTTAAATTTTTAATAATTAGCTATTTATTTTAGTTTTTTTATTTTTTTTTATTTTTTATTTTATTTTATTTCTAATTTAATAATGACACATATAATTTTTATTATTATTATTGTTTATTGAATTATTTATTAGTTATTCTACCCTATTCGTTATTGTTATTTTATTAAAATTAATATTATTAAAATTAATTTGATTAAAAAATATAAGTTGGATCCCAAAGACAAAATTGTAAGCTTTGATGTTGTATAAACCTTTACTAAAATCCCTCTGGATGAAGCCATTCAAGTAGTAAAATAAGTCTTAGACCCCCAAACTGCAAAACTTACTGAAATTTGTCTCCAATCCACCTTCTTCACCTTCCAAGGAGAAATATTTGAACAAACATTTTGAGTTGCTATGGGATCTCCATTGTCCCCCATAGTGGCCAACCTCTTCATGGAAAAATTTGAAAAGAAAGCTCTTGACTCTTACCCATTGAAACCTAAATTTTGGATCAGGTTCATGGATGACACTAATGTCAATTGGCCACATGGTGATGAGGAATTAAAAAGCTTCCTAGACCACCTTAATAACATTTCCAAAAATATATAATTTACAATGGAAGGTGAGGTAAACAACCACATCCCTTTCCTAGACATTCTCCTCTCAAGAAATGAAGATGGAACCCTTGGACACAAAGTGTTCAGGAAGAAATGTCACACTGACAATTACCTACATACTGATTCACACCACTACCCTGCCCAGAAGATGGGGGTTATGTTAACTCTTTTTACAAGAGATTTTAGAATATTAGACGATAATAATATTGAGGAAGAAATATAACATCTGAGGATATCATTCATGAACTTGGGATATAGTAATAAAGACATCAACATAGCTATACAAAGAGCTAGATCTAGGAATAAAAGAATTACAACTGACAATTCCTCAACAGCAAATGCATATCTCCCCTATATCCAAGGGGTCACAGACAAGATGGCCAGATTTCTAGCCAAGAAGGACATTAGACCAACCTTCAAACATCTAATGACCATTAGAAAAAGGATGAAATCTGTCAAAGATGACCCTGACCACCTTCAACAAAAGGGGGTTTACAAAATTAATTTTTCATGCGTAGAATGCTATATTGGGGAAACATGTAGGACCTTCAAAAAAAGGCTTAAAGAACATGGTGCAGACATCAAAATGGGAAGAACCAAAACCTCAGCTTTCGTAGAACACTCTAATAAGGCATGCCACCACACATGCCTTGAAGATGAAATGGTAATCACTAATGAAAAGAATCATTTTAAGCGTAAAGTGCTTGAAGCCCTGGAAATCATTAAACACCCACACAACCTGAATAGAGATGGAGGCTTAGAAGTTAGCAGGAATTGGATTCATGTTCTTTCTCGCAAATAAAATCCCCCTCCCTGTACTGTTTTTTGACACCTTGTCCATTCTCCCTCTTGTCATTGTCGTTGCACACTTTCCTGTCATATAACATTCACAATAATACTCCTCCCCTCACACCATCCCCCTACCCTCTATCTTCCTATTTCCTTTCTCTCCTAAATCATATCCTTGCACCTTTCCTACCACTAACCTACTACCTTTCTAAACCTCTTTTAAATATTAAAACACACCTAAATCACACGTTAAACCACCTTTCTTTGCTTTTAATAAAATATAACAAAATAGAAAGGCTACTCTGCTTAATAAATAACCCCTACTAATACTAATAATAATAATCTCCACATTATTACTAACATTTAGAATCATTTATAGTTTCTCATTATAATATTGGTCATCCTTTTACTTACCATCTTAAATATATCTATTAAAATAACCATAAATTGTTCCTTAGTTTTAGTAACAACCAACCTTTGTTTATCAATACCTCTAATATTTAGTATTAATAAAATTGGATAAAATTTTTTTAATACAATTAATTTTAATAAAATAATAATAAATAAACCCTTCTAATATCTCCACATTATTACAATAATTTAAATTTTTTTATATTTACCCATTATAGTATAGGTTAACCATCTTAAAACATTTCTATTAAAACTACCTAAGCATTTCAAATATTTATCCACTAATATTTAGTATTAATAAATTAAATGAAAGTTATAATTAAATTAATTTTAATAAAATAAAAATAACAAATAGGGTAGAATAACTAATAAATAATTCAATAAACAATAATAATAATTTTTTTATATGTGTCATTATTAAATTAGAAATAAAATAAAATAAATTGAAAAAAAAACTAAAATAAATAGCTAATTAATTAAAAATTTTAAGAACTGGTTGGCCCTTTCATATTTTTCCCTCCAATATTTATTCACCCTCACATTTTCTCTTCTTAGCAGGTTTTCCTGAAGATGAGTTCTCAAAACGTAGACTAAAAAGGAAGAATGTGGATATTCCGACTTGTGCATCTGAAAATCTATACCATAGAAACCTCCAATCTACCATGATATATATATATATATATAATTTTGAAAAAAACAAAATAAATAAATAAATAAATAAAATAAAATAAAAATGAGGTCATAGGGGATTAATAATATTAATATTTTATAATATAAACATATTTTTAATAATTTAATATTATTAATTTCAAAAATTTTATACCATGTTGAAGGATATGTTAAAAAGAAAAAAGGCACAATGACTAAGGATGAAGGGCCAAGATCCAACATTTACTAACAAGCCAACCATAATCTCTATTCAGGTTAACGGGCCTTTTTTTTCAATTTTTGACATTTCCCTTAACTTACGATGATGAAAAGGGTCAATCTTAGCAATTACGTTAGGTTCTTCGATGAAAATGTGATGCTTCGTCTTTTCTGCATGCTTTACTAAGGCAGAGGAGCGTGTCCTACCATGCTTAAGGTCCGTCACGTGCTCATGAATCCTTTGATTAATGGAACGACTAGTTTCACCAATGTAAGGAGCCCCACATGAGCAAGGGATTAGGTAAACACCTTTACCTCCCCTAGGGCTAACTGGGTCTTTAACTGATTTCAGAGAACTCTGAATAGTACAGAAGGGCTTGAAAGTCAAAGAAAAATTATGTTTCTTGAGGATCTTAGCGATCTTATCAGTAGTCCCTTTAATAAATGGGAATCGAACCCCAGATAACCAATCACTAGAATGTTTTTTATTCCTTGGACCTTTTTCCACTTTTTGAAAAGATTTAAGGCCCTCAAACTTGCTATAATAATTCTTATCGAAAATGCTCAGGAGGTGGGATTTCTCTTCTCCGAGATGTTTCTCATTTGAGACACTTAATGTCTAGTAGCTAAGGTGTTGAGCACATCTAAATTTTGAGCCGAGAAATGATGAGAACTAGCATGAAGATACTGTTCCGTGTGTATTTTCTTACTAAAGACCTGATGAGAGAAAGAACCATCATCATTTATTGAAATAAGAACGTCAAGAAAAGAAAGGCTACCATCAATTTCACATTCCATAGTGAACTTTATGGAGTCTGATTGGTTGTTCAGATGATTGAAGAAATTTTCTGAATTCTCCTTGCTATGAGGCCAAACAACACAAGTGTCATTGATTAGGAGATCATGTCCAAGTTAAAAAATTGCTCAAAAATGGAATTGCTCAGAAATGGTTTCAATCTGAACAATTGGAAAGGCCACGTCGCTGCGATTCTGGCACTGTGAACGTGACTCAAATCCGATGTCGTATGTGAGAGTTATTGAGGTTTGAATTCATCTAGTGACCTCCAAAATAAGACTTTTTGACCAAAAGAATTTGTCATTTAAAAAAAAAAATTATGTGGAAATTTTTTATTTTTATAAGCCTTTTATTGGCCTATCAGTGGGTGCCACGTGGCCCTAGGCCATGGGTTGAAAATTCCATTTAAAACTGTGGAGGGCATAGGTTTCAAAACCTGACCAGACTACACGGGTAGGGCCGACCCGACCAACACGACATGGGAAAGAACTTGAACGGAGGTAGAATCGGGTGGACGTTGAATGCAGAGTCATGCATGATTAAACAGAGTCAGGTCGATGTGTTGAACGGAGGCTCAGGTTGTCGGTAAATGAATATTCGAGCAAATGAACAGAGATTCGGGTCATGCTGAATAAGCGGTGGTTGGTTAAGCCCTCAGGGCTTAAGCCTCGTCATTAGGTGACCGGTAGACAGGAACCAAGGGCTTAATGCCTTTTCCAGCTAGTGGAAAAAAATGTTAATCACTTTTGTGCTAGCACCCTATCCATGTGACCTCCGACTTGTGACCGAGAGCGCGGTTCAAACCTTATCCGCCAACAAGACTTGACCGCCCGAAAAAACCGCATGTGAACGTGCCAACTGTCTAATAGTCACACTTAACGTTATCCCTAAATTACCATGTGGGTCTTCCAGTTGGAGAAATTCCACCTTTGTTGGTGAGTTAACTGGAGTTCCTCCAGTTTTGGAGGAGGTTTTCTAGTGCCACTGGGAAAAATATTGTTTGGGTCATAACTTTCTCAATTTGCGACCAAACAAGATGAAATTTTAGTCAATTTTGACTTTCATTGACCTTCCGGAGAGTTTGGGATAGGTTGCAGAGTGAAAAAAGGTGTTCTTCAACCATTTGTTCTTCAGGGAAGAGGAAACAGCCATCAGGGCCATTAGGGAGATGGAGCTGTATTGGGTTGTACTTCACTGTTTGAGGTGAAACAAAAGACATTTTTATCTTATTTTTGTCTTTTGAAGTCAAATTAATATCTTTTTTTTCCTGTTTAGGAATATTTTTCACTGTGTAACCATTTTGAGCAAATTAATAGAGCAAGGACATGCCATTGGGGAGCCTTGGACCAATAGATGTAGCCCAGGAGGGGTGAACTGCCTCATCATTTTGCTGTGTTATGATATGGTTAAATTTACTTGCTATGTATTTCTGTTGTTAGATGTTAAACAGTAAATTTAATTAACAAATCCTCACACATAAAACTCAGAAACATTACCAAAACCACTTTGTTTAACTTGCAAGACATGGAGAACACTTTGCACATTAAATTACATGGAAATGGTTACTTTGAGTAGCATTACGAATAGTTCCATTTTCAGATTAGTCATCTACGAACATTTTCCAAAGTTAGGGTTGAAAAAGGGTTGAGGAGAGGGCCTTAGATTCAAAGGGGAACATCATTTGGTCAGGAAGACATGTCTTCTGGAAGGTCGACTTGGTCATCCTTGAGACACCAAAATCATACTTAAAAATCAAATTTTCTTTCTTTTAAATTTCCAAAGGGGACATGATAAAATATATTTATTTATTACTCAAATACATAATATTATGAAGACCGAACGTAGTTATAAAATTCAACACTCCCTCTCAACTAGGGAGGTATTCATAATGACTATCAAGATGTTCTCAAGTTGAATAATTCTATAAGAAAGGATCATCAAGGTTAAGATAAGCATCATCATTAATATCATCACTAACACAAACCACATTGTCATAACCTAGTAAGTACCCTTGACATTTGGAAAAACAAGCTCTCTAGAAAGAGATTAAAGCATGTCGTTGGGAGGATACAACCTCTAGGACCATTCTCTCTACTCGGGTAAAAGTGAAATAAGCATAACCCCCTAGTTAGGTCACTATAAAATGACACAGAGAGAATGATTTTCCTTTTTCAGACCATTTTCCTATACATGTCAAAGTTACTAGAAGTCAATTTCTAACCATGTTCATGTAAGAGCAAAGTCTATGTAAGGTCTAAGGTTATGCTTGAATATTTGTTATAAGAGGATCAAGATGATATCTCTCTCATGGAAGGAAGCTAATACAAAAACAAATATGAAAAATAAAAAAAGTTTGTTGTTTGAATAATCATGAGGATCATGACATCAAAAGAAACTAGAAAAACATGGAAGCCTTGAAAAGGTTCTAAATCAAACTCCTTTAACAATGTCCTTGAACAAAGACTATGCTTTGAATATGTTTTGACATGGAAGTATCTAGGGTTTGTAAACCCTAGAAAATATATGAAAAATAAAAGCCCCAGGGACAAATCTCTAGGACTAATAATTAATGCTAAAAGAAGAAGGAATCCTAGTCTATGCATGATTATGTGGATGAAGTTGTCTTACAAACTGAATTACAGAAGAAGCTAACAAAGTTACATTAGGTTCAAGATTAAGAGGGATCTTATTTTTCTCAAAATATAAGTAATCTATGATCCTCTATTTGATTATTATTATTGTTATTGTCTTTTTCATTGGATAGTATCTTGCCTATATATTTTTCCTAATTATATTTTTTCTTCCATGGCCTCTTAGTGAGGATTATAGGTCGATGAAAAGAGCCACTTAGGCCTTGGTATTGAATAAAAGAAATGGAAGAACTGGAAGAATGAAGAAAAGCATGAATACTTTCCCGATGTGTAGAAATAAATTTAGATGGAGCAGTTTTCGAGAAGGTATTGCCTCCAGGACGAGCCATCCTAAAGCCATGTTATGACCCCAGAGAAAGCTATCCTCAGATTCCTAGATAATGGACTATCATTGTGAGAGAGAGCATCTAGTTTGGGTATCTGGAAAGAACTTGTGATCTAGTACTATTGGTCATGGATGTTTTTAGAAGTACAACTATAGACTTAGCTTGGACTTGTGGATATTATCTCTCTCTATGAGAGAGAGAGTTGATGAGATGTATATTCTCCCTTTGTCTTCATGGCCTTGGTTGGAGAGTGTCATGATATCCTCCTTGTCTCATCTTGACCTTGATTGGAGATGTTCTCCTTGTTTCATTATGACCTTAGTTGGAGAATGGTTTGAAAGATTGGATAGCATCATGGAATAAAATTCTTCCTGTGTCTTTAGACCTTGGTTGAAGAATGGTTCGGTGGACTAACATTCTTCCTATGTTATTGTATAGTGACCTTATTCTTCCTATGTTTCACTTTGGCTTGATTAGGAAGAATGGTTCTGTGAACAAACATTTTCTTGTGTCATTGTATAGTGACTTGATTAGGGTTGTAGTCCGTGGGTGAAAATGTGAAGTTGGGTTAGATGTTTTGCCCTTTTTTGAGAAAAAAATATCATTTTTTTCTCTTCTTCAACTTTCTACAAGCTGAGACAATTTTTTTGTTTAGAATTTCATTTTATGATTAAAATAAAACTTGTTAGATAATTTTATTAGCTTTCTATTACTTATTTTTTGGAAATTTTTTATTCACATTTGATATGTCAAATTAAAATTTCATTGAGTGTGTGTTCCTTAACAATCAAAGGATCCATAAAAAGTAATGTTCAAACACATTGGTGTATTCTTTTAAAACTTTGTGTTTTTGAGAAAAAAAATGTGTTACAACAATCTAGACAGAGTCTACTTCGGTTTCATTATATTTATGAAACCAAATGATGCATATCATAATTACTAGAAGTTTTTGAACTAATCCAATATGAAAAAACTAAATATTTTGAATATTTTTCGGCTCACACAAAATTTCTCAACATATTAGTTATAAACTAAAAATCTAAAAAATATGTATTATAGACGACAGACCAATGTAATGCACCATAGTTTTTTCAATTTTTTTACAGTGTATTTTGAAAGATACAGAATTTTGATTTCACTAAATCATAATGACGTTCAGAAATTGTTTGCACCCATTTTATTACAAAATTAATTAAAATTAGTAAATATTTACAGAATTCCATAAAAGTTATATTTTCTGAAAGTAGATTGAATTCTGCAAACGCTTGTCCTGGTTATGACAGTTAATTCATAAATTTTGATGGATTTTAATCATTCCAAAGTTGAAGAAATGTGTTCAGAGCCGAGTTGCTGCGTAGTTGCAGACGTGTTAGTTCGACCTAACTTTTAAAAAAGTTCGACCGAATTTTTTTTGCGCCCTCGGCCTGTTAATTTTAATGACACAAAATTTTAGCCAAACTTTTGATCAAAATTACGACGACCTTGAAAATTCGATGAAGACCCTCCAAAAAAACATTTCGTGGCTATATAAATAGCCGAAAAAGGAATCATTATTTTCGCATAATTTTGCACATTTCTTCATTTGGGATGATTTTGCAAAGGAATTTTTTTGGGCTTAATTTTCAAATGACCCTTTTTGGGCTTAATATTCAAAGGACATTTTTTGGAGATATTTTTTAAAATGATAATTTTTTAGAGGCTTTTTGGGCTTAATTTTGAAAGGACATTTTTTGAAGGTATTTTGTTTAAGGGACATTTTTTTAGAGGTTTTTTGGGTTTAATTTTCAAAGAACATTTTTTGGAGGTATTTTTTAAAGTGACATTTTTTTAGAGTAAGTGTTTTGGGTTGAAGTAATATTTTATAATGATTTTTTAAAGTGAGATTTTGTCTAACTTTTTAAATGAAATTTTTTTGCAGGACTTGGACGGAAATATCTTGAGCTTCATTTCATTTTTAAAAGACATTTTTTGGCGGAATTTTTAAAGTAAGTGTTTTGGGTTGAAGTATGTCTTTTGTGAAAATTTTTTAAAATGCATTTTTTTTTTAATTAAATATTTTGTGATGCTTTTTTTAATTGAGTTTTTGTTTAAATTTTTAAATGAAATTTTTTGAGCTTCATACTCAATTATCATGGGAAATCGAAGGAATTGCAAGAGAAAATTTGATCGAACAAGAGACCATGAGGAACGTAGAGAACATGGGAGAGAATATCGCAAAAAGAGAGAGAGAGAGAGAGAGAGAGAGAGAGAGAGAGAATGCTTGAAATATTGAAAGGAAAATCAACCTCAACAAGAAGTTGAAGGGTATGTAAATATAAATATTATAGATTTGAAATTTAAAAATTTCGGCTAATTATCATTGTGAAACATTTTTATTTTATGAATAATTCCTCCAAAACATTGATAAAAGGATAAAATTTTGAAAAGAGAAAGTGAAATTATATATATTTGTTGAACATGTGTATTATTGAAATTATACATATTTATTAGTTTAGTTATTTATTGAATATGTAAACTTATTATGTACATTTAATTCTAATATGTACAGATGAAATCAATATCGATGATGAGATGTTAGAAAATGTTGACACTCAGACATATGGAGATAAAAAAGCTGACCATGTTATATGATATCTTGTTAATCACTTTATTGATTCATTCTTCAAAGATGAAACTTTGGCAGTTCAAGCCCAAATGTTGAAAAGTCTCTTAAAGTCAAAGAAATTAAAAGAAGCTACGACTTTATTGGGTGTTCGAAAATTAGCAAAAGATAAAAAAATGAAGGAAAATGTGATACAAAATATAAATAGTTCTCTAAAGTCAATTGGAAGATCTAGAAAGAAAATTGATTTAGATACACGTGGATCAATACAAATGGCAGTGGTTTCATCAAGTACTAAAGAGAATCGCTTGGTAAAATCTATGGCACAAGCATTAGGAACCTCATGAAAAACTTTGCACAAACATTGGAAATTTTGATTTCGAATAGACGTAAATGATGAGATCACTTGTTGGATAGCTATTTGTAAGAAACCATACAAAGATATACATGGATAAAATGTTAAAAAAATAATATATGAACATTGGATGAAAAATTCACGTGTTTCACCAAAAGAAAGGGATGTGATGCAAAGAAGAATAACACGAAATCAGTACGAAGAACATGCAAAACATTTCTTGGACACCACTTTGATACATTTGTTCAAAAAATTCAAAGAAGAGAATCTTCAAATTGATGTCTCAATCATTGTTTTTTTGCAACAAAAACCATGGTATGTTAAACCTATCACTGTACGCGACACTTGTTGTTGTCTTTATCACGTGGAATTTCAGTTATATTATGACACATTCCTTAATTTTGGTAAAACAATTTGGAAAGGTTCACCTCCTCCTTCCACTATCCATGATTTCATATCTAAAATTCTATGTGGAAGAGAAAGCCATGAATTATTTTACCAAAAGAAATGTGTTGGTGATAAAAAATGTGATGATTGTTGAAATTTGACTAAATTTAAAAACAAATATCATACTAATATAAATGATCAATAATTTTCCAGCATAAAAGTGAAATGGAAGAGATATGAATATATTCATACATCGATTGGTTTAAGTAGTACTACAAGTGCTAAAAGAACTGATTTACAAGAAGAAATTTTTTTTCTGATAGAGTTTTTAAGAAATTTTCAGGTAGAAATTTATAAATACACCAAGCATTCCCATAGAGCTCGATAGCAGGACTTGGAATTCAAAAATTCTTGTGAATTTTTTCCACCAAGGACCATTTTCTCAATAGTTGATTTTCCAGAAAACTATATATTTTTTCCACGAAACGAAATACAGACTGAATTCTATCTTTCTGACCAAGTCTTCATGCCTGTCCATATTCTATATAGACATGCTGAACAAAATGTTGATGATACAGAAACCACCAGAGAAAATCGCCATGTTATTAAAGAATATCACTTTTATATCAGTGACGATCGTACACATGATACTTATTTTGTACAACATTGTTTTGAAAAGATTTATGACTCCTTGAAAAGTCATGAAATAAAATTCAATGAGCATTAGATATGGTCAGATGGATGTGCAAGTCAATTCAAATCTTCACAATGATTATTTTGGTTGTGTGGTCTACATATGAAAACCCACATTAAACATTGTTGGAATCTCTTTGAGATTGGTCGTGGAAAAGGAGAACATGACAGTGTAGGGGCATGTACAAAACGAACACTTCGAATATATCAAATGGACCACTCTGCAAACCGAATTATCTTAGTTGAATAAGTTGTTAAATGGTGCATTGCTACACTAAGTCATGAGACTAAACGATCAAGGGAAGTAATAAGGTACATGATTTAATTTTTATTGGATCATTTCTACTTTTAAATAGTATTTATCACAATGATTATCTTTTATGGTTTTTTGAATAAAATATTTATATTCTTCTTTGAATTTTCGATATAGGTTTTTCTGGCAGATTGGAGTCCAAGATGTATATATATGGATTGGAGATGACATTGAGAAAATAAAAGGGACTCGAAAATTGCATTCAATAAAAACAAAGTTGTCCAAAAATGTGTTTGCATTGGATAAAAGAAAGTATTCTTGTTTTTGTCATGTTTGCGTAGACAAGATAGAATCCAATGATGTTTGTGAAAACAAAATGTATGTAAAATATTGGAAGCACACATAACTAAATAAAAAGGGGAAAATGTCCGCTTCAAAATTTGTAGAAATGCAATCAGAGGAGACTACAATATCATCCGAAGGTGATCAAGTTTCTGATCTTGTTAGAGAAGGTAACATTTCAATTGCATTCGAATGGTAAAGATCCAGAAATAGATAATAAAATCAAATACACATGTTAATTTTAAGGTTAATTTTTCATTTTAATTATGATCTAAATTTAAATACATAAGTTTGTTTTATTGTGCAGGAGATGTTTTTGCTGTAGTTGCACCTACTATCACCAATGAAAAAGTGAAGTATTATTTGATGTGTTTCACTGAACGAAAGATGAAATTATTGGAAAAATATGATGATGATAGGTTTGCATATGAAAGATGGTCTGTTATACTTAAATTCTATTTTTTCCAACAAACACATCAAAGTTGGTATTTTGTTTCATTTCAAGACTATGGACCTGATGTCATAAGTTGTCAATATAGTCACTTGGTGTGTGCAACGCACATAAAGTTCATAGAAGTTCAATCAAAGCAAAAATTGAAAATTAAGAAATGGAAAATGTAAAAATACGATCATGAACGGGTAATTGAAGATGACATTCCATTGGAATTTTTTAATTGAAATAACCAACAATTTATTCTCTTTGGATTCATCTTTTAGAATTCCCAGGACTCAACTAAAAATTGAACTGCCTTTTTATGTTATATGTACAAGAGTTTGCACATGTACATTGTTTTGGTACATGCACACGAGTAATTTACACATGTGTAAACATACACATGTAGATTATCTGGTCTTAAACGATTTCATAGATTCTCTGGTACAATTTGTCATAATGTAATTATTGCAAAATGTACATATCTGTGTATCTAGCATAGTTGATATAATTCAAATTTGAAGTTGCACGATTTTGTTTTAGATGTGTTTATTAAGTAAATTATAATATCATTCTTGAATGCCAAATGTGTGGTATGTGTTTTGTAATTTCCAGTTTACTATCAACTGAAAGTAGCTTTCTATGTACATTAATGAAAAATGTTGTGTACTGAATATATGTTTTAATGCAATTTTAAAATTTTATGATCGTTTGACACATCTAAGAACACCTAGAATTTCATGATTGTTTTTAGATATATACATCGATATGTATTGTACTTCAATAATTTTTACATATATTCAAACATGTACTTCAATGATTTTTATCTACATATATTCATGTAAAATTTTGTTTTTTTTTTAAAACTTGGACTAAACTATATTAAAAGCATGAAAATCTGTACATATGTGATGGGCAGAGATGGAAAGTAGTGCTTAGCCTATCCCTGCCTTAGTAGTGTTCAAAGTAAATCAAGTTTGGGGATGCCTCAAAGGAGGAAGATAACCCCTTAAGAGTGTTACCCAGTCTTGTAATACAAAATATTCAGTGGCCCATATCAAAAGACAAGAACTGAAGTATATCCTAAAGTGAAAAAAAAATAGAAATAAACCTTGCTACTGAACAATCATGGAGTAAATTCATCTTCGTCTGTCTCCTGGTCCTCTTCCTCTATCAGGCACCCGTATTCTCTAGCAATGACTTCCTCCTCAGTTGTTGGAATTTGAGGAGGCTTCGGAGGGGCCACATGGATGATGGGAGCAACTGGCTACTCTACATTGTAATCTCCTCCATTATGGGATCATAAACTGGAAGCAGGTTGGTTTTCCTGAGTAAAGGATGCACAGATTGGGGAATAGTGGATTTCTTGCAGGCTCTTCTACCCTTAGGCTTCTCCAGAGGAAAACCAGCCTCCCAATGAATGCTATCAAATGCTTGAGGAGACAACACCTCATGGCTATCAGATGTAGAAATCTTGGTGGATTCCAATCGCTGGTCGTAGTCACGGTGAGAGTGGCCTATGAACACACCCATGTAGTTGCCCCTGATGGGCTTCTGACACTGGCGCGGGGCCATGGTATGGATTCTAACCTGTACATTTTATGTTTTTTTTTATATATATACATTGATATGTATTGTACATCAATCATTTTGACATATATTCAAACATGTACTTCAATCATTTTTATGTACATATATTCATGTGAACTTAAATATGTAAAACCATCTATGATTGTTTTAAATGACATGCATGATCATGCAAAATATTTTTAAACATCACCTAAATAATAGATGTACATCCTAAAATTATATAACATTCACACACATGTTCAAATGCATAACATGTACCAATGTATTTGTTAAATGTAATTTGAAATTTCCATCTACATTCATTTTATATTTAACAAATAAACTGACAACTTGAGTTTTAAGAACTAAACATCATATCAGAACATGTGAGCACATGCCAAATGTAGTTCAACTATCCAAAATATACACATGTATGTGTAGACTATAATTTGAAATTTCCATCTAGATTCATTTTGTATTTAACAAATATAATGACAACTTGAGTTTTAAAAACAAAACATTATATCACAACATGTGATCACATGTCAAATGTAGTTCAACTATCCAAAATATACACATGTATACATGGTTTGTAATTCGAAATTTTTATTTAGAGATTCATTTTATATTTAACATTTATAAAATGACAACTTGAGTTTTAAAACAAAACATTATATCACAACACGTGATCACATGCCAAATGTAGTTCAAGTATCCAAAATATACACATTGTGAAAATTTAATTTGAAATTTCCATCTAGAGATTCATTTTATATTTAACAAATAAAATGAAAACTTGAATTTTAAAAACAAAACACTATATCACAACATGTGATCACATGCCAATGTTGTTCAACTATCCAAAATATACACATGTATACATGTTTCGTAATTTTAAATTTCCATCTGTAGATTCATTTTATTTTTAACAAATAAAATGACAACTTGAGTTTTAAAAACAAAACATTATATCACATGTGATCACATGCCAAATGTAGTTCAACTATCCAAAATATACACATTGTGAAAATGTAACTTGAAATTTCCATCTAGAGATTCATTTTATATTTAACAAATAAAAAGATAACTTGAGTTATAAATAAAAAAACATTATATCAAAACATGTGATCACATGCCAAATGCAGTTCAACTATCTAAAATATACACATGTATACATGTTTTTTCATTTGAAATTTTCATCTAGAGATTCATTTTATTTTTAACAAATAAAATGAGAACTTGAGTTTTAAAAACAAAACATTATATCACATGTGATCACATGCCAAATGTAGTTCAACTATCAAAATATACACATTGAGAAAATGTAATTTGAAATTTCCATCTAGAGGTTCATTTACATTTCACAAATAAAATGACAACTTGAGTTTTAAAAACAAAACATTATATCACAACATGTCATCACATGCAAAATTTAGTTCAACTCTCCAAAATATACACGTGTTTTGTAATTTGGAATTTCCATCTAGATTCATTTTATATTTGACGAATAAAATGACAACTTGCGTTTTAAAAATAAAACATTATATCACAACATGTGATCACATGCCAAATGTAGTTCAACTATCCAAAATATACACATGTATGTGTTTTGTAATTTTAAATTTCCATCTAGATTCATTTTATATTTAACAAATAAAATGACAACTTGAGTTTTAAAAATAAAACAACTTTAGTTTTAAAAACAAAACATTATATATCACAACATGTGATCACATGCCAAATGTAACTATCCAAATTTAAAATCATTCTTGATAAAAGTAAATGTAGTTTCAAACTATATCCAAACAGTCAAATATGTCTAAAATTCATATCACATGAACAATAAAAGTAAATATGTATATAGTTCAATGTATAATGTTACAAGTATCAAGTTATATATAAAATTAAATATGACTGCATAGATAAGGCTATGTATAGAAAAGTAAATTTAGGACTATCTATCAAATAAAATGTTGCACACATGTGCATCATCAATCAAATACAAATGGATCCAATGTCTTTTCCAGCAGCTTCCTGAGCCTCGTGCTATCCTCTGAAGAATGGGGAACCTGTACACAATGTGTACAAACATTAAAATTTAATGTTTTAAAATTGAATGAGAATGTAGAACTTCATGTAAAAAAAAATGAAAAAAAAATCATGCGATACCTCATTTAGTTCCCTTTCCATTTTCTTTTGTTGCTCGTCCATTAAAACATCCTCCATAGTAAAATGTACAATATATATATATATATATATATATATATATATATATATATATATATATATATATATATATATATATATATATATATATATATTACATTTTTTCAAATGAAAATGCATATAAACCAATTTTCAATAATATTAAAAAAAAATTTAGATGACATGGTGTGGATGTTACTATCTCCCTCATACACTCGATCGCTAGAGTCCTTGGAAAATGGAAATCATCTCCAAAAACCTAAAATTCAAAATTTTTAAAACTATAAAATAACTCAAGATCTAGATCTCATTTTATAATAAAAAGTTTGAGCTTTAATTTATAACTTAAAGATATAAGTGAAAATTTGAATACTTGTGACAGTGGATTGGGCACGTCTCTTAAGGGTGGCTCCAAAAGAAAATCATCTCTAGAAACTTAAAATTCAAAAAATTTAAAACTATAAAATAACTCAAGATCTAGATCTCATTTTTTAATGGAACTTTTGAAATGAAATATATAACTTAAAAACATATTTAAGTGAAAAATTGTTTATACTTGTGACGGTGGATTTGGCATATTCCTAACGGGGAAGAAGAGTGTACCTCCATCGCGAAAACATCGAACGAAATCAGAATCTGTTAACATTTAATTACATATATGTACATGTGTACACATTTATTTATTTTAAAAATATGTCATCATGTTCCGATATATAATAATAGATTAAAATAATTATACATCAACATCATGTTCACTTAAAACACACTAACATGTGCCAACATATCATCTTCATTGTGAGAACCATCTTGATTGTGAGAACCTGAAGCTTCGACCATGATAATAAAATCTTCCTTCATCAAGTGTGAAAACTGCATATGGTGTTCACATATATCATACATTTTTGTTAGATTAACATATACAAATAAATGTGTGTATATGTATTTATTACAAATTGTACATGTGTTAAAATATTCACCCTAACCATTTAACAAACACCAATCCCATGCCCTCTTCCTCATGAATAATTACGTCATGCCAACCATTGCGACAATTATTTGCATATATTCTGAGCTCTTCAATTCTAAAAATTATCACATGCATTCTCTCGTGCTCTTTGTCGATTCAGACAAATATAAATTCCACCAAGTCCCCTTTGAACATTGTCTATGATGACATCCTTTACTTCTTGACAAATTTGAGAAGTGGCATCCATCTCTAACCACAAAGTTTCCACATGAAAGGGTCGAATTACCAATGTTGGATCAGGGTGAGGCAACTCAACATCATGCTTAGCACTCCTATGATCACATAATCGACCTTTCCCAGGACCAAAAAATTCAAAGGGAAGGTCATTATAATTGGGTTTCATTCCCAAAAATGATTCTGCATAAAATAATTTTTTAAAATAAAGAGGAACCTCGTTGTTCCATGGTAAAATGGCAAGCTATATCAGGGTGCTTGAAATATTTCACCTTTAGCATATTTCTATTAAGCTATTCTTTGAAATTAAACATAGACTTCACCATTTCTTGTGTAACTATGTGTTTAATAATCTCCCATGTATCAAGACCCATCAATGTTTCCTTTCTTTTCCTCATCACTTCTAAAAAGGTATTAGTGGCTGGCCCAAGTGTTTTGTACACATCTACAAGTCTGCTTAAAGAGTGGGTAACTATTTCTAAGCTTTATCGACTCTCAACGGGGAGTTTCAAAGACACAGGATCTTTCTTCAATTTTGAATGAAGATGTTGACACCTTTGTAATGCACATTGTTGGATGTTTGTTTCCCAAGGTAAATAAAAAATGTGAGATGGATAAGTCGTGGTTGGTGTACAACCTTCTTCTTGAATAATATGTTTTGGCCTATGTTTTTTTGGAGCAACATTTTCTCCCTCTACATCAATATATAAAATTTTATATAAATAAAAAAACATGTGAACAAATTTGTACAAATTAAACGAAAATAATATTTAGATTGATGGCCACCTTGAGATGGTTGACCAGCATCATGACCACCCTGAAATTGTAGATAACTAGAATGACCATTGAGAACCAACAAGAAAAAAATTTGATTGGCCTCCGTGGAATGCATATCACTACCCTCACGCAATTGACCACCACCTATTGATGGGCCACCAGGGGAATGTGTACCACCACCAACCTCACAGGACGAGAGGGAAGCTTCATAAAAAAATATAAATTTATAATCAATTCAAAAATACAGTCATACATATAAATACATGTACATATGATTGATTAAATTGTGTGAACCATACCATGATTGCGTGAACCATGTCCATGCTCCATTGATGCAGTAGATACTCTTGTCCTTCTAACTCCTAAAAAATTAAAAATGAAATTTATTAAAATCTAATTTAACTCACAAAATTGATTAAAAAATAAATTTCATATGTATACATGTATGTACATGGGGATATATATATATATATATATATATATATATATATATATTCAATAATAAAATCAATTCCACATGCATACATGTATGTATGGAGATAAGATTATAAATTCAAATTTCATTTAAAAACATGCACATTTATAATTAATACTATGAACATCTCTCGATCCATGATCCCCCTCTATCATAGAGGTATGGGTTTCTACTGATCTTCGCCTTTCATCCTCCATGATATATATATATATATATATATACAATGGACATTTACTATTATTTTTAAAATTACTATTCAAAATAAATTCAAAATATTTCAAAAAATTCATGTAATTTAGTACACAAATGATGTAAAACACAACTTTCAAAGCACAAATTGATGTATGAAACTCAATTTAAACAAAAAAATGTTGAAGTCCTCACATTTTAATTTTATAAAACGTGAAGTTAACCAAGTTGTGCTTACATGGTGGGAGCAGAATTGGTATATAATTGATAAAAACACATGGTCATTAAAAATGACACATTTATAAGTAAAAAACACACACATATCAAAGATATGTTACAATGTCCATCAATAAATTTTGAAGGAGAACGTCTCAACATTAATTCACCTTTGAGAGCTGAATCTTGAATTGGCATTGCTCCATATAATACTAATTCATATTTGACAGATGAACCTTGAATTGGCATTGCCACACGCAATATTTCACCAAACATCTTATTAACATTTTCACAATGTCTTATACTGAAAAATTGAAATTGTCTAACAATATTGTTTTCTTTTCCATGCAGCTTTTTTAGCCTCTCCTTCTTAACTTGGTACATGTCTTTCATCTCATTGCACACAAGGTCAGAATTGGTGAAAACTACAATTCCATTTGATCCATACTCCCTAGTTGTTCCGAAGCCTTCTATCCAGGGAAAATTTTAAGGATGGGAAATTATCTTGAAGTTTAAAAAATTGGTGAATCTCGCTAGTCCCTAATATGAAAACTATAAAAATTTTATTGATGTATTTGTAAAATTATTCAAATTTATAATGATATTATATATTTTTTCTATATAATGTTGGTGATTTTTAACATAAAATAATTTTATATTGTAAAATTTGGGCGAATCATTTTTTACAAAAAATGGAAATTGGAAAACCTTTTTTTTGGAAAAATAATGGAAAATTAGGCCATCTGGGAATATTATCCCCTAAAATTTTCCATGATTCTATCAATGCAATATAATATGCCTCGTTGTTTGTTGTTCTTCCTGGTATATTCATTTTTCTTTAGAGGACCTTTTTAGTCGCTATATTGCAAAGCACATATGTAATCACTGCTTTCCCTACATTGGGATAACAAGAAACATCTATGCATAATGTCCATTTTTCAACCATGTTTAGTGGGTTTTTTTATCCCTGAAAAAAATTCAATAAAATATATTAAATGAACATTTATTGCAAATGCATGGGATAAATGACATGTACATGGTTCCCAAAAACAGTAGAAAAAAAATTCAATCAAATATATTAAATGGAAATTTATTGTGAATGCATGGGAGAAATGACATGAACATGGTTTTCCTTTAAGTTTATGGGCGAAATGACATATACATGGTTCCCAAAAACACTATAAAATGCCTTAAGTTTATGAGAGAAAGTTTATGGGTGAAATGACATGTGTGTGGTTCCCAAAAACACTAGCAAATGCCTCAAATTTTATGGGAGAAATGAAATGTACATGGTTCCTGAAAAGTTTATGGGAGAAATTACATGTACATGGTTCCCAAAAACGTTAGCAAATGCCTTAAAGTTTATGGGAGAAACGACATGTACATGGTTTCCAAAAAGACTAGAATTTTCCTTATTTCAAATGCCTTAAATTTTATGGGTGAAATGGCATGTACATGGTTGGGAGAAATTACATGTACGTGGTTCCAAAAAACACCATCAAATGCCAACTTTATGGGAGAAATGACATGTACATGGTTTCCAAAAACACTAGCATTTTCCTTTAAAATATATTAAATGAAAATTTATTGAAAATGACTTGAATTTTATTGCAAATGCATGGGAGAAATGGCATGTACATGGTTTCCAAAAGCACTAGCATTTTCCTTCTTCCAAATGCCTTAAATTTTATTGCAAATGCATGGGAGAAATGACATGTGCATGGTTTCCAAAAACAATAGCATTTTCCTTATTGCAAATGCCTTAAATATTATTGCAAATGCATCGGAGAAATGGCATGTACATGTTTTCCAAAAACACTAGCAAATGCCAACTTTACGGGAGAAATGACATGCACATGGTTTCCAAAAACACTAGAATTTTCCTTAAAAATATATTAAATGAACGTTAATTGAAAATGACTTAAATTTTATTTCAAATGCATGGGAGAAATGGCATGTACATGGTTTGCCTTAAAACACTAGAATTTTCATTAAAAATATATTAAATTAAAGTTTATGGGAGAATGACATGTACATGGTTTGCCTTAAAGTTTCTAGGAGAAATTAAATGTACATGGTTTGCCTTATGTTTAAAAAAATATTAAATTAAATTTTATGGGACAATGACATGTACATGGTTTGACTTAAAGTTTATGGGAGAAATGACATACACATGGTTTGACTTAAGTTTATGGGAGAAATGACATGTACATGGTTTGCCTTGAGGTTTTCTTTAAATTTTATTGGAGAAATTACATATAAATGGCATGTACATAGTTCCCAAAAAACTAGAAAATTCCTTAAAGTTTATGGAGAAATTACATACAAATGACATGTACATGGTTCCCAAAAAATTAGCAAATTCCTTAATGTTTATGGGAGAAATGACACGTACATGATTTGCCTTCAATTTTGCCTTGAGTTTATGGGAGAAATGACATGTACATGGTTTGCCTTAAAGTTTTCCTTAAACTTTATGGGAGAAATGACATCTAGAAATGACATGCCCTAAAGTTTATCTTGCTTAGAGTTTAAGGGAGAAATGACATGTACATGTTTTGCCCTAAATTTTATAGGAGAAATGACATATCTATGGGATAAATGACATAGAAATGGTTTGACTATATAAATCACTTATTAAATGAATGAACAACACACATTTAATTATCAATACAGGGACATATGTTTATTCCAATGATAGTTGCACTGTCTGTGCCAATACACCAACCAGAAGTAATTTCAAAGAAAAGAAATCATTGTTGAAGTAAATGTTGGAAATAAATCACCCATGCAGAAATAAAAGAGTCTACAATATTGAAATCACACTTCAGTTGATCTGTCTAACTCGCTACACAATAAGTACCCAGCTGGTATTTCTATTATCACATGTGTAACAACATATAAAGTATTGAAATTGGAGCAGATGTATTGTCAGCTGAACAACAACAACAACACTCATAATGATACATAAACTAAAATACAATTACATACACACAACTAATTTAATCTTTGGAATCCCTGCTAAGAAGGAGGGCCCTTCTTCCCTAGCAGGGCGTAGGTAGAGAAGGAACTTTAATGGAACTAAATAGAATCACACATGTAACAGAAATAACAGGATGATCTGTATTAATTTGAACACAATTATAAAGCCAAAACAATGTTTTTCTCCGCTAACCTCTCGACCTCTAGGGCCGAGACCTATATAGTTGCTACATCAGAAAATCCAGGGATAGATCAGTCATGTGAATCTTACAATTCTCATTCTTATCGAAATAGAACTCATATAGTTATAACCACTTCCTAATAAAGTTATGATTATAAAATAAAAGATTACAATCGAAACTGCCCTTAGGCTGTTATCCCAAAAATACAATGTTAACAACTCCTACAACTATCATAATGGAAACACAGCTGTAGTGCAACTGCTAGAGGACAGTTTAAAAACAATATAGACAAGAGCAGTCAATGATACAATTGTATCAGCAGTTCGCCAATGAGTCTGTAATAGCAGAGTGTAATAGTAGTTTTCCGGTGGGTTTGTAACAACGAGGTGTAATAACATCACTTTTTTGTAACCGCACTATCTGAACTGCTCTTTTGAACTCCATGTCTGGGATCTTTGGTGCTACAAATGACATCTCAAAATACAACACAAAGACCATCAACCTTCTCCTAACATTCACCATTAATAGGCCATAAAAAGGTATAATAGATCATAATAATTGGTGAATTGGCGAAGTAACGAAAGCAAGGTGAAACGACACCAGTTAGGGTAAAGAGGTAGGAAAAAGGGGTAGAGATACTCCCATTAGTTATGGTTATGAGGAAAAATAAGGAAGATGAGTGTAAGAAAAATGTACAAAACCAACACCCAACATCTGCCCCCAACTGCAATAGTTGCACATCCTCATACAAACAAATATCTAATGGGAATACCTTCGATGCAGGTCGGTGAGATCATAAGCACTATCTGTGTCCTCATCTAAATACATGTATCCTTGATTGGCCATCAACTGCCATACCTAGGATTCTGAATCATACTTGCTTAATTCGTAATTGGTTTGGTAATCCTCAATGAGCAACCAGATCAAAGGAAACTTGAACTTTAGTCCGAACAAAAAAGCACCAACGGATTGTACAATATGTGCGTAGGCTCGTACATGTGTAATAGCCACCACAAAATTCTGGAATGAGAATGGATCTCCCTTCAATAGCTCAGCACTGTAAGTTTCCTTGCATTTTAAACACCTTGTCAAAGCTCGGATCTTCATCATTGTGAACTGATTGAGGTAGAAATCCATAATTATTCTTCTATAAGTGGCATCTAGTTCTTTAATCCCGGGGGTACTCTGCATTCTCCTGAATTCTCGTCTCAACTCAGCAACCCGTCCTGGTTCTGCTCAAACCCACAATGTTGTCTTCTCCTCATTAGTCTCCATAGATTTAATGGTCAGATGCCATTCAATATGATTCCTCATGAAGGATACAAAATCCCTTAATTGAGGATCTCCCATATAAGAGAATATTGTCGCAATCATCTCCATACTCACATGTTCACAAATAATGTTGTGAAAAAATAATTCACATAGCAAAATTTGCTCATCAAAATATGAGGCACAAAAAACATCCAAAAACGTATGAGTGGAGGAATATAAATAAGGTGTGTCCTCCATAATGGCTTTCAATTGAAACAAGAAGTAACATTCCCACAGAAAAATAGGATAGGATGGATAAGGCCACCTACAACCCAGCAAGTTGAGGGCAAGGTCATGAATTTTCTGCTTCTCTACGGTAAGGTCTCAAATCTGCTCTTGTAACAACAGCAACTGTTCTTCTTGTTTCTTCAAAGCGTCTTTCTTCTTGTAAATTTTACACCCTTTCTTTAACTCTACTTCCATCCAACTTTCATGTAAAGTGATGCAGGAGCATCCAGCTCCGAGGAGACAGAAGGCGATTGACTGTCTCAAAGGACACCAAATTACACGTATTGCTAGACAGGTTATTAAACTTGTTTTTTTTTTAATTATTTTTCTTCATTATTCAGAAATTAGATAAAGACAGTAGGACTAGGGTTATGAACTGTTTTAGTTTTAGTAGTTAGTTAGCAGTTGTTTATTTCCTTTTAAAAAAAATTGGCTAAACAGTTACATAGATTCTGGTTGAACAGTTCAACCGAAAGCAAGAAACTGATATACCCTTGCAAGCATTTAAACATAGAAAAGATAAGTTGTAGGGTTCTAATCTCCAGCCAAAGAATACTAGAAGAATGACAGTCTTTCTGTAATGAAAAATATTTGTCAACTTAAATCCACAGCAAAATATTTTATGTATTGAATTCCTGTGTTTATTTTTATTGTTAATACTGATGTACATTGTAATCAAAAATACCGAAGAGTTGAAACCATTGCAAACAGTAATGCATTGTAATCAATAGAACAGAGTATTGAATCCATTTCAAACAACTATGTACTGTAAACCCAAGAACAGAAGTTGAAACCATTGTGGAAAGAAAATATGTCAGCGTAAGGAGAAGCCATAACTATCTAGGAAAAAGACAGAAATTGCGCAAGCAGAGAACGAAAGTCACAGCACGCAAGGACCAATTTCCAGCAAGGAGAGTAAAGAACATCCAGTCACCATTAACGACATTTCACCAACGAATTTCCAGGTAAAGCATACAAATCCTTTAGAATCATTTGAAAAGAATAAGAGTCTCTTTAAAACAAGCGAGAGTTCGTTTTTATTCATATAAACTATAAACCCACTGTCCATTACAAAAAAGGAGTGCACGAAAGGGTTTCTGAACCCGAGCGAACAACGCTCACATTATGGCCAACTGTGAAACCTAAGCTAAGTAAAGCAGAACGCACAAAGAAATCCCGTGCCATGGAATGACAGAGCAGGGTTTGGTAAAAATGACCCATGAGACCGTAACAACAAAAAGAGCGGGAACCAGGAACAAACAGAACCCTATTACGAGGCTAATGACAGACTCATAGTCGAAACGACCATACCTGTTTGGTTGAATCGGGGCCGGTTTGTTTTTTCTTTTGGAAATTGCAGAGAAAGAACCCTTGGTGTCCAGCAACCCTGGGTAACTTGCAAGAACAGAAAGGGAAGCAGGTTAGAATTTTGGGAATGCCAGAACCTGGAAGGAGGAGACGAGCGATACATTGCAATAGACACGAAACCACAGACATTGTAATGTTTTACCTGTGACTGAAGAGGCGACGTTGCGAGAGGAGACTGAAATCGATTGCCAGAACCTGATAACAAGGAGCAGAGTACACAAGACTCTGAGTAAGGTGCAGGGTAAGTTAAAACATGGAAAATTAACTTACCTTGGAGGCGGAAGTGGTCGAATGATCAAGACCATTAGCGTGGAGCCGAAGGACCGTCCTGTAACACCCAAAAGAACAGTTAACAAAACGAAATAAACAAACCTACAAACCCATTACAGTCCAGAGCAACAGGGTCAACTTAGTTCGACTAAAAGGCATTCATACCATAAACGAAGAACAGAAAATCGACAGGGTTAACGTTCTCAGTGAGGACTTCGTCGCACAGGACATCAAACCAGGAGGGCATCAACATAGCCCTCGGCAGAGCATAACGGAGAACCCCCGCAACACAAATGAACAAGTGAATGTGACTGTAGATCGAGGTTAGGGTTTGTCACAAGGCAGGAGGTGACAGGATCGAGAAGATCGACAGGTGGCGCCAAGGACCAGCGAAAAGGACGGTTAATAATTGAAGTGAGATTGCAAGTTGGATCCGATCCACGGATTTTCGAATCATATTTAACATATCAACGCAAAAAATGAAATGTTATTAATAACATTAATGTGTGTATTAACATGTAGTTCGAAAGGGTGAGTGGGACCTGTAACCTATCACGGTTACCAAACAAGTTTTAATTTAACATTACACACAGTTGGAGGGCTGGGCCATCATAAAGTGTATATTTCTCTCTGATGTTCCTTTAGCGAAATCATCCCATCCCTAAGGGAGATTGCTTCTTGTTTCCATTTTTCTAACTCAGAAATTAACAGGAGTTTCTTAGAGTTAAATCCTGAGATGGGACTTGACATTCTCCTAAATTCAATACCTTCATCAACAATAGGTTTACTAGCCTTTGCTTCATGGGGTTGTTCCACCTCTGTTGCTGGTTCTTGTGTAACAACAACCTCTTCGGTGGGTTCTTATGTGTTAGCCCCTTTGTTTTTACCTAGAGTCTCCTTTGTGTCCATTTTTATTTCTTCTACAATAGGGGTGGCCTCCATAGGTTCTTGTAGGTTAGCTTCTATGTCAATTATTATAGGAGGCTTTGCTTTAACTGCTGGTTCTTGTGTAGCAGCAGTATCATCAGCAGGTTCTTTTGTAACAGCCTCCTGTTGTTCTGTTACTACTTCCATTGGGCTGATATTTTCTCTACGAGCATTATATCCCACTGCTGTTAAGTTTTGAAAGCATTTCATGCATACTGACACTGGAATTTCCCTTCCCTTAGTTAATTCCCACTTCAATTTCTCGTTTTCCTTTCTTAATTTTTCAATTTCTAAACACAAGGCATTGGTTTCGTCCTTACCTAATGAGGAAGGTTGCCTTTATTCTTCTAAAACTTCTGCTTCCATTTCCTTCTCGACCGTAGGCAAGGGTTTTGCAGGTACGCTGACCTTCACTCTCTGTTTCGATCTTATATCCCCAATTGGTTCATCAATAGGCTTCTTCCTAATCCTAACTCCAGCAGGCCGAGTCTGGGTCTCCTCCTCTGTTTGACTTCCTCCTAAAGTCGTGGTTTGTTTCCCCTAGCTTGTCCTTGGTCTTTTTCTCTTTAATTCTTCCCAAGTTTTTCCTTGCTAGCCTAGGGCATCCAACAAAATTAGCTTAATGAGTCTGTGTTTAGTCACACATGCCTCCAGGTGCGTTGTTGTTTTTACTGTTGCGGCCATGTGCTTGATGTTTCCAATCAAATAGAATGGAAGATTGATTATTTTCTGGCATCGAAGGTGGTTAAGCAGAGGAAAGTGATAGTTGAACACTATCGTGGATCTCCCTTCGCAAGTGATATATTTTATCAAGCCCAGGGCAACGTCTTCCCAAGGATGAGGAAGTGGCAATATGTCAATTCCTCTTCCTTTCTTCTCCAGTTTCTCTTCCCCTACTAGGAAATCCCATTTCAAGGAGAGGTCATTAATTTTTCTATTAAACCACCTCTGCCCTTCTACTGGTAATGAAGTTACCCAGGCAATTACCTCTTCAGTCACCTCCACTTGCATGCCTCTTACTCGGGTTTGATTATTTTTTAAGTTCTTAGCAAATTCAATTGCCACTGCTTTGTCTGAGGCTTCAAGTTTCTGGAAAAACTCAACCCATCCAACATTTTTGAATATATGGTAACCTTCTGGGAAATTCTACAGAGCATCCATAAAATTTGGCTCATGCCTGACCGCTGCTCCACCCATCTCTGTTGTTTGTCTCTAAATTTTATTCTTAATGTTCAGCAACACTGTAATATCACTGAGTTTCTGAGTTCACTTCTTTGTTGTTTAGTCCTACTGTGACATCACTGTGCCTCTGAACTAGCTGCTTCTCGACACCTCTACTTATCCCAATCGATGAGTTTACAATGAGAATGCAAGGTTTCAGAAGGATTCTGATGAAAGGTGACGACTTTCATGGATTTACAAAATCGTACCCTACACTAATATTCATAAATGGCTTATTATGGAAAGTTATGGGATTTTGTACACATGCTCTTTTCCAACTGGATTCAGACATCATTAGCAATTATGTTATTGATTAGGTGCATGCGAATTTAATAGATATTTATGATTACAGCCGTTTTGCAATGATTTCAAGTCTTATCCCCTCCCCCACTTTAATGGTGACGGCCGCCCATGGCCGTCACAGGAGTGTCATTACTTTGCCAATTAATCATCGAATCATCAATGAAAATCATTTACCTTTTTAATGACATACCTCAGGTGACGTGGAGGAATACTTGAGTTGACGACGTCCTGCTTGCAGTGCTCATGTTGTTGTGTTTAGCCGGCATGGTTATTGCTGTTTATGGAATGAATTACAAAGAAAAATATTCATGGTTGTCAGATGTTACATGTGTAACAGCCAATACAACTTTTAAATTATTCTCAAAAAGACATAATAATTAGAAGAGGTTGGTACAGAAAAGGAAATTACACGAGTACCATCATCCTATGACATAAATATGGAAGGGAAGATGATATTACAAGGAGAAAAACATGGGTGTAACAACTGCCACAAGAGTGGTTTTCAAGTGTTACTGGATGTCTGACTGCACCCCAGAAAGGGGTTTTCACAGTTAGATTTATTTTTGTTTTTCTTTTATTTTGTTATTTTATTTTTATTTGTATTTATTTATTCTAAAACAGCTGTAACAACTACCACAAAGGTGGTTTTCAACTGCTGCACTTATTGGAATTTCAAATTTTAAGGCTGCAGAGGAGAATGTTCCCCTGCTATCGTAACATGAATATCAGAGTCTACGAAAATGTTGACAAATGATTCCTTCGAAGCGGGTTGATGATATAACCTTAGACGGTGCCCATTAACCAGTAACGGCCTTTTAGCACTATCAATGGTGACTAATTGTACAATCCCATTGTCAAAGACTATATCCACTTCGTAAGGACCTAGCCATCTGGTGCAGAGCTTGCCTTTGAAATATTTTAACCTTGAATCATAAAAAAGAGCCCAATCTCCTTTCTGGAAATTTTTCTTCTTAATAAACCCATCATGCCATCTGGCTCTTTGCTGCTAGATGATTTTTGTCTATTGAATATTAGCCCACCGTTTCTCTTCCAACTCATTTAGTTGGTTCAATCTTTGAGTTTGTGTTGTACTCAAATCTATATCGACCTATAATGTTGTTATTAATGTATTTATTTCAAATTCTATGGGGAATAAGGGATTCTTACCATACACTAGTTCATATGGTGAGAAGCCTGTAGTATTCCTCCATGTTGTCCTGTAAGACCATAGTACCTCTAGAAGTTTCTCAGCCCAGTTTCTTCAGTGGCTGGCTACTATCTTTGTCAATATTCCCTCAATTATGTTATTGGTGCTTTCTACTTGACCATTTTCTTGTGGATGATAGGGTGTAGTGATCCTATGATGGAATCCATACTTTTCAACCAAATTATTGATCAAATGAGATGTGACATGAGGACCCCCATTTATCACTATCTCTCTGGGTATCCCGAAGTGAAAAAAAATATCTTGAAATGGGAAGTCTGAAACAACCTGCTCTGTTGCTCTAGTTAGTGCCCTTGCTTCCACCCATTTTGCGACATAATCGGTGCAGACCAATATGTACACTTTTTTTTGTGATGAAGGATTAATTGGCCCCACAAAGTCTAGGGACCATTTCTCAAATGGTTCTATTACTATCTGGGGTTGTAACAACATCTCATCTAATCTTAGAGTCTGGCCCATCCTTTGGAAACTATCACATCCTTTCACAAACTTCTTGGCATCCTCGAATATATTTGGCTAGTAGTATCCCATTGAGAGTACTTTATGTCCTGTCATCTTGTCAGTGAAGTGTCCTCCACAAGGTTCCTCATGACAAGCCTTTAAGATCTCAAATACCTCATCTTCTCTAACACATCACCTAATCTGGAAATCTGGCCCAGTGTGATAGAGATTACCTTCTATCCAGGAGTAGGTAGCACTCTGTTGTATAATCCTCATTCTTTCCTTGGAAGGAAATTGGTGTGGGAATTTTCCTGCAGAAAGGTAATTGGCTATATCTGCATATCATGGTGATTGAGTAGAAATGGCAGAAAGATACTCATATGGAAAAAATTCTCAGTAGTAGTGTAGTCATCACTTATAGTTAATCTAGAAATGAAATCAACAACTACATTATCTTTTCTGAGTTTATCTAAAATAGTAATGTCAAATTCTTGTAACAACAATAACCATCGTGTAACTCTAAAATTAGTAACAAGTTTGTTCATTAAAACACGAATTGCAGCATGGTCAGTGTGTACAAATACATGGTACACGATGATGTAGTTCTAGAATTTGTTGATAGCATGCACTACTGCTAGGAATTATTTCTCAGCAACAATGTAGTTACGTTATGCTGGAGTTAAATTCTTGATGATGTAATAAATGGCATAAGGCTTCTTATCCTCCAGCTACCCCAAAACAACACCCACAACCATGTCAGATGTGTCTGTAGCAATATGAAACGAAAATTCTCAATTTGGTCCTCGTAAAACAGGTGTTGTTGTTACACAGCTCTTGAACTTTAAAAAGGCCTACTCAAACTTTTTAGTCCACAAAAATTCCACGTCTTTCATCGGTAATGAAAATAAAGGAGATGCAATCTTTGAATAATTCTCTATAAACCTCCTATAGTATCCTGCATGTCCCAAAAAACTACGTACCTCTTTTGGAGTCTTAGGGGTTGGGATTTTCGAGATTACCTCAATTTTTGCAAGTTCTACCTTGATTCCATCTGCTGAAATGAAATGTCCCAGCATAATTCCCTCGATCATCATCATGTGGCATTTTTCCATGCTCAGAGAAACATTAGTTTGTTAACAACATTCCAGCACTTTCTCCCAGTTAGCTAATGCTATCTCAAAGGCATCCCCATAGGGTGTAAAATCATCCATAAATATTTCAAGACAATCATTCAAAAGATCATAAAAAATACCTAATATTTCCCTTTGAAAGGTTGTTGGTACATTGCAGAGACCAAAGGGAAGGACTCTGTATGAAAAAGTACCCTATGGACAAGTAAATGTTGTCTTGTCTTGATCTTCTTGAGCAATCTGTATTTGATTATAGCCACTAAACCCATCTAGAAATGAAAATAATTTTTTTCCAGAAAGAGTTTCAAAGACCTGATCAAAAAATGGTAAGGGAAAATGGTCTTTTTGAGTGGCCTTATTAAGTTCTCTATAGTCAACACAATCCCTCCATTTTCCATTGTTTTTTGAAACTATGACAAGCGGAGACACCCACTTGTTGTCAGAAATAGGGTAGATGAAATTGGCATTAAGGAGTTTCTGTAATTCTTCTTTTACTATCTCCTTAAGTGCGGGGTTCATTCGGCGCTGAGGTTGTCTAACAGGTTTGCAATCTTCTTTAAGGTAAATGTAGTGAGTGCATAGGGTAGGATGGATTCCTTTCATACTGGTATAGTCCCATGCAAATGCCTTTTTGTATTTCTATAACAACTGTATCAAAAATCTGTTCTGTTTAGCAGTCAGGTTAGGATAGATGTTTAAACATTTTCCAGGTTTGATTTCAATGGGACTGCTGATAGTAACTGGAGTTGTTTTCAAATTTTCAATAATTACATCATCTTCCTCGCCTTCTTCTCCCAAATATCTAATGGAGGCAACATGGAGTGGATTACTGATAAAACCATTAATAATATCATCCTCTGTTTCATCCTTAAATTATTGTGATTTTACAAACATTAGAAGAGGTAGGGAGATATTAGATTCAGGTGCAAATTCGTCCCACCAAGGACTATTCGAATCTATATGAGGTTTTGTTGGGGGATAAATATTCAGGTTCTGAGTGGCTTGTCCATCGGAGATCACCATAGATTCGGACCTACATCCGATATATGCATCTGTAGTGGCTAGCCACGATCTTCCCAAGATTAAAGGATGACCCCCCAGATTGGATTTGGTTTGTAAAATGAGAAATTTAGCTGGATAGTTCCAGGAGGCCACAGTGAAAACCACATCTTCAATCATTCCTTTGGGCTTAACACGAGACCTATCTACTAGTTAAAGCACTGTGGGTGTAGGTCTATGTCCATGAAGTCATAGAGAGATGAATATGTCTTTATTCATAACGTTAATAGCTGCCCCTAGATCAATCAATGCATTGGTTATAGGATGATTGTTAATATGGACAGTCACTATGGGGTTCCCTGGGTCATTATATTTGGTCAAAAATGGTTGATCAATCATAAGATTGGACAATTTTCCCATGACATGAATAGTAGAAGGGTCTTTAGGTTTCCTCCCAGGAATTTTAATGCATAGATCCCTCACTGTTTTAGCATATATAGGCACTTTTTTAAGAGCTTATAACAACGAAATTTGTACATATAAATTTTGCAGCTCCTTAAGGAGTTCAGATTCAGGTTCTAAGACTAGCCTAGTTTCAGTTAATCATTGAGGGTATGGGGGATTCTGAATGCCAATAGCCGAGTCAACTACCACAGATGTACAAGCCTTACTCAGATTGGTTGTTGTAGGAACAATATACCTTCCCGAACTAGTTGTTACAGATGTAATAATGGGTGTTGTATCAGCTTTTACATGTGTAACAACTGCCTCAGAATCATCCATATCCTTCTTGGGTGATTCACTTTCTTCGATAATAATGGGAGTGTGTTCAGATCTAATTACTTTCTCTGACCAATTCTCAACCTCATTAAGTCCAATAGGAGTAATAAGATAAGTCTGAAGGGTAACCAGAGCATTTATGCTTTGGCCTGCCTTATTATTTGGATTAGGGTTAGGTTGTACAAGTAATTGGGGTTGGATAGAAGGTGTAGGATTCTGAATAGAAGGAATTTGTAACTGCTGTTGTTTCATTTTTATTGGAGGGGTTATTGCACCTTGGCCATTGCCTCTCCAGTTCTGACCCCAAGGATTGGGTTGTGAAGGATATTGCATTGGTGGAGGAGATGGGCACTGGTTCCATGGTGAAGGAAATTGTGTTGAGGAAGGATTAGGATACTACCATGGATATTGCTGAGTATTATAAATATTATTCCAAGGATAAAAAGAAGAAAAATATGAAGGCATACATGTAGGTCACAACTGCCATGGTCTCTTTGATCCGATAAAACAAGAAGATTTAATGTCCTCGCTTGATTCTTGGAGTACCGCCTTAAGTCTGGGAAACTTAGGACACTGATTTGTAGAGTGCGACAACTCACAAATGTTGCACAGGCTCACACTATTCAGTCCGAATTATCTTTCCAAATGTTTCCTTTGGCATCGGGGACAAAATATTGCTAAGGCTTCTTCAGTTTCTGCTTGTGCCTTCTTGACTTGCACCGTAGTGATCTAGGCAGAGAGAGTGCTAAGGAGATCGGTTTTAGAGTCCTCGAATAAGTTTTCGATATCTGTTGTGGTTACTCCTCCACTTGTGAACTTCTGTATCCGAAGTGAAGGGTCCCGAACTGAAACTTTCCCCTTGACCGATCCTCTTGAGCTACGTAGGAAAAGCTTCATTATCTTATCAAACGTCTCTTGCGATATGTCTCCTTTTCCTGTTATGTTCAGATGTTCCAGACAATCATCTCTGAAACCTCTTAATATTATTGGCTTTAGAATCTCTTGATCTAAGTTACTGAACTTAGACCTCTGTAAATTATAGTGGAATCACTCCAGATAGTCTTCTAGGATTTCCTCCTCCTTCTGTGAAATTTTGAAAATTTCGTCCTTCAAATCCCTAGTTCGCCAGTAGTCCTGATACTTAAAGAGAAAGGCTTCTCTCATATCATTCAATGTTCGAATTATGCCAGCACCTAATCTCATGAACCATCTTAATGCTTCTCGTTTCAGATTAGTATGGAATAATTTTAGCTTCTGGGCATCCGAAGTATAGTCATAACCTTTACACAGCACATCGAATTCGAACAGAAAGGTATCAGGATCCTCAACATCCATCCCTTGAAAGGATAGTAGGGATGATAAAGGGATATTCTTCATAGGAGCCTCATCCTGTGTTACTACTATTGGGAATTCAAAAGTAATAGAGCTATCTATTTTAACATTCTCATCCCCCATGGTTGATTCTTCCTGATAGGATGAACTAGCCTCAAAGTGCATTAGAGATTGAAAAATAGAAGGATCAGGTTGCTCCAGGATCAATTGTTTAATAACACTACCAACATCCAATTTATGATCAACTGACTGATGTTCCTCAGGTTCCTGATGATCCCCACTGGTCTATCTGTGTCCTTCAATTCTTAGATCCTGATAAAAAAATCTCCACTGCTATTTTGAATCTGGAGTTTTGATATCAGGAGTGGATATACTGTTCGAAGGATGATGAGGTCCAGCCACTGAAGACACCAGTGGTACAGGCCTTGATATGGTAGCTGCTTTTTGTGGTTTTTTCTTCCTATTATCTCTGTATGACGTGGACTATTCCTTTTCTGTGCCGATACACCAACTAGAAGTAATTTCAAAGAAAATAAATCGTTGTTGAAGTAAATGTTGGAAATAAATCACTCATGCAGAAGTAAAAGAATCTACAAGATTGAAATCACACTTCAATTGATATGTCTAGCTCGCCACACAATAAGTACCCAGCTAGTATTTCAATTATCACATGTGTAGCAGCATATAAAGTATTGAAATCAGAGTAGATATATTCTCAGCTGAATAGCAGCAACAACACTCTAATGATACATAAAATGAAATACAATTACATACACTCAACTACTTTAATCATTACAATCCCTGCTAAGAAGGAGGGCCCTTCCTCCCTAGCAGGGCATGGGTAGAGAAAGAAATTTAACAAAAATAAATAGAACCACACATGTAACAATAATACCAGGATGATCTGTATTAATCTAAATAAAATTACAGAGCCAAAACAAAGTTTTTCTCCGCTAACCTCTCGACCTCTAGGGCCGAGAGCTACATAGTGGTTACATCAGAAAATCAAGGGATAGATTAGTCATGAGAATCTTACGATTCTCATGTTGATTGAAATAGAACTCATATAGTTATAACCACTTCCTAATAAATTTTTGATTAGAAAATAAAAGGTTACAATCGGAACTTCCCTTAGGATGTTATCCCAAAAATACAATGCTAACAACTCCTACAACCATCGTAATGGAAACATAGCTATAGTGCAACTTCCAGAGAATAAATCAACAACAATATAGACAAGAGCAATCAACGGTAAAACTATATCAGCAGTTCGCCAACGAGTCTGTAACAACAGAGTGTAATAGCAGTTTTCCAGCGGGTCTGTAACAGTGAGGTGTAACAGCATCGCTTTGCTGTAACAACACTATCCGAACTGCTCCTGTGAACTCCATGTCTCAGATATTTTGTGTTACAAATGACATCTGAAAAGACAAGACAAAGACCATTGACCTTCTCCAAACATTCACCCTGAATTAGTCATAAAAGGTATAATAGATCATAATAATTGGTGAATTGGTGAAGTAACGAAAGCAAGGTGAAACAACACAAGTTAGGGTAAGAAGGTAGGAAAAAGAGGTAAAGATACTCCCATTGGTTATGGTTATGAGGCAAAATAAGGAAGATGAGTGTATGAAAAATGTACAAAACCAGCACCCAACAGAAATGACAGGCCTTAAATTTTTCCTTGAGTTTATGGGAGAAATGACACATGTAAATTGTCTACCTTAATGTTTGCCTTAAAGTTTATGGAAGAAATGATGTAGGAGCATCCTGCTTAAAATGAAAAATGTTTTTTGGGAGACTTAGGAGATCTTATGTTTTCAAGAGAGTTGTTTCTCTAAGTGTAATTTTAAATATTTTGAGTGATTTAAAATTGGATTTAATTAATATTGTGAGCATAAATGTAAATGTTCTCGAATGTTAGAGAACATGATAGAATTAGGGATTGAGAGATTTGAGAAATTATTGTAAATCCTAGATTAGGATTTAGTTTCATGAATTTATGGGATTAGAGAGGATCCTTAGGGATAAAAGAGGGATTTTAGGAATTAATGAGGACTTAGAAGAATTAGGGATTTGTTGAATAAACTCAAGATATAAACCAAAATTGGTTGTAAAATCTATTTATATATAGTTATAAACCTCAAAGACATAGATAGGGAGAGGACAGATACAGGATAAGAGAATTAGAGATAGAGGAAGAGAATTGAAAAAAAAAAATAGTGCAGGAAACTAATCAAATCAAGCCATGGGGCTAAAACTCTGTAAATTCCATTTTATGAGTAAATGATTTTAATTTTGTGTGCAATTATAGTTCTGGTATTGAGTTTTATTTGAATTCCTTTGACAATTTGAATATGTATACACTAGTGGTGCTTTTCTGTTCAGAGTTAAATATGGGCATATTCTCTGTTATGTGAATCATTAGCCAAAATGATTGTATGAGATTTTAATTTACCATGAAGGAATTACGCATTTAAGGATTTGATTGTAAATTTGTGTGTCTAATCTGGAACAAGTGTAGAGGTCGAAAGACATATCTACAAGAGAATGTATTCTAGGTGATTGAAGTGTTAAAACTAGAGTTACGTTATAACCCAAATAGCATTAAAGCAGAGCAGATTAAAGAAATCCGACAGTTTTAATAAAGGAGAGCGGATTTCCAAATAAAGGAATTATGTTTTTTGTGACTACATTGTGATTTTTTTGAACCCGAGATTCGAAGACATCAGTGCGTGATATCCTTCATAAGCAGAGATAATTCATATTGGCTCCAGAATTATGTGCTTTGGAAACCATATTCTGGTTGGAATAGTGAATTGGTTGATACAGTAGAACATAATTGAAAGCAGATGGACGGAATTATGAGATTTAGAATCTGCGCTCACATAGAAGTCTGAATCAGAAGTGAATATGGAAACGTGAGGTGGTTTCCCAATCCACCAAGTGGTTTTCGCATAACTCAGAATTGGTAAGTGGTAACTGTTGAAGGAGTGTGATAAAGGTCTGGAGGTGCCACGTTGCACTAAAAAACTAGCCATTTTGCATATAATGAAAATATTAAAGGTCGTACTTATTAAAATGCGATATCCGTCGGATTAAATGTTTGCGAGTAGGATGGTGAAAAGATGCACGATTAATAAATGTGGACCTAAATTTATTATGTTGGCATCGGGGTTTTTAAATCAAAGTTATGAGCCCAGGTAAATGTATTAATTAATGGGTATATGTTTTTGGTTTATATTATATGGTTGCAAAAATTAAATTAATTCGCAAGAGAGGGATTCCATTATTTGGGTTATCTTGGGCTATATTGCATGAGATTTTGCAATTTGAGTGCATACTGTGGGTTGTGCAACTTAGGTTGCATCATAGTGGTATCGAAGCCGAAATACAATTTTATTTTTAAGTTAAATATTGAATTGTGAAGAATTTAATTGAAATTGCAAGAAAGGGTGATCATAGTAAAGTAGAAAGGGATTCTGCGTGCAACTGAGCGAAGTATGAATAGATTAAGATTTTCCTCAAGATAGTGAGTTATTGCAGCCAGAGAAAGTTTGAGAAGTTTTTATACTATATTTACACAGATTGCATGAGAAAGAGATAAATTGTGTTATGATTGCTGAGGTAGATGCTTAAAAACAAATTAAAATTCTGTGTAAATTCTAATCGAAAATTGATGTGGATTGAAGTCTTGTTCAGAATTGATTGTTGTGACAGCAACTGAATGTTGAAAGAATGCTACAGTGGAAGCATGGAGACATAGCTATATAGCCAGATTCACGGGAATGGTAAAGGCCAGCAAGTAACGAGATCCTAAAGATAGGTGATGTGGAAATATGGTATGCATGAGTTTTTATTAACTGATGATATTTTACAAATTGAATAGATCAAGAGAGTGAAAAAGTTGCATGTTTGCAGGAGACAACCAACCGAGACATAGTTTAATTACAAAATTATGACAGTTTGCAGCAGTTGAATGAATGGCAAAGTTGGCACAACAGTAAAACTGTAGTAAGAAATTTTTGAAGTTCTTAGAAATTGTAGCACAACCTTATTGCAGCCGAGGCTTGGAATAAATAGGGAAAAAGGAGTCATTAAGATAAGTGGGTGTGGAAACCAGTGAGAGAGAAAGTTTTCTCAGTACAAGTTCTAAGGAAAGAGGACTTGAGAAACCAGATAGAGTAGAGGTTTGGTGATCAACTCAGAAGGAAGTTGATTGGTTGTATCTATTGAAGCTCACACAAAAGTGAAGATGACTATGGAAACTCATAGAGAAGGTTCATAAGAAAGGTACAAGATGAATGAAAAGGGTGTTAAAAAAATCCGCAAGAACTGGATGAGTTAAGAGGAGCTTGATAAGGATTTGGCTGAAATAAGCAAAGAACTTGATGAGTTAACAATGCTGCTAAAGGAAAACCAAAGACAAGGTTGCGTTTTGAAGAAAAAGATAGTGAAGTGGTCTAAGTTACAAAGAAGGCTACGACAAAGAAAAGTGAAGTGGTTGGTTGAAAAAATCAGGGAAGTAGAGTTAGAATTGGAAGTTTCCATTTGTGGACCGGAACAGGGTGAAATTCTGGGTGAAGAGGACAATGAGAAAGATCTCATGGACTATTGTAATAGTTTAGAAAAATTTGAAGATATGTTGACAAGGGAAGCAGATGAGGCTATGAAGCCTTGTATTTTTAAATCTCATAGTTTGTATGTGTTTGCAGGATGTGCAGAAGATGATGGACAGTCTGGTGAAACTGTCAAAAAAATGAATAAAGCTCTTGAGGTGAAGTATGATGGAGAATTCATTTTAAAGGAGGAAGATACTGATTTATTGGAGCAGAAAGAATTCATAGACGACCAGTTTGGTATAAGACAAACAGTTAAAGTTGTTATGGATCAGAAGCATAATGAAAATGCCATAGTGATATTCCAAGGAGGTAAACAAATGAATTTTTCAATGTGATGATACAGAATACAGGATAACTCAAGAGGATTTCCAGAAGAAGAGTGAAATTGAGAATGAAGATTGTGAAGAAATGCTGGAAAGATTTCATATGGAAACGGAGTTCTTGGAAAGATGGCTCAAAGAACCAGAAGGAGGAATGAAGCATGCAGAACCTAATACAGAAGAAATTGTAGAGTTATGTAAATATTTTAACTCTTCAATTGATAATGTGGTTGTAGATACAAAAGACAACATTGATAAATATGAAGCTGAAATCAGAGGAATTTTCCAGAAGATATTTAATATTAGAGAGAAGACTGAGATAATTTTTCAACTGGAATTGTTGATAGAAATGTTCCAGAAAAGTAAAGGAGACCAAAGATACAGCTACATAATGTGAAAGAAGGAGAAATGGTATAAGCTACAAGTGCAGTAAGTGGATATGCAATTAAAAAAAGAGCTGAGAAAGCTTGGGTAAATTATATATGTTCTATCGAGGACAAAGAAGCTCAAAGGAATGGAGTTACAAAAAAATGCAATTTTTGGAAAATAACAAGTTTCTTTTGAACTTGAAAAAGAAGCAGTGATGTTTGAATCATCAGTTGAGACAACTAAGCCGTATGATTTTGAAATTGACAATTTTTGTATGTTTGCAGGTAATGTCATGGCAGAGAGAGAGAATTTGAGTTTTGAGGAAGATCATACACAATTAGAAAAACATATTGTTTTAAAGCAAACTGATAAATTTGAAAAAAGAGAAAGTTTGGCTCACAATGATGACCAAAAGCAAGAAGAAGAAGCAAAGGATGCCAAGTACTCAAATTCTATGCTTGAGGAAGTTGAGATAAATACCATTGAATATTTTTTAATGCATGTAGAAGATTTTGAATAGAAAAGAGATTTGATGATAGAATCATCAAACAAAACTATTGGTTCTTGTGGTTTTAAAACTGAAAATTTGGGTGTGATTGCAGGTTTTGAAGATTTTGCAGGTGATAGACCGTCACTGGAAGCTGTCATAAAGATGAAGGAAGAAAGAGAAATGTACACAAAAATTTCAAAGACGCGGGATTAGATTTGTATTCTAATGAAGGATAAAGCTATGATATCTGATGAAGATTGCAAAGGATTTGCAGCAGTGGAAGAGAATGTTACTACAGTCAAGGAATTGTAGAGAAATTTACTTTTTGAAAATAAGTTTGTAGAACAACAATTGGATATTGCAGAGGGTAATATCTCTAAATATATTCAGGAAGTTTGGGAGGCAGCAATATCTATAACGATAATTGGAGCAATCTAAAAAATGATAGCAGAAGTTGAAGAAAAACAAGGCATCAAGAGTTTTGAAAATCATACACAAGGGAAAAGACAAGAGGAGAAAAGTAATTTGGATAAAGAAATAGAAGATTTGGTGAAGCTGACAGAAAATGAAGATAAGGAAAGGAGTTGCAGAGAGAGAATCAGATGGATAAAAAGCTAAACTGTAACAAACATCAATGGAAAAACCAATGGAGTGTTTCAAACAAATATATGGCAACAAGGAGAAGCAAGGAAAGACAACAGAAATCTTAAACAACAGTCGAAAGAAGCAAGGAAATCACTGAACAAAAAAGTTTGGAATCTTGGAGGTAGCAAGTGATTGAGACTTGTGGCTGTTGCATTATTAAAAAAAAGCAATAGACCTCATAGAGAGGAGTCTATGAAAATTTTCTACATGGGGAGTCTAATGCAGGAGCATCTTGCTTAATATATCAAATGTTATTTGGGAGACTTAGGAGATCTTATGTTTTCAAGAGAGTTGTTTCTCTAAGTGTAATTTTAAATATTTTGAGTGAATTAAAATTGGATTTAATTAATATTGTGAGCATAAATGTAAATGTTCTCGAATTTTGGATAACATGAGAGAATTAGGGATTGAGAGATTTGAGAAATTATTTTAAATCCTAGATTAGGATTTAGTTTCATGAATTTATGGGATTAGAGAGGATCCTTGGGGATAAAAGAGAGATTTTGGGAAATAATGAGGACTTAGAAGAATTAGGGATTTGTTGAATAAACTAAAGATATAAACCAAAATTGGTTGTAGAATCCATTTATATATAATTATAAAACTAAAAGGCATAGATAGGGAGAGGACAGATACAAGATACGAGAAATAGATATAGAGGAAGAGAATTGAAAAAAAAACAGAGTGTACAAAACTGATGAAATCAAGCCATGGGGCTAAAACTCTGTAAATTCCATTTTATGAGTAATTGATTTTAATTTGGTGTGCAATTACAGTTCTAGTATTGAGTTTGATTTGAATTCCTTTGACAATTCGAATCTGTATATATTGGTGGTGATTTTTTGTTCGGAGTTAAATTTGGGCATATTCTTTGTTATGTGAATCATTAGCCAAAATGATTGTATGAGATTTCGATTTACCATGAAGGAATTACGCATTCAAGGATTTGATTGTAAATTTGTGTGTCCAATCTAGAACAAGTGTAGAGGTTGAAGAGAATTTATTCTGGGTGATGGAAGTGTTAAAACTGGAGTTACGTTGTAACCCAAACAACATTAAGGAGAGCAAATTAAAGAAATCTGGCAGTTTTAATAAAGGAGAGTGGATTTCCAAATAAAGGAATTTTATTTGTTGTGAATACATTGTGATTTTTTTGAAATTGAGATTCGAAGACATCAGGGCATGATATCCTTCATAAGAGGAGGTAATTCATATTGGCTCCATAATTATGTTCTTTGGAAACCATATTCTAGTTGGAACAGTGAATCGGTTGATACAATAGAATATAATTGAAAGAAGATGGAAAGAATTATGAGCTTTAGAATTTGTTCTCATGTAGAAGTTTGAATCAGAAGTGAATATGGAAACATGAGGTGGTTTCCCAATCCAGCATTTGGTTTTTGCATAAATCAAAAGTGATAAGTGGTAACTGTTGAAGGAGTGTGATAATGGTCTAGAGGTGCCATGTTGCACTAAAAAACCGACCATTTCACATATAATGAAAACGTTAAAGGTCGTGCTTATTAAAATGTGATATCCATTCGATTAAATGTTTGCGAGTAGGATGGTGAATAGATGCACAATTAATAAATGTGGACTTGACTTTATTATGTTGGCACCGGGGTTTTTAAATAAAAGTTATGAGCTGAGGTAAATGTATTAATTGATGGGTATATGTTTTTGGTTTATATTATATGGTTGTGAAAAATAAATTAATTCGCAAGAGAGGGATTCTACTATTTGGGTTATCTTGGGATATATTGCATGAGATTATGCAATTCGAGTGCATACTGTGGGTTGTGTAGCTTAGGATGCGTCAAGTAATGACATAAAAATGAAATGTACATGGTTCCCAAAACACTAGCAAATGCCTTATAGTTTATGGGAGAAATGACATGTACATGGTTATCCTTAAAGTTTGCCTTGAGTTTATGAGAGAAATGACATGTACATGGTTATCCTTAATGTTTTCCTTAAAGTTTATGGGAGAAATGAATATAAAATTTCGTATTTCATGCATTTTAACTCCACGGTTTAACCATTATACCATATCACATGCGCAATGTGATATGCGTTTCGACCTCTTCTCTATATGTGCCTCCTCTTCAACACATTGCAATTTATACCATTTAACATATCATAACTTCTACTCTTTACCACACCGCAAATAAAACAAATTACTGGGCAATGTATTAAACTTAAATATAAAATCCCTGATTTCTATGTGTGCTTGGCTGCTCTTCCCAATGTCCACTTCGTAGTTTTTCGAACTTACCTTGCGAAGAAATCTGGACCATCGACCTTCACTCATATCTTTGTAATTTAATCCTTGTCGTCTGTTCTCTTCTTTTAGAAATATTTTAAAGGCTTTATTTACTTAGTATTTTCTTTTGTTTCTTCTATTGCCACCGCTCAACATCTCCTTTTCCTTCATGCTATCCTTCCTAAGATTTTTTGGTATTTAATTGTGCTAATCTATTTCGAGATTTAACTTCTATTCATTCACTCAGATCTTTGATGCTTCCGCACATTTTAGCAATTTGTCTCAATCCCGAATACAAAACACCCTTCTCTATTACTTCTCCGAATCCAGAATTTGGATTTGTTTCTCCTTCTCGACCTGCACACATTTTTTATTTTCTCTAAACTGGAATCATACAGATTCTACCGAACCACTAAGTCCTTTATCACTCAAAAATAATTATTCATTGATTGATAATTCATCAGAATTCATACAAAAGTGGTTTATTACACAAAGACCATATTATCTTGTTACAGATCACTCAGATCGTAACACATACACAATACAATTCTCATTAATAAAACGGATTATACATGTGCGAGAAAACTTGTCTACATTATTTCTTTGTCCTGATGTTGTTTCATGGCCTTCTCTCCTCTATAGAACCCTCTCTATTCTCAAGCTCTCTCCTCTCTCTCTTGGCCTGATCTTCTTTATTTAATTTGGCCTCCTCCTTTCTTTGAATCTTACAAGATAATTTATAATACAATCCAGAGCTTATCCATCTCATACAACTAACTCCTACATATCAGCAACTAACTACAATTTCTAGAAAACCATAATTAACTCTATCTATGACTCATTCACTAATTTCCCAAGTCATTCCTCCATCTCAGGGATTTGTTACATATTTCATTATGACTAATACTCATCTAGTTAGAATCCACTAACTCTATTCTTATTCACTAAATAAATACTTTTACACAAGATTTACAATGTCCTTTTTACAATAGTTCCCCCTTGGACAAATGTTAAGACCCTAAGGTCTGATTTCTAGTTGGACTTTTGAATTAGAGAAGATTCTCCTACTTTAGACTCCCCAAGCAAAAATAATCATGATCTCAAGATCATGTGTCTTTAATAGTTGTCCTCCTGGATCCCAGACTTCGTTCTGTAATCTATCTTTGGTTGTTGTTGTTGCTATTTGTTGTTGTTCCCCAAGTCTCCATACTTTATGTTGCATTGCACCACTGGCTATTCTCTCACATTCTTCTATTGGATTTCTCTTTCTTCTGCCACTTTGCTTCCTAGCTATTGTCTTCTTCTGAGACACCTTCACCATCAAATTTCTTATTCTTTCAATCTCCCTGTCCATTTTATCTTCTAACTGGTACTCACTCTGTTAATTGTCTTCAAACTATTATTTGTTATATTCTCTTTGAAGTTGTTGGATTCTTACTACCACCCTTAATTCCTTATGCTCTTGTTGATTCTAAACTTTCATCTCATCTCCAAACAACCTCTACTCAATATATTTGATAAAAACATCATACTCACATGCTTCCAACAAACAGTTCAACAATTCACTTTCTACCTGATTCCTTTCAAACACCTCATCACTCTGATGTTCATTAATTCCATCATATCTTTCTTCCTCTTCCTTGACAACCTTCAGTGAGTGTCCTTCAATTCCTTGACTAATCCTAGTATTCAGTTCAACTTCTTTTAGTTCTAATATTGATTCCTCTTTAGCATGAGACATGCGTGCCTCACCTTTGCCCAATTTCATTTTTACATTCAAAATATTCATTCTCTGAATTTCTAGTCTATCCTCCAAAAGACTTATCTCATGCCACAAATCTATCATTTCACTTGGAACTTCTTCAAAATACTCTATACAATCCCCACTATCTCCTTCTTTGTCACAAGTCAAATATCTTTGTGACATTACTTCTTCATTATTTATCAAAATAAAATTTTAATCCTCTATCTCTGTGCTAGCTTTAGGTATCTATCCAACAATCTTCTCTTGGCCAATCAGATAAGCCAATTCCTCCCTATCCTCAACAATAACATGTTCCTCATCATCATACATAACTGTATCACCTTCCTTGGAGATACTTTCTTCACTAAGAAAGCAATCTATGAACTCCTTTTGCTGCAATAACTCAATTTGATCTTCATCTGAAAGATATTCATCATCGGACTTTGCTTGACAATTCTCAACTTCATTCAAGGCAATTCTAAGAGATGGATTTCCTTATGCAACACCTGCAAACATAGTCAAATTATCAATCTCAAAATCACAAGACCCAATGGTCTCATTCGATGGTTCCAGTCACCAAATCTTCCTCTTGCTATTCTAAGTCCTCTACATGACCTATAAAATCTTCAATAGTCTTCTTATTAGCCTCCTCAAGAACTTCACTTGGTTTCTTGATATCCTTCTCCACTTTTTCTTGATTTTGGCTATCATCATCAGTTAAACATCCCCTGCTTTCAGTCCTTACAACATGTTGAAAAGAAATAGCTCCTCTTAACTTATTATGATCTTTCATATGAGATATAACTGTCTCAAAACTCAAATTTTTCCTCTCTTCTTTGTCTTCTTTGACATCACCTGGAAACATACACAAATTATTAATTTCAAAATAATAAAGCTCAATTGCCTCAATTGATGTTTCATACATCACTGCTCCATCTTCAAGGTCGAAAGAAACTTTTTCATCTCCAACTACTTTGTCTTGGTGTAGCTCAACTCCTTCAAGCTTCTTTGTTTTCAATTCAACATCCATAATCTGCTAAAGCTTCCTCAACTCCTCTATTAACTACATATTCACCTGATGTTCTCTCTTCTCTTGTAGTTTATGCCACTTCATTTTATTTCTCATTCTGTAACCAAATCTCTGGTCTTCTTTACTCCTCTGGAACAAATTTATCAAAAAATTAAATTGCATTCTTATGTCAGCCTTTTCTCTCTCATACTCTTCATCCATGCCATCTTCTTTGACATATTTCTTCACTTTTCTTCTACTATGGTCTCTCTGAAAACCTCTGCTATGACTATTAGTAGTCATTTTCTCCTCTATCTCTATGAGTTCCTCACTCACTATGAGCTATACTTAAGCCTCTTCAATAGAAAGTCCTCCCTACTACAACCTACCTCACCAAGATTTCCTCTGTACTTGGCCACTAGTCCCCTCTCTGGAACTTTCTTTGAGAATTCCTATGCTCCTTCTAGGCTTCAATGCATCTGCACTTTTGAGAACACAATTGTCCTCTTGTATTTCAATCACAAATGAAATACTAGGTTCTGGCCACACTCTTCTTTCACTCAAAAACTCTTACCAGCTTCCTTCATCACTGCTTCTTAAGGCGGTGATCTTATTTTGTTGAGATGCTTCATTAGCTGCAACTATCAATCTTCAATCTTTCTTTTATCCTGATAAACTCAAATCAGAGTTAAACAAAACAATACCTGCATGATTTCACAAGCAATCTCCATCCACTCTTCACATTCGAGTGAATCTCCATTCTCCACAAGAAAAAAACCATCACTATTCTTTCTTTATGCTTTTGCAATCTCTTATTAAGAGTATCACTTGCTCCCATCTTCTGCCATAATTTACCTCTGTATGCCTACTTCTTATCAGATTTAAAATATGATCTCCTCTTTCTACAATATCTTTAACAATTTTCTGCAAAGCACATTTTCTTTACTGATCTCCACTTTCTTCCGCAATCACACTTGCATTATCCCTCCATTTCATGCAGAATCTTATTTTTTCCTACTACCAAATGTCTTATGCATAGTTTAGCTCCGCAATCTTCATTTATAACAACACTTTTCATTTAATCGCTCTAATACCAAATGATGCAACCAAAAGGCTTCTCACACCCACATACGTAGAAACTTAAAATGTCTTCCCATTCCCACAATTTAATACCCGTAACAGAGTACATGTTCCAAATTTTTCTTCATTTGGATAGGTTCCTAAAAACCATTATATCCCAATATACACGTGGAACCAAGCATTACCTTTATATCGCGGCCTCCTTCATTACATTACCCATTACACCACATATGGTATCACTGGGCCATATCACATTGAAATATTAAACTGTATCGCATACACGATATCACATCTGCAAGACTTTAGCGCAACTTGTCACAATTAACATATATCTTTGCCGATGTTAAATTTCACTCAGCTACGATGTAATCTCCACCGTTGATCTATGCTAGATCTAATGGTCCCACTATACCTTCTCGCATATCGTAGAAATCACCATTTCTCACTTCGACAAATATAACATTTCACATGTCACACCTTTTAACTCCACTGTTTAGCCATTATACCATATCACATGTGCAATGTGATATGCGCTTGGACATCCACTCTACATGTGGCTCCTATTCACCACATCACAATTTATACCATTTAACTTATTGCAACTTATACTCTTAACGACACCGCAAATAAAACAACTTACCGGGCAATGTCTTAAACTTAAATATTGAAATCGCCGATTGTGATGTGTTCTTAGCTGCTCTTCCCAACACGTTTCCACTTCATAGCTTTCAAAACTTACCTTGCAAATAAATATGGACCGTCAACCTTCGCTTATATCTTTGTGATTTAATCCTTGCCGTTTATTCTCTTATTTTAGAAATATTTTAAAGGCTTTGTTGCCTTTGTCTTTTCATCTATTTATTCGACCACCACCGCTCTGCATCTCCATTTCCTTCACGCTATCCTTCCTGAGCTTCTTTGGTATTTAATTGTTCTAATATCTTTTGAGCTTTAACTTCTATTCATTCTCTCAGATCTTTGATGCTGCCGCACACTTTAGCAGGTTGTCTCAATCCCGAATACAGAACACCCTTTTGTATTACTTCTCTGAATCTAGAATTTGGATTTGTTTCTCCTGTCAACTTGCACACAATTTTTAATTTCTCTAGACTGGAATCATATAGATTCTACCCAGCCACTAAGTCCTTCATCACTCAGAAAGACTTGTCCTTCATCACTCAGAAAGACTTATTCATTCATTGAGCATTCATAAGAATTCATACAACAATGGTTTATTACACAGAAACCATATTAGCTTGTTACGAATCACTCATCTCGTAACATAGACACAATACAATCACATGAATTCAATTTCTCGTTAATAAAAAAAATTATACATGTGCGAGAAAACATGTTTACATTCTATCTTTGGCCTGATGTTGTTTCATGGCCTTCTCTCCTCTATAGAACCCTCTCTATTCTCAGGCTCTCTCCTCTCTCTTTTAGCCTAATATTATTTATTTAATTTGGCCTCCTCCTTTATTCTAATCTTACAATATAATTTATAATAAAATCCAAAGCTTATCCAACTCATACAACTAACTCATACATATCAGCAACTAATTACAATTTCAAGAAACCATACTTAACTCTATCTACGACTCATTCACTAATTTCTCGAGTCATACCTCCATCTCAAGGATTTGTTACATAGTTCATTATGACTAATACTCATCTAGTTAGAATCCACTAACTCTATGATTATACACTAACTAAATAATTTTACACAGGATTTACAATGTCCTTTTTACAATAGTTCCCCCTTGGAAAAATGTCAAGACCCCAAGGTCTGATTTCTACTTGGAATTTTGACTTAGAGAAAATGCTCCTGCATTAGTTTGCCTTAAATTTTATGGGATAAATGACATATAAATGACATGTACATGGTTCCAAAAAAACTATAAAATGCCTTATAGTTTATGGGAGACATAGCATGTACATGGTTTCAAAAAACACTAGAATTTTCCTTAAAAATATATTAAATTAAATATTATGGGAGAAATGACATGTACATTGTTTGCCTTAAATTTTATGGGAGAAATGACATGTACATGGTTTTCCTTAATGTTTTCCTTAAGTTACAACCATGGAGTGATGTTGTCATCCGAGGATGAACATTAGCGAAGAAAACCAAGAATGTGCATAAGTTTAAATTGTTATGTTTATTTATGAACTTAATTGAAATAAAGATGCTACTAGAAATGAAAATATAATGATAGATTCGACAATATGGATGTAGAATAATTTTTAATAAATGCATGTATGCATGTATGTCCAGTGGAGTTGTTTTGTGCATGTGAAAGTTGTGTCAAGACAATTATCCTGCACATAGAAATGAAAATATAATGATAGGTTCTAGAAGATGGATGTAGCCAAATGTTTAATATATGCATGTATGTCTGGTGGAGCTCTTGTGTGCATGTGAAAGCTGTGTGAAGACAATTATCCTGCACAATAGTATTATTCATAATAGGTTCTACAAGATGGATGTAGAATAATGTTTAATATATGCATGTATGCATGTATGTCTGGTGGAGTTGTCGTGTGCATAAGTATGTTACCACAAGCAACATAATTAAGTTCTCGGGAGAAGAAATTAATGTGTGGCTCAAATGCAATTAGTAATTTTGGCATGAAATTAATGTGTAGCAAAAATTTGTTTGATTTTCATTATAAATCATAAATTAATTATCAACATATCATAACTTGAGATCTAACATTGAAATTTTTAACTTCACATTGGGACATAGCAATTTAGCCAACAACAGTAGATCATACTATGATTGATCTTTACCCTCATGACAAGATCAAACTATATGCATGGACATTTGAATGTTGAGAATGGGAAATTTTTCTGTCACACAATACACATCAACAACACAGGAAGATGACAGGTTAGGCAGACATACAAGCTAATATGTTTCAGGATGGCCTAGATGTTGCTCACATGGACTCTTTGTTTCAAAAACATTATTTTTCGGGGAGTGAGTGAAGTTCAAGTCAATATCAGGTAATCAATATAAATCTATATCTCAATAAATATCAGATAAATATTAATCTCAATGCATATCCAATTCTGCTAAAAAGAAAAAGGCATGAGAAAATTTTACATAATCTAAGTACTTCAGAAAATTTTCAAAATGTTAAGTCTATTTCTAAAACCATATTTCACTGTATTAACCAAAAATAAAGTAATTACATTATACCTTATCTAAATTGTTAACCAATTTATTATGATAAAAATTAATTTGAACCTCGTTACTATTAGATGAGAGGGAATATTAAAGAAAACATAATTACGTTATTACCTTTAACCTACTTTTCCTTTTTGAAAATGTTTGTACGTCAGATGTTTCTTACCCCTAGAAGATGAAGTAGTCATAAAATTTTCACACCTTAAAATGGTCAAAGAGATTTTCACATTTGAAAAGTGGAATGACAAATTGTTTCCTATTTTATTTCAATGGCCAGTTTGTCCCGCTAGTAATTCCATGATGATAACCCTCGAGGCGCAAAACCCATCATTTCCTAGAAAATTAATAAACGAAGCTAAAATTTTGCACCTCCATACAAGTTCAAATACCAGCCAACTTAAAAACTAAAGAAATTTACAATTAGAGGTATTATTAATATAGGTTTTCCTGCTTTGAGTTTATGGTTTTGAAGAAATTTTTTTTCTCCTACCCATGTGACTACTAAAATAGTGTAATATCCCAAAATAGGGCAATTCTACAACAATGAGAATATCTTACGATATTCTAAAGTTGGAGATCCAACAATACATGAACACAAGAATGTAAACACAAAAATATGATCATGACATGAGAGGGATCAATATAAAACCATTATTCTATTAATGTATCATCAACCATGTACAAAATATCATGAGGGAGAAGCCACTTAAGCCATAAGAATAAGTCTCTAATGATCAAAACAATAGATACATGAGATACTACAACAATGTAAAATGCCGGAGAGCAGTGAATGCATAGTCTATGTTAGAGTAGTTGTTTTTGTAGATGTATATACATGGAATATGGCTGATAGAAAAAAAATTAATGCCCAATAATGAATATATGGGCTCTAATACAAGATTTCTAGCCAACCAGGAAAGGATTGCGAGAAATGCTGGAAAACATACAATGTGACAAATAACCCCGGGGTCAATGTGCCACTGCAAACCAGATCTAATATAAAATGAGGCTATGACAGATATGAAATACTGATGTCCTCCTCCCAATGGTATTTCTAATTAGAAGTTTGATCTATCTACTCAGAAATAGACCCTCCCGATGAGCTCAATGAACCCTCCCAGCAACTGCCTCTGAAAATAACACATATCTGGACTGAAATTGCACTGTGAGGAATGGTAGATGGTTGGCCTGATGCCAAAGATATGAAAATATGCCCGGGAGTCCTTCTTGATGATCCTCCAATGGATAGACAAGCTCTTCACTGAAAAAGAAGCCCGTAAATGACTCAAAGAGATCCCCCTTTGCTGCACCCTGCAACACAACCCAGCTCTAAACAGAAACTACGTTGTAGCTGAGGGAGGTAGCTTGGAAAAAATTCCAGAATGAGGAAATGTAGCCCAAAGAGCCTCTCATTCCCTGAGGATGAGGTAGGGATTCCTGACTGGGAACACCCTTGTGCTAAATAGCACTGTAACCCTGCTAAACAGCAAGAGGAAGCAAAGTCTAAATAGACCCAAGAAAATGATAATCAAAGCATGTATCACAATGGCTACCCTCCTCTCCATATATATCAAGTGCTCCTCTCCACAGCAGGTCCCATCCATATGTGCCACCTAGCCCATGCAAGTTGTCCTCCATTAAAACTGTGCAGTCCATCATGGAGATACAATGTATCTAGACAGTGCATGTGGACTTGGTCAAATATGACTGAATCAACATGATCCAATCCTATTCACACCTGTACGTGCTTAATCCAGCTGCTTATTCTTCCCCTTTTCACATGAGGAATTTTATTTTCCCTTCTAAAGAGGTTAATGGGCCTCCCTACCCATTTTATTCATCTACCAAAAGATAATGCTAACTACAATGTTCCTTTTAGCTTGAGGCTAAAATTTGTGAACATTACAGTCCTCCCCTCCAAAATGTTGCTTGTCCTCAAGAAACTATATAGGGAGAGAAAAATTCCTCCCCTTCTCCTCTTATGGCCTTCTCATCAAAATTCCCCATCACTGCTCAAGATAATCTGCAACAAATCTGCCCTCCAATGTCTCCTCCCAAAGATGCATAACCAAATGGCTCGCATCATGAAAAGGTGGAAGGTGTAAGTGGAAACCCTCTTTCTATCCCATGGCCTTCTCAAGGTGGGAGTGATTATATACATGGGAAATCTCATTCCCAATGAGTGACCCTTTCACCCATGCTATCCTCTAAATGAAATGAGCCATCCTAGGTAGCTCATCAAAGAAATTTGAAATCCCGGTTTTATGCAATGTGTTGGGGCTGAATGGAGAGTTTATATTTTCACATCCAAGTAGTTTATCTCTCCATTTATGGTAAGTATGGGGGGGGGGGGGGGGGGGGGTTGTTGATGCTGGGCTGAAATGTCATGGCCTTCAAAAATGGCCCAAGATACCCCACAAGATAAGGCAACCATGAAGTGCCTCCTCTAAGAACACAAGGTCTCCCAATGGCTCCTCCCACATGAAGGAAAGTGGTGTGTTGTGGCAATCATGGTGTGCCCATTGTTTCTCCTGAAACATACAACATGTAAAATAGGGAGATTCATACTCCAAATGGGCATCTCCATCTCAAATTTCACTCTCCAAACAAAGCTTCCCATGCATATAAACATATCAGCAATGTATGGAAGAAAAATACTATGAAAGCAAGCTGCCAAATGACAATCAGAGAGTGAATCAAAGTTCCACACAAGGAACCAGCGCAGTGCATTCCATGCCTGCCTCAAAACAAAAAATAACAAGTGCTTCACCAGCCACTTGTTTGCTACCATAGTCATCTTATATGATGGAAACATGAAAATACAAAGTGGTGTCAATGGTGCATGTGCACACCAAGAATCATGTGGCTTCCCCCATGAAGCACCAAATAGATAGCCAATCTCAATGCCACAAGTGGCTCTAAGTACATCATCATATAATATGCAAGAAGGGACAAGCCTTCTTGGTATAACATGTTGCTCATATAAAGGAAAGAAGTACAAAACATACAGTGAAATTGTACATCCTCCATCATGTACTTGAGGCCTTCAGCTGAAATGGCTCAACAAGAAATTTTCCCTCACCTTCAAAGAGTAGGGAAGTGGCTGTGACATCCTATCTATCATAATCTGAGCTATGCATATCTCATATGCTGAAATATATCATGCTGAATGCCCTCCTAAATAAACTCCTATGCCAAGGAAAGATATGCACCAAAATGCATGGAAAAGAAGTCCTCATGTGCTGCATGTAGCAGCTTCTCCTTGAGCTTAGAAACTCTAGTCAAGAAGACTCTGCCATAAGAATAGATGACCATATCATCCACCATATAATCATCATATCCATCCGGGTCATCCAAAATCATGCATGCACCAAGATCCTTGGAGTACTCTACAAAGAGTTGAGATATCCAATATGGATCAATCCTCCCAAGAGACAGCGCTGGTGATCTGGCATGTGAAGCTCTCCTCATGCTGCTGCTTGCTACTTTGACATCCCCCATTCCAAAGTCTCCCTCCAAACTCTTCACCTCTCCAAAATCCAAGAGTGGTGAACCCAAAGACAAGATGTCTCTCATCAACTATAGATCTGGTAGCTTCCTAGGTGGAATGCCTCCATGTAGTGAGACATCAAAATCTAAAGTGGACTGTATATATGAGTGGACTGAGTTGTCCCTCTCTTCACTGTGCAGTGAAGTCCCCTCCTTATGTGAAGAAACCTCTCGAATAAGATAAGGGTGAATTTTCATCATCCCTTGATACTGATCCTTCTCCTCTTCTTCCATATATGAGAATGCCTCATACTCAATGAGAGACCCTTTATCTTGGTCATCTCTTGAAGGAGGAAACTCCATGTCTTCACAAATAGAAGAGGGCTCTTCAAGAAGTGGGGATATCGCCCTTGGAAAACTATCATGCATGTTTTTATCCTCTTTAGAAATATGGAGTGGAGTTGGTTTAATAGGTCTTTCCAACTCATGCAAAGTGTTTTTGTTTTTAACAAATGATGGTTCACAATGTTTTCTATCAAATATTCTCACCAATCCCTTAGTGAACTCAACATAAGTTTTTACATTTGGATGAAAAAATGAAGTAGAATCATTAAACCACCAATCATGGGCCATACCTTTGAGGTGCAGCGCTGCTACTCTGATGGCCTCCTTCTCTGAAACTTGGTGTAGCTGAAAATAGGAATCTAGCTCCTCTACCCAAGCTTTGGCTGTGCACTCTTCTGATCCATCCACTAGTAGAAAATGATTAAATTAATGACTAGGTGACTAAAAAATTTAGTCACCGCAATCATTTCAAGTGAATTACTACTAAATTTGAGAAATTTTAAGTGACCAAACTAAAAACGACTAACTTAAATGACTAATTTAGTTTAGGGATAAAACATATGACTAGATAATAAGTGACTAAACTAAAAGAGACTAACATAAATGACTAATTTAGTCTAGAACTAAAATATATGACTAGATAATGAATAAGAAAATAAAGGTGCATTATCAAACAAAGAGAATTAAAGGGAAGAAATTTGCCTAAATGTAGACCTAGTGAGCAAAGTGGCTTTACTTATTGAATGTGCTTAATGACAAGATGAAGCATTGTGCTTAGTGAAGATCAAGGGAAAGGCCTACACTTGACATCGATCATAAGAATTAGCGAAGAGTGTACAAACAAGCAAAGCAATGAGTAAAGGACTTCCCACTCTATAAAGGAAAGGGCCGGTTGAGTATAGGTCCAATTACATGATGTCCCTATGTTGGACCTTGAAAAAGACATATGAGGTGTTGAATTAGAGTTTTCCAAGCATAGTTTATGAATCTTGAGCAAATTAACAACCTAAACACCATGTAGAGGAGAATATATTTCCATGTGAGGGGAACACTAAACACGTTGTATTTGATAATACTCTCACATAAAAAAATATAAGTCAAATATTGAATCTATTCCTTCATCACAGGTTAGAATAACCTAGTCCACTCACACTTGAAAAGAAAATAATAAGACTATAATTACACACATCAACCATAATAGTGAAAAAGTAAAAAGAAAAAAATTATAAAAAAAAATGAATTAACCAAATACTAATCACATCATAGCAAAATGACAAGTTAAATGTCCACACCATTAATTTATCTTCATTTATAACAATATTAGAAAACATGCTAAAATGAGATTACATAATTTTATCTTCATTTTAACAACACTAGAAACCATACTAAGAAGTCACATAATTCTCACCAAAATTGTGAATTCATAAACCAACACAAAAAATTCCCATACATTGAAAGAATTATGGACTACCACAAATTTATTCAACCTCCAATGCCAAATTCATATAACACTATTAATTCCACACCGAGTTGAAATTTGAATTTCGAATCAGCGCAATTTCACTTCCAAATTGCGAGAGATTTGAAATGGAGGTTTTACTTGGAATCCTTGTTTATTTGTGGGAAGGAATTACGAGGGAAAACACACTGAGGGAAAACACAGATTCTAAAGATTTGAAATCAAGGTTAGGTTTTAGTTGGAATCCTTGTTTTTTGTTCGCGGGGAAGGAATTATGAGGGAAAACACCCCGAGGGAAAAAACAGATTCGAAAAATTTGAAATCAAGGTTTTAGTTGGAATCCTTTTTTTTTCGTTCGTGGGGAAGGAATTATGAGGTAAAAGAAACCGAACGAAAATACAGATTCGAAATCGATATCTAATCATTATGAAGATGAGCATCATCGAATTCTCAATGGGGTGGGTGCCATTTGCAATAAGTATGAAAAGTAACATTGACAAATAGAGAAACAGCGGAAGAATAATATATCTAGAAACAAAACCTTTGTCAGGCTTTATACCATTGTGTCATTGAGGCCGCAAAGAAGATAATTTTACCATACATTTCCCCTAGCTCGATTTTTAAAATGTTGGAAAAAACTGCTAAATTCTGTGGCTTTTTTTGGTACCAAAAGAACAAGAGAGCGGTCATGACCCTGAATGCTGAAATTCGATACATCAAGGCTAGATTGCATGAAATGATTCCCAAGTTGTAGAAATTGGCTCTAGGTAATCCTGACCTACGAAAAAGGTCAGGATTACCTATCCTTAATTTTATCCAAGTGCATTTCAGGGCTTTCTCATGGTTTCATAGGTTTTCTCTTCAATTACTCGATGTTTTGATGATGTAGTAGCCTTTTCATTTCAATGTTGAATGTTGAAGTTCCAGGCAGCCCGGATTCGAGGCATTTTGGGACCCAGGATAAATTTGGTATTTCTTTATTTAAATTTCGTTTTTTGTATGACCATTTTCTTGCCAATAGGCTAGAGTCTTCTGCTTGAAGCTCAAATCTAGCTAGTTAGAAGATGAACTAAATGGAGTTTTAATAAAGCGTAATGATACACATTCGATACACATTATTTTGATTATCATATAGGAAATTTATTAGATCAAATGACCTTGAAATTTTAGGATGGATTTATCAGGGAAAAATGAGTGTGTATTCCTGATCCTGGCATGAATATGGTCCAATGAATAAGACAGGGGCATGCATTTAAACTTAGTGTCTTACTCTCTTACCGACCAAGTTGAACCTGTAATGATATAGCTCCATATATTTTTAATTTTGAGACATCAGAGCTGAGGGATCAAACATAAATTCCTGTTATTAGGCACCCAAACACTCACTGTCGAAGTTTTTTTTTAATCAATATACCTTCATGTTGCTTTGCTGCTAACAAGCTTCTCATGCAGTAGAGATACCAAATTCTTGAGGATTGTTGAAATGTGCTGGAAAAGGAAAATCTCCATAGCCATTATGGTGAGAGAGAGAGTAGCCTAGCAAAGGGTGGTCCTCAACAAGCTAGACTAGGACTAGTTGGAGGGGAAGACAGATAATTTGGGCCACCAGTATGTATTATGAACATCTTATCATTGAAATTAGGAAGTTGGTAATGGAAAGAAGGGAATTGGAGGGGGAAGGTGGCTTGCCAGGAAGGAAGAGGAGGAAAGTAAGTTGGATGCTACACAGGTCAATGTAGCTTTAGGGGCCAACCCTTGGGAGGTCAGTTCGCCCATCTTCATCAAACTTGGATCATGCTCTAATTACTAGCCTGACTATATTTTTGTAACAATGTTGTTTTTGGTTGTCAATAAAATCATGATGGCTGTAAATAAGTCCTTCTAGTGTATAGATAGTCCCACTACTCATTTTGTTTTTCATGTGATTTTTGAAATTCCCTTCTAGTCATAATATAAAATGACTTTTCTATTATTGTATAGAACTTAGAAGTTCTCAGACTGCTCTTCAGCAAGTTTGGAAACCATGTTTCCTATGAGAGCACATATTTCTTGGACATAACTTATTTTTTTTCACATTATTAATAGATTTAGCTAAATTACATAAAAAAATGTCAATGATTTGGCATTTTAACAAGAAAGCCAAGAAAATGTAAGAAACAGTTTGGGGTTAACATGATCTAAATTAACATTCCTTTCGTCGTTTATTTCATTTCTATCTTTCTCATCCAGTACCTTGACAAGAAACTTGAAATTAATATACTCTGTTCTCCTACAGTCTCAATATGGTCTGTGGATCTTGTAGGTAGGGGATTGAGTGATTGACCTACAACTACACACAAATTTACAACTAGAATCTTATACATTCTCAATTAAGTTCATAGCCAATACACAAGCAACAAATCTCAAATAAGTACAACACCAAACTAAAACAACTAAGAAGCTCACAAGGAACTTTCTGACTAATAGTTTTCAAGCTCTGGATTTTGATCCAAAACCTAGTTCCCACCATGCTTGCATAAAATGCTAATGATGCCTCAAGCAAACACCTAATAAGGTTCAATCATTGCAGTGCTTGCAGCCCTTATAAGATTATAGCTTGAAAATCATGATAAGTTAAATAGTTATCCTCACAAATCTATAAAATATGGCAATATATGTGGTAAAGGCTCTACCAACCTAATTATTTGTTTTCATGTATGCATGCCAGAGTAATTAGAATAGAATGTTACAAGAATGCATGCTAGAGAATGGCACTCAAACCTAAGAGAGAAAATCAATTGTAAATTTTCTTAAATAGACAATGAATATCAACAGTAATTCCCTTGAAGAAATAATTACCTTATGCCAAATTATAAGTGATAAGTTGGAGTCAATGTTGAGCCTGAATTTTCCTATACCTCTTAGAAACTATAACGAGAAATGATGCCAAAACAAAACAAGAAATAAGTAATAACTATAATTGAAGTGGAAAATAATTTTATAAGAATTTATTTTGACTGAAATATGGAAATATCATATCAAATAGTGAAGTTTGGGAGCAACATCAAACTAAAGGAGAACATCGAAGGCTTATTCCTAATGTACCCTCTCCTCATAGGTGCCTTCACATTACTGGATTTTCGACAACATTAGTGTAGGAAGATGAAATGGATTTCCTCAATATGTAGCTTGGCATTTTAAATTAAACAACCCTCACAAAAATATTTTCGATCATTTTAAATAGCAAAGGTTAGCTTGGACCTATTGCCACAATAAATTCTTGAAGGAGAATGATTGCAGATGGGCTAGGGAATACAATTTGATTTATGTCAGAAAGAAACAGGAAGTAAACAGAGAGGATAACAAAAAAATTTCTTAAGTAGGTTCCAAAGCCTGTGCAAATCCATGTGACAAATGGCTTGAAATGGATTATGGGACAATCATCTACACGGGTGGAAAAATGCAGGTATCTTGGACAAATGGCTTGGATTTTGTGGCATGCTAAGGAAGCAAGGTTGCCCTGAAGTTTTTGAAACTCATTTTACAATGGCTGACATAGATCCAAAGCTAGCCCATAATTTGGAAGAACTTGAAACCAAAATACAAAAGCGGACCTAAGACTAGCACATGAGGGACAACATGACCCAAGGATGTTAGTCTGCCCATCTTCATCAAACTTGGATCATGCTCCTATATTTTTGTAACAATGTTGTTTTTGGTTGTCAATAGAATCATGATGGCTATAAATAAGTCCTTCTAGTGTCTATATAGTCCTTCTACTCATTTTGGTTGTCACGTGATTTTTGAAATTCCCATGGATGGGTCTAGTCACAATATAAAATGACTTTGCTATTATTGTATAGAACTTAGAAGTTGTCAGACTTCTCTTCAACAAGTTTGGCAACCATGTTTCCTATGAGAGCACAAAGTGCCTAGACATAACTTTTTTTTCACATTATTAATAGATTTAGCTAAATTACATAAAAAATGTTAATGCTTTGGCATTTTAACAACAAAGCCAAGAAATGTAAGAAACTGTTTGGGGTTGGCATGATCTAAATTAATAGTCTTTTAGTCGTTTATTTCATTTCTGTCTTTCTCATCCAGTACCTTGACAAGAAACTTGAAATTATTATTTTTTTTCTCTTACAGTCTCAATATGGTCTATGGATCCTGTAGGTAGGGGATTGATTGAATTACCTACAAGTACACAATAATTTATAACTAAAATCTTATACATTCTCATTTGAGTTCATAACCAATACACAAGAAACAAACCTCAAATAAGTGCAACACCAAATTAAAACAACTAAGAAGCTCATAAGGAACTTTCTGACTAATATTTTTTAGGCTTTGGATTTTTATCCAAAACCTAGTTCCCATTGTTGGCCTGTGAATGTATAGACATAGACATTATCTCATGCAGAGCTAAGCTCAAGGCCATGGGGAAGGTAAGACAGTGTGGGAATTTGCACGCAATTGATAAGGTGGGTCAATGACCGTGAAGCCCATGACGAAGCATTGCACAACTCGAAAGACAGTAGCATGACTTAGCGGATAGCACAAAGGACATTTTGTCAGAAGCCAAACCGAAAGGAGAAGTCAGAGCGAACCCGTCAGAATTGCTGACGATAACAAATAGGTTAACCAATCAGGGAGGCTCTAGGAGTGCAATTCCAATTTTTCATGGGCTCATCGACTTGCTGAAAAGCCAGGTGGGTACCACCCATCCCCTGTCAGAGTATGAAGGTAAATACAGTAAGGTAAAAGTCTAGGGTACAAAGCCGATACCATGCGTCAGGCACGTGGCCTCTCAAGTCTCACCTACCTAGTCGTCCTAAGCCAATCTCCGTGTGCCATGTGTCCATTCGCTGATGTCCTCCTAACGTCATCCCTCCAATTGTCACCCTCCACCTCGCTCTAAAAGGACCCCTTCCCTTTGCGTTTTACTCTCGATCGTTGTTTTTTACTGTTCACATTGTTACTAGCTGAGAACTTGGGTAAAAGAAAAAACTTGTGCAGGTCTTCCCTCACGTTGCTCTTGTTACCTAAGGTATTTGGTCAGTCCCTTGTTGTTTTATTTTGATTTGTTTCATTGATTATGGTTGATAAAATGAAGAAAACCACCACAGAGACCCCACAAGCCCAAGAGGCCAGGACCACCTCTAGTCCTGACCCACTCATGGACTCCCAAGCCGAGATCTTCGACCTCATTTACCCTTTTAATTTGGAAAATATGCGGTCTGAGCTCTTGGGGTATAGTTGGCGGGGTGAAGATTTGCTTAGGGTGGTAGACTCAGGATTATATTTTCAAATTCCCCCATCAGTTCATAACTTTCCTGAATTTATAAACTGGCTTGCCAAAGCTTATATTGAGCAGAAGGGTTTATTCTTTTCTGCACAGGGAACCAAGATACTAGAAATCACCCCCCAGCTAATTAGGAAAGCCCTATGTTACCCTCCTTCTCACGACTGCCTTGATTTCACCAAGGTAACCCTCATGTGCTATTTCTCAAACCTTCCGCTTGAGAAATAAAGGTCCCTCCTAGAGCTAATTACCGCGTCTCATCTATTTGTTCTACCACCTATAGAGAAATTCCCTCTTTCTCTCTTCCTCGACACCATCCAACCAATCCTAGAAATTATCTCTGGTATGTTGGGGGTAGACAATGTTCGTTGGGTAACTAATGCTTCTCTAGGATTTCTTAACCTCATGATGCAGCCTGGTGTTTTGCTGGATATTCCCGCTTTTCTGGCCTCAGCCATTCAGGCTCATTTCTAAGACCTATCAACTTCAAGTTGTTTCAGGTACTATTTTGTGTTCTATTTATTCATGTTCGCACATGCAGACAAGTTCGAGGGCTTAGGCCTGGACATGTTCTCTAAGGAAGGGGAAGAGCCAAAATATGTGTTTGAGTGGACCCTTTCAGTTCGAAAACATCCCAGAGGTAGGGGATACATGAAATTCATCATAGATTTCATGTCCAGGGCCTATGAAATTATACATGGTAACCTTCTGCCCAGGATTTTTCCTGAGCAGAAAGAGCTGCTTCAATTCAATGAGACAGACTATGTAGAGGACTGGTATTTGTTTAAGAAACACACTGAAATAAAGGGTTATGGTTCTGAGATTTCTCCTTTCCATCTACCAGCCTTCATGCCCACGAGAATCTTTGCCCTCGATTTCACTAGGCAAGTACTGAGTGCAAACCAAACTCATTTTGTGCCTGTGAAGAAAGGTTATATCTTAAAGCTCCCGAGTGTAGTAGGGTTGTTTACTATCAACTCAAGGCATGCACTTCCTTTGGTCGAGGGGCTGCTTCAAATGATGAAATTTCTGAAAGGAGATGTATGGAATTATGACCCTGAGGGATTCATTTCACAAAGAAGGAAGAAGATTAAGTCTTTGACATATGAACATGAGCCTAGACCTCAAGTTGAATGGAAAGCTAACTCTGATTCATGGCCTCTAGAAACAGAGATAGAGGCCAACTCCCCAATCACCGAAGGAAGCTCCAAAGGAGAAAATGTGTAAAACGAGGAGGCTCAAGACCAAGAAAGCTATATAATGGTACAAGATTTCATGGAAGTGGAAGAAGGGGGCCACGTCAGCAAAACACCTAGGACAGAAGGACCTGAAGGATAGGTCATGGAGCAACTTGATGAGGTGGTCCCTAAGTATATAGATCGAGGTAAAGATAAGTTGGGGTTTCAAGTTTATTTGGACACAACTTCTTCACAGGGGCCTTCAGCATACTCACAGATAGTTACCCCGGGGAAGGGTCCCTCGGAAAGAGACACGGGATCGGGAATGGACTGGCCTCTAGGGGAAAATATCGAGGAGAAGAATCAGTCGGCTAGAGAAAGGTTGAAGGAAAAACTAGCCCAGTATGTTGATAAACACCACATCAAGATCTTGGTGGCTCTTGACATCAAAAATCACCAATTGGTGGGTGTATTATAACACTCAACCTCTCATCCCTTGCCCCTCAGTTCTAAGTATAAATCTCTGGAAATGATACTCGACCTGGCATCCATTCCATTACTTGACAAGTTGAATCTCCATAAAGAAATTGGAGAAATGTTGCACAATGAGGTATTGAAGCACTCTCTTGCTTTGGAAAAGGCCAATAATCAGCTGGATAAGACAATAGCTACCCTGAAAAGGAAAAGGGTGAACTTTAAATCCCCCTCAGAGCAGTTGGATAAGTATAAGGCGATGATAAAGAGGAAGGGAGCTGACCAGGAGACAACTGTGCAGACCTTGCTCTGAAAGACAAAGCTGGAAGTGCAAGAGTTGTGATGGAAGTTGAATATTATCGGCTCAGAACACATTCAGACAGTTGAACTGGCCCAATTTGAAAAAAAAAAGAAAGCCCTCTCATAAATACTCCTCCAGAAGGGCGACGGGATAACTGATCTAAAAAGAATATTGGCCGAGTTGCAACAAGTGCAAGATAGTCATGTTTGTCTCATCCCGATACTTGAGGAACCACATAATCCCTTAGAGCACTTAACAAAGGCTCTGGCAGAGCTGAAGGTCTCAGAAGACGAAGCCCAAATAGTGCACAGATATTTAGAGGAGGCGAAGGTTGCCTTGACTGAAAAGGAAAAGTTGATATCGTCTTTACAGAAGGAGATGGACGTGGCTCGCAGAGAGTCCTAGGATCTTAATAAATCAGTCAAGGACCTAAAGGCTCAACTTAAAGGTAACATGTCCTTGGTGGAGGCCAGGCAGATGATCTAGACTAAAATAATAAAGGAGGTAAAATATCATTGGGAATACATCACATTAGCTAATGATAAGAAGAGAACTTTCTGCGACTTCAAGGCACAATTGGATGCGGGTCGCAGAGAGGGAAATGAGAACGTGTTGATCGCACGGGGCTACATTCAGTTTATCAACAAACTCCCCACTGAGGAATTGGGAATGCGCAGAATGGTTGACCATTTTAGGATGGTGATGGAGATCATGAGAATGATACAGAAGGAAGATGCTCGAGCAAAGGAAACCGATTGTTTGGGGATAGTTTCCAGGGGAGTGGAAGCGTTCGAAAATAAATGGAATAAAGTCGTGGAGGCAGGATTTCCAGCCTGTTGGGATCTGTTAGGTGTGTTTCTCCCCTGGGCAACATATGAGTAGAGAATGGTTGAAATCAAATGTAGAGCTGACTCAGCCCAGGAGAAGACATCTCGACTTAAGGTTGAAACCTTAGTGGCATCTCCCCGAAACAAATTTCTGTTACTGGCCAAGGTTAAACAGTTTTTCTTGGCCAACCTGGATTATTCTAAATTAACTCAGCTTTATGTGTTGTTCAAACTCTTCATCACTACCCCATTTCCTTCAGAAATCATGTGGCAGAGGTGTTATGAGCACACACATTCACCAGTGGTGTCCACTTTGCAACCAAGGATGCCCATGTCATCCCATCACTTCGGTTCGTCCTCCACTCTGATGCAGCCATGTACCTAAGGACCTCCTACCAACCTACGATGCCCCAGATGAATGTTTTAGGATATGGCCTCCATGGCCTGCAAATGTTTTTTTTCTTTTACTTTTATAGCTATGCTATTTAGTCAGTGAAATCATGATTTCACCGTTGTTGTTTTTATTTTTCCTGTTATAGGAGTGATGCTCATAGCATGCTCCAGCTTTTGATCATGATTTTTTTGATCAAGATGTATTTACGGGCCTATCAAGAAGGAATATCTGGACAAGAGCTCATATAAATATCTATATGAAGGAAATTCAGACAGATAGAAAGGGTTCTGGATTTTGTGGAAGTTTTGGGGTCATATTGTGTAATATGTCATGTAAAAGATATTTTGAGCTCTAAAATTCATATTCTGGAGAGTTTTTTTTTGAAGGCTAATATAATATATCTTCGTCTCCAACTGGATTCCAATTGAATTGATGAAAAATATGTATGTGTTTCCCTTATGTTTATTTAGCATTACCATTTCTCTATTTGCTATTCGAATGACTCAAGTTTGAAATAAATTGTATGTAAGTAGTTTAACTCATGAATTTGTATATGTTCTCATAGAGGAAGGATGACACTCATGTGTTAAGCTATTACACAACCTAAATATTGCATTCCATGACACTCTGTAATCACTCATCTCTGACTTGCCATTTTTTCTTCCAAATTCTCGGAGAACTGGATTCTTACAATGATTAAGCCCATCTCTCCAGAATTCCCCTACTAAATTCTTCAAGTCATCTCCGCCTTATATCCAAAGATTTGTTCATTGGTTTTTTACTTGGCCAATTTGAAGCATCACAGACACATACAACCTCCCGAAACCATTATGAGTAAAAATTTTCTTGCATGAGCTAAATACCAAGAATCCTCATCATTCCTGAACCACTGTTCTATGAATTATTTGTAAAGACACACTCAGAGGAATTTATAAGTGAATGTATCTAAATCCTCTGATCTTAAGATGTCCTAGATATTGGTCCTTAGCAACTCAGGGCTGTCTCTATAAGTTACAACACCCACCATGCTTGCATAAGAAGCTAATGATGCCTCAAGAAAACACCTAATAAGGTTCAATCACAACAGTGATTGCAGCCCTTATAGGCTTATAGCCTGCAAAATCATGATAAGTTAAGTATTTATCCTCACAAATCTCTAAAATATGGCAATATATGTGGAAAAGGCTCTAGAAACCTAATTATTTGTTTTCATGTATGCATGCTAGAGTAACTAGAATAGAATGTTATAAGAATGCATGCTGAGAAATGGCACTCAAACCTAAAAAAGCATATCAATCATAAATTTTCTTAAATAGACAAAAAATATCAACAATAATTCCCCTGAAGAAATAATTACCTTATGCCAAATTATAAGTGATAAGTTGGACTCAATGCCGAGCCTGAATCGGCCTATACCTTTTAGAAACTATGACAGGAAATGATGCCGGAGCAAAACAAGAAATAAGTAATAACTATAATTGAAGTGGATAATAATTTTATAAGAATTTATTTTGACTAAAATTTGGAAATAACATATCAAACAGTGAAGTTTGGGAGCAACGTCAAACTAAAGGAAAACAACGAAGGCTTGTTCCCAATGTACCCACTCCTCCTAGGTGCCTTCACATTACTTGTATTTTCGACAACATTAGTGTAGGAAGATGAAATGGATTTCATCAAGTTGTAGCTTGGAATTTTAAAGTACACAACCCTCATAGAAATATTTGCAATCATTTTAAACAACAAAGGTTAGCTTGGACCTACTGCCACCATAAATTCTTGAAGAAGAATGATTGCAGACTGGCTAGGGAACACAATTTGATTTATGTTAGAAAGAAAAAGTAAGTAGACATAGAGAAGATCAAGAAAAATTTTCTTAAGTAGGTTCCAGAGCCTGTGAAAATCCATGTGACAAATGAGCTTGAAATGGATTATGGGACAATCATCTACAAGGGTGGAAAAAATGCAGGTAACTTGGAAAAATGCCTTGGATTATGTGGCATGCTAGGGAAGCAAGGTTGCCATGAAGTTTTTGAAACTCATTTTACAATGACTGATGCAGATCCAAAGCTATCCCATAGTTTGGAAGAACCTGGAACCAGAAAACAAAATCCGACCTAAGACTAGTCCATGAGGGACAACATGGCCCAAGGATGTTAGTCCACCCATCTTCATCAAACTTGGATCATGCTCTATGTACTATCCTAACTATATTTTTGTAACAATGTTGTTTTTGGTTGTCAATAAAATCATGAAGGCTGTAAATAAGTCCTTCTAGTGTCTAGATAGTCCTGCCACTCATTTTGGTTGTCATGTGATTTTTGAAATTCCCATAGATGGTTCTAGTCACGATATAAAAAAAATTCGCTATTATTGTATACAACTTAGAAGTTCTCAGACTGCTCTTTAGCAAGTTTGGCAACCATGTTTCCTATGAGAGCAGAGTGCCTGGACATAACTTCTTTTTTTTCACATTATTAATAGATCTAGCTAAATTACATAAAAAATGTCAACGCTTTGGCATTTTAACAACAAAGCCAAGAAATGTAAGAAACAGTTTGGGGTTGGCATGATCTAAATTAACAGTCCTTTAGTCGTTTATTTAATTTTTCTCTTTGTGTATTGGTTAAAAAGTTGTGGTGACCAATCATCATTCTAAAGTTAAAAAATTCACAAGGTATGTGTCCATGGGTAATCGGCCTACCAGACCCACGAGAGAGTATAACTTCTACAGGAGGACTAGACTGGCCATAACTCACAATGCCAGTGTGGATGCAGCTGCTATGATCACCACACTGCTTTGTTTTGCTTTTTCGTCCAGTTCTGTGCAATTTTCTTCACATGTCCCTGTTGGTATCTACTGCCAATGTTGGGAAAACATTTGAGTAAGGAGAAATAATAATATCGGGACTGTGAATCTTCAAACCAAAGAGAACATGAAGAAAGTGATTAGGGATGGATTGGTGCAGAGGAAGGATAATTGATAAAATTAGTTATGTGATGTGATGGGGTTTAAAATTTATAAAAGGTGTCGATTACAGTAATAGAAACAATAATAATGGTGGATCTTCAGAGTTGAAGAAACCATGGTTCTCTTGGATTTTGCTGGAGTAGATCTTCATGGGAAAATATAGATCCATAGTTTCATAATTGATTGCAGGGGCTTCAACAACATGGATACTAGATTGGCCTAGGTACAGGAAGGTCAATGTGAATACAGTGTTTTTGAGGAAGCTTGGATCAAAACTAGTACAAGAAGGCCAATGTGAATACATTCTTGTGGAGGAGGAATAATTGAGAAGGTTAGTTGTGTGAAGGTTTCAACTCATAAAATTAGTTGTGTGATGTTGTTTGGTTAGTGATCAAACAAATAGGTACAGTATGATTACAATTGGCTTCTTTATGGTCTCACTTTTCTCACAGTGGCCAGTCTCTTTATGCTTAGAGGATTGCAATCAAATTCATCTAACATTTGACAGTGCCTTGAACAAAACTTGCTACTAAACCTAGAATTCAAGTAGAATTTCATGCCCAATCTACTATTACATTATTAGAAGTCATTGAAGAGCTATTTTCTGAACATTACTCAAGTCTAGTTAACATTTCACAGCACTAACAACATCTCTACTTGTAGTAAAAATAATGATAATGAATGGCAGGATGGCTAGGGATAATTACATGGCCATTCATATCATTGTAAACAAGCCATGAAATTCAATCCCTAAAACCAACAAATCTTCCTCCCATGCATGCTCTACGTGAAGAAAACATGCTTTGCACTTCATCAACCATCCTTGTTTAGCTACTAGAAGCTTCTCATATTGGAATTTTAATGATGATAGTTTATTTTTTTTTAATGGGCCTTCTATTTCTTTGTCAACAGGAATAACCAATCATATTTGTAGCACCACCTCCTAGGATGAAATTAGAACTACACTATAGAGATGAAATACTAAGTTCAGAAGAATACAAATCTTCATCATTGTACTATTAGAAAGACTACCTCAGATTGCACATTTGACAATGCCTTGAAAAACACTTGCTACTAAACCCAGAATTCAAGTAGCATTTCATGCCCAATCTACTATTGCATTATTAGAATTCATTGAAGAGCTATTTTATGAACATTACTCAAGTCTAGTTAACATTTCACAGCACTGACATCTCTACTTGTATCAAAATAGTGATAATGAATGACAGGATGGCTAGGGGCAATAGCATGGCCATTCATACAATTTTCAACAATTCATGGGGTTCAATCCCTAACACCAGTAGATCTTCCTCCCATGCCTTCTTTACATGAAAACAAGATGCTCTGCACCTCATCAACCATCCTTGTTTAGCTGCTAGAAGCTTTTCACATTGGCATTTTAATGATGGGAGTTTCTTTCTTCTAAATGCACCTTTGAATTATTTGTTAATAGGAATAACCAATCATATTTGTAGAACCACCTCCTAGGCTGAAATCAAAACTACTCCATAAAGATGAATACCAAGTTTAGAATAATACACATCTTCATCATTGTACTATTGGAAAGAGTCAAGACTATCTAAAATTGCACATTTGACAATGCCTTGAACAACACTTGCTACTGAACCCAGAATTCAAGTAGCATTTCATGCCCAATATGCTATTGCATTATTAGAAGTCATTGAAGAGATATTTTCTGAACATTACTCAAGTCTAGTTAACATTTCACAACACTAACAACATCTCTACTTTTAGCAAAATAGTGATAATGAATAAGAGGATGGATAGGGGTAATATTGTGGCCATTCATATAATTTTCAACAAGACACGAGATTAAATCCCTGACACCAATTTATCTTCCTCCCATGCCTGCTCTACATGAAGACAACATGCTCTGTACCTCATCAACCATCCTTGTTTAGCTGCTCGAAGCTTCTCACATTGGCATTTTAATGATGGGAGTTTCTTTTTTCTAAATGGACATTTGAATTCTTTGTCAACAGGAATAACCAATCAGATTTCTAGCACAACTTCCTAGGCTGAAATCAGAACTACTCTATAGATATTAACTACCAAGTTCAAAAGAATGCACATCTACATCATTGTATTGTTGGCAAGACTATCTCAAATTTCACATTTGACAATGCTTTGAACAACACTTACTACTAAAGCTAGAATTCAAGTAGCATTTCATGCCTAATCTGCTATTTCATTATTAGAATTCATTGAAGAGCTATTTTCTGAACATTACTCAAGTCTAGTTAACATTTCACAACACTAACAACATATCTACTTGTAGAAAAAAAGTGATAATGAATGACAAGATGACTAGAGTAATAGCATGTCCATTCATATAATTGTCAGCAAGCCACGAGATTCAATCCCTGACACCAACATATATTCCTCCCATGCCTACTCTACATGAAGATACACTTTAGGCTCTCATGTAATCTCCTTTAATTTGGTTAATTTAGGGTCACATATTTCTACTTACAGTCACTGGTTTGTTTGTCGTGGTTTATTTATGCTTGTTCAGAGTCCTAGCAAGGTTACGAGATGTCAGATTTGATTTTGAATATTTTATGTTTAGGCCTTTGAATTCTATGGTTAGTAGAATCTGTGACTTGGTTATTTAGTGGCTTTAAGATACAACTATGTATCATATTTTTTTGTTTAATGAAAATATGCTTAACAGTGATAAAATCAACAACATGGGAGCAACATCTGTCTACATCAAAGATAAAATCCGATTACATAAAATGCTGGTAATAATACATAAATTTTTGTCAATGTCATGAAGTCAAGATACATACCAAGAAAGACAACTCCTCATCCTACCAGTTCACAAATGCCCCAATATCTATATTATTGTACACAAATACTCGAACCTTAGTGGCTAAAGCCTGGACAAAATCACCTTGGGTTTCCACATCAGATTTGACCTGACAGACTAGGAATATGTCAGATAAGGTATTAATATTCACACATAATTTTACATCTCTCTTATCATGCAGTTCAAGATTCAAAAGACAGAACTGTAAATTTCTCCTTGAAATTCATGCTGACAGAATTGCTTTTGTTTCTTGAAAAATGGGTTATCAGACAAGGATTAAATGTCTGGAAATGTGTGCAACTAGACCACCTTTTCAGCCTAGAAATCTACGTTGGAAACCTCTACCTGTTCCTTCTCAGAATTTTTTCTTCTCTTCCAGCATGAAAGGTTTAAAAGATCACTGCTAAAGCCTTCTTCCATGGCCAAAAGCACTACCTCCAGATAAGAAGGGCACACTAGCAGATTACAATGGCAACCTTGCACATCAATCCAACCTACAGAAAGGAAGACAATGACAGAAAAATAAATATGTCATGGGCCTTTTCTCCCTTTCTTGCAAGAACTTTCTACTTGGCCTATGGGGGTTTTCCTCCACATTAATTTAATTTGCAGGTCAATAGTCCTCCTCCTTTTATAGTCTATCTTACTGATAAATTTCTAATACAATGTTATAGGGAATACTATAGAAAGCTATGGATTCATCTTTTCTTCAAATAAATAACAAAAAAACATCAACAAAAGTCTATGTCTCTTAGGTTGGAGTGCTCTTCTATATGGCCCCTTTTTGAAATCGTCAATCTTGCCAAGTGTCATCATACTATAGGGTGTATCTCATTTAGTGGTTGAATTGTGGAGATATGGTGTCGAAATCTCCTGTAAAGTGGAGCACTGCCCTATTCTTGGCTTCTTGTGCCATTAAGTGGTCTCCTTTTCCAAATTTAATCCTTACAACGTCCATGCCCACCTTTAGAATGAATTTTCCTTCCTAAAATTTGCTCTAATAACTTCATTTGACCCTTGGCTAGGTGCTCTCCAAAGTGGATTCATTTTCTAATAGTCAAATATTTAAAGCATCCAAATCTCCCTTGGAAGGAAACACTCCTGTATGAATGTGCAATAATTTATCAATAAAGGTTTTGACATGCCATGTGTTAACTTCCTATAGAGGACGTTGTTCAAAAAACTTTGGGATGTAAAGGGGTAGTCAATCAGCTAGTATAAGAGAAAACCAAACCTAGAGTGATTATGAAAAATTTATGGATGTACAAGAGTAGTCAATCAACTAGTAAAAGACCATAGTCGCTGACAGCCACCTCCGACAAACTGTATGAGGCATCTTCAAATACCAGACTACACTAGCTTATAAAATTTCCCTTTTAAGTAGAACTATCTACTTAATTCATATACCACACACTTCACAGTCTATGCTGGAATTCTGCAAAGATTTTGTTTTTGAAAATTCAAAAAACAATAACCGCACTAAATATGAATCTCCCTTTCCTTCAAAAGTCTCCCATCGACAATGTCAATGAAAGCCATTCTACCAAGTAACAAGGATAACAAATTTAGAGTACAAAACTTCTTGACAAGTACTAAGGCTGTGATTGCAACCATTGATTGATCAGTTGTAGCAAATAAGGGGACATCTAATGCATGTTAGACCCTACCAAATAATACATCAAATTTTTTTAAACCATATTGTCCAGGAAGCTTTGTCTTTTCACCTATTGAATGTTTTGGAAAATGATATTCAATGTTTGTATCTCCTTCTTGCCTTTTTGAATGGCTAGTGTTATTCCCAACCCTTGAAATTTTGTTGCTACCACTTCTTTTTAGCATCCATAGTGTCATTTGTTGTAAATGAAGCACTGTAAGCATGCTCATAGCTATTAGTGCAACCTTTTCCTAGTTTTAGTATTCTCTACAAGGAATACAATAAAATATTACCATTCAAACCTCCTCAACAACTCTATACTAAAGATAGCAATAGGATGTTGAGATCCCCTTCCTACTCCAAGAAAAATCATGAAAATATTTTAGAAAAAGACTACAATAATTCTCTCAAGCAACCAACTCCATGATACAAGTCAACAATAACATGATAATGGATTTGGTTTTGAAACAATCCTCCAAAAATGGCACCATGAAGTATAGTTCTTCCTCCAAGTGGTTGACCATGTATCTACCTTCAAGAACAATGAATGAATCCTCCTTAGAAGCATGTGTGGCCTCCTCCAAAGTGGATTCCTTCTTCAAACCTTGAATGGATGCACAAAGACCATGCAAAACTCAAATAAAGTGGCACTTGAGGCATCATGAGTAGAAATTTCCACCAATATTCAATGTAGAAGGGCTCCATTTGGAAAATCCAAAGGTAGAAGTACAATCTACAAAGGAGAAGATGAAGTGATTATCAATGAGTGGACATCCTCATCATAATAGCTTGGAAATGTGTGCAAGGTGACTTCCCCTCATATAAGGTGTCCTCTCCATTGACTAAAAAATTCCTCAAAGGGGTAATGACCCTTGAAATATTTTTTGAAATTGTGAGTGCCTTATAATCATATATCTGGCCAAAATATCAATTGTTTTCCTTGATGAACAGATCTGAAAAAGGTGTTTGAATTATCGCTAGAGATGCAAGTGAGACTTGAACAATGAAATAGATCTGAGAGAAAATCATATTTTCTCCTCATAGGTAGAAAAATTGATCACTCAACACTTAGAAGGCATGTGTGACTGATACTATATAATATTTCATGTTACCTTATTTTTTCTAATTGCTGAGTATAGATTGTTGGCAATTATCAGCTATTCACTAGTGGCTTGGCCTCTTCAAGTATGTAAAAACACATCAAACTGTCCTCAAATATTTGCTACAGGTTGTACAAATTTGTTGATTTGTAAGCAGTGATGTGTTGAGCTAGAAACAACCCCCCTACACTATTTTAATTTCCACATTTTATGAAGTCAAAGTAGTATTGGGCTTCTTCATTTTAATTTGGATTTATTAGCCTACATGAACTTTGCTTGCTTTTAGTTTTTTTTACTTTGAATTTTTTCATGAAATTTTCTTTAGTTCTTTTTGTTAGAACTCATTAAGCACTAGAAGATGTGCATCAATCTTCTCCTGCCATGCTTGAGAGTTATTTTTGTCTATAGAAAATTTCCAAAATTTGTCCAAAACTCTCTTTTCACAGCGTGCAGAAACTTACTTATCTAGTCCATTCTATGTTTTGGGTGAAGGAGTCACACTTCTCAATTTTGAGAGAGATTCATTTTACACCAGGGAAACCAGACATGCTTCCTTAGCAACCAGGTTGGTCATGAATTCCTATTACGGAAAATGGACTTGATGTAATTATCATGTGGCATACCTATTATCTATTGCATCACTTTACACAACTGAATCCAGCTTCACAGTTTCTACTTCTTTGTCTATAACATGCTTTGACATGTCCTTTACTGAATTTTATATCTGCCGCTCTCCAACACCTTTCTGTGACCTTCCTACTTTCTCCAAGTCGCCAGACAGTGTGGGTATTCTAATTGATTTTACAAGAGAGGCACACTAGCAACCATTTGCCTCTTGGATGTTGAAATTGCTAAATATATGCCTTGTCGAAACAAGGCTTCAAGTATAAGGCCTTATTAGCTCATCGTTTATGTCTGCCTCTTGTAGTTTACTTACTTAAGGAGACAATACATTACAAAGGCCTTTTTTAGACTTTATATATATAGCATCATCATCACTGGACGCAGAAATAATTCCTATCAAGAAGCTTGTACATTCAATGGACCACTATTTATGATTCAACCATGGGTGCTTTCCTTCATACTTTATATGCCATATGTCCTAGATGCATTTTTGAATGTAAAAATAAAGATTTGCTCAATGCTAAGTGTGTTTTATTAGACATTTCAAAATACAAGCAGTAGAGAAAGATTTGTGAACACAAAAACACTTTTGTCAATTTTAAAACTTCCATGGTTGTTTTATGACATTGACATCCAATCCGATATCATCAAGAAGACAAAGTGTAGAATTATCAGTATTTTTCCTAAGATAGGGATCAAAGCAATGAGTGAAAACATCTTTGAGGTTTTGGACTTAGCATTGCAAGATCAGATTGCTGATGTCCAAGTTGAAGATGTTTCATCTATGCCAGTTCTTGCATTCAATTCTAGCTATGATGTTATTACAACCATGTGTAGAAGATTGGAGGTCTTTGTTGAAGACTAATCTGACAAAGTTCGTGAAATTGTAGCTCATGATATTGAATACATTGCATGCTTATCTGCTACTCCTTTAGCAACTGATTATGTAACCAAATTTCTGTGTCAAATCCACAAAAATGTTGGTTTGAAAGCGAATTTGGGAAACATAGATGTTCTTATATCAGGATTCTTTTGTGCTCAGTGTGACAAAAAAATTTCAGGTAACTCAGGGAAAAGTGACCTTGATGTAACTTTATATCAGATATAAAGGAAAGACATGCTTAATAATACAACTGTTAGAGTTTTCTTTCAGTATTTGTTAGTCTCTCTTTTCTTGACTTCTTTTTAGTGAATCATTAGAGCAAGTTCATGTCACTATTGTGGGAAGCATTTCTCGTCTTCTATGCCATGCAATCAAAAGTGGTCTTCTGGGAACAAAACCTTTGTGGGTAAAATTCCTGGATATACTTCCACTTTATGAGAAGAAGGTTGTGAGGAGATAATTTTTTTTGAAAATCCATTACTTCATTGAGAATAATGTACTGGATATTTTGTTTGAAGATGATGATGCATGCAACAAAACAAAAGAAGAAAATATTCTTGGAATATTGAAACATGCTTTGGAAGCCACTGAGGATCCAAATGTATTTGAAACTTTGTTGGAAACGGTGGCAGAAATTATGAAAAGGTCTCATGTCCATGGATATTTGGTTTTTTTTTCTCTTTTTCTTTATTGATTGATCAACTTGACAATTCAAATAGTTGGGTAAGAGCAACAGATGCTAGATTAATACATAAATCTGCTAGTTTTAAACAAAAGGGAGGAATCAGATCAATCCTTTTCAAGTTCGCTGGAATTAGAGATGAGCCGTTTGAATACTTGAAGGCAAGGTTTATCACACACCTAGTTATGATAAGTGATTTTGTAGAGGTCATTTTGGGTATACCAAGTGTAGATCTTGTTCAGGAGATGGTCCCTGTAGTTCTTCCAAAGCTTTTAGTTTTACAACAACATAATTGTCATGCATTAGATACTTTGCATGAATTGGAAACATAGTTAAATACAATTTTTCCAGTTTTGCTCATAGTTAAATACAATTTTGCCAGTTTTTCTGCTGGAATGGTGTCACAAGGCTCTATCGTTTGTGTTTCTTCACTCAAATTGAAAGGAACTGTTTACTGTAATGCAATTCTATGAAGCCCAGATAGGATCTAATACTAGAGTGTTTCCAGTTCTTCTTGAGGAGTTTGTACATTTCCTTATGGATGCACACAGTGACAATACTGATGAAATTATATCAAAGGTTCCAGATATGATTTAATAAGTGACTCATCTTGTCACTGGATCAGATAATCTTCTAGGATTTTTAGGGAATTACTTTGTTGGACTTTTTAATTGTGTGTTGATAACAAAATGTTGTGCGTTGATGACTATTCATTACGAAAGCAAGCATTGAGATGTTTGGAAAAGTTGATTGAAATGATTGGTCTTCATCTCATTGCATTTGTACCAAAAATTATGGTTTTACTTATGCATGTTGTAGAGAAAGAGAGTCTTCAATATGAAGGTTTTTCATGTGTGGAATTTATTCATTCAAAGGTTGCTCAAGTATCTTCTTCAAGTCTCTCCTCAGGTAGTGGCTACACTTATGCCATGTCTTGAGAGAGAGCAACATCAACATATTATACATTTGGATATACTGGTGGAAATAATAGAACAACTGATTGATCTAGGTGGATATTGGTGGTCACCCACCTATTCCACTTGGGGCTCCACCATTGTCTCTTTCAGTTTTTTAGTTTCGGCACAGTTTACTATTTTTAGCAGTTTTTCGGGTCCTAAACTTCCGGAGCCGTTTTGAGGCCCTAAACGGCGTTTTTTGGGAAAACAGAGAGCAACATGGGTCCATGGACCAATATTTCTCATTCCAAATTTTTATTCCTCGGATAGATCTTTCTAACGAGGTATGGTACGCGTCAAACGGAGATCGTATGCCAAAGTTACGCCCCTGGGAAGTTGAAACACCAATTTACCCAAACGGGGCCCATAGTTTTAGTGCTTCATCTCCTAGGGTTAGGGTTTTGGCTGTTTAGGATTTCGTATTATTTCTAAATAATAAATAGGCCCTCGATCCTCATTATAACTCAATTCAGAGGCATGTAGCCACCACATCTCTTCTCAGAGATAGCTACCAGTGCCCTAGCTAGTTTCAATTCCATTCTGTCTGTAAGCAAATTTCAGTTCTTTGATATTAATGAAATGAAGTGTTATTTCCGCTGCATCTCTATATTTATGGTTATATGTTTATTTTGTTGTGTTCCTGCATAAATCTGGATCATTGGTATCAAAGGCTTTGCTTTTTTCTCGATCCTTTTCTTTTTGCATGTCCCCAACGAGGTCTGGGTATAAGGAGCTAGGGGTTCTATCTCGTGGAACCTTTTGCAAGATCGCCGCAAACCTGACTCGGCGCCCATGGGGGGACGAAAGAAAGATGAGGGAGCAGAGATCCCATCAAAATATTGCTCGAGGAGGCCTCGAAACAAAGGAATGCGCCGCGTGGATAACTTTGCTTAGATCCCTTTCCAACGTGCTACCGACTGGGCGGCGCATCTCGCATCCGGGAAGTTGCCCACTCTGGAGGTGCGAATCCTTTTAAGGTACAAGTAAATTTTGACATTCCCATATTTGAGGGTCAAATAGATGTAGATGTCATAGATAGATGGTTGAATCTATTAGAAGGATATTTCTCGGTTCATGACTTTTCCGACCGGGAGAAGATTATTTTTGCACTCCTTAAAGCTACCCCCCATGTCAACGACTGGTGGGAAACCTACTATGAGAACAAGGACCAGACAGAACCCTCTCTGTTATCGGCCGTACCAACTTGGAATTATTTTCGAGACACCATCAAGGAACAGTACTATGTCGTGGGGAGCTATGAGGACCAGTACATACAATGGATCACGCTACGACAAAAAAGGGATTAGGATGTGCATGAGCTGACGAATATGTTCCATACCCTGCGCACAAATTTGGGTATCAAAGATTCATAGAAACATCTAGTGCTAAAGTATCAGGGCTGACTCACATACATTCAAAGGAAATGAGTTCTCGACATATCCTCACTTGCATGGCATACCGGTATGCTCGCCAAGATTGAGCAGTAAATCTGCAGAAGAAGCGAGACTTTGGATCTACGAATCAAAAGCAAGGGAAAGGTGCTTCCAAACCGCATAACAAAGGACAGAGCCAAGGCATGGCGGCTAAAGACAACCCGTCAAAGCCACAGGAAAAGAACAACACCGCAAAGCCAAAGAAGGACACGGGAAAGTGGTGTGAGTTCCATAAGAGCTCCACTCACAACACAAGTGAGTGCCGGGCCAAGCAGTCACTGGTGGTCGAGATGAGGGCTTCTGAGTCAGATGCATGCTATGACTCTGAATCAAAACCTGACAAGGGGAATGACAAAGGGAAACATATTATTTATGCGGAGCCCAATGCCACTATTGCCACTACGAAGATCCAGAAGGAGGAATCGGAAGATCCAGAGGAGGAGGAACGTCTCTTCCACTCACAGATGTGGGTAAAGGGCTCCCCAGTACAGTTCATTGTTGACAATGGGATCCAAAAGAACCTCATTTAGAGACGCCATGAAGCAACGGCTTGCTGCACCACAGCTCACCCACATCCATACACCATCGGTGAGTTTCACCAAGGACCTAGATCTTCCGTTAGCTAGTAGTGTCGCTTCCTATAGCATCAAGCCCTTCACGAATGAGATATTATGTGATGTTGCTCCTATTGATGTTTCTGATGTATTATTAGGACAACCATACTTGTGGAAGTGTCATGTCGTGTATGAGTCTCGACCAGGTTGCTATTGTTACTTTCAAATAAGTTGTGACAGATACCGTGCAGATGCCACTCTCCCGCTCGCTGTCTTCGTCACGATCGAATGCAAGAAAGCTCATTTCCCAAACTGTGAAATTCGTTTTCCTATGATCTCATTTCAGGGCAAGAAAAAAATTGTGGCCATGACCTCCAAAAAGGGCTCCTCTGCACAACAACAACAAATGGAGAAGGTTGTGGAGGAGTACAGGGACATATTCACCTCACCCACAGGGGTTCCTTTGCACTGTCAAGTCAAGCACCCGATTGATCTAACCCCAGGTGTGCCGCTACCTAATGGACCGATCTATCGACACTCTATTCTAGAGAATGATGAAATCAAGAGTCAAATTCAGGAGTTGTTGCAAAAAGGTCACATCAGACCAAGTTCATCGCCCTGTGCAAGCCCGATTGTGTTGGTACAGAAGAAGGATGGGACGTGGAGACTCTGTGTTGAATATCTGGGCGTTGAACAAGATCGTCTGTGAATAGGTACCAATCCTACCTGACCGATGACCTTCAGACCAACCCAAAGGTGCAAAATATTTCAGCAAGATCGACCTAAAGTCTGGATATCACCAAGTACCAATTGAACCCTCCGATGTGTGGAAGATCGCTCAAAGCCAAGGAAGCCTTTTTCAATGGTCGGTCATGCCTTTCGGTTGACAAATGCTCCCGCCACCTTCATGAGGTTGATGGATGACATCTTGAGGCCATTCACCAACTCATTTGTAGTGGTGTACTTAGATGACATTCTGATCTTCAGCCAGACTTGGGAAGAGCACCTTCACCACATCCGACAAGTCCTCCAAACACTACGGCAACACAAGTTGTGTGCCAATTTGGAGAAGTGCACTTTTGGCATGACCCAGGTTTAATATCTGGGATACATTATCGATGAAAGGGGGGTGCATGTGGATCCAGCCAAGATCTAAGTCATTCGGGATTGGCTAGCCCCAACCACTATAACAGAGCTTCGCAGCTTTCTGGGTCTGGCTAATTTCTACCCAGGTTCGGTGTTGGGATTCTCTCATATCACTTGGCCCTTGGAGTCAAGTCACCAATGGGAGGAGCAAGAGAAAATTCTTTGGTCGTAACCCAACGTAAGGCGTTTCACGTAATCAAAATCGCCTGCTCTGCCCTGCTCACTTTACCGTACTTCTTGCAAATCCATTTGGAGATCGAGACGTATGCCTCTCGACTATGCCAGCGCCTACTCAACAGGGGCATCTAGTGGCATATCACAGTGAGACATTGTTTGAAACAGTCTGCAAGTATCCCACTTATGACAAAAAAATGTATTCCATTGTGCAGGCCTTTCGACAATGGAAGCATTGCATTTTGGGGAAGGAAATGATCATCCACATAGACCACTGACCCCTGTAGTTCATACAAACAAAAGGGAATTTGCAGAATGATCGCCATCCGAAGTGGTCCACATATCCGCAAAAATTTCATTTGAACATCAAGCACAAGAAGGGTAGCACCAATCGTGCACTCACTCATCGTGTTCAACTCCTCATGGGCAATAAGACTTCTCGATTGGCCTCTTTCTATGAGAGTGAAACCAATAATTTGGCCACACTTACAAGGCACTCAAAGTACGCAAGTTCTAAATTTTCACCTCAAGATGCACTTATGTTACCTGGGACACCTTTCTGTTCCTTCAAGTGAGCATGCTAAGATGATATGGGAAGCACACTATAGTCGAGTCGCTCAAAATTTCAGGGTCGAGAAAACAGTAGCAATCCTGTAGAAGTATTTATATTGGCTGAACCTTCGAAAGGATGTTGAGAAGCACATTAGATCCTACACTGCTTGTGCCATTGCCAAACCGACCATCAAGAAGCAAGGCCTATATACTCCGCTACCTACCCCTATTCGACCTTGGAATCCATATCCATGGATTACATGTTGGGCTTGCCTTCTACTAAGTAGGGAAATGACTGTGTTTTCGTGGTCGTCGACAAAGTCTCGAAGATGGCCATCACGGCGACCTGCAAGATGAATATCACAGCAGAAGCCACTGCAAAACTCTGAACGAGTGTGGGTGCACTTGGGATCCCACAAATCCATCATATCGATCGAGATAGTAGGTTCTCAACATTTTGGTCTAGCTCTTTGGTCAATGTCAGATACCAAGCTCACCAAGTCCACAACTTTCCATCCTCAAACAACATGGCCGTAGAGACAGAGGTCGTCAAACATGATTATACACATTCTCGCATGTACAATTCAAAGCATCCATGCACATGGGATGAGAGCCTCCCCTATGTAAAACATAGTTATAACAGGGCTCTCCATAGTTCAATTGGCCATAGCCCCTTTCAGGTGGGCTTGGGATTCTAGCCACTATGTCCCATTGACGTAGCCATGCCATTTGCAGCTGCTCAGGCCGATTCAGCTCATGTCCAGTCTAAAGTTGAAAAAGCAAGTAGCTTCATCGAGTGAATTCAACACATCCGCCAACAGGTTCATGATATATTGGCTAGAGCCAATGCGAAGTACAAGCAACGCCATGACGAACACCGGGTGCCACACAACTTCCAAGTGGGCGACAAAGTATGGCTACATTTGCAGAAGGAGCGCCTCACTAGACCCCACCGCAAGCTTCGCCCGCTCCGATACGGGCCGTACACCATCACCAAGGCTATAGGGAACAATTCTTTCGAGCTTAGTATTCCACCATTCCTTGGTCTGCACCCAGTCTTCAATGTGGATCGCCTTCGTCCTTACTTCCCACCTCTACTGGACACTTCGGACATTGCAGAACAACTCACACCAACAGAGTTAAACCCAGACTGCATGGAACAGGCCACCACAGATTGTATCATGGACATGCAAATCAAGAACAATCGCCAACAGAAGATCCAACCATATCGGGTCACAAGCTGGCCAACTCCCGAACCAAGGAAAGTGGTTAAGGGTCTACTGTGGACCAAGTTCACATCACTCGGCGTCCATGGAGGAACTTTAATGTAATGGAGACCATTGCTTCCTAAGGTGGTAGAATGATCCAGGATATTGGTGGCTTCACCCACTTATTCCACTCTGGGGCTCCACCATTGTCTCTTTCAACTTCTTTTTAGTTTCAAAGACAAGCTTTAATATTTTTATGCTGGTCCTACACTCGGGAGCCGTTTTGAGGCACTAAACGACATTTTTTGGTAAAACGGAGAGCAACATGGGTCCATGGATAGATGTTTCTCATTCCAAATTTGTAGTCCTTGGATATATCTTTCTAACGAGGTATGGTACGCGTCAAATGGAGATCATATGCCAAAGTTATGCCCCTGGGAAGTTGAACACCAATTTACCCAAACGGGGCCCATAGTTTTGGTGCTTCATCTCCTAGGGTTAGGGTTTTGGCTGTTTAGGATTTCCATTGTTTCAAAAAATAATAAATAGGCCCTAAGCCTCATTTTCACTCATTTCGTATGCTCCTCAGTAGCCACATTCTTCTCCAGATAGCCACTGTGCTGCCCTAGCTGTTTCATTTCCATTCGTCTCGTAAGCAAATTTCAATTATTTGATATTAATGAAACAAGCAAGTTATTTCCACTTTACCCCAGATTTATGGTTATATATTTATCTATGTGTTCCCAGATAAACCTGGATCACTGATAGTGAAGAATAGGGAGTTGCTAGGGGAAAAACTTCTTGAGTTGCCCATGCTTCCCAACCTTTCCATTCTGGATAATGTGAATCAAATTCTTCAAGAATCACGTGGGGGTTGTGCAGAGGAGTTAAGGACACCAGAGGCGAAAGACTTAAATTGGTGTGTGCAGATTGCCTTGGGGATCTTGGAGTAGTTGATCTTGTCAAAATTTAGGGGAGTATTTGCCATCATTTTAAGATAGAGTATTTTGATAATGACCTTATTTTGAAATTAATACATGAACATATTACTAGAGTTTTTAGTGCTGCATCTGATACAATTGTGCAAGATTTAGCTTCTTTGGAAATTTAGGATCTTCCGAAATTTGTTGGTTGTTTAGTTCTTTACATGGTATTCTAAGCAGAGCCTCGAGAGACATAATGGATTGTAGGCGGTGTGGTGCTCATCTTCCTCATGTTGCTGGTATTTTTGGGCAGTCTCACTATGGCACTCAGTCTGTAACATTGTCTAGTGGGTATGAGGATGATGAGGACCATGGTGAATGGTTTTTTTTTTTTTGTTATACTAGAAGGTATGCAACTTCTTCTTTTGCTTAAAACTATGAATCTAGGAAGCGTTAGAACTTTACGGTGAAAGCACAATCTGCATGATTTTGTGACATACAAATGATTTTCATTATTGTTATTGAATTTTTATTAATAAAAATGCCAATGATACTAAATTGCTTCCACTTTTTGGTTCAATACTTTCTCTGATAAAAATTTATGACTTCGTTCTGTTCTCAATAGTGGTGGAAGAGATTTTAGTGTGAACAACATAACAAATAAGGAATAATATTTTGATCAGAATTTGGATAAATCTAATGAGGCAGTGCGAGATAGATGTAAGATGCGTTATCCAGTCTTTGTTTTCAGCTATGTTTTTAATTGTCTTAGCTTGAAACTATGAAAAAGCATGATATCTACGTGTGCGCTTTAACTTTCAACAAATTTTTTGTCAGCAGCTTCAAGTAGGGTCCCTATATCACTAGCGAACCTTATTATTGTTGTGTAACTCCCTTTATTTTTTTTATTGTACCCTCAGAATCCCATTTTGTTATTATTGTTCCTTTAACTATTATTGCTAAGTTCTAGCTAGGATTACATCAGTCTACTAGGATTACATTATGGCCCCATGGACTCCTATATATAGAAGGAGGTTTTCTTCATTTGTATCATCGAAGAATTGTGAATTTATGTAATGTATTGGAGGTTGCCCCCTCGAAGTGGCTTATTGATAAGGCGTTGATATCTCTTTTCTTCTATTTTTGAAGTTATTACAACATCTGTATCGTAGCTTTGATTCTAGGTTTTGTCGTCTCTCCAAACAGGTCATTGTGGAATTTTCGCTATAAATTTTTTCTACGAAGTTTCAGAAGCTGAAATTTTTAGGGTGCGAAGCTGAAATCTTGAGGCAGATTGTCTAAAAATTTTAGAGCTTGGTTCGCAATATTTTCGAAGATATCATCTGTGGAAGTTAGGTATTTTTTCAAGCTCCTAAACATGTCATCGTGGAATTTTCACTATAAAAAATTTTCTGCGAAGGTTCAGAATCTGAAATTCATATGGTGCAAAGCTGAAATATTGAGGAAATTCTTCAAAAAATTTCAGAGCTTGGTTCACAATATTTTTAGAGATATGATCTGTGGAATGTAGTGCTTTTTCAGGCTCCTGAATTTCATCTCAAAGAGGTGATCATGGGAAAATTTGAATAACTCTCTCTCTGGGTAGTGGATTTGAGTGCCGTTAAAATTGGTCATAATTACACGGACTGTAGTTTCTTTGCTATCAATTTCAGAGACAAAGGACGAAACAATGACACGTGGCAAGTCCTACAAGTTTTCTCTACTGAACCAGTCCAGAATTAGGTCATTGTGGGAGATTGGACACAACTTTGTCTTGGTGAATCCAAATTAGATTAGACCTGTGGCATTTGAAAGAAGCTTCAGAGGGCTAGTACAGGGCTGAATTTAAGATATTTAAGATTTTCAATTACAGAGATAATTCAATTTAAATATCGAGCTCCTCAAAGCAAGTAAAAGGTGTGTATTTTTTTTCCGAATTGCATAAGTCTTGCTTGAAGAATCAAGTTGAATTGATTCCAAGGGCATATTGTAGAATAGGTATCAATATTGGATTCTAAAATGGCCTCTAAAAATAATTCAACACCCATTAAGCCTTCAGAAGGCTCTACCATGACTCATGAAGATGAAGAATTACAACATGATCTATCAAAATTACAAGAGCAAGTGCAACAAATTTCACTCTCGCAAAGAGCAACAAAAAACGAAATGGAAGTTTTGAAGAAAGGCATGGAAGTGAAGATGGATGGTTTGAAGAAAGGCATGGAAGCTAAGATGGATGGCGTGGAAGTGAATATGGAAGGTTTGAATAAAGGTGTGGAAGCTAAGATGGATGGCGTGCAAGCTAAGATGGATGGCGTGGAAGCTAAGATGGATGGCATGGAGGCTGGCATGGAATCTAAGATGGATGACATGGAAGCTAAGATCAATGAGAAAATGGAAAACATGAAGAATTTTCTAAAAGAAGACATGGAAGGTTTGACAAAGTTGATACAAGAAAGGTTTCCTAATGGTGAAAAGATAGTAGAAGAACTTCATGATGAGAACAAAATAAATGTTAATTGTGATTTCATAAACTCTAATGTTGGCGGGAAGAACCACCATATTCCAAAGATGGATATGAGGAAGTTTGATGGAAAGGATCCTGTAACATGGATACTATAGATGGAGCAATATTTTGATCTTCATAATGTGCAAAACACACAAAAGGTACGCATTGCAACTTTACATTTAGAACAAAATACATTTGTATGGTATCAATGGCTTTGTTCTCGTAAAAAAATTGTCACTTGGTCAATTTTTACGGAGGAAATGATAGAAAATTATGAGGATACAAAGAGCAACACTTTCTTTAGCCAATTGATAAATCTCAAACAAAAGGGTTTAGTGGGGCAGGACATTGAGGACTTCCAAAAATTGAATATAAGGGTAACTGATATTCCAGAGGAACACAGGATTGATCTCTTCATAGGCACTCTAAAGGATAACATCCAACATGAAGTTCGTGTTTTGGAACCTGATTCATTGGAGAAGGCATTCAGGTTGGCAAGAAAATTTGAATGTAAATTATGGCAACAAGGAAGCCTACCACTCAATTCTATAAAGAAGGAAGTGTTGCTACGCCTAGATTTCCACAACCTACAAGGTTGACACCACAAAAATTGGAAGAAAAAGGAGAAAAAGGGCTTTGCTACAGTTGTGATAGCAAATACACTAAAGGTCATAAGTGTGCTGAGAAGAAATTATTTTACATAGATTGTGAAGAGGAAGAAGAAAATGAACAAGAAGAGGATATACACCAGGAACCAGCCCTTAGAAGAGGAAGAAATGAATCCGACCATATCGTGTAATGCACTGGCAGGAATTACCACTCCTCAAACTCTCAAGATAGCAGGACAAATCAAGAAGAAAAGGTAATAGTGTTGATTGATTCAGGTAGCACCCATAATTTTATTCATTGTAAGGTAGCCAAGGAATTAAATTGTTTCCTATACCCAGCACCATAATGCCAAGTGATGGTTGCAAATGGAGGAACTATAAATTGCTCTGGGAAATGCCATAATATCAAGCTAACCATGGGGGAATATGTATTGACTAGTCCAATGCTTTCCATTCCTATGGGAGGTGATGATGTTGTACTAGGAGTACAATGGTTACATTCTTTGGGGACGGTAGCTTTTAATTTTCAAGAACTTTTCTTGAAATTTTTTTCAGAAGGAAAGGAAGTCGAATTACGGGGTATTGAAGGGAAGCCAGGAAGGATAATAAGCTCTAATGTCATGACAAAGCTTTTAAAGAAAGAACAACGAGGCGTAATTGCACAATTATGCTCACTAGAAGTTCCAACATCAAAATCATCTATTTCTGCAGATCTCCAACAAGTCTTGGACAATCATTCCAAGGTGTTTGAAACTCCCAAAAGGACTCCCACCTATTCGTGATCATGATCATGCTATTCATTTGATTCCAGGAAGTGTTCCTCCAAACATCCGGCCTTATAGATATCCTTACTTCCAAAAGAGCGAAATTGAACGCATGATTGCAGAAATGTTAGAGGCAGGTATAATTCAACCTAGTCAAAGTTCTCTCTCTGCTCCTGTAGTATTGGTACACAAGAAGGATGGATCATGGCGAATGTGTCCGGATTATAGGGAGCTCAATAAGCTCAACATTAAAGACAAATTTCCCATTCCTGTGATTGATGAATTATTGGATGAATTACATGGAGCAATTTATTTTACCAAGTTGGATCTTCGTTCAGGATATCATCAAATTAGAATGAAGATCGAAGATATTCCAAAAAAAACATTTCGAACTCATGAGGGTCATTATGAATTTTTGGTCATGCCTTTTGGCCTTACCAATGCACCTTCTACATTTCAAGGGTTGATGAATTCCATTTTCAAACCCTTCCTTAGAAAATTCGTGCTAGTATTTTTTGATGATATACTAATCTATAGCAGGTCTTGGAAGGATCATGTTGAACATGTTGACAGGGTGCTCAAACTATTGCAGGAGAAACAATTATATGCAAAAACATCCAAATGTTTCTTTGGAGTACAAGAGGTGGAATATCCGGGTCATATTGTATCTCACGAGGGTGTTAAAGTAGACCCTAACAAAATTAAAGCCATTAAGGAATGGAAAGTCCCCACAACCATAAAGAAGTTGCGAGGATTTCTAGGGTTAACAGGGTATTATCGCAAGTTTGTTAAGAATTATGGGAGAATAGCAGCACCTCTAACAACATTATTGAAGAAAGATGCATTTTCATGGACTCCTGAAGCAACTAAGGCCTTTGAACATCTTAAAGAGGCAATGTGCCTAGCACCGGTCTTAACTACGCCAGACTTCACAAAAACCTTTATTGTGGAATGTGATGCCTCAGGAAATGGAATTGGTGCGGTTTTAATGCAGGAAGGAAGACCCATTGCTTTTGAAAGTCGTCCAATCAAAGGAAAGTATTTACAGAAACCTATTTATGAGAAGGAATGTTAGCAATACTGCATGCACTAAAGAAATGGCGAACTTACCTAATGGGAAGACACTTCAAGGTAAAAACTGATCATGATAGTCTTAAACACTTTTGGAACAAAGACTATCTTCAGAAGAGCAGCAAAAATGGGTCACAAAGATGTTGGGTTATGACTTTGAAATAATCTACAAAAAAGTAAAGCTTAATGTTGTTGCAGATGCACTCTCAAGAAAGAATGAAGAGGTGGAAGCATTGCTTTGTGCCATTTCTATTATCCAACCGGATTGGATAACCGAAGCAAGAGATGAGTGGAAGAAGGACAAAGATGTATGGACACTCATTCAAAAGTTGCAGCAAGATCCTAGTACATCTGATACATTTAGTTGGAAAAATGATTCCTTATGGTACAAAGATCGCTTATATCTTTGTAAGAATTCCCAACTAAAACAAAATATTCTTTTCGAATTGCACACTTCTCCTTTAGGAGGACACTCAGGATTTTTAAAAACTTACCACAGGGTGAAGAAAGAATTTTTTTGGGATGGCCTTAAATCTGATATTCGAATGTTTGTGGCGGAATGTTTGGTTTGCCAGCAAAATAAAGTGGAAACAATTAAGACCCCAGGACTTCTACAACCTTATCCATTCCAAGTCAACGTTGGGAGGAGATTTCAATGGATTTTATCACAGGTTTACCTAAGTCCGAAGGAAAGAGTGTCATCATGGTGGTAGTTGATAGACTTACCAAGTATGCACACTTTTGTGCATTATCTCATCCATTTAAAGCAAGTACAGTTGCTACTACATTTATGGAGACAATTCAAAAGCTACATGGAAACCCAAGGGTTATTGTGAGCGACAGAGATCCCATTTTTACTGGAAATTTTTGGACGGAGTTATTTTCTTGTTTGGGTACTCAATTAGCTTATAGCTCATCTTATCATCCTCAATCCGATGGTCAAACTGAGATAGTAAATAAATGTTTGGAAGGATATCTTCGTTGTTTTGTATCTGATAAACAAACACAATGGGTCAAGTGGGTACCTCTTGCTGAATGGTGGTATAACACTTCCTTCCATACTGCAGCAAAAATGACCCCATTTATGGCACTTTATGGATATCATCCACCATCCATCACATCATCTTTAAGGGAAAATTCGAAGGTTCAAGCAGTGGAAGATCACATCGAGCATCAACAAGAAGTTCTCCAACTCTTAAAGGATAACCTGAATTTGGCACAAAATCGAATGAAACAACAGGCAGATCAACATCGCAGCGAGAGAAGTTTTGATGTAGGAGATTGGGTATTTTTATGGCTACAACCATACAAAAAAATTTCCCTCAAGCAAGCTAAGAAGGATAATAAATTATCACCAAAGTACTATGGTCCTTACAAGGTGTTGCAAAAGATTGGTTCTATGGCATACAAATTGGAGCTTCCTGCTTCTTCGCGAGTACATCCAGTTTTCCATGTTTCATGCTTCAAAAGGGTTATAGGTGAAAATATTCCAGTTCAAACAATATTGCCAGAACTTGATGAGGAAGGAAAAATCATATTGGAACCTGAAGCGGTCATGGAAACAAGCACTTGACAGCTACGGAATCGATCAATTTCAGAGTATCTCATCAAGTGGAAGAACTTACCCACTGAAGATTCTACAAGGGAGGATGAGAATTTTATACAGAAGCACCCGGAGCTACTCAAGCGTTGAGGACAACACTTTTTTGAAGGAGAGGGGCATGTTAGGTCCCTATATCACTAGTATAGTCCCTTATTATTGTTAGTGTAAACCCCTTATTTTTATTATTGTACCCTTGTAACCCCCATTTTGTTATTATTGTGCCCTTAAATTATTATTGTTAGGTCGGCTAGGATTACATTGTGGCTCACTAGGATTACATTATGGCCCCATGGACTCCTATATATAGAAAGGAGGTTTTGTAAATTGTATCATCCAAGAATTTTTCATTTATGTAATGTATTGGAGGTTGCCCCCTCGAAGTGGCTTATTTCTAAGGCGTTGATATCTCTTTTCTTCTATTTTTGAAGCTGGTTACACAACAAGTTCATTCATTATGTCACTAACATAAGTTTAATTTGGATCTTTGTAAGTCAATTTCAGGTCTCATAAGGAGAAGCATTCATCTTATGCACCAGAAAGTGTGGTGTTAAATATGATGGCATATATGGAATTGAAAAAATTTGGCGTAAGAAAGGAATTCAGGTTAGGGTTATTAGCTAAATGGGAACCTTTGATTGAAGGTTGTTTTTTCCAACTTGTATTTTGCAAGCTCTTATCCTTTTTGCATAGGTTTTTTGTTTGAAATAATATAGCTTAATTGTTCGCTCTATGTCTAGTTACACATGGAATTTGTAATTTTGGTTTGTATAGGATATGGTATCAAGTACTTAGTTGAGGTTCTGAATCTGGTATTCAATGTTAAAATATTGTGTATACAACTGTGCCTTTCATAACTTCACCATATTATGTCAAGCCTTTCTTGATTTGACCTTGGGTTTTGTTAGTAGCTCTGGTAGTGTGCCATTATTTAGTCAGAGAAACAACTTTACAATCATCTCACTGTGCCATGGATGTGCTTGATGTATTATGCCATCCTTATTTAAACAATATAAAGACAACACAATGGAAAGACATCTCCTTTTTCAGTGGTAAGAGTACAAGATATCGAGAGGTCAAATTTCCTCTCTTAATCTCTTCTCAACTACCATTACACATGGTCGGTGCTATACATACAATATTTATATGATATTGATAGACAAGACTATGCATCAACTACTTTATTGTATTAGATTGTGAAAATCATATTTGATTTCTTTAGCAAGTAGGCTCATGTTCCCTCAATAGTGGAGAAGTGCATTGCATCTTTTTTAGTTGCATTTCATGTCGACATATGGGACATGTTGATGAGCGGATGAGAGCTGTAGGAATTAACAAGTAACTTTATTTTTCAATACAATTTGTATTGTTATAGTTCCTTTTTGTCGAACATATATAGATTTATCTGAACAATGAAAGGAGATTGAGAGTCAACAACATATTTACTCTATACTAATCATGATTTTTTGGATTTCTACAATTTAATCTTTCCTTTAAAGGACGATCTAAATTGCAAGGGGGAGCAACATATGATTCAGGATGTTGATGGAAGCAAGCAGGACTCAATGAAAGTTTTGTGGAGATGTAATTTTGTAAACAAGGATAAATTCCAGTCTGTCATATATATTTTCCATGTTTGATTGACAAGAAATTTCTATGGTTAATGTTCCTTTGTATGAAACTATATGTAGAAAATTCCCACTAGCTTCTAGACTTGCTCTATTGGTCTATGCAATATTGTAACTGAACTAGGTATGATCTTTACTAAGAAATCATAAAAAAAATTTCTAATGCTATGCCTGAGCAATACAATTTCTCTTCCATATATTGATGTATAAGACATGAATTCCAATAGATAATTAAAATCCCACTACATTAAATGCATGAGAACTTGTGCTCATATTGTTATGTGTTCAGTTGCTATTACGTTCTCTCTCTGAAGAAAATCATTTAACTCTTCATTTTTTCTTGTCCTTGTTGATATCAAGTATGGAATGTTTCTTTTCTTTAGCTCTAATTACAATTCTTAGATTGGGCCTGAAGTTGTTTATCTCCAATTTTAGGATTAAATCAGCTAATGGAAGTGATGGGGGCAACATTAAGGTAAATAAATTGCTCAATTCAAAAGCATCTAGCAGTTGTGAAGGAAGTAACATCTTCTCTTTAATTATAAATTTAAGTGTTACATTAATGTAGACATGCATTTGTATGCACTTCTAAAAGAGATGACCACATTGAAGTCAATTTTACAATTTCTTGTATTCTTTAGTGTCAATTTATTCCAAAAAGTCAGAAACCATTTTCTTGAACTATATGAACTGTGGAATAATAAGATTGTGGTCTCATATAACTACGAGGTAACAATAGCCACAACCACAAATATATGTAATAGGGGATTTTTTGTCCTTTCATTATTTCAATATGCATGTCAGCTTGATCTGTAGCTTGTGCAAATGATGTGGCATAATTTAGTAAAGAGTAGATTTAGTTCTAGAATCTAGGGCATGGTAACCTATTTAAGACATATATTTTTGTTTAAGACAATCTAGTATACGAGGCTATCCTATTATTGTATCTTTTTTGCTTCATTTCATTTATTCTAGACTTAACTTTGACATTTTCTAGGAGGTTTGTTTGCACTCCCACATTGTATAAGTAATATATAGCTTGAGCTTTTTAGCATGCAACTTAGTTGGCATGATTGTTCCTAAGCTTTCCTTGAAGGTTGAATATTAAGTTTACTAAGGTGTTATTTTCTATGGTGATGCTTTATTTTCTTTGTTTATATAGGTCATCTGGCCACATAGTGACCGCTATTGCCCAACTGAAGAAAACTTGTTTGAGTTTCTTGCTTTTATGAGGAAAAATGACATCGACAATATCAGTGATGTTGAGGTATGTATCGTATAAATCCTTTATAGTCTACTTTAGTTTATAATTCAGTGTTCATTGTCTTTCATGTCTTATACTCTGCATTGTATATTTTTTCTTTTTCAGAAAATGAACTCAATATTGATGGTAAGAAGCATGAGTTGAAGAAAGAGGAGAGAAATAATAGTGGAGTGGAAAAATGTGAATTAAAGAGAGAATAAAACTGGTCTAGTGGTATTCGTAGATCCAATATCCTGCATAAGACACACACATAGAGACTGATGGTCAAGTCTTCAAAGTTGGTGAATTTACTTGCAATGCCTTGGCAACACAATGATAATGTTTCGAAGTACTGATGAAACAATATTTAATGTGTAATTGTACTCCAAAAAATATTAAGTTGGAAATTCATATTGTAATACTTGACATTTTATATAGTATAATTTGTGGTTGAAATTATTTATAGTTGCACTTGATATTATTTAGTATTGCAATTAACATATGTAACTTTTTGTCTTCATATTAGATGAGCATGTACATTGTATGCCATTTTTTTTAAAATTTAGTTGAAAAATCATACTAATTAATTTATGTTAATTAATATTGAACACACAAATCAATCTAAAACTACTGAATTAGTAGTTTATGTTGATTAATGATAAACACAAATAAAATGAATATATGACTAAATTAGTTGCTTATAATGATTGTTAATGAAAGTAAATGAAATGAATATAAATTACTAAAGTAGTCATTTATATAATGAATATGAAACTATCAGAAAAAGATAAATGACTACTGCAAATGATAAATTTGTGATTACAAATGATGATTAAATTTTGTAGAGATACGACTAATAGTAGCTAATTTACAGTATTTTATAACAAGACCAAATTTTAGTCATATTTCTTTGGTCATTAATTGGTTTCAAACAATGACTAAAACTTGCATATATATGACTATTAGTAGCTAAAATTTGTGATTACAAATGACGAATAAATTTTGCATATATACAACTATTAGTAGTTAATTTCCAGTATCTTATAACATGACCAAAATTTAGTCACATTTATTGGTCATTAATTGGTTTCAAACAATGACTAAAATTTGCATATGTATGACTATTAGTAGCTAATTTACAGTATCTTATAACACAACCATCATTTTGTTCATTAATTGGTTTTATCAAGTGATCATTTAGTAATATATTTAGTCATATATTTGGTCATTAATTGTGACAATTAATGACTAAATTAGTGACTAAATTAATGACCAAATTAATGACTAAATATACTACTAGAAAACAAAATTGAGACAACCAATTAATGACTAAGCTAAAAAAGACTAAAAGTTAGTCGAGTTATAAGATACTGTAAATTATTTACCATTGGTCACCAACTGAAAACTAATCGTTTATATGCAAATTTTAGTCGTTTTTTAGTAATTAATTAGTCATTTTGTACTAGTGATCAAAGTGAGATAGGAAGATTCCACCTGTCTTACTTCTTTTGTGGCTGCTGGATCTTGCCTACTTGAATTTTCAAATGGAATTCCAAGTGATCCCTAAATCTCCATGATTGTGATTCATACTCTTGAAGATAGTCACTCAAGGTCTCCTCCCTTGGTGCATCTTCTTCCTCCATCCTTCTTGCAGTAAATGTGGGCAATAGATTGCAATGTGGATCTGCACGTGTGGCTGAATGCTCACACCCATCATGTGAATAGCTAGGGCTTGATTCAAACCCTCTTAGAAATCTTATACACTCCTCCCCTTTCATCTCCTTGAGATCTTCTTTGATATTCTTCATAGCTTGGAAAAGAAGCAGGGATATCCTCTCTTCCTTCATTCCTCCAAATAATGGATTCATGCTTTTGTTTCTTCTGCACAACTTCTCTTCTCTGTGAGAAGCTTCTCTCCTAATGGTATTATGTTTGGGATGCACAGGCTGAGCCAAGATTATGCCTTGATACCACTATAATATCCCAAAATAGGGAAATTCTACAACAATGAGAATATCTTAAGATATTCTAAAGTTGGAGATCCAATAATACATGAACACAATAATGTAAACACAGAAAATAAGGTCATGACATGAGAGGGATCAATATACATCCATTATTCTATTAATGTATCGGCAACAATGTACAAAATATCATGAGGGACAAGCCACTCAAGCCATAGGAATAAGTCTTCAATGATCAAAACAATAGATACATGAGATACTGCAATAATGTAAAATGTTGGAGAGCAGTGACTGTGAAGTCTATGTTAGAGTAGCTGATTTTGTAGATGTATATACATGGAATATGGATGATAGAAACAAAATTAATTCCCAATAATGAAGATATGGGCTCTAATACAGGATTTCTAGCCAACCCGGAAAGGATTGCTAGAAATGTCGGAAAACATACAATGTGACAAAAAAACCTCGGGTTAATGTGCTACTGCAAACTAGATCTGATATAAAATGAGGCTATGATAGATATAAAATACTGATGTAATCGTCCCAATGTTATTTATAATTAGAAGGTTGATCCCTCTACTCAGAAATAGACTCTCTTGATGAGCTCAATGAACCCTCCCAACAACTGCCTCTGAAAATAACGCAGATCTAGACTAAAACTACGCTGTGAGGGATGGTAGATGGTTGGAATGATGCCAAAGATATGAATATATTCCTAGGAGTCCTTCTTGCTGATCCTCCAATGGATAGACAAGCTCTCCACTTAAAAACAAGCTCGTAAATGACTCAAAGAGATCCCCCTTTGCTGTACCCTGCAACACAACCCTGCTCTAAATAGAAATTGCGTTGTAGCTGAATGAGGTAGCTTGGAAAAAATTCTAGAATGTGGAAATGTATCCCAAATAACCTCTCCTTCCCTGAGGATGAGGTATGGATTCCCCATCGGGAACACCCTTGTGCTAAATAGCATTGCAACCCTGCTAAATAGCAAGAGGAAGCAAAGTCTAAACAGACCCAAGCAAATAATAATCAATGCATGTATCAAAATGGCTACCCTCCTCTTCATATATAGCAAGTGATCCTTTCCACAATGGGTCCCATCCATATGTGCCACCTATCCCATGCAAGTTGTCCTCCATTAAAACTGCGCAGTCCATCATGGAGATACAATGTATCTAGACAGTGCATGTGGACTTGGTCAAATATGATTGAATCAACATGATCCGATCATGTTCGCACCTCTAGGTGCTCAATCCAACTACTTATTCTTCCCCTTTTCACATGAGGAATGTTCTTTTCCCTTATAAAGAGGTTAATGGGCCTCCCTACCCATTTTATTCATCTACAAAAAGATAATGCTAATTATGATGTTCCTTTTAGCTTGAGGCTAAAATTTGTGAACATTACAAATAATGTGTTGATTTGGGTATCTCAAGGATTCCTTTCCCTACCAGTAATGATCACCAAATTTCTCATTCTCCTCATTATGAAATATGGATCTAATTAAAAAAATAGAAGCATCAGTTAGAATGCCAATACTCAGGTTATAAGGCAGATATTTTGCATCTCTTTTTCCTTTGCAAGGAACATATCACAAATTTTGAAAGCTAAAGCCATGTCTCTAAACAGTTATTCTATTACATTATTCCTTCATATATAGAGAGAAATCTAGCCAACTATTCCAATCAGTCATTGCTATCCTAAAGGAATAGCTTCCTCCTTTAATCCCAACATCAATATGAGTTGTATGCTTCTGATTGTTCTACTTTATGCCCACATTATGTCCATTTCTCTCTTTGTTCCTTTGTCTGAGCTCATTGGCATTTATTTATAGATAATTATATCAAATTTATGCCTGCAATTGTAATGTACTCTGTAGAATGATATTCATACTGTAACGTTTATGCATGTTATGGGAGTTGAAAAAAGGTCTGATATGTGGTGATGATGTTGAGATTTAGAGGATCATTATTTCTCATGTTTGGGGTATTGGCTTTGGTGTTTCTTCAATGTTGTGGCCATGGGATCTTAGCTTCAACAACTTTAGATCAGATAGATAATAACACTAAAAATCCAAGGAAGCCTCATGGAGAAGTGTTGAGTAATGGTTTATGGAATTCAATGATGAATAGAGGGCTTGCAAAGTCTCCTGCAACACCTTTTTCTCCCTTCAAATGCAGAATTGAATATAGGACTGTATCGTAGGTTATGTTATTCCAATAATCTAATATAGGTAAAAATTACTTAGTGTAAAACAGACAGGGAATCAAAGCCCATTGAATATGAGGCTACAATGACTCTATAGATTATATAAAGAGGTTGAACAACTAACAACAATTATGACAACTTCTATGATCAGAATAGTTGTAAACATGTAATCAGATAAATGAATAGGTATAAGTAAGCTTATATAGGTAATGTTCGATGTGTGATTAGTGTGAACCTTGTACTTTTCTGAATTTTCACTTATCAAGTTGTTAGATACTGTACAGTAACTTCTTGTATAATCATGCTTGTAATCATACCTTATATGTTTCATAGAATGTGTGATTCATTATGTGAATGCTTACTACTTATAGTTATCTACATCTGTATTCAGTTTAAGTCAGCAAGTTGGTTAAGCTCTTACACTAGACTTATGATTAGAGAGCTAGAATAGAGAGACTATACTTATGGTAATTTCTATCCCTAATTAAAACTACGTATTCAGAGTAATATGATAGTACAACATGTTAGCTAGATGAAACAAACCATGTTCAAGCTTTATGAAGAGAGTACAAAATAAGCCTATATTGGTATAAGTCACACAAGTGATGTAACAAACTGTGTATCATACTCATTTTCATAGTAATCTAAATAATTAAGCTTATAATAGTGATATGGGATATGCTTACTAAGATAGCTAGTAGTGATTCTATATAGGTATCTTAACCACAACAAATTCTGTAGGGAATTCTCAATGTCCTTCAAGAAGCAAAAAAATACATAAGGAATTGGCTAGCAGCAATCTTCCATATATTTTTTAATGTGGATGCTGAATCAAGATCTGTCACTCTGGCCATATTTACTGCTTGATTTCATAAAGGTAGAAGAAAAGGCTTGAACTTTTTTTTAGAGGCAATAACAATCCTCTAACACATGGATCTAGATCCTTTTAGATTACTAACAAAAATAATGGGTACCATAGAACCTGGTTTATTATTTTGGTTATGGATCCATATATGTATTTGTAAGATATTTCAATCCCTCATAAACAAAAATTGTCAAGGAAAATCACAGGCAATAGTTTTATTCAACTATGACTACTAGAATTTTTCATTGACAATAATCTGATATGTTGAAGGCCTAAAAGTAAACCAAAATCCAAGGAAATTTGACATTTGGAAAATGTATGTAATTTATGAAGACTTAAATTTATTCTTTTCCAATATGACTATAATATTTTCATCCGAAAATTGAGTGATTAATCAAAATCAGGAGAAGAAATAAAATTATGAAAATATTTGGTTTCATTTCCATGTGCAATTTTCTTTCGAAAGAATAAAAGTAAAAGTTTGTAAACAAAACTAAATAAAACAATTCAAATGGGAGGATGCATAGTAGGTTTTTTCTTCTACCTAGAAATTTGGAAACAACGAGAGTGTGCATAGTGAGCAGAAAGCGAGAGCGCCCACAACGATCAGACAACGAGATGACGAGGCCATGAGTCACCGAGGACGCAAATTAGAGAAAAACTACAAACACAGAGCATAATAGAGTGATACAACACCCCTTCAATAGAGAATAAACCAGAAAAATTACCTTCTCACCTTCGCTTTCTCCCCTCCTCGCCCATGCAACAATGCAACACAAACCGAGTGAGACAACACCCTTGCAACAACACAACACAAACAAAGCAAGACAACACCCTTGCAACAATGCAACAAAAACAGAGTGAGACAACACCCCTGCAACATCGTAACACAAACAAAGTGAGATAGAAAACAACAGAGAAATGGTAAAAAACCCAAAACTTGTTGCGGTCTGGGGGGCAGTATATTTATAATAAAAGGTTTGGTCGAATTATTTTAAAAGTTCGGCTGAACTTTTGTTGCATGTTTTCCCATCTCTGGCCAAAAATCTATTTACCCATACCGTCAATACGCCTTCAATGTAAATGGTAGAATTAGTTCGGTCGAATTGATTTCAAAACCTCAGCCGAAATTTCTAATAGTTCGAATATAATTTTATAAAAGTTCGGTGGAACAGTTGGGAAAATGAAATTTCCGACCGCGTTTCTCATGAAAGTGTAACCCACCTTCGCAATTTTACCCTTAGAATTTTAGAAAAATATATAATCATCATTAAGGGGTTCATATCATCGTCATGAAATAAGTTATTTGTGTAGTTAGGTACTTGGATTCTTCGAGATCACTCAATTCATATGCTACAAAATTCAGATGCCACATAAGGAGAATATCAATCCATTCCATAATATATATACAATATCATCTTCCTTATTTCAACTTAAGTGAAATTTTTTTGACATATAACCTCAGTTAACTTGGATTTGATCATTGGATTAGAGTAACAAAACCCAAAAATTACTTGTCTAAAGAGATAACTCATATTTTACTAAATTTTTTCTTGTTTTTATCACAAAACCATACCAAATGGAACTCGGCCCAAAAAATTAGAGAGAACTCGTATCACCATTAGGAAATTGGATCATCATTAATTTGTATAGGAACTTAGTTCATATTACTGATCCTCTCATCATCACAATGATCAGGACTCGAACGTTTGCATTTTTGAGGCTTGGGTTTTAGAATTCGGTCAAGATTAAAGACCCGAGGAAGCTTCATAATTCAACATAGTTGTAAGCCCATAAGAACTCATAATTTTTTCCAATTATAAAACTATTATCACAAAATTATAACTCATTATACTCCTCCAGAACTTGGTTGAATGACCATACCTTGAATGGCTTCAAAACTTCGATGAAGGAGAACTTTCGTACTTCTTTTATAGGAGAAACAAACATCAAATATTTTCCTTCAATGGCCACAAGACATTAGCATTTCATATGTTTCAAAGAAAACCATATAAGGATCAAAAAATGAATTATGGAAATAATTTAGACCTTAATATACTTCATTTCAGGAAAATTTCTTGAAACTATCTCTGATTTTAGGTTGGAAATTTGTTTGTAAACAAGAATTTATAATCATGATAATTACTTATGAATATTTATATATATGTTTTTCCATTTGTCATTTACTTCATTAATTAGGTCATCAAGAAATTATACGAGTACAATGCAAGAAAAGGAAAGACACACTATAAATTAGGCTAGAGGCCAGGGAAAAACCCACAAGGGGAAAACCCAACAATCCTCTCCTTATAGAATCTTTATAAAAGAGAGAAATCCAAGTCATATACAAGCTAACCAACAAGAATTCCAAGTTCTGAGTCACCTTATTCCATATTTTATTAGGGGAAAAGATGACCATTTTCATTCACTACTAGAAATTCCCCATCGTTCGACACATTTTCTATTTGTAGGGTTTCTTATTTTTAGTAAGAATATTTTTAGTAGGGGGTGCCAACTACGATAACATGTGGTACTAAATAGAAGTTTATTGGAGGATGAAATGGATAACTTGACTCCATTAATTCAAACTACGTTAGTCATAGGCCTTCCGAGAGAAGGCCCTGAGTCTAGAGGAAAGAGAGGAAAAAATATGGGAAAGTTTAAAATATTGCCTCATACGCATGGGTAAGCGCATTATAATACATGTATGCTTCAATAACTAGAGTTCCATTGAAGTATTATGGAAAAATAGAAACACATTTCCCCCTCTCCCTTTGTACGAATAAAATTTGGTGAACGAAAAAAATCCTTGATCAAAATAGATAGATGAATCAATTTGTTCTCTCCCTTGTCTCACACCTCATTTCATGTGGAATACAATGAGTCTCACAGGAAACATTATCATGGGAAAGATAAGAAAGAACTAAAATTCAGATTCATTTATTTTCTTAAATATTCACTAGTAGCACATTGTGAATATTATTAATTAGTTATAACTATTTTCTAACTCCACTTACTTCCACTTCACTCCATTTTTGGATATTTTACTAATTTTAGCTCTCCTAGTCTAAATTTGACTTATTTTCCAACTAGAGAAAGTGTTTTTGAGTTATAATAAGTGCATGCACTTGGAACCCCAACCTAATTTGAATTAGTTGGCTTGTTGGGCAATTTATATATTATATTCATGTTCAATAATTATAAATATCATTAGATTTTATGAGTAATTCAAATTGTCTCCTTGGTTCATAAATCAACTTCTCAACAATTTATTCTCTTTTCTTGCTTTACAAGTAGCTAGTCTAGTGTATTTTTACACAGATCGTGCGATTGTGCTTAAAATTAAACAGTTTGCTGGAAAAGGGACCAACCTCTGTGCACATGTTTGACTGCTAAAATATAACAAGGTGTACATACTCCACCCCCCTTTAGGTCTTAACCTGTCACATGTTACAAGGAAGCACATGTTCTTAACCATTAGACCCATTATTAATGTTAATAACAATAATATTCTTGTTATTATTAATATTAGTGTTATTAATAACATTATCATTAATATTAATAATATAATATATTAATTTATTAGTAATAAGGTTAATATAAATGTAATTAATAGTTTTTAATAATACCATTAACATTAATATTAACAACAAAATAGAAATTTGAAATTTTTGAGTTCGTGAAAGATTCGAGTACCTCATGTACCAAGGATACCAAGTTCTAGTGGAAGCATGTTAGGTATCTATATTACTAGTATAGTCCCTTATTGTTGTTATTGTAACCCCCTTATTGTTATTATTGTACCCTTGTAACCCCCATATTGTTATTATTGTGCCCTTAAATTATTATTGTTAGCTCGTCTAGGATTACATTGTGGCCCCATGGACTCCTATATATAGAAAGGAGGTTTTGTAATTTGTATCATCCAAGAATCATTCATTCATGTAATGTATTGGAGGTTTCCCCTCGAAGTGGCTTATTTCTAAGGCGTTGATATCTCTTTTCTTCTACTTTTGGAGTTGGTTTCACAACATTTGGTATCAGAGCTTTGGATTCTAGGGTTTCGCTGCTCCAAATAGATCATCGTGGCATTTTCGCTATAATTTTTTTTCTATGAAGGTTCAGAAGCTAAAATTTTTAGAGTGCGAAGCCGAAATCCTGAGGAACATCGTCACAAAATTTCAGAGTATCTCATCAAGTGGAAGAACTTACCCACTGAAGATTCTACATGGGAGGATGAGAATTTTATACAGAAGCACCCAGAGCTACTCAAGCGTTCAGAACAACACTTTTTTGAAGGAGAGGGGCATGTTAGGTCCCTATATTACTAGTATAGTATCTTATTGTTGTTATTGTAACCCCATTATTGTTATTATTGTACCCCTGTAACCCCCATATTGTTATTATTGTTCTCTTAAATTATTATTTTTAGGTCCGCTAGGATTACATTGTGGCCCCACTAGGATTACATTGTGGCCCCATGGACTCCTATATATAGAAAGAAGGTTTTCTAATTTGTATCATCCAAGAATTTTTCATTCATGTAATGTATTGGAGGTTTCCCCCTCTAAGTGGCTTATTTCAAAGGCGTTGATATCTCTTTTCTTCTATTTTTGGAGCTGGTTTCACAACAAAGCGAGAGATATATTGGGACACTAAGGGATTCATCACCTAGGAACTATCAATCTACAGGGAATAAAAGAAATGCATTTGCAAGAGATTCGATATGGTTGAAAAACACAACACATTCCTTATAGAGCTTATTTCTTGTCTTGTAAAAAAATATAGAGGGAAATCATGGTGTAGGTGCCATGAACCTCCAATGAATATTTCATTGATCATTTTTATGAGCTAGAGCACTGTGATGAGCACTTACCTCCCTGCTATATTTTCCAAAGTTTTATATCTACAATTTCTTTAGTTTCTTTAGGCATGTTTGTTATGGTAGAACTCTTTTCCTAGTTTCCCTTCCTATTAGGTCCAATTTTATTATATTAATTACCTTGGTCCTAGTTTCCCTTAATAGGTAGGATCCAATATTTTGAGTCTTTAGATGGATATATGAATAATAGTTTACTTGGATTTCATCAACAGTTATATTTCTAATAGAAAAAACTATAAGTAAATAGGTAGGATTTTAGAACACAATTCTTATATGTAACAATGTGTATATTTTTCATAATCTAATACAACATAAATCTTATACACAAACACACAAAATAATAATAATAATCATAATTATGATGATATTGTTAGTAACACCATTAATAACATTAAGAATGTTATATTAATAACTTAAACTCATTATTAATAATATTAATGTTGTTAATAACAATAAAGTAATAATATTAATGTTATTATATTATTATATGTAATCATTCATATGATTATAGTATTATAATGTAATAATGTTATTATTAAATGTTATTAATAACATTATATTAAAAATACAAACAATACTAATGGAATAACCTAATATTGCAATGTGATGAAGAAACACAATGTCAAAATGTGACAAACATTACCCTACATCACATTATAATGAACATGTCCCCACACATATCCCCACATCGCATTTGAACATACCCATTCAATAACCTCATATTGTATTGTAATCCAAGATAACCCTGCTTCATAATCGAAGAAACATCTCTAAATGTTACAATGTGATGAAAGTGACCTAACATCACAAACATGTGTGTCATACAAAACCTTATTACAATGTCACGCACAAAATCCCAAGATCATAACATGACGAACATATACCAATATTGAAATGTAAGCAACCCAATCTAACATTGCAATATGTCAAACATATCCCATTGTTGCAACTTGATAAACATAATATGACATTGCTAAGTACCTATAATACTACCATATCCCCTTATTGTGACTGTTGTGCCCATGTCGTCCCCATATTGTTATTGTTCACGCTTATCCTTCATTATCTTTTGAGTCTCTTGTTGTGTGTCTTTATTCTTCCTCATACACCATTTGTGTGTTTAACATGGTATCAGAGCGGGCGATTGCTGGCCCTGCTCCAAATTGAGTGAGCCATTTGTGTTTATGGCCTATGCATATCTTCATTTTTGCAGCATTTAGAGAGTTTCTGCAGCAGAGTTTTTGTCGCCATTCAGAGGTGTTTTGAAGAAGAGCAACGTTGGTTTTGAGAAGGAGAAGCATTCAAAATCCCAGGATTTAGAAATTGGCAGCATTCAGGCATTGGCTTTGAAGAAAGGCAGCACTGCCCATCCGAAGGTTTTCATTCTAATTTTTCTCTGCAATTTCTGCTCATTAAAATCTGCAATTTGAAGAGCTGTTGGATACTATTTATATTGGGTTTCTGAAGAATAAATTTCTAGCTTTTACTGCAAAAGAAATCTGAGTTTTTCTGTTGAAAAAAAATTCTTCATATCTGCATTTTCTGCTGTTGGATTTGTTTCTGCTACACATTTGAAAAAAACAAATTGCTGCTATTGTACAAAATATTTCACTGCTCTCTGCTGTTTAAAAAAAAAAAAAAAAAATCGATTCAAGCTCCTCGTCCATACGACTCCCTCTCACTGCAATCTCACACCATTTCAGCCCTTCGGCCCCCTTTCCAACCCCCTCCCATCGCAAAACCTTCCACCCGCCCCTCTACTCATAGTACTCCCTACCCAATTCACTACAGTACTCCTCCCTAAAAATTATCAACCCCACCTATGCTACGCCCCCCATTCCCTTCTCACCCCTCGCGCTCACTCTCACACTACTCTCATCTACGCCAGATGCCTAACCTCACACCCGAGCTCTCACCTTACATCCGACCCTCTTGCGCCTACTCTACAGCGCTCTCCCCCTATCCCCTATACGCTAACCCGCCCCCTCTCTCACGCTGGCATTCCAAGCTCACACAACCCATATCCCGACCCCCTCACAACCTCTCTGCGTCAACTCTCCCTCACCTCACACTCTCCACGCGCCCCTTTCCCACGTCCCTCTCCCTCTGCACACTCACCTAAGGCAGCCTTTAAGCTTCGTCCCTCTGCATATATTCCACCCCTCCCCACCTGTCGCGCCTCCCTACTCGTGGTCTGCTCCGCTCACCCTAATCTCGCCCGCCCCTGCAACCATCCACAAAATGCTCCTACACTCTCACACCCCACGGCATAGCCGTCCCCCCCTCTCCATTACAATACGGCTCTCCATATTTCGTTTTAAATTTTTTTATATATTCACCTCCCTTCCTTTTAAATTTTAATACCACCCCTCCCATATTTTAAAATTCGTCCTTTCTTGTATTTAATTCCCCTCCCCCCATTTTAATAACCCCTCTCTATTTCATTTCAATTTTTTAATTAAATTCTTTAAAAAAATTAAAAAAAATATATAAAAAAATTCTCATTCCCTTCCCATTTTAAATTAATCTCCTCCTTTATAAATAAATCCCCTTTCTTTTAAATTCCCCTCATTTTTAACTAATTCCCATTTTTAATTTTTTTAATTAATTTTTAATTAAAAAAAAAACAGCAGAGAGAGAGAAAGGAAGAGATATGAACAACAGAAATGAAGGAAAGGGCATATGAAGAGGAAATGGACTGTACACATAGAGAAGAAAAATGAATTTGCATTGTGATTTGTGGCATATATAAGAGGGTGATTTTCTGAAGAATTTTACATGTGAAGCAAGTTTGCCATCATTGAAAACAACTCTTTGAAGAAGAGAATTCAGCTACCTCAAAGGCTCCTTGCACGTTTTTGCTGCACTTTTTTGTAGAAATATTGTATTGCATTGAGATTGTATTGTGAGTAGACATTGCTTCTTCATAGTTGCAATCAGTACTTGAGTTGTTTAAAAAATGTTGATTGCCCTCCATCATTTGAGGAGCACATTTTGTACTTTGAGAATTCCATAGTTGGAAGTTCTCTTGAGTCATTTGTATTTATTGAAAGAAAGTTGCATCACATTGTAAACGGGTGCATTTTCGGTTGAAGCCGACACCCTTTCATTTTTTGATCCTAAATTGTTAAAATGTTCAAAATCAATGAGGCATTAGAGTTGCTGAATAACCTCATTCATTCCAATGCTGATGACATGATAAAAATGAACAAGAATGATCTTTGTAACATTCAAAGTTGTTTGCTATATGCACATGAGAAGATTGAGTTTTTGCAGTTGGAATCTCAGCTCCAACAAGATGTACTTCAGCAAAAGAGTCACCATTCTGAACCTATTTCTGTTCAGAAGATTGAGAAGGACTCCCATCAGCAGCAAGTCAATAAATATGCAGTTGATCCACATTCAGTTTCTTCTGCTAGAGCAGATGTACATGCAGATGCAGCAGTTCAACCTGCACCTCTCAAGCCCATCATTAGACCTTGGGAAGAGCTTGTCCACAACAAGCACAAAACTGATCTTGGATATGACAAGGATGTGTCCTTTCATATTCCAGACTACACCAAGCCCATCATATTTCAGAGTGCCGAATTCCTGTATGACAGTTCACCTGTAGCTATTTTAGATCCTGTTCCACAACAAAATTAGATTGTAAAATGCCAACACTGTGATCGAGTTGGCCATATGAAATATCACTATTTTGATCTTCATCCATGCAAGCATTGTGGTCGTCACAACCATTCTTCACACAAATGATTCAGAAACAAGCCTCCTGCAAGAACAAAGATTCATCTTGGATGGATCACTTCTTGGCAATGGGCATCAGTAGCCAAGAAGATATTTACAACACATGTTAGAACTTGTTCACGGATATTGAGCAAACTTGCAGTTGAGTTTTTGCCATCATCTCACCTTGTCCCTAACAGGGGGAAAAATGGTGGTCATGTACAAGCTTCGACATCAGATCAAGTGAGCCTGAGCCACAATCTCTCATTCCATGTTCAGAGTTGTAGCCAGCAGTTCAAGCGAGCCTAAGCCACAATTCGTCATTCCAGATTCAAAGATGTAGCCAGAGACACAGATGCCCATGAGCATGCCTTCGGTTGGTGGAAAACCTTAAACCATCATCTTTGGTTGGTGGATAACCTAAAACCATCACAGGTAGTATACCTCCCTTCTTTTAGGTCAAAGGTCTCCCTTTCATACATGAGGAACACTTCCTCTAGCATAAGCCTTCAACTTCTTGCCAGCATTGGTTGAGTTCTAGGAAATGCTTCAAAGCATTCCAGAGTTGTTGGTCATCCTAAAACCATCACAGGTAGTAGACCTCCCTTCTTTTAGGTTGAAGGTCTCCCTTTTTATGAGGGACAATTCCTCTAGCAGAAGCTTTCAGCTTCTTGCAAGTTTTGGAAGAGTTCCGGGAACTGCAACAAGTTTTGCGTTCCAATGTTGGTGGTCATCCTTAAACCATATCTTTTTTCCAACATTTCAGAGAGTTGATTCAGCCCAAGTGCTGCCATGTATACTTTGCAGATTTGTATTACAACTCTTTTCTTGGACTCACACATACCCCTTCAGATTAAGGGGGGATTTTAGAACACCTAATCCTACATGGGTAGGTGTGGAATGCGAAAAGTCACATGAAAAGTCACAATGGAGTCCAAGTGACCTTGGAATGTGAAACCAAGAGTCACACCATTGTACTATAAATGTACATCTTTGTATAATGGAAAATAAGAAAGCCTCACGCTTATCCTTCATTGTCTATTGAGTCTCTTGTTGTGTGTCTTTATTCTTCCTCATACACCATGTGTGTGTTTAACATGGTGTTTAACAGTTATTATTGTGC